>BTXE01000003.1:4800000-6000000 GCA_036986855.1 Diaporthe destruens
TTTTTTATATATAAGTATTATTTTAAATTAATATTATTAAAGTTTTAAATATATTTAAATTATTATATATATTTATTATATTTTAAATTTATTATTTAATTATATATTAATAAATTACTTTTATAGCTTTTTAAACTATTTTTATTTATTATAATATTAATAATATAGGCGGGGAATCTACATTAACTCGCAAATAAATATTAAAAATAAATAATATTAGTACTAAATTATTTAATTTTATAATATTATTAATTACTTTAATAATTATTTATAAAATTATATTTAAATTAATAAATCTAATTAATTTATTAAAAAGAATTTTAAAAATACTTATTTATAAATAATTCTTATTAATTTTACCTTAGGTTTAAATTTAATAAATATAAAATTTATTTTAATATTATAAATAATAAAATTTAATAAATTTAAATATATATTAATTTATATTAATTATAAAATTTTTTATATATTTTTAATAAAAATTATATAAAAAAATATATTATTTAAAATAAAATAATTATATTTATAATATAAAATATTAATTTATTTTTAAAATATATTATATTTATAATAAATTTATAATTAAAATTTTAATTATTTTTTAAAATAAATTTAAATTATTTAAAAGTTAAATTATAAATTTAATAATAATAATAAAATTTATTAATTATTTTTAATATATTATAATTTATATTATTATAATTAATATATTTAAATAATTATTATAAATAATTTATAAATAAATATTTAAATTAATAATAAAATTAATATAATTTAACTTTAATAAAAAAATTTTAATATTTTATTTAAATATATAAAATTATAAATATTCTTATTTATATATAATTAAAAAAAATTTATTCTTATTTTTATAATTCCTTTAAATAATATAATTTATAATATTATTAAAAAAAATATATAATTTATTTATATTTTTTAAATATAATAAAAAAAGAATAAGTATATTAATAATATAAAAATTAATAATTCTAATTAAGAGTTTAATATATATAATTTTAAATAAAAAAATTTTAACTCCCTTATTAAATTTAATAATAATTTACTTAATTTATTTTATATTTAATATTATAAATAAATTCTTTTATTATAATATTAAATATTAATTATAATTTATTATTAAATAATTTATTATTTTTATATTTAAAATAATTTTTTAAAATTTTTATTTTAAATATTTTTTTTTTAATAAAAACTATAAAAAAAAAGTAGTATTCTTATATTCCTTTAAATTTTTATTTTATTTAAAAAATATAATATAAAAAAATAGAATATTTATAATATATTATATAATTATTTTATTATATAAAATATTTATAAAATAATACTTTTAAATCTTATTATTTTTTTTATTATTATATTTATATTTATTATTTTTTAAATTAATACTTTTAAAATTTATTAAAAAAATAATATAAACTTTATTTAAATTTTTATTATTAAAATATTAAATATATATATTAAAATTATTTTTAACTTAATAATATTTTTTAAAAAAATAATATATTAATTAATAATTTTTTTTATTATATATATAATAATATTTATTTTTTAACCTATTATTTTTATATTTAAATTTTTATTATAATTTATTTTAATTAAAATTATTATTATTATAATTAAAATTATTACTATTATAATTATAATAACTATTATTATTATTATATAAGTTATATATAAATTAATTATTATTATATTTATTAAAACTATTTTTTTATAATAATTATAATTATTATTATTATATTTTTAATTTATATAATATATTTTAACTTTTTTAACTCCTTTTTTTTTATTTTTATACTTAGTAATTATTAAATTATTATATTTAATAATTATAAAATTATTATTAATATAGAATTATTAATTAAATAAGTTTTAAATTAAAAGGTTAAAAAAAAATAAAGGTTTTAAAATAAGCATTTATATATATTCATTAATATAAATAATATATAATTAAATTTAAATATATTTATATATATATATATTATAATTATATATAAAATTTATAATTTTTAAAATTTAAAATCTAATATTTATTAATATAATTATAATTTATTAAATATTAATTAAAAAATTTTATATAGTCCTTTATTAATATTTACTGAATTAGTATATATATTTATATATATTAAATTTTTTTAATTAAAAAAGTATTATATATAATTAAAATCTGTTTTAAAATAGTTTTTTAATATTAAATAAGTATTTTTAAATATATATAAATATTTAATTAAATAAATAAAATAAGTTTTAATTTATTTTATTAATATAAATAAAAGTATTATATAAAAATACTTTAATTAAATTTTATATATTATATAAATATAAAATAATATTTATATTTTATTATTTAATAAATTATATAATTTTTAATCTATTTATTTTTATAAATTTAAGCTTTAAAAAACTTTATAATTTTATTAAAGTTTATTATTTTATTTAATATAAATTTTAATAAAAATAATATATAATTATTTTTTTTTAAAAATAATAAATATTTTTTAAATATAAATAAAAATAATAATATATTTAAATATTTATTTATTTTTTATTTAAATATATTAAATAAAATATTATTAAAAATATAAGGATTATTATATTATAAATTTAAAAAAATATTTATATAATAATTTTTTTATATATATTATTATAGAAAAAAGTAATATAATTATAAAAATTTTAATTTTTATATTTAAAATATTTTTTTTTATAAATTTAATATAAAATATTTTATTAAATTAAACTTTTTTATAAAAAGAATAACTTTATTTTTTTATTATTTATAAATATTAAATTTTTTTATTTATTATTATAAATAAAAAAGTTAATATAAAAAATAAAAAGGGTTATAATTTATATTTAATTAAAGTAAAAAATAAGATTTAAATTAATATATATTTAATTCTTATAATTAATATTAATAAGTATTCTTTAATATTTAATTATTTTTATTTTTATTTTTTTATTTATTTTTTATTTTTATTAAAAAAAATAAATATTATAATTTTAATAAAATTAAATCTAATATAATTTAAAAATATATATTAAAAAAAAAATTAAATTATTAATAATATTTATTTTAAATTTAAATTTATATTAAATTTTATTTTTTTTATATATATTATAACTAATATTCTTTTTTTTTAATTATAATAATAATAATTAAATTTTTAAAAATTATAATAAATATAGTAATAATAAATATTATTCCTTATAATTTTTTTATTTTAAATATAATTTTAAATCTTTATATATTTTTATATTATTAAATTTATTTTAAAGTTATATAAATATTTTTATTATTTTTAATAATTAATATAATTATAAAAAAAAATTATTACTTAATTAAGATCTTATATAAATATTATAAACTTTTAAAAACTTTTTTATTATTTATAAAATATATATAATATAAAATATATTTTAAATTTATGTAAAAAATATTATTTAAAATTTATATAAAAGTTTTTTATTAATAATTATAAAAGAATAATTATTATTTATAAATTTTAAAATATTTATATTAATTTAATTAAATTATAATATAACTTTATTTATATATATTATAATTAAAATAGTTATTCTTTATAAATTTTAATTTATATTTATTCGGATTTTTTTTATAATAATAAATTTTATATATATATTTTTTATAATTATAAAATCTTTAGTAATAAATTAACTTATACTTTTATTTATAAAATTAAATTAATTATTATTAAAAATAAATTTTTTTTTAATAGATTATTATAATTAAATATAATAAATAAATAAATTATAATAAAATAATGTAAATTATAATAATTACGGGATTTAAAAAAAGGTAGAAATATTTAATAATATAAATAAAATTAATTATTAATTTAATTTAAAAAATTAAATTTTTAAAAAAAATATTTTATTTTAATATAAAATTTAAAAAAAATTTATTATTTAAATTAATTTATATAATTTAAATAATTAATATTAAATTAATATTTTATATTCTAATATTATATTATTTATAATAATTAATACTTTTTATAATATTTAATTATTTATAAAAGTATTATTTTTTATATATTTTTTATAAATATTAATTATAAGAAAGGAGTATTAATATAAAAGTATATAAGGATATAATTATTATATATATTATTATTTTTATTATAAGTATTTTAGTTAATTATTAAGGATTATATAATTATAATTTAATTACTTTTAATAAAGTTTTAGTAATTTTAAAGATTTTATTATTTTTAATTATAATATAAGTATTATTAATTATTATATTATTATTAAATATTTTAATAAGTAAATTAATAATAATAATAATAATTTATTTTTTTAACTTTATTATTTTATAATTACTAAGTAATTATTAATTAATATTAATTAGTTTTTTTTATATATAAATATATAATAATAATAATAATTAAGTAGGTTTAATTAATATATATTAATTATATATTGTTATATTATTTTATAGAGTAGTAAAGCTATATATATAATATAATTTAGTTATATATATTAGGTTATTTATATAAGTAATTTAATTATAATTATTAATTTATTTAATTAACTTAACTTATAATTATAATTATTAATATAAAATTAAATAAATATTATAAAATTATAAAGTTATTATAATTAAAACTTTAATTTATTTATTTAAAGTTAAATAATTATTAATATAATTATATATAAATTTAATTAATTAAGAAATTTATTTAATAATATAAATTAAAAGTATTTTTATTTATTTTAATAATATTTTAAATATTAAAAAGCCTATAACTATTATTAAACTAATAAAAATATTATACGAAAGTTATACTTATACTTTTATTTTTATAATATTTATATTAATATATATTGTAAAGAAAATATAAAAATATTAATAATATTAAATTATATTCCACCTATTAAAAGTAATAATAAAGTAATTATATTAAAATAATTTATTAAAAATACCCGACTACTTTTTTAAATATTTTTTAAAATACTTTTAAATAAAATTAATTAATAGTTTTATTAATTAAATAACCGATTATATAAATAAAATAATAATACGTTTATTATATAAAAAGTACGTTTAATACGTTTAATTATTAAATTAATTAATTTAATTAATTAAATAAATTATAAACGACTTTTAATTTAAAATAATTTTATTTTATTAAATTTTATTAAAAAAATTATATATTTAATAAAAACGAAAACTATAATAAAAAAAAAGAATTATAATTTAAATAAAAATAAGTTAAACTTTATTTTAAATAATTTAATTAATTATATAAAAATATTTTTACTACATTAATTAAATTATAAAAAAAAATTATTAAAAAAATTAATTAAATCGAAACGTTAATTATAATTAATAAACATTTAATAATAATTTAATAATCGATTAATAATTAATAATTTAAACTCGATTTTATTTATTAAAAAGATTTAAATTAAAACGATTTATAAATATTAATTTAAAGTATTTTTAAACCATTTAAAATAAATAAACTATAATTATATATTTAATAGTAATTTTAAATAATTAAAATAATATATTTAAAAATTATTTCATTAGTAGAATAAAGCCTTTTAATTAATTAAAAAAAATAAAGAAATTAAAAAAGTATTAATATTAAAATAATAGTTTATAATAAATTAATTATTATAATAAATTATATATAAATTATATAATTAATTTAATTAATAAATTTATTAAATTAATTAAACATTTCATCGTTTAATTAAATAAACTTTTAATTTAATAAAAATATATTAGGAAATAAATTAATTATTAAAAACTATATTTTATATATAAAGTAAGTTTATTAATATATATGATATTTTATATTATAATAAATAATTAAAACTTTATATTTTAAATAATATAATATTAAAAATAATAATTAAAATATAATAAATATTTTTAATTTTAATTTTATAATTTAAAAACAGAATTTAAGCATATTATTTTAATAATAAAACTAATTAAAATACTTTTTTTAAAAAAAGGCTCTTAAATAGGCTTCCTTCTGCCGGTACTGGCCAGGTTTCTGCGATCACTAAAAGCATCGCGGGCCCTTTTACAAAATGTGGTTGTAGATTTTAGGACTCGGGTGACTCTGTTCACGGCCGAAGGTGTGGCGCCTGGGCGCACTCTAATCACTTGAGCGTAGGCAGACAAAAAGAGTTGGCCTCATCAATTAAGTCTGTGTGCCTTGGGATGTCGATTTGCTCACCATGGGACCGCTTGAAGTTGAACGAGGAACGGCAGGGAGGGGCGGCAGGGGTCGGACCCCTGCAGCAATCCTTATCGATAACGCAGCCGCACCTATACCCCTGCCACAAGGCCGAGGGCGCAACCTCGTGCCTTGGGTAGACCTGCTCATAAAGTGGTTTTGTTTTTAATCCTCATACATATAAAATGTATATGGTGCCTGCATACAGTGGTAAACGCTCAAGACCCAGCGTTTGAGAATACAAGGCCAATCTGCACATGAAAAAACACCGTTTTGCACCAAATGTGCGATGTCACAGGGATTGCCAGGCATCGCTAGCTGGTTCACCACTCGCAGCCCGCCCTAGCAGTGGGCAGTTATTAACTACACATTGTGAAGTAGTGACTTCGTCTTTCCAAGGTCAAACGAAGAGGCAGAAACTTAGCAAAAGGCAGACATGTGATGGCATCACCATTGCGGGTATTGTTAAAACGTGGGATCAAAATGTCAATCAAGAATGGCTGTGGTGGACAGACTGACCTGGTGCTACCTCGGTTGACCTCGCGAAGGCGTTGTTTGGACGTTGCTGTCATGGGTTAGGTCTAGGAGCGGCCAAGGTGCAGGGCCGGGGGCGGGGGACATTTTGATGCTACTCAGGCAAGTATTCATCTGGTAGGTCAACATGATGCAGAGTTTCAACGTTCAGTCGTACCTGGTGCGACCATGTGAATGCAGGTGGAGAGCAGCAGGTGGCTTCACAAGTCGAGCATCGGCGCCCAAGAGTGTCGAGTTAGTCCTCATGAGACCGTTTGATGACATACATACAAGTGCTGGAAATGTGTCTGAATGAGCTGTCATGACTGCAATGTACCCGTTGATCAATTGATAGTGAGCTGGCGGTGCTGTGTTGAAATGTGCGCGGGTGCATGTGCGTGTACGTGTGGGCAGCAGTAGCTCGAGGGGACTGGTGAGGCGAGGGCGTGCTCAAGAGTTGTCACATACAGAACTCTGCTGCTTCAGCCATTGGAAACCCTTCCCAGGTGGAAGACTGCGTGGTGCTGGTCGGGGAGGTTGGGTGGATAGGTACTTCGGCCAGCTCGCTGTCCGCGCAGCTGGCACCTGGGCCACCTGGAAACGAGCCACACCGAACAAGAACTGCCTAGATAATGGTGAGCTACAAAGGATTTACCATCGAGTTAACGGCCCGCCTGGTCTAGTTAAACAGTTCAAGGTTCCAAAGACCGTCTCTGCCGCTAGTCGGGATGTGTGTGTAGTCGTGCAGGCAACCTTCTAATAGGGCAGGGCGTAGGGGCTGAGTTCAAGTTCAAGCCAGGACCTTTTTGCCTTTTTTTCCCCCTATCTGTTTACCAGTAGTTTTCAGCCATCCTATTTGTGTGCCTCTTCTGTGGGGAGGCGGACAACTTAAGCATGGTCGTTTATGAGGTTTTATAAATGGCACAGGAGGGGGGCAATCAATTGATGCACTTGGGCTTTGCAGACGATTGAGTTTGGGATGCTTCACTGGCAGGCCAGTGCAATTTGATTGATGGTTTGTCTGAAGAAATGGCTGAACGGACTCCAAGTTTTGAGTCAGGAAAGCAGTCCTGAAGAGGCAGTCGCAGAGGAGTAACAGCACTTGTACCACAGCGTGTATCAGGAAGAGACGATTGAAGAGTTTCTCCATGAAGACGATTACAACTCCTGTCAGCAGAACTCAAAGTCTACCCTAGGGTAGGGGAAAGGGTCAGAACCAGTCTGGAAGACGATTCATCTGGGCCACACCTCACGCCCGAGTAAACAGATGCTTTGGAAGTATAACATTTGCGGCAAGGAACGACCGACTCTGGCCGACGTCCTCAGCGCTTCGAAGCTGACAACGGCCCCGAATTCCAAGTACGACACATGTTTTCCCAGCGTCTACCGGTACCTAGGTATACAAGCACCTGAGAGAATCATTTTCTGCTTGTGGTCGGGCATGAGAGGGCTTGGAGTTCAGTATTCCAAACCTCTTCCTCCGAAATGGTGGTGATGTATATTATACAGTAATGAATGAGCTGCTCAGAAGATTCAGCAATTACACGGCAATAATCGGCGATGAGCACTGAGTGCACCATCACGCTTGAGCCTCTTGACCGTCGCCCCACCTCGGGAGGTGTCTTTCCACCTTGCGCCCCTGCCGCGACCTCCCTCTGCCTCGTCCACCGTCCCTGCCATGTATCCCCCTCCTTCTGCCTCGGACACCGCTCTGTCCGCCTCTGGCGACGGCCTCTCTAGCCGAAATCGCTTCCTTATCTCTCGCTACTCACCCTGTTTCTCCACCCGCAGCGCGTAGAATACCGATACCACCGTCAGAGGCCTGGTACTGCCCCACAGCCGGGTGCCCTAGCGAAGCTTTCGACAGCTTCTCATTGATGTCTTCTGTCAGTTGTAGTGCCATCTGACAAGAGTTTTGCGGCACAGTGGGCTGCAACAGCTAGTGAAATACCATAACTGCCCAGGTGGCTCGATAGACTCAAGGGAACCTGCCATGAGCGTTGGAGGGTTTGCATTGTCTAGTAAAAAGTTCACGCCCCATTGAGGAATGCTTGTGGGCCGCAGATAAGTTGTGTGTGCATAACAGTCAGCCTAGGTTTAGATAAGCAATTTGTTCCACGGAATCATTCTGTGTCTCTGTTTCAATCGCGGGTGTTCTTTTGATCAGCTTGCATCTGATTGAAGGTAGGGATGAGGCCAGTTCCATTGACGGATTGGAGGAAGCTGCTTATGTCTCTGTACCTTCTGCGTGACTAGCATGGGCTCTGTACCGGTCTGCCCAGCTGATTATGACGAAAAGTTGCTCTGCTGGTTCCTCTTGCCCGCGTATATGTCTTCCCAGGGAAATAAACTAGGGGTTGATTTTAGGGGAAAGAGAGACAGTAAATTCATTTCGAGTACGTCAGTGCTATCAATCAATTCGAAGTGCTCCTATTCAATGACCATTGGCAATTTCCGGGGTGAACATGACCGAACTAAGGAAATAACATGTCCGGAGGCCCTTCATGTAAACAAATGCTCCTCTTCTGTTCTATCCTCCAACTCATCAACAACAACAACTCTCTTCGTCAGTCTACTGTCAATGCCTAGGGTATGAGAGATACCATCATTGATCAAGATAGGAAGTCAACAGTCAGGTATGTGGTATAAGCAAGCCCTCAACTCCCCTCCAGACCGCCTGCAATCTCAATGAGGACTACTCCCTGAGAGCAATGGTTTAGAGAAGGGAACTTGACGGTCTCAGTCTCCTCTCAATACGAGAGTTATCATCATTGACCAAAAATTTTAAAGAACAGTCAGGACCCTCTTAGGGTATGATATAAGCACACCCCTCTACCCTCCGCCATACCGCCTGTACCCTTCAAGAGGACTAATCCATGAGAGCAGTGGTTTGGAGAAGGGGTGAAAGTGTGGCTGCTGCGTTTTGCTTCTGCGTGTTTTCCTTTTGCCCCCTTTGCGTGTGTTTGGGTTTGAAAAGATTAAATCTGCCCGGGCTGAGAGAAAGTTCCGGAGGGTCCAGAGTTTTATAGGTGAGAGTGCGTGAGACTGGTGTGTACCTGTGAGTCACCTAGCGACAGACTAAGAGTATGATGGGGCGACTAGAAACAACAATAGTTGGGATCTAAAATATCAAGAGCTCATTAGTGTCCACCGGACCGGACCTTCATACACCACTCCAGGGACCATTTCGAAGATCATGCTGGCCTCCCTTGCCTCCGAAGTGTGACCGCTTCGCGGGCTTTCTAGTCGACGGCGCCGTCGGAAGCGATGCTCCCTAGCCTTGTCTGTGCAGCACGAGGCTGTGGCCACGTGCCCAGACTTCTGCACTGTTATTGGCATTGTGATTTTTTTTAACGCTGGATCTTTGAGCGTTTACCACTGTGTGAAGGGACCGTACGCCTTGATATTGACAACGGAGGCCATATATTTACAATTAAGATGAGCTATATGGAATCTTACGGATTAGTCCACCTTGATTGCCAGTTTTGACAGCCCTTGCGACTCGCGTATATCCTCAGCTTTGGCCCAGAAGTCGCGGTCCTCAGGCTTGATTCTTAAACCACCGTGGAAGAAAACTGGAACCAAGGACGAGCCGACCATGGGATATCGTTCTTCCGTTTTTCGCAATACCGTCGATACTGTTTTGTCGGCGATAGTATCAATCTGATTTAGGTGAATTCCGAGAGCGCTCGGGTGCCGAGGCAGCGCTGCGGCGGCAAGATTATGGATCATACCGATTAATCCAACCCCAAGAATATCTGAAAAGATGTTAGTTAGCAAACATCTAATTTAGGCCACAACGAGTTTGGTGGAGTACTGACACCAAGAATTCGACTCGAGCCCCGCGACACACACCAAGAGCAGTAACCAAAGAATTGCCATCACAGACACACAAGCTCTGTTGAAGGCCGTCGATGTGGTCGTCCAGGTCTTTCCCGCAAGCATTTCGAAATCGAGGCCTTGATTTCCGCCCAGTACCACCATCACACCTCGGCTTCCGTTGCCCCGAGTCAAACTTACAGTCCAGCCGCCAGTCGTTGGAGAGGCCCACTTCTCCTCGCGCCATTGACGAAGAGAGCCCTGAATGAATGCGAGGGTAGTGCCCGAGGTGGTAATCATAATGGGTGCCCAATCGTGATAGATGATGGCGGGGATAGCGGAAATGGCGACCTGGATTAGGATGACGGCGAAACCGCTGTACCACACCCAGTCCCGTGCGGGCACGCCAGCCTCGCGCTTAGTATCGACCTGGAAGATAGACACCCGGAGAGCCTCATAGCTTGGAGAAGCCTTGTCTACCTCAGGTGGTGTCTGCGCTTGCTCAAAGTCGCGCAAGAGTCTTCCGATAACCCATGAGTGATTGTCCCTAATATGGCCGCTCTTGGCACCGACGACCGTGACGGGGTAGTCTGGCCGAGGCATGATCGAACCATCTTTGGTTTTCTGTTAAAATACTAGCCTTTGTATCGCGGAAGGATGATTCAGAGTCTTCAGCGTACCTCCGAACGTCGCAACAAGGGCGTTGACAGCATATGCTACCCACCCGTAGGAGAACACTACAGGGGTGACGTACTCCCCAGACAGCTGGGCCAGAGCCCACCCGATGACGTCCGGGCCGAGGATAAGTAGCAGTGACAATACATCACTAGGATTGCTCCATTGACTTCGGAACTCCGCGCTAGTTTCTCGGGCAAGGTTCAGGTGCTTCGGAGACTCATTGAGCGATAGCAAAGAACGTATAGTATGAGTAACAGGAGACATACTTCTTAACCCACTGTTTGATGGACTTAGAATATGTATTGCCGATGGATGAAGAGCCGCGCAAGGGTGAGAGCCGCCAAAAACTTCAAATGGGATGGAAGGAAGGACTCTGGAGAGCATGCTTCCATGGTAAGACTGGCGTTGAAATAGTAGAGGTCTGGAGGAGGTGTCGGAGACAAGGTGCGAGGTAATTGGGCAAATTTGGAATCCGAAAGCAAAGAATCCGAAAGGAATTAGATCCTTGGCTTAGAATGTATCAGCTTGCGCAAGTGCAGCCAACATCCACCTACCCATCCATTTTCGGTGACCTACCCAGTACAAGGTTTCAAGTATAGAGCCTATACAAAACCATGTACCTGACCAGGATTCTCCAAATTTCAGATACTTACTTATAAATGGTGGGTAGGTGGATGGTGGCTGGCGCAAGTGTTGTCAGCTAATGTCGGTCACGGAAGCGGCCGGCCTAGGTACTTTCTGACTCTCGTGAGATTGCAAGGTTGATAACAAAGCAGAGACTGCAGTCCAGAATTTTTCAACATCGAAGGTGAAAATCATCAATACATGCTATATAACAGGTCACATTGTTGATGCCTTCCCTTACCGTCCAAAACCACAGATGAAACACAAAAGTGGCTGTTCTTACCTCCCCATATTCAACTGTGTGGACAATGCTCACCTGGCATCTACCCTGGCACCTATCCGAGGCATCCTGCCACTACATGGGCAGTACGGTTCTCTCTCTGACTGAACTCTCGTCTGACTGGGCTCATTTGTCGAGGCTAAGCCCCATTGCACTGCCACTCCTATCGGCGTAAACGATGAAAGAAGCCTTTCTCCTGACGACTCAGAACTTGGGCTGTTTTGTCATAACCAGTCTGTTGCGCCAAGTGACGAGGGGTTCTGCCACCCTTGCTCTTCATGTCTGCAGACGCGCCTCCATCGATAAGCTTCATGACAATCTCATCCCAGCCGGATCTCGCGGCGTAATGTAACGCCGTCAGGCCGGAATCGTCCTTCGCGTTTGGATCTGCGCCACGGCGGAGAAGCTCCTCCACCGTCTTGAGATGACGACGGTCAAGAAACTCTTCTGTATCATCAAGGTTGGCATTGAGGAAGTTCTTGACTTTGACGGAACCGCAACCTTCAACTGCATAATGCAAGGCCGTCTTTCCGTGCTCAGCTTCGTCGTCGATTGCTGCGCCTTTCTTTATCAGTTTCCCCACTATCTTGTCGCGTCCTGATTCAGCTGCCACATGAAGAGGGGTTTGCCCTTCAATGTTTCTGGGACGAACATGTGCGCCGGCAGCAAGGAGCATGTCGACCACAATCTCATGTCCCTCTTCGGCCGCAAGGTGCAAGGCTGTGGCTCGGGGAATTCTCGCGAGTCTGAGTCGTAGACCTGTTACGCCTTTGAGTTCGTCCAAAACCGTAGCGTTGACATCTGCGTCCCCTTTAAGGATGATCTTCACGATTTCATGTTGACCGCATCTTGCTGCGAGATGCAAGGGCGTCTGTCCGTTGATTGTTGCCTGAAGCGGCGCACCACGCAGGACCAGCTTCTTGAATATCTCGGCACGTCCCTTTATCGCGGCATAATACAGAGCCCCAAGGGCATTCGATCGTCCGTCAACCGAAGGGTGTTTACTCAGAAGCATGTCGACGACAGCGTCATGACCTCCTTGCACGGCGAATGCGAGCGCCGAGAATCCATCTTCGGACTCTATATATATGGATGCGTGTTCTTCAATAAGCTTCTCGACGACTTCTTGGTGTCCTAACATGGCCGCGAAATGCAGGGCTGTGAATCCTAGTCCGGTTTGAATGTTCAAATTTGCGCCTTGTTTTGTAAGTGACGAGACAGTCCTTGGGCAGCCACTCATAGCAGCAAGATGGAGCGCAGTGAACCTGCATGAAAACAGGACCCCATCAACTTCATCGTCCACGTTGGCGGCGTATTCGAGAAGTATCCGTGCCGTCTTTTCATGCCCATTGCGGGCCGCAAAATGCAGCGGTGTGAAGTCGCCAACAACCTCAGAATATCTCCCGGTATAGTCGGAAACTACTGGGACAGATAGCCTGTAGTTGTCAACAGTCTCACCAACGAAGGCGCCTCTCCCAACGAGGACTCCCACGGCTCTATAATAGCCTCTTCCGGCTGCCTCGTGTAGTATATGGTCCTGAATAGTCTCTTCACTGATGCCAGCACCCTTGTCGGAGTCGAGCATTATTCTGGTCACATTTCGCCGACCGTCAATAGCCACCAGATGCAGCAAAGTCCATCTGAACTCGCTAATATCATCCAGGATATTCTCCGTGTTCAATCTGATGTCAACGAAATGCAGTGGTGTCCAGCCGATCACATCCTTGGCTTGTTGACTAGCACTACTGCTCTTCAGCAATTTTGACACTTCCATGTTCCCACTCATTTCAGCAAAATGTAACGGGGTCCAGCTGACTCTCCTATCTCTGGCATCAACGGAAGCCCCGTGATCAAGGAGGAGTCTCACTATTTCCGCGTGACCGTTATCTGCCGCACAATGTAGAGGCGTCCAACCGAACAGATCATCCGCTGCCTCAATATTGGCTCTGTTCTGGAGAAGATATTCAAGGATGGCTCGGTGCCCACTCATTGCAGCGTAGTGGAGAGGTGTCAACCCATTTCTTCCCGTTGTCATGACCCCGACCACACTGCACAAGCGATACACCACATCCTCAAATCCCATGTCGACTGCCACATGGAGTGCGGTATTGCCAAACATATCTTTAGCGTTTGCACTGCTACCGTTCTCCAGCAGAGTCTCTACGGTTCTTAACGAGCCGCCCCATGCTGCACGGTGTAGAGGCGTTTGTTCCGCACCGTCAGAGCAGTTGGGATCTATGCCAGCTCCAAGTAGCGTCGTGACGATTTCGTGGTGCCCCCTCTCAGCTGCTAGGTGGATAGGAAACCTTCCCAGTACATCTGGTTGATCAAGATGGGTCGGTTCATTCCAGACATTGGCCAGGCTCCAGTCGCCTACCCAAGCAGCATGATGGTAAATCGTCCAGCCCCCTTCAAGCGACACACTAGGTAGACCATCCTGCTGGGCTTTGATGTGATCGTCAGTCGTAGTCTGATGTTGAACAATTATGTCCCACGCGTTCTCGTGCTTGCTCAGTGGCTGCCAACCTCGAACATCGCCAATAGCCACAACCATATCCCTGCTTTTGCCAGCAAACACCAGTGCCGTGTGCAGTCTAATTGAGCCCACATAGTGACACTTGAAATCTGGCGGGCCTGAAGAAGATCGAAATACCTCCACAACCAGGGCTCTTTTCACGTTGGTTTCGGGCAGGTTCCCCTCCGAGGGCACGACCAGTAGGATATGGTTGTCTCTACTCCCCATCAGCACATGACGAAGCCTCGCTTCAATCAGCGGATGAGAAATGTCCCAAACACAGTCTTGGAGCCGCACACACTGCGGAGATATCACCTTCCAATTGCCAATCACCTCGCCTGAACCATTGACGACGAGTTCAGGGGGTGTTGAAGACTGAGGAAGTTGGAAGAGATTTGTTGGGAACCAACTAAAACCGCCGGACATCGTGGCAGATGTATGGAAGAGATGCCCGTGTGATATTCTCCCAATCTTCAACAGTATCCTCTGAAATATGTCTCGCTGAAATGTCTCCGCGTTATCTGATTGTAGTGTATCGATGCCTGTCAGAAGACCAGCGATGATAGCTCGGTCTGAAGGCCAGGAGGTATATCTGGGGCCCAATGTTCGGAGAAGGTCTTCGATGCCGGATATCTCGGTTGACCTGAGGTTGGATATCACCATGGCTGCCGGGTTATCCCCGGATTTGCGCAGTATATCCTCATCGAGATCCTTGATGGCATTTTTAAATACTATCTTGACCTTTTGTGATTTGGCTAATTCAAGGGCCGTCCAGCCTCGAGTGAACCAGGACGAAAGGATGATAGCTAAGCATGCCGTTCGAGGTTCCGTGAATGGAATCTTTCGAAGGAAACGATCGTGGACCAGCGTTACCCTTGCGTATTCGTAATTAAGGTGCATCACACTCAGGGCTCGACTGCGGGCAACCTTGTCCTGGGGGATGCAGAGAGTGTCCCACCAGATACCTTCGCATTGGAATCGCTCAGCAAGACGCTTGAAGTAGATGTACAAACACTCGTTGACATGTCCGGGGCCCCATGGCCCGGATCCTGTACCGTCAGACCAGACGTGGGAGATTGCCATGAAGGGCCGGGGGTGCTCAATGAGTGCTCGACCATCGAGCTTCCAAGCTGTAGGCAAACCAGCATTCGCGGCCCTTGATAAGTTATCCTCACGGAAGAGCTCAATGAGTGGGGAGCATATGGACTTGTCCATGTGCTTAATCTCTGTATAGTCCTGCTCCAAGATGCCAGGCTCGTGGTATTGCTGCACAGCGGTAAAGTTACGGCTCGAGAACTCGCAATAGTCGAACGTGCAAGCCGAATGGTCCTCGTGTGCCAAGGCCATTTTCAGGCTTGCCTCAAGTTTTTCATTGAATTCTTGGAAAAGCTGTGTCAGATGGCATTCGTGGTCCCTCAGCTGCGAGTCGATCTGCCAGATGCGATTCGGACAGAAACCGTAGTCCCTGCTAGCCCTCTCAATCTCGTTCCGGAGATGGACTAGTTCATATGACATTCTGACCAGGGCAAAGTGTCCAGTCAATATATGAATAGTTGCGAAGATGATTGAGGTGTGTAGGAAGTGTGTTGTGGTTCTCGTGTAGGCTTGAGAGAGGTTGAGCGAAGTGTTGCCGGTGGACTTGAAGAGCCTGGGGGTTACTCATCTCAACCTGCATCAGGCAACCATGGCGGGGTCAGTCTACCCATTTCTGTGCAACTTGTGTAACCGTATCTCTGAGACTATTGGCAATGTATACGACTTGACGTGCGTGCATGTGGCAGGGTGCGGTTGTTGGGGGAATAATTCCTCCTGTTAGGACGGGATCGTGGGGGTCAAACGTGCCTATCTAAATTTCATCCACAAACTCTACAATCATTCGCTGATGATATTCTTCTGGTAATGTACAATAAATTGTGTCATCTGGCCGGTTTGTATGCCCTCCGAAACCCTGCTCAGTATGAGCTCCTGGAAGCGTCATCACCTTGATCTGGTGGCTGTTTTTTACAAGCTCTTGGCTTTCGTATCAAATATCCAATTCGGGCTTTTGCTCAATTCACGAGGTCGAGCCTAATTACATATATAATTCATCTGAGAGCCCTGCGGACTTATTGACCAAGTACGCTGCTACTCCGGGGATTAGTATTCCCCTGATTATTGTACCTACACTGGCCAGGTGAGAAACTTGCTGCAACGTTGAGAGCCATGAAAGTTCGGCTCTTAGTTCTCCGTCGACCTGCTCTTAGCATATCCCAACGGAACACTTAGCAAATATCCTCTACCTAGGTAATCAGCCTATCCCTTACCCATATTTCAGCCCCAGACATATATATCTGGATTCACATCGAGCTCTTCCCTATAGTTCACATGGTTTTGGGAGTGCCTAACATGAGCTCCTCGCTGGGTATCGATAAAAAGCCAGACGATGTGTGGCCACCACACATCCAACCGGTCGATCCAATCCCTCACACAGCTCTTTTTCATGCCACAAACCCACATTACGTAGGCACAACTTCGAACTGTGATTTCGAATAGAATGATGAAGGATGCCCATAAGCCCCAAGAACCCAAAACTGATGTGAGTGCAAGAGCCAGAAGAACAATGAAAGAGACGACCCCGAGCAACATTCGCTTTGGTCCAATTAGCAAAGAGGGATAGGACAGGCTCAACTCCCACGAGTGCCAGCCTGATTGGCACAGGTTGGCGATGCCACTGAAGTCGTCCACCCAAGATCTCCGTAGCATACGCTCGTGAATCGGTGTATACCAGATAGCCTCAGCTGTGAACATCAAGACTTTCCCAATGAAGACGCATGCCATGGGAAGCCGCCCGATGTCCAAGACCATGCCCACAATTAACCATAACAGCCAACATAGATGAACAAGGAAAATGACAAACATTGGCAAATGTCCATGTATGTGTGTATACAGTGAGTTCTCTGGACCATCAAAAAAGTGTGCGGCGCTTGGCCAGGAAGAGGAATCTAGTGATTGGAGAGAACTTTAGCAAGCCTGAAGCTGCACCCTGGGCGGCAAGCTGAGTTGACAGACATGCAAGCCTAGAGGGCAAAATGACTTACCACAGTGGACGAGGAGTGTCATATTCTCAGGTACCAAGACAGCTGTATGCTTCATTGCGTCAAATGCCCCTTCAACTGGAAGAACGGAGTCTTCACTCATGTTATTCTCGTAGTCGAAAGAGATGTGCACGGACCTGAGGTATAGCAATTCAAAGCGATTCCCACTGCAGTTTGTTACTTTGAACAGAGCGCCTCGACAGCGATACCATTCTGCGTAGTCGTACCATTTCCGTATGTCCGGGCAAACCATGACATACCTTTCATCTTGCTCGTTTGGGCTCAGGTCAATTGTCAAGTTGCGCGGCTGATTGGATGAACCTTTCCCATGGCCATCAACGTGAAATAAGTGATATCCATTCCCTCCTTCGGTAGGAACGCTGACACTATGGGTAGATATCCGGGCTGGAGCTTTGTACTCGAAGCAGAGGCTATCGATCAACGGGATATCGGTAGTCATCTTTGTAAGTGGTCCTAATGTACAATGCCACCATATGGCGAGACGCTCATGCCAGGCCGAGTCCTGCAGAAAGCCCGGAGGCAATTGATCCATGGTAGCTGGTTTATAAGACCTCTTGATCACAAGGTAATCTGAGAAGACTTTCAGGTAACCGAGGCTCGCATTGAGAATTTCTGCTGGGGGAAATGCAGGTACAAAGGAGCCAGGGCCGAAGCCACCCTCCTGGGTGATATCCAAGTATAGAAGAGACAGTGGCAACGTTGAATGGCCCTTCAAGATGGCTTTCATGGCGTTTGTTTTGTCTTCCAGGATGGCCTTCTTGGTGTTTTCGTCACAATCTATGGTATTGCTCTGTCGCCATGGCAACATATCATTTATGGAGCTTGCTGAAAAGTCCTGCATGGCACCGAAGTTCCGGTAGAAGTCTTTTGAATACGAAGTTGATCTGCCGACAAAGTTATTCCACGTGGCCGCAAAAGCGAATGCCTGGTGAACCTCGAGCTTCTTCCAGTGCCACATCTTCTGACGTCCAGGTCGTTTCCAGCTTACGTCCTCGAGGAGTAGCAGAGACTGGCCAAGTTCTGCTAGTAAAACATCGTTCTTTAAAATCTCCGTATCTTTGATCGATCTGATTAAAGAGAAAAAGGGCTGACGGGCACTTGTTGAGTGTTTTGGGAGCCTAAGTGGCATCCTTCTGTCACGGAATTGGACAAAAGCATTGTCTGCCAAGCTGGCTTCGCGAAGAGTCCAACAGCGCATCATCCAGGAGCAGCAAAGGATATGAGCCAGAGCCTGTGCGAATATCGTGCCTTCTATGTTTGTTTTGAGGAGTTCTCGGTCAAGTACCATGACTGCCGTCGCTTCTGAGAATATAAGAGACATCCTGCTGATTGCGATTGCCTTTGCTGTTTTCGCGGCTGGGTCCTTGCCAGATGGTATGCAAAGAGTGTCAAGCCAAAAGGCGATTCTGCTCGTTCGCCTCCTTTTCCAAATCGGTCTCTCTTGCAAATAATCTCGGATGAGTTTTACCAGCTTTTTCAGCTGACATATGTGAACTCCATTGCTCACTGGGTTGCCTAGTCCACCTGACCAGACGTGTGATATGGCAACAAATCCTCCTTGGGATGCAAAGTCTTCCAGCTCGAGATCCAGATTGCCGTCAGATTTCTGTGATACCACAACTATCGGCAGCTGGCCGGCACTGATTCTGTTATTCAATTCTGCCGTGTTGACTTCTTTCATAGAACAGCTACAGTCAGGCTCAACGTGCGCTTGTTGGTATGTTGAGTTGTCAATATTGTAAGCCGTACACTTTTCCTCGCAACAAGCTGCATGTGTGACCTTTTCTTGCCGTCGAAGTCCTGAGAAGAAGTACATTGCTGTGCAAGAATACGTCTGACTGAGAGTTCGAATCTGAGACGGACACCAGCCATCATTGAGCATCCTGATTCGGATAGCTTCTGCGTTAGGGATTCTCCATCTTCTGTTCAGAGTCCCTGGAAGCCGTGGAGCTGTATAGTGTGTTTCAAGTCTCCTCAGTTTGAAAAAAGGATCCTCGAATTTCGCACAGCCAAGAGTCTGCAGAAGGGTCCGAACCGAGCATGAAATGGTGTGGAGACTATCCACATCGGAAAACAGACGGTTCGCGAGGCTTGATTCCAGCTGTTCGGCACGGCGAGAAGCGCTGCGCAGGAGACAACTTTTGTTATCCTCCTCATAGAAAGCCTGCGTCTTCTTGCCCAGCTCAGCAGAGCTCCGTGTATGTGTGGTGAAGATGTGCTGTCTCCTCTGAAGTAACTCCATCAATGTTTTGGAGCATACCACGTGAGTATCGTTCTTAATCGAAACCATGGTTCCGATCAGTTTTGTGGCCGAGATCTCCAAGAACGATGACAATAGGCCAAAGTAGAGCCAGCCTTGGGCTCGAGAGGCGAGTTCGGCATCATTGCAGGCCAGCCAGTCCTCGTCGCTGCCGCTCACTCCCGACTGGGAAATCCATCCTGCTCGTTTGGGGAAGCCTTGAAAGCCACTAGAATCATATAGCTCCGGAGAGAAAGCATTGCAAACGTAGGGAACTGTGAGAGGCTCTCGATCCCCATCCTTCGGGTACGCAAGGTGGTCCATGATACTAACACTTCTTAGTTCCATACATTCAGCGACTCCAAAACGGATATATTCACCTTGCGTTTCCCGCCAAATTATTCCGCGCCTTCCACACCAACAACAATTGCAGGCTAGCGGCGACTGGAGCTCTTGAGTGGAAAGTTCTTCGGCTAATGTGACCAGAAACAGTTGATACTTTCCGGTTGGACGCACTTTGAGACCACGAGACACGGAAATTGATTGACGCAGTGTCAACTCATCACTTGTTAAAGATGGAGATGAGAAAAGAGCTCATCGTGATTGATCTGTAAAATGTACTGATGTCCCAAAACAACGAGCTGAAGATGACGCTGCAGTGTGGCTGGGATTCAGGTTGTACAACATGGAGTTATCAAGAGGTATAAAGTACGTCACTGCTAAGCCGGTAATACCTAGTAACTAGTAACACTGATTATCTTATTATTAAACTTTAATAATATTATAATAAAATTAAATATAAACTTAATTAATAAAAGTAAATTAAAAAGTTAAAATATTAAAAAGAATTTAAATTTAAATTATATAAAATTATATAAAATTAAATAAAATTAAATAAAATTAAATAAAATTAAATAAAATTAAATAAAATTAAATAAAATTAAATAAAATTAAATAAAATTAAATAAAGTTAAATAAAATTAAATAAAATTATAATAATATAAAATAATTTAATAAAGATTAATTAAAAATATAATTTTAAATTTTTAATTTTTTATTAAAAATAAATATAATTATTAATAATTAAATATTTTTATATATTTATTTTTATTTTATATATATATAACACTTTTATATTATAATAAATATTTAAAAACTAACATTAAAAAATATAATATTAAAATAATAATTAAAATATTATAAATATTTATAATTTTAATTTAATAATATATAAATAAAATTAAAAAGTATTATTTTAATAATAATATTAATTAAAACGTTATAAAAAGATTATCCGATAAAATTAAATTTTTAAAATAATTATTATATAAATATTATAATTTTATAATAAAAGAATTTTGATTAAAAAACTTAACTTTCTATATATATAATTTTAAAATAATATAATTTAAAAATTATAATAAAATTATAATTAAATATATTTATATAAGTTAATATTATAACTTTTATTTAAATATATAATTAAATTTAAAAGATAATTAAAATAAAAAAGTAATTTATAATATTTTACTTTTAATAAATTTATAATAAAACTTTAAAACATTTTAAAACTAAATTAAAAGTAATTTATTAAATAATTAAAAAGAGGGTATAATAAGTTTATTTTTTTTTAAATTTATACTTTTATTATTAATAATAAATAACTTTTTTAAATATAAAAAAATATAATAAAAATAAAAAAAAAGTATTTAAAGTTTTTTTAAAAAAGAATTATAAAAATATATATAAAATTATAAAAGATTTTATATATAAATTTTAAATTATTAAAAGAAAACGAGTAATTAAATAAGAAATTAATTATATAATATAAAAAATATAATTAAAAGTTTAATAAATAAAATTTTAAAATATAATAAATATAAATAAAAAATAATTATTTTTAAAAATATTTTAAAATTAATTATATTAAATTTAAAATAAATAAAAATAAATATAATATATAAATACTATTTATTATTAAAATTTAAATAATTAATTATAAAAGTATTTTAAAATAATATTTTTTTTATTTTATATATATTATAATTAAAATTTTTAAATTATAGTAAAAAATATTATATATATTATTAATTATTTAAAAAAGTTTAAAATTAATTTATTATATAAAAATAAAAAGTTTTTATTTATATTTATTTAATTATATTAAGAATAGTTTATAATTTTATAATATTTTATAGTTTATAGTTTTAAAATTAATAATAATATAAAGACCGGAAATGCGCGTATTTAAAATCGGAAATCGCATACTTAAATTATAGTTTTTTTTTAAATTTTTATAAGTAATGTAATAGGAATATAAATTTTATAACCTTTTATATTATTTTTTATTATTTAATAAACTTTATATAAAAATATAAAAATAAATAAAAATATTTTAAATATTTTAAATAATTATTAAAATATATAAACCTTTATTTATTATTATTATTATAATTATTTTTATAATAAGTAGAAAGATATAAAAATAATATTATTAAATAACTTAAAAACTTTTTTATAAATCGATATAGTTTTTATAGCTTTAAATTAATTTTATTTTAAATTAAATAAATATATTTTTTAATAATCTTTAATTATATTTACTAAATATTAAATAATAATATTATTAAATTTTCTATATTTTTATTAATATAAAGCTTAATTAAAAGTTTATTAAAATAATTTAAATTTAGTTTATTTATATGTTTTAATAATAAGTAGGGTTGGTATTTAGGTACGCGACTTCCGATTTTAGGTACGCGAATTTCCGGTCTCATAATATATATAGAATTCATAGAAAGGGCTTAAAATCGGTCTTTTTAGTGAGAAACACGTGTGCGTGAAGGGGGCTGTGCGTGAAGGTGTCCGCTGACTTACAGGCACTCGTGGCGGTCGGGCCGTGTACGTCGTTGAGTGAGCGAGATGATCTATAGGTAATGATTTGGACTGAACTTGCTTGTCCCGTAGGAGAAGCCTTCTACCAGACCGGGTAGTGTAAAAATGATTGATGGAATGTCCTGACTTGGACCTGGCGTGTTTGATCGTATCCAGCGCCTCGTACGTCTCATGCATGAGCTGTCGCCCGACTGAGCTGCCCATGCCGATCAAGGGCCGAAAGAATGACCGAGCTGATAAGGCGTACAGTAAGCAACTTGCATGCCAATGTTACACGGTATGGAAAACTCGGTCAATCTTTCACGGGATTGGAGGGGCACCGTATTGAAGCTGCATGCAGCGGTGGAAATTGTGGTGTCCTACTGCAGTATGACACACGAAGCTTCAGCGGTTACAGGCTTGAAATTTCAAATCAATGTTTGCAATTCTTTATCGTCAAGATAGCAACGCTCATATCTTCTAAGTATTGTGTGAATCTTCAGTTGACCCATCTAGGACCACACATTCTCACACAACGCTTCTCTTACAGGTCATTTCTTCCCCCTCGCACTCTATACATGGAGAATAAAACTCTCAATCATGGAACCATTCCAGCCAGGCCATTGCATCCTTTTGAGATGCCCGTAACACCAGAGATGGGCCTCTTGCCAACCGAGGACACGAAAAGCTCAAAATGCCCCAATCAAGATTGGTTCGCAAGAGCCGCTCTGGCCAAGCGAATAGAATCCTTTCGAAATTTTGTAGACAAGATGAGTGCGCCTTCTCCACTCAGCACAACTCTATCTCCAAATGATCAAATCAAGAGAGCTATCTATGCCTTCTTTCAGGAATTGGGGCTGGTAAATTGCAGGTCGGCATGCTGCGAAGGATACAGGAGTCAGGCTCGCGAGGCGCTGCCCCACTGCCAATGGCGACCGTTCCGTGAGGCCGCCACGACGCTCCTGTCCTGCTGGTGCCAGGCTATGAATGATTTCGTGAAAATTCCTTTTATGATCATGGCTGGAAACGCTGGGGTTACTCCCCTCTCCACCGTAACGCGGTTTGTCAACTTTTCCCTTCCCTCCCGATCGTGTGATTGTGCAGTCCACCATGACTGGTATTCATTGCAGCCAATGGCTGATCCACTTTTTAACAGCGAGCAAATTTTGAGATTAAACCCCTATGAGCCGCCGCTTCAGGGACTCGATTCTGTCCAATTTGTTCTCTCACATATTTCAGAAGGGCCTGGTATAGACCCGGATGACTTGGAGCTCTTCATTGAGATCTTAGATCTCATCAGTTGGATGAGTTGGCTGTTTACTGACGCTGAATATGGCCGGGATGAGGGGCTTAGGGCCAGTCGAGGGTTCATATGTCAAATTCAAAGAAGAGAGCACATCAGACAGACGATGAAGCTCTTGCGGGACCCAAAAATTCTGGGTTTCGGAATCTGTCCTAGCTGGCTGTGGAGTCTCGCTGTTGCCAACGGTGGCGAGTTTGACAGCATGCTTACCATTTTGCGTTACCTCCAAGACCAACATGGTGTTTTCCCAGCACGATCCAAGACACACACAACCTGCACGGAGCAAATCTGCATGCTCGCCGATGACGATACCACAGGTCGACAACAACTCCACAAATGCCACGGGAGCGACTGTCAAACACTAGAGTTTTCTGTCGAGGCACTTTCCGAGGCGTTCAAAGCCGTCCAAACGCCAGTCCCTTGGTTGCAGACTGCCTGGAACCTAGATTCCCTTGAGATCGAGGGACGACCCCCTGTATTGGCCGGATCGGACGATGACTACATCGCAATTTCGCACGTGTGGTCAGATGGCACTGGAGTAGGATCAAATAAGCAAGGACAAGTGAACAGGTGTCTCATTGAATACTGGATCAATATCGCGCGGTCACTCAATTGCGGCGGGCTCTGGTGGGACTCCATTTGCCTCCCAACAGAGAAGGGTGCGCGGCGAAAGGCTCTAGACATTATGCTACTGAACTTTGAAAAGGCCAAGTACGTCATCATCCACGACAACGATTTGGCGAGCCTGGAGTATCCCGGAAGCGAAGGTGCAGCAGTGGCAGTGATTCTATCGACCTGGTTCACTCGGAGTTGGACGGCAGCAGAGTTTTGGACGTGCAGGAAGAACCAGGGAAAAGTCAAAATCATCTTCAAATCCCCGGAAAAAGCCACATCGGGCCCTTACTTGGTGGGTATGGAAGACATTGTTTGTGACATCAAGGACAGTGTATCAATGGCAAGAGGGAGGATACCGACATTGACACACCTAAGTGCTTCGCGGATAATCCAGGAGGTCCGAAGGGAAGTGGAGGACTTGGGAGGGCTCTTCAGCATCCTGCGGACTAGGTCGACCTCTTGGACGAAGGATCGTTTGACTGTTGCCAGTCTAATGGTCCTAAAACAAGAAAGGGTCGATACTTCGAGAACAACCCCAGAACTGACTCGAGACATCCTCTCCACCTTTATTTATATACCGAGGACGGCTCTATTCCATGGTGAAGTGCCCATGGCTCGCTGTGGTGGGTGGTCCTGGTGTCCACCGTCCATTTTCGACCTGGATAGTGTCGGCCATCCCGTTCCACAAGTCGACACGGATATTCCAAACACATCTGAGTACGCGCCTGTTTGGATCGATGCAGCCGGGATCGCCGAGTCCTACTTTACCGTCCTCTTGGTAAAGCAGGATGACGCAGACAAGGTGTATCCAATCGGCACTCACCCTGCCGTGCGGGCCAGAATCACGGAAGCACTGGAAAAGCCTGAGCAATGTCTCATTCTCAAAGTCGGCGGTAAGACTGCGGAATCACAAATAACTCCAGGTATTCTTGTGAGACCTGCCCATTTTCCTGGAATCCATGACTCTTGCATCAACACGTCGCAGGAAACCGGACCCGTTGATTACAGAGGGAGCGATAACATATCGTGTCATCTGCAGCGCATTCACTGTCAGTTTGTTGGCTGCATTTACTCGGCGTCTCCAGGGATCACCATCGCGCCCCTGCTATTGTGCAGACTAGGGGCTGATGTTGACCGGAACGGGGTTCCATGCGCGATTATGAACGCTGAAAAAGCAAGAACAATTGCAGAGCACAATAGTTTGCCACAGAGAGGGATGTATTTTAGGGGTCGTCGAGCACTGCTCAGCTAATGCTCAATATACTACCTAGGTAGCTACCTCAGGGTAGGTGCCTATCACATGCTGTCTTGTGAGTAGTAAAGAAAGTCTAGCAGGAAACAGAAAGCAGGAAGATTTAGGAAGCGAGTGTTCGGGGAATTCCTGGGTACCTAAGAGAAGCTGTTTGTTGCTTAATGGTGTAGAAATCGGCCGGAAAGTACCTATGTAGTTGGATACCTAAGTAGTCTGTGTTGGACTACTGTACATCTCAATCACAGCAGATGCATAATGTAAACCACAGGTGGTACAGGATGTCAGTGATCGACTTTGTGTTTTGTAAAGAACTATTGGTGGACACTGATTCCTGTCTACTCTGTAACAAGCCTAAAGATTGCAGATTATAGGGAACTGAGGTGTGTGAGCAATGAGGCAGGTTAATTAGCTGTGCTGTATGCTTTTTAAGTTTCTTAATAGCCTTTACCTTAATTACTTCAACTAACCTTCTCTGCCCCTCTATTACCTAAGTTAGGACCTGCTTAAGATTAGTAAAGATCTTTTATATTCTCTTTGTCTAATCTTCTACTCAATTGCAAATATGAAATTCAACTAAGGTACAGGGCTGCCCGTACACGAAGAGCACCTTGACCGCGGTGTGTTGAAATCTAAATCGAAGGAGGGGACAGATGCAGCCGCAGCAATCCTTGGTGAGAATAAATCCATGAATGGCAGTCTTTTACATGTCCACCTCCACTTTGATTCCAACAAATTAGAGATCCCGTCCAAAAGCACTCATCATGCATACATTTTCTATAATCTAGGCCGATCAAGCTCCACTAAACGTCCTCAGCCTAGTAAGCCGCGGGAATAGCTTCAGGGCCGCCTGGAAGTTTACTGATCGCATAAAGTCGCTATCATGGCTCTCGCGTTCGTCCAGAAACTTGTCCATTCGTTTTATGGCTGGCTTCGGAGCGTAAGGAAAGTCACTGCCGAAGAGTACATGACCGGGTTTGGCGAACTCTTTCAGCAGACTCAGCGTCAGTGGCGCCGACGATAGCGCAGTGTCGAAATAGAAGCTCTTTGCATCCTCGATGAAGCGCTCGGTAAGTGAAACGTCAGGTGCTGCTGCGGATTTTACATATGGCAGCATTGCTGCAGGCCGTTCGGCGAGATACGGCAGTGTGCCGCCCGCATGCGAGAGAATTATGCTGACGTTGGGGTGAGAACGCACAGTACCCGAGGTAATAAGATCGACCGCAGAACGTGTCGTCTCGTGCGGATAGTCGATCATGGGCAGGGGAAGGTCCGGATTGACGATCGCGGTGTCGACGGGCTGTGTGGGGTGCACAAAGACCACAGCACCGCGGGAATCCAGAAAGTCCCATGTTGTTTTGAAGTCTGGGTGGCCGAGATAATGGTTGTCGGTTCCGTACCGGGTAAACAGGGTGATACCATCGGCTTTGAGCACGTCCAGTGCGTAGGCGATCTCCGCTTGTGCGATCTCGGGGTCCTCCAATGACGGAATGCTGGCGAAGAAGCCGTACTCCTCGGAATGCTCGGAGCATATCTCGGCCGCGTACTCGTTTGCCTGACGGCTGAAGCTTGCTTGCTTCTCCCCCCGGGGGAGGATACTAACTCCGGGAGCAGTGATGGACAAGAAGGCGAATCCTATCTTCTCTTCTTCTTTCATCTGAGCATCCTTTTCGACTGTCCATTCTGGTATGCCCCATCCTGATGGATCGCCTCCATCATTTCTTAAAGCTATAAATTGTCAGTTGAGTCCTAAGACCCGTGCTGGAAATATCTGTCTACCGCTACTTTGGCCAACTCACCTTGTGCGTAGAAGGGTGGGACAAAATGATGGTGCACGTCGATACGAGAGATTGCCATGGTTGATGTCCGAATGTTTGAGATTATTTAAGAGGGCTAGACTTGGTTTAGAAGGGAGCCCGCATTGATCAAGATCACAATGTGATTGTTTTCTGTTGATATAAGTACTTGACAAGCACTCAAGCCTCCACCGCGTCAACTGATAATTGATGGTTCATTCTGTTCTCACTATGACAAATCAATATAAATCTATGGGTCATTCTGTTCTCACTCTGATCAATGAATGTAACTGGTCTGAATGACTAATATCGGCGCAGTGGAACCAAAGCTGCGCGAGCATTCGGAGTATGACATTCAGTAGGGATCGGCATTGCTGCCCAGGGTGAGGCGGCACACAGTCTCCCTCACTTGGTACGGTAGGTCCGGGCAGCTCCCCACCATTTTGGGGAATGCATTTCCGGTTTCAATTTCTAGTTACCTAGGTCATCGTGCAGAATGGGAAGTTCGTGCGTGAAGTAGCGGTCCGAGGGCTTTCGGGTCAGCGTCGAGTGTGAAGCAAGTAACCAGTTACACAACGGAGTGCTGGTAGTTATAACACTGGGCACAGGAATGTATTATTACACCCCATCGGATTTTGAATGGTCAGAAATATATGCAGCAAAAAGTGACTGTTTGAGAGAGGCACTGAAGCTGCGGTTGCTCGTGGATAGAGTATTAATATTTCTATACTGCTACTAGTATTGTTTTAATATCTTGGAATGTAAACAAGTGTACATCAGATCGCCGACTCTATGTTTGTCTAACGTTGACATTAAGCTTCCAGCTGGTCGCGAGATGATCTTAAACATCTCTCTAGCTGGAGATGGCTCATGTTTTGGAGCCAAAGCTTCTTTCATCTCCTGCCGTTCCAAGACGCTGCATTGCAGACTCATATTCTTGCTCTATCACATGTACAGAAGCACAACAAACAAATGAAAACCTGACCTGTAACCCCGTGAAACTAAGTACAGTCTATCTATAGCCACACTTTATCATTGTAAACCTCTAAATGATGACTGATTGTTCCCTTTGTCGAGGATCAAAGTCACCAATTCCAGCCAGGCTAGCCTATAGAGACCAGCTATATCTTAATCCTCTCGCGTTTCATGCAAAGAGAGCAGACTATCCGAGTTCCGCCAGAGATGATGATAAGTATTTAATTCTCCTTTATTGCCTCCACCAACACGTCCAACGCGGCCCTCTTCACGTTGAGCGGGGCGGATTGGAGCACAGCACTCCTGGCTCCCGCAACGGCTGCTGTGACGTCTTCCGCCGAGTAGATGGCGAGTACGAGGATTTAAACGAGCCTGCTGTGTACCAAATTCTTGAAGATGGTGTTGTAAATGGCAAGCGCGATCAGGATGCTGCCTTGCTGACCTGCGTTGATGAATTGTATGACCTTGGCTATCTCGTCCGGCATCACCTTGGTGGGCACGACCGAGTAGGCAGCCTGGAAAGTCATCTGGCCGAGGCAAATAAGGTTAGAATAGCCGTAGAGGTTGGCGTTTGCGGTGTCAGCTTTGGTGGTGTAAAACAGTGCCCCGCCCATGGTTGTCAAGATACTGCTCTAGTGGCGAGGTACCAGGGCTTGTAAAAACCCAGACGCACCATGAGAATCCCGTTGAGCATGACGCCAAAGACACCAAACTTCACAAAGCGAAGTAAGTGAAAAGCTGTTTGAGCCCCATTCTCGCTTCGCACTAGGGCGTAGAATAAGGGCAGGTAGTGAATGAGGACGTACAGGGCGCCGCTGAGAGCGGTGCAGCACATCAACATCAAGACCAGGGTCCGTTTACCTAGAAACTGTCCCGGGAAAACTCCGCCCTTCTTGGCATGAACACAGTGAATTATTGCGAGGCTGCGAACGCAATCGAGCTGAGGACTAGAACGACATTGAGGACATTCATCCGACCGTCGCCCCACGGCCAGATGGAGCCACCGAAACGTGAAGATCATGGCGAACATGGTGTATATGGCGCAGCTCCGAATAGTACCAAGCCAATCAATTGATCCAGATGTCGCAGGTTTTCGGAAATTCTGCGCCCAGGTTGGGGTTGTACCGATGGGAGAAGCAAGACGTAGATTGGGCCCCGAGGCCATGACGGCATAAATTAACAAGTTCAGGTAGAAAGCCTAATTGCTATTAGGTTAGAAATATAGAGGTAATGTCGGTAAAGATTAACACTTAAATAAAAAAAGTTAACTAATAAAAAAGTTTATCGCTATTTAAGTAATAATTAATTAAATAAATAATATAAATTTATTATTAATTTTTAAATAATTAATTAAAAGTTTTAATATTAATATTAAATTTAATATAAAATAATTTAATTTATGTATTTATTATATTAAATTATTTATAAAAATATAATTTTTTTTATATATTTATTATATTTATTATATTTATTATATTTATTATATTTATTATATTTATTATATTTATTATATTTATTATATTTATTATATTTATTATATTTATTATATTTATTATATTTATTATATTTATTATATTTATTATATTTATTATATTTATTATATTTATTATATTTATTATATTTATTATATTTATTATATTTATTATATTTATTATATTTATTATATTTATTATATTTATTATATTTATTATATTTATTATATTTATTATATTTATTATATTTATTATATTTATTATATTTATTATATTTATTATATTTATTATATTTATATTTAATAATAAGTAATTTAAAAAATTATTTAATAAAAATTATTTTTATTAATAATAATATAAAAAATATAATATATAATTTAAATTTTATATAATTAAATAATTATTAAATAAATATATTTTTATATATAATTAAAAAATTAAAATATAATATAATCAAAATATTATTTTTAATAAAGCTTTTAAAAAAAGAAATAAAAATAAACTTTAATTATTATAGTAAAACTCGGAGCGAAAAGCACGCTCTTAAGTCTAGGGGCCCTTTACCCCTAACCTTACGGTTACTTAATTACTTGCAACAGGTAAGAAAGAGGATAGAAAAGTCACTTCTAGAAGCTAATAATTTTTTTTAAAAAAAAACGAAGGATGATTTATATTAAGAAACTATTAAAAAAAAGATACCTATTTATAAAGCTATATATAGGACCGTTATTAGCGGCTTTTAAAATAATAAAACGGAGGTATATAAATTATTAAATATTTAGGTACCGAGGTACCCTACTTTAATACTATTTAACGTCCACTTACTTATTTTAAACGTCTACTTATTTAATTTTTTTTAATTAACTACTTAATATTAATTTTTTTAATAATTATTTTATATTTATAAATATTTTTTAAATTAATATTAAAAATCTTTATATTATTTTCTTTTTTATTTTTAAATATAAACCCCTTTTAAAATCTTTTTAACTTATATACTTTCTAACTTTTTAACTTTTTTATTTTTTAACTTTTTTACTTTTTAATTTATATATATTTAAATATTAATTAAATATTAAAATATTAATTAAATATAAAAATATTAATTAAATATTAAAAAAATAAAAAATAAGAAAATAAAAGTAAAAATTATACTTTTTTAACTTTCTAATACTTTTTTTAATTTTTAATTTTTTTATTTTTTAACTTTTTAATATTTAATTAGTATTTAAACGTTTAATTAATATTTAAATGCGTGTAGGTTTAAAAAGCTATTAAAAAGTTTTAAAAAAAATTTATACCTAAAGTATTTAAAATTTAAAGGAATTTAAAGAATCCTGGTTAAGTATATAATTTTATATAGGCTATGTACCTAAAATTTTGTATTGGGTAGTTGGTTGAAAAAAACTGGGTAGGTGGACGCTTGAGGTGGGTGGGTGGACGCTGGCTGCCTTAGTACGTACCTAAGTTATCCGCTAACTGGCGCGAGCGCAGTGTGGCAGCGTGGGCTGCACAACTCGCACCCACAGTCGAATCAAAAAACAATATTTTTTTTGTCAGTCTGCCCAAAAATTACGTTGAATAATTTTGAAGAGGACTTTTGCAAGCTGGGGCGGCGACTCACTAGCACAGAGCTAAACTGACAGACACAGCCTGAAGAGCGCTAGGCTGGGAGCAGTTCCGTGATAACCACACAAATGTTGACCAATTTTCACCATCCGACGTTCAAAAGTTTACAGCATGTGACCTTTTGCAGACTTAATGATCATTAGGGACTAAAAATTTAGTCTAACTAAGTCTAAGCTTGTCAGATACCCTCGAGTCGCAAAGTTCTCGGTATAAAAGGAATCACCCAAATTTTCCAACCTTCGAAATCGTTCGCTCCCTCGTCAGACAACTGTGCTCGAAGCAACCATGAATTCTTCAGATACCCAGCAGCAAAAACTCGCAGCCTTCGGTACATATTCCGACACTCCTGAGAACATGGATTCAAACGGGATTCCATCTAACATGATGGAGGCAAACGGGAATTCATCTACCACGGAGGCAAACGGGAATTCACCTACCATGCTTACAGGACATGGTCAACACAGTTCCCCCAACCCTGCTACCATGAACAACTATGGTCGTCCAACGGATCCCTCTGTCACTCCTCATACTGAAGCAGGAGCGTCAGCAAGTCAGCTTCAAGAGTTTCAAAGGGTGAGTGGTTCGGGCAGTACACTTGAGCAACCCTTGGGAACCTTCTTGGCCAAGACTAACATGCAGTACTGTCCTAGCCCGTTCCATATGTTCCCGCATGAAGACCCGAATGGGTTCAATTCTTCATAACCAGGGGGGAGCCAGCTGTTTATCGCAATGAAGTACTTCAATGGGAGTATTCAATGGAGCAGCTCACAGAACTGATGCATGCGGAGTTCGGGGCTGAGGCGTCTACGCTTACTGAGGAAGATCTGGACGCCGTTTGGAGGATTTATATCCAGCCAGCATTAAACGAAGCTGGAGAGAGAGAGTCTTCCGGGCGACAAAGTGCAAACGATCAATCCGGAGATACAGTCATGCCAGCTGGAAGCTCAAACGGGTACTCGCAATCGGCAAACAGCTATCAGAATGGAGCACCCGACGAGCCTGCCGATGACAATTATAGCGCATCACCCCCAGAGGCTCACGCTCCTGTCCACAACAGCCAACATATTCGCCAACAGAGCTACGACACACACAACTCGGGAGCCAGCAGCTCACGCCAGGGACCACGGGCTTCGGACGGATACCTACAGCCGAACTCACCGCGCAGAAGCACAACATTGCCGCCGCTCCAATCTCTTGACATATGGGACTTGGGTCGGAATAACGACCGAGACCGAAGCGGGACGCGCAATATCCAATCAACCAGTGAGCAGGTGCCTCCACGCGCTGCAGCTGGCTCCGGTACCGCCGGAAGTTCGGCCCCAAGCAATTCCAGTGCGGCTGTTCAGAACGGGCGCATTCTTCCCCGGCCGTATCAATACCTCCCAGCACCTTTGCCTTCTACGCAGAATGGCGGGGCTACCGACAGTACGAAGGGTGCTCCCCACGGGATCCCAGCTAGTTAGGCGCTAGGAACATTGGAAGTTGAAGGGTCAGTGGTATTTTCCTTCCTAACCCGCGTTTACATACGAAGCTGTATACGGTCGTTTCATGTCGATGGAGGGTCAAGCTAACCAAGAGTATGAAATTCATAGGGCCGATGTTGGTGCGCCTCTCATATTTTTGACGCGTGACAAGGTGTGAGGGACCGCAACAATTATAGTTTACTTGAAGTTGCATAAACCATGTCGTGGAGGCTTTCATGACCACCAGGGGCCGTTTGGGATTTTTTTTTTTCTCGATCCCCATCCCGGAGTTTCCTGTGGGGGGAGGGGGGTACCTAGGTAGTTATCCAAGTCCTACTAAAGTAGTCATGGAGCAGATATTTCATCAACGACAGGTAGAGTTCAATGTTATCAGAATTAGCAACACCTGAGCCACGGCATCTTATCATGTGAAGTAAGAGCGATGGGCTCTTTTCTTTGACGCAAAATTTTCCAGGCGTCGTTGTAGTACAAAAGCACGAAACCAAGGGACGCAGATCTTGTGCCGCCATGGGTACCTAAGTTAAATCTGCAGGTCCTCTCTATGGGTGCTTGGGTTGGGCACATGATATTCCAAACTATGTATTCAATTATGCGATATCTAATCATGATTCCCGATATACTGCCATCCAGGCTGAGCACTACTCTATGTGGTACCATAATGAGGCACGTCGTTGTCATCAGGTATCACAGTCCCAAGCGGCTTCCGAACAAATACGGCCCTATCCCATCCATCTATGTCGTCGACAACAGTCTCTCGCACCAGCTCGTACTTTCCGATCTTGGGCAGCAGCTTCGCCCAGATGAACCAGTAGACCCCACCGGCGAATATGACACCGAACCCAACCACGCAGTGGATCCAGTAGGGCAGGGACTCATAGACGTTCTGGCCGTCCTCAGGCGGCACGAAGGGGGCGACGACGAGGTAGATGTTGCTGAGCATGAAGAATATGACGACGGGGAGAGTTGCGCTGAAAGGAGGGTGCCAGTTCCACTCATCCCGCTTGATGTACAGCCAGACCAGGCCGGCTGCAACGAAGGCGTTGATAATTGCCAGGGGGTAGGAAATAAGACTGCGCGGAAAATAGTTAGTATCCTGACATGCGTTGTGACCACAGTTGGAGGAACTTACTTCAAGATGAAGTTGTAGGCATCGCCTGGCGGTGGTGCCAGGATAGTAATGGCGCAGATGAGCCAGTGCCACATCAGACCAGGGAAGGGGGCGTTCAGGGGTCGGTTGCTGGCCCAGAACTTGGAGAACGGTAGGATGCCCTCGCGACCCAGCTCTTGCACCAGACGACCCTGTGAGAAGATGACACTGAGAACATTTCCCAGGGCAGACAAGGCCACGAAAACAGATAGAGCGCGCTCGGCAGTTGGTCCCATGACGTTACGAAACAGCGACGCAGCGACCAGTCGCTTGGCGGCGAGCATCTCCTCCTTGGGAACGGCGGCAAAGTACGAAATATTGACCAGCATGTACAGAACACCGATGACACCGACAGCGAGGGGCGCGGCGATCTTGAGCGTCCGGACGGGGTTCTTGGTCTCGCTCAGGGCGTAGTTGGCGTTGCTGTAGCCGACGTAGCTCCAGATGACGTTGTACAACGCCGTGACGACGCCGTACGCGCTCCCCGTCGTTCCCTCGAAAGCGTTGCTGAAGTTGTCAGGCTTCTTGTCGAGCTTGACGTGGCCGGCCAGTGCAGCCCAGCCGGAGAAGACCATGATCAGGATGATGAAGACCTTGATGCTCCCGAGGAGATTCTGGATCCGCAGTCCCCATTTCAGGGCGAGTCCGTGGATCAGGAATGCGAATGTAATGCAGGCCAGCCCGATGCCGCGCTGGTTCCATCGGTCGACCTCGACGTTGGCGGCGTGCAGGATGTATTCGCCAAAGACGACGGAGTTACCACTTGCCCAGCCCAGCAGGACGACATAGCCGGTGTAAAGCCCGGTGGTCAGAAACTTGGGTTTCCTCCAGACGTATTCCAAGTAATTCTTCTCGCCGCCGTTCTTGGGAATTGCCGTGCCAAATTCCATGAACACCGCAGTTCCGGCCAGGGCGATGAGCATACCGGCCACCCACATGAAAAGCGAGAGACCAACGCTGCCGGAGAGGCCCAGGATTGTGCTGGGGGTGGCGAAGATCCCGGTGCCAATGATTCGGTTCACAATCAGAAAGATGGCAGTTGGAATGCCGATTTGTCTCTTGGCCTCGCGGGCGTCGAAAATCCGGCCATTGTCTGTAGCAGGGCGTCAGTCAAGAGGGAATGCCAAAGGAGACTCAGACGAGACCAACCCATCTCCTCGTCACCAACAACTTGGTGAACATCTCCATCTTTGGAGATGTTCGACTTGGATTGATTCGAAGCCGACATTGTGGGCGAAATGCACTCCAGTTGTCGTACGGCCGCGAGGTGAAGAAGCTCACTGTCCTGTCTGGAAAGTGGGCTGTGAGGCTGTGGACCTCATGCGTCCCAAGCGGCTACCTTCCAAGGTTATGTGCAGCGGCCTGTACCGTGGACACTACACATCTAGTCTGACACGCACATTAAGGGTAGGGCAATCACTTGGATATTATATAAATAAATTTAGTAAAAAATAAAAACTTAATTGTATATATATCAAAATAAATCATGCACGGGAATGCGAGGAGTCGGAAGGGCCGAAGGCCATGAGGCTGATGCGAAGGAATGCGCTATATAGCGAATGGCCAACCATCTTGGCAGCTGTTGCAAAAGGAGGTCTGCTAATCACGTCTTTTTGCCTCCCACGAGTCGCATGTTCTCATGCTGCCAACGCCCAAACAGCCCACTCACGCAGTTTAAGCCGGCGAAAGCCATGCGAGAACCAAGCCGAATGCACCATTAGGATCCCGAGATTCTGGTTTCAAGAAAGCAGGTAGCCCTTTTGGACGCTCGGTTGAATTACCATCAGTCATGGTTTCCTTGGGGGCCCACTTAAGCCGATGACGCGATTTCGTGTCTACATCGCGACTCGGGAAAATTTTTGTGTGGGCGGCTTAGTGTAGCGCAAGTCTACTAAGTACTTGAGTACTACCTAAGCCGCTTCTCCGAACGGCCTGTAACCTAGAATGGACCAAGTACGACTTGACAGTAAATCTTCTAGTGAGACTCACAATCAGCTTGGGCATTCGCGACCCCATGACTCCGGTTATCCTGAGAAATATGATATATATGGATACTCTCGAGTGACTACGATTCATAAGTGACGCATGCCGCTGCAATCAGAGTTGAGGCAGTTGTTTATTCATGCCTGGGAGACTCGTCGCCTTTCAGCCCCCTAAGCATGCCATGTCTACCTGCCCATTAAGGGCGAGCACATCACAGCCAGACAAGTTGGCGAAATCATCTACACTTCACCGGGCGCGGGATACCTCATGATGGCCAGGCCGAGCCCGGTCTGGGTCCTCCTCCAGGGATCACCTCCCGGGGACTTTTATCCAATCACCCCCTATCAATGCTGAACCTGTCAGGTTGTCTGACTGCGGCGAATTCGAGCCCATGTGGGAGCTAGCGTCGGGCTGACACCGGGGGGCCGCTGTCCGCATGCAAGCCAGAGCAATTCAACTCGGACGACTCGAGCCAACCCGAGACGTCAGAGTTGCCTAGGGAGGTATGCAAAACCTACCTAGGTAAGTACTTAAGTAGATACTACTTAGTAGTACTACCATACCGCCGCCGCACCTTCAAAAATATCAACAAATCAAAGCAGAGTCCCTGTAGCTTGTCCCTGCGCATGTCGAGGCCGGACGAGCCATAGTTCTGACCGGGTGATAACCGAATCTGAGCACAACTTAAAATCGCATCCTTGGGCTACTAGTACTTGTGCCAACGATGCCGCCTAGCCTTGTCTGCGCGGCACGAGGCTATCGCATATTAGCCCTTGAGCTACTTGTGTCGACGATCAGCGGCGCCGTCGGGAGCGATGCCTCCTAGCCTTGTCTGTACGGCATGAGGTTGAGGCCACGTGCCCAGGTATTGTATTCTCTCTGTACTGTTATTGGTATTATGTGATTTTAAATGCTAGGTATTAAGCGTCGTGTACTGTATGGAGGCGATATATGCGTGTTTATATAGATATGGATTAGAAACGAAACTACCTAGGTACCCTAGGGTACCCGAGGCAGCAGCTACGTGCCTTGTATTCTCTTTGTACTTTTGTTGGCATTATATCTCTTTTTTAAAATGTCTTGCATACTCAGTGCTTCCTTGATATCTTTTAATGACATGTGCTCATGATTACCGAGCGTGTCGCGTGACAGTCTTGAATGCCCAACTCACCCATCCTTGCACAGTTCATATGGAAGAGGCGGTGCTGGTCGATACCGGTGCCTAGAAACCAGTATGTGGTTACGACACTCTAGAATTCTTAGCAACAGCATGTGATATGCCCTGAGTCGTCCAACATTGCAACACATGAGACTGTCGAAGCCACCGTGACAAAAAGCAGGGGCTGAGTGAGAACATTGTTCACTAAAACCCGATCACGTTAAGAAAAGACTCATATAAATACGCGGTATAAATAGATCCACCGTGCCAAACCCTCTTCCGATTACTTCCAAGGTTAGCACAGTTGGCTTCGACATGCCAAAGCATTGAAAACAATCAACCCCGAATCTGCAAACTACAATCTGAACATCATTCCACAGCTACGGTAACTAACTTTTACCGCATATAAGTGTACACAATCACGAAACTCGAAACATCAACCATACCAAAAACATACACGCGAGCGATATGGGCGGTGTCCAGTCAGCACCCGAAAAGCCAGATAAGCAAGGCCAACGCGATGTCAGTGGGGGCTCGAGCGGGCAACTTGAGCGTGATGGCCGTATACCGGCTTCGAACGTCGGCGTGGAGCAAAATCTCATCCTAGATCTGCTTCAAAAGCACTTATATGATCAAAAACGCTGGCGGGATTGAGACTGGTGTGGCTGCCAGCCCTGGAGCACTCCCTTCCTATGTCTTTGGGTGGTCAAGGGCAAAGGTTAGCAAGGAAAATCAAAGGCTTACCTCAGGTGCTATTGTTCCATAAAAGCAGGGCTCAGAGGAACTTAGCGGGGCGTGAAATACAGGTGCGGCTTTTATAATTACCATAATAACATAGTCAAGTTAGGTTTTAACAGCGCCCAAAGGTGTGGGATCGTTCACCTAGGTACTTTCTCAATAAATTCGGCGTTCGGCCGCACTCATCCTCCCTGGGTAGATGGAACGTCGGTGAATAGAAGTGACCCTACATGATGATTGCTATAACAGTATCTGCGTGATATTTCCAAGGTTTTTTTGTACCCGTAGTCCGGATCATTCCAAACACTGGCTTGGGTGGTGTCTCGTTTCTTTTCAATGGATCTACTGAAAGCTTACCCGTAAAAGTGACAGAATGTCCAGAGCTTTCAGCTTGTATTCCAGTCCGCACCAATATAAACTTCCTCCTTGCTTCGTACTTAAGTATCACGGTGTCTTGGTGAGTCGTGATGGCATAATGAAAATACAAATGGTGAGCTGCAACTTACAGGTTCAGATGCCGCTCAAAATTTGGTTCTCTTTTGAAATCTACGGAATTGTTTCGACGGATTGGAGTCACTTCAGCAGAGCCAGAAGGTCTCAGGGCCAGACCTCAGGGCCAAACTTGGGGGCCAGACGGCCAGATTTAGAGACATTGTCTTGAAGGTCAGTCCATATCCGTAAATACACCGGTGAAACGACAAATGGTAATGTTGGTAGGGACCAACAGACCGGTCCCCAAAAGCCTCCCATCTGAGCCAAGAGGCTTTTAGAACCAACCGCCAAGTTGCACCGTGTGTCCAGGTGGCTTGGAAGGGGTCGAAGAGGGTTCAAGGGTGGGAGAAAGTAGTATTTGAATGGCCAGGTGAGCGTGGAGACAGACAATGATGATGGTATGGGTGGAGTGGAATTTCAGTGCATCAAAGAAGCTATTTCAATTTTTGGGATTCTCGGTCTCTTGTGTTGTGGTCATGGATATTGAATTTTTGGTTTACGGGTCCGGTGTTCTCTTTGGCAAACACCGATGAGTGGATTGATTTTTGGATGGTGGAATTGTCACGAAGCTCAACAGAATGTCACTTCTTATTCACTCGGCATAGTTATGTGACCGTCTGGGCACATTCCATCGCTGCCAAGGAATTCCTCTCCCGGGGCTGCCGCCCAGTCACATGAGCGGATGTGTAACTAGCCCACGGTGCGCCTCTCATATCGTGCGGACTGGGAACAGACCTGATGTCGGCGGCTGATCCTTGATGAGCGTGTTCGCGCACGGCTTCCCCTCAACGAAGTCGTCCAGGTTCCTCAGGGTAACCTCGGATATCTCGGTAAGGGCCTCCTCGGTGAAGAAGGCCTGGTGGCCACAGACGATGACGTTGTGGAAGGTGGTCAGCCGCGACAGAACATCATCGTCAATAATGGAGCCCGAGTGGTCCCTGTAGAAGATCTCTGATTGCACGTGTTAGTTATGTTCCAAAGATGGGGAGGAAAGGGCCCATGCTCACTGCTCTCCCCCTCGTAAACATCCAGCGCCAGCCCGCCCAGCTGCTTGCTCTTCAAGGCCTTGATGACGGCCTTGGTGTCGATGAGCGCGCCACGGCTCGTGTTGACCAGCATCGCGCCCTTCTTCATCTTGGCCAGGGTGTCTGCATTGATGATGTAGCGGGTGCTCGGCATGAGCGGGCAGTGGAGGCTGACGATATCCGACGAGGAGAGCAACGTCTCGAGGTCGGTGTACTCGCCGAGCTCCTTGAACGCATCACTCTCGTAGGGGTCGTGGGCAAGGAGGGTGCAGCCAAAGCCCTTGAGGATGCGAGCCAGGGCAACGCCGATCTTGCCGGTGCCGACGAGGCCGACGGTCTTTCCGTGCAGGGTCCTCCCCAGCAAGCCATCGAGGTTGTAGTTGCCCTCGCGGACGCGGTTGTAGGCGCGGTGGGTGTTGCGGTTGAGGGTCTGGATGAGGGCGAGGGCGAACTCTGCGACGGCCTCGGGCGAGTAGCTGGGCACGTTGGCAACAAACAAGCCCAGCTCCTTTGCCTTTTCCAGGTCAACGTTGTTGAAGCCGGCGCAGCGCAGCAGGATGGCTCTCACGCCGGCCTCGTGCAGGGCCTCCACGACGGGAGACGAGACATCATCGTTGACGAAGACGCACACGGCCTTGGCGCCGGTGACGAGCGAGACGGTCTCCTTGGAGAGGGGGAAGTCGTGGAAGACTAGCTCAACTGAGGGTGATGATGATCCATGCGATGCATGTGCCGCGCTGAAGAACTTCTTGTCGTAGGGGTGAGTGTTGAAGACTGCGAGCTTGATAGGGGCAGTCATAGTGCGTTTGTGTGTCGGGGAAGCCAACTTTGAGTTTTAGGTTGTTTGCAGGTTGTGATTGACAGGAAGGGGGGCAAGAGCCAGCTACTAGTACTGTGCCTGCCCTGTTTGTCACTTGGTGTTTCTTCCGTGCAGGAGCTGACGTCGGCATGGCGGGAGCTCCCGGTCAGCCCGGTTTAGTTGGGCCGCCATTGTGTGACAGAGTTTTGCTTCTATTGTCGCGCGGCATAGGCAGTGACCGCCATGGTGAGCCATATTCTCCCGTCTGAGTGGATATGCCTTACCTGGGTATACCACCTGCCAAGCGGCCAAGAGCAAGCCCGCCAGCCTCCATTTTTGGGGCTTGGATCTATACGCTTTATGCATTTTCAAAGCCCCTCATAGACCATGACCGTGATTGGCTTTTCTAATCATACCTTGATATTTTGCCAGTTGTGATTGGTAAACCCGACTTTGTCCTTGGGTGTTGCTAGCTTTTAGAAACCCTTGGGAAGTGCTGTCTCGGAAAAACAAAGTAAGCCCCCCCCCCGGCTAAATTAGTAATATCCATATATACTACTAAAATCCTTACCAATCCTTAGAAAACTTATAATTTTAATTTAGATAATTAATATTTATATTAATAATATTATTAGAAAATTATATTTATTTTTTAATTAAAAAAAAATAATATTATATATATTTTATATATTTAATTTAAATTTATTTTATAAAAGTATATATAATTTATTTATTTTAATATAAGGTAATATTAATTTAATTAATTTTATAAATAATATATTTTAATTAATTTATTAAATTTAAATTATTTAATATTTATTATATAAAATTTATTTAAAAAATTAAATTATATAATTTATTAATAAGAATATTATATTATTTAAATAATTATATATTTAAAAATTAATTATTAAAATAATTAAAATTTAATAAATTATTTAAAAATATTTATAAATATTTTTAAAAATTATTTAAAATAAAATTATTATAATAAATTATATAATTTAAAAAATATAAAAAAATATTATTTAAATTATTAATAATAAAAATTTATTTAATAATAAAAAAAAAAGTTATAAATTATTTAAAAGTTATTAAAAATAAGAATTTTTTTATTTTTAATATAAAGTTTTTAGTAAATAATATTAATAATAATATTAAATTTATTAAAAATTATTTTTTTAATTAATTAAAATAAATATTTTTTAATAAATTAATTTTAATTTTAATTATTAATATTATTAATATTAAAACTAATTTTTTTATTATATTATTTAATAAATAAATTATATAATTAAATAAAAAAAAAACTTTTAAATTAATAATATTATAAATTATTTAAAAGAATTAATTAAATAATATATTATAATTAAATTATATAAATATTTAAATATTATAATTATTTTAATTAAAATTTTTATTAAAAATAATTAAATTATAAATTAAAAATTTTTAATTTTATAATTAAAAATAAAATTATTAAATTTAAATAAAAAAATTAAAATATTTAATTATAATAATTTTATAAAAATATTTTTTAAATATAAAGGGTTATTTTTTATTAATTTTATTTATATTTATTTAATAATAATATTATTATAAATAATATAAATATTTATATTATAAAAGAGTTATTTAATAGATTAATTATTAATTTAAGTTTTTTATTTATTTTTTTAAATTATTATTTAATTAATAATTATTTTTAAAAATAATTTTTTAATTATTAAATAAATAATTAATATTATAATATTTAATAAAAAGTTAATTTTTAAATTATTTTAAGCTAGGTTTATTTTTATTAATTAATTAAAAATAGTAATAAATAATTAAAATTTTATTTAAATAATATATTAATAATTATTAAATTTATAATAATATTTATTAAAAGAATATTATAAAGTAAATTATTATTATTATAAATAAAAGAATTTTTTTTATTAATAATATTATATTAAATTTAATAATATATATATAAATTTATTAAATAAAAATATTTAAAATTAAATTAAAATAATTATAATAAATAAAATTATATTAAAAAAGCTATTAAAAGTTTTATTAAATTATTAATAAGTTAAGGTAGAAATAAAAAAGGAGTTTAATAATAATAGGATTAGTTTTATTTAATTTAAAAAAAAGTAAAAGAAATAAAAGTAAAGGAAAAGTAATATTTATATAATTATTAATTTATTATTTAATATTAATTTATTTAAAATTAAATATAATTATATAATTTTAATAAAATTATTAATATTATTAATAATATTTATTTTTTTTATAAATTTAATAAGTTTTTAATTTTATTATTATTAATATTAATATTAATAATAATATTAATAAATTTATTATAAAAGTAAAAACTTTTTATAATTTTATTATTATTATTATTATAAGTTAATAAGAATAAAAAAGTTTTATATTAAAAGTTTATTATAAAAATATTTTAAATATATTTTTAAAAATTAGTAAAAAAAATATAATTTAAATAATTTTTAAAAGTAATAAAGTAAGAGGGATTTAATTTTTATAGTTTTTATAAAAAATAAAATATATAGTTTATTAAAAAAAGTTTATAGAAAATTATATTAATTAAAAAGCTTATTAAGTTATATTTTAAAAAAAAAAGAATTTTAATAAGTTTTTTAATAATAATAATAATAAAAAAATTTTATTATAATTATAAAATTTATTAAATTATTAATTTATTAAATTTATTAATTATTAAATAAAAATTAAAAATATATATTTAAAAAAATTTATAAAGTTTATTTAATTAATTTATTAATTTTATTTAATATTAAATTTTATAAATAAGTTAAATATTTAATTAAAAGGTTAAAAATCTATTATTATAATTTTTTTTATTTTTTAAAATAAATTAATTATTATATAAAATTAAAAAAAATTTTATAAATAAGTAATTTATTATAAAGTATATAAAAAAATATAATTAATAATAAAAAAAAGTTTAAAATAAAAAGGTTTAGTTTTTTTTAAATAAATATAATTAAATTTAATAGTTTAAATATTTTATATAATTTATTTATAATAAAATATTAATTAATTTATTTTTATTTAAATTAATTTAATTAATTAATTAAAAAAATATATATTTTAAAATATTTAATAATATTTAATTATAATATAATAAATTTATATTTTTATAATTTTTAATTAATATTATTATATTTATATTATTTTATTTTTTTTTATAATATTTATATATAATAAAAATAATTTTAAATAATTTTTATTTATAATTTAATTTTCTAGGTATAAGAAATTAAAAATTAAATAAAATTTTAATTTAAATTATAATTTAATAATTTATATTTATATTAATAATATAAATAATATTTTAAATTATTAAAATATATTTTAATTAAATTATAATTAAATAAATATAATAAAAAAAATTTATATTTTATTTTTTTTATTTTTATTATATTATATATTTTATTATTATAATATTAAAAAATATTATTTATAATAAAAATAAATTTAAAATTTAAAAATAACTTTATTTTTAATAAAATATTTTTTATTAATTATTATAAAAAAAAGTTTATTATTATATAATTTTTATATATTATAATAATAAATAAATTATTAATAATAATTATAAAAAAAATATAATAATAAGTATTTTATTTAAAAAGATTTTTTATTTATAATATATATTTAATAAATATTTAATTAATTTTTTTTATATTATTTTATTTATTAAAATTTAATTTATTATAAAAAATAAATATATTAATTATATAATAAAGCTTATTTATTTAATAAAAATAATAATTATAAAAAATTTTATTTTATTAATAAATTAATATATATATTTATTTATTATTTTAATTAAAATTTTTTAAAATATTATTTATTATTTTTATAATAATATTAATTTAAAATTATTTAATAAAAAAATATTATATTTTATTAAAATATAAATTTAATTTATTAAATAAAAAGTTAGTAAGCTTTTATTTTATATAATTTATAAATTAATTATATTTTTTAATTTTATTTTAAATAAAATTATTAATAAATTTTTATAATTTATTATTTTAATTTAATTATATTTAATAATAATAATAATAATATACTTAAAGTAATTCTTTTAATAATAATAATTCTTTTTTAATATTATTTAATTATAGTTTTATTATATTAAAATTCTATTTATAGTTATTTATTTAATAATAAAAAGTTAGATTATAAATAAAATTTTAATTATTTAAATTTAAAATTTAATAAGCGGTAGTTATTTATTATAATAGCTTTTTTTTTATTTATTTAATAGTATAGGTAATATGGATATTAATTATTTAGGTTAGAATTGTGAGTTTCCTAAGGATTGGTAAGGATTTTGGTAGTATGTATGGATATTATTAATTTAGCCGGGGGGGGGGCTTATTTCGTTTTTTCGAGACAGTGTGAAGTGGGGGCCTTGTTCCCATGTGCAGGAACATATATATGTACCTAAACTACCACAGAATAGGCATGTAATATAACACCCTGGGGCATATGCTAGGGTTACGAAGTCATGGTTTCATAATGACCTTTGGCTCTCTATCCAGCCACGTCAAAATAGTGAAGTGATTACAATAGTCTCTCAGCTTGTCATGATCGTCAATGAATCGCACGGGCTATGCCCTTCTGCATTCAGTCATCGTTGAGTCTAATTACCATTCCTAAGCCCCCAGGTGCCGTCTATTTTATGAACCGTCTATACCAACTCCGCCATACCTTTAATATCCGTTCATCATACATATCCTTAGCGCCATACATCACACGCCCTCTAAGCAGTTTCGTTGACCAGCACGTATCGGTAACGAGCCTTGCCGTCCTCCAGGTCAACAACGGCCTGGTTGGCGTCCTTCATGGGCCTCTCCTGGACCAGGCCCCTGATGTTCTTCTCCGTCACAAACTCGAGCATGTCGCGCAGGTCCTGGGGGGACCCGATCAGGGAGCCCTCGAACTTGGTGCGGCCAAAGACGACGGCCGCGCCCGAGACCTGGAACGGGCCGTCGTCGGGGAGGCCCAGCTGGCAGAAGCTGCCGCCCTTCTTGAGGAGCGACATGTACTCGGCCAGCGGGACCTTGGACGACGCCACCGTCGAGATGATGAGGTCCAGGCTCCTGGCGTGCGCGGTGGCCCAGTCGGCGTCGTCGGCCGTCGCGATGTAGTCGTCGGCCCCGAGGCCGAGCACCTCGGCGCGCTTGTCGGCCCGGCGCGAGATGCCGACGACCCTGGCGCCCATGGCCTTGGCGAACATGACGCCGTAGTGGCCCAGGCCGCCGACGCCGACCACGCCGACCGACATGCCCTCCCTGACGCCGTGCTTCTTGAGCGGCGCGAACACGGTCACGCCGCCGCAGAGCATGGGCGCCGCCTGGGCCGACTCGAGGCCGTCGGGGATGCGCACGGCAAAGTGCGCCGGCGAGCGGTGGTACGTCGCGTAGCCGCCCTGGCCCATGCCGCCGTTGAAGTGCGGCCCGCCGTACGTGTTGACCGACTTGTCGCAGTAGTTCTCCTCGCCGTCCTCGCACTCGCTGCAGGGGCCGAACCGCCCCAGGCAGCTGTCGCCCTGCGCGCCCACGCCCACGCGGTCGCCCACCTTGATGTGCTTGACCTCCTTGCCCACCCGCACCGCCTTGCCCACGATCTCGTGGCCCACCGTCAGCGGGTACTTGGTGATGCCCCAGCCGTCTGATGGTCATGTTAGTCCTGCTACGGGTCCTAAAGTGTTGTATTCAGCAGCTCTTACTGGACAGGAAGTGCAGGTCGCTGCCGCACATGCCGCAGTGCGTCACCTGGATGTCCACGTCCACCTCCTCCCACTCCTTGGGTTTGATCTCCTGCCAAACCATCTTTCCCTCGATGGCCGCCGCGTCCTGCGCCGCCCAGCCCTCGAACTTGTAGTCTGTTGCCATTGTGTATATGAGAAGGTGTGTATTTCTGTGTAGGTGAAGAGTGGCGGAGGAAACGGAGAGACGAGTGTGTGATAAAGTGTGTCTAATTGTGAGAAAAAAAGAGAGGCTGCAAAGTTTGCTCTACTGGAAACAACTAGTGTCCAGGACGGGCTTTATCATTGTCGACAAAATTGACCCATGGGTCAAGAGCCTCGGACAGGACCTGGGAGGGTTTCCACTCACCGGTACACTGCCCCAGAAAAGTCTAGACGGCGCCATACAGACGGGGATAGATAACATGCATGCATGCTGTTGGCCTGACAGCACAGAGCCTCAGTCAATTTTTCGCCTGTAAGTCCGGGATGCCCGGCGCATCAATTCTCGTCTTTGTGAACCCATTCGGGAATAATCAAGATATGGCCCCCCACGTCCAAGGACATGTTCCGCTGCCGTTCCGCTGTGGAAATTGCAGACGTAAAGCCCCATTTTTGTGGAAAGAAGCCCAAGATCTCCGAGGCTAATCGAACATGGCAGAACAAATCTTGACCGGAATGCCGGCCTGACTCGGTGGGTTCAGTGCTGCATTACCGGGGCCTGGCGCCGCAGGCTGCCGGCAGCTCAGGGGCTTGGCTTTCGGCGTTGTATTAGTGACCAAGATCTTATCGCCTAAAGACGAAAAAAAAGGTGCAATTGACCCGCTTGTGACGTCTGCAAAATTGCTGCCGGGCCTGGTCCACAAAGCAGGTACGCTTGACACATTGTCGCTCTTCGGCCTCCACGTATGCGCGAGAAAAGCGCGCCGCAGATTCTTTCCTTGGGTCAGAGAAAAGGGGGTTGACACCACCACAAGTCTGGCGGGCGGCGAGGTATCAACGAATATGTTGCGTAACTGTTGGGAGGGATAAATCCGAGTTGCTCATGGGAAACGATGACTTTGGGTTCTGAAGCGCTCGGTTTGCAGTACAACGTTACATGACACGCCATGATACCAATACCAGATATGGATGCCAAATCAAGTACATGATTCCGAGCTGAGTGCGATGCAGGGCCTTGTTTTAAGGTTAAATTGAGGTTCACTGAGTGGGTTTCGCGGGTTCTCCCGCCGCTGTGATGCCTGTGATGCGGTCCGCACTGGCAGCCTCGAAGGTCCTGAGCGCTGGTCGATAAGCCTCATGGTACCTTTCCCAACTGCCGAATCGTGATCTGGCTGTCGTGCGTACTGTAGCCCCTGACTGAGAGGCAGCGTGCCTTGGGCTCACTATGACCGGCGGTCACCAATGAAATAATCATAAATTCTGCAAGAAGAACTCATGACTTATTACTTATCCAACAAACATACCATCTGCCAGTCTCTTGGATCAAAGCTACCCTCTTTCAAGTCATTCATATCACCAGCCCACTCGAAAGTTGCACCGGATACCTGAGCCCCTCCCTCAAGACATATGGCGCACGTGTGCTCTCTAGAATTATCCGTCTCATAATCAGCCAACTTGGTTTTGGCCTTGTCGCCCTCAACCTCATACGTCATGCCCTTGACCACATTTCCGGGGGGGGGGTCCATCGATCAGCGCCGGGTACGGTCCCCACATCCGAATGTGATACCCAACGATCCCGGCCGGTACCAAACTTCTTGGTCGGCTTTGGGGATGCCTGGTTGGCTGCCCCAGGTGCTCTTGCCTGGCTGTTGTTTGCGGCCCGGCCTGCAGTTTCGGTGATTCTGGAGGTTTCATGTTTGGCTAGGAAACTTGTTCTTGTGGGCAGTGAATGTTGAGTGCTGGAAGAGGTGTTCAGGAAAGCTGGGTAGATGATGGATGCCTTGAAGCTGTGGTGGGACTTATCTCGCATTTTCAGACGAGCTAGGTACTTTCGTTTATTTGTATGGCCATTGCAGCAGGGCCAACGGTACTTAGGTACACGGCCGACTACACACGATCATGTATGCTGCTTCGTTAAATGAAAATTGTCACTATCAAGCCTTCGGTCTTGAGCGTTTACCACTGTATGAAGGTGCCGCATACGTTTTATATGTATGGGGATTAGAAACGAAACCACTTCTCCAGGATACCTGGGTAAGCTAACGAGCGGCCATTCAACTTCATTGGAACTATTGCGACAAGGGCTGACTGGCTGAGCCCGCGGGCGGCTGCCATCGCAGTTATCTCGTGTGCACCTCGATACTACTAATTCACACGGCCACTTGTGTGCGGACATATAATTGTCACATCACGTCAGGCCCAAGAGCGGGAAGGTTCTTGTATGCAGAAGCCTTGTCGGCAATTAGTCTCAACATTAGTGAATCAGACCGAGTCTATTCTATGCCTCGTGTAGTATGTTCTTCACGCTGCAAAACGTCTATCCCACGGCTGTTCTTGCGTCCACCTCTCTCAGCCGGCGATCTACCCGTCAACAAAAGATCCTTGCGTCTTCTCCAGATTAACCAACAAATCCGCATACGCCCGATTCATCCTCGTTCCTCCTGCCCTCCATCCTGAGATGCTCAAGGTCTAGCAGGCGGTAGTCTGAGTAAAACAAATGTCGTTGTGAGGGAATAGACCATCGTGTTTCATCTTTCCAAATCCAAACAGCTGCACATGCTTTCTCGCAAAGAAAAAACGAAATACTGAAACAATTGGTGCGAGTAACTCCAAACCAATGCAATGCGTACGTGTGTATCGAATGCCTCCCTCAACCCAGGGCGTGTAAAGAAATCGAAAAACAAGAAAACATGGCCGTAATGCTGTTGCCCTCACGTGTACGCCAACGCATGCCTTTCGTCATTATTGTTGAAGCCGTGCTTCATCCAAGAGCTTGTGTCCCTGTCTTTGGCAACAGATGAGCCCACCCATGGGAGTGTGATGATGAGATGAGTGAGGGAAAAGAAGTAGGAAAAGACATCGAGTCAAAAAGATCATAAAAGTTGTAAGGGGTATGGGGCAGGAGATCCTTAGAAGAGAAAGAAGCCCGTGATCAGAGAAACGAAGGGTACAAGACATGTCACAAGGGCACCGGACGACATTGTCGCCAGGGCCGGTGATCCTGCAGAGGAGTCAGCGCCGCCACCAGAGGAACTACCATTTTCGCTGGAGATTTTGCTGCTGTCAGGCTTACTCGTAGCCGATGCGGAGGACGACGATTCAGAGGACGAACCCGCGGTGCTCCTGTGGGTGCCTGGGCTGCGGGACGCAAGGGCGGCGCATGCAGTCTCGTCGGGCTCGAGGCCCTTGCCGAGGGGCGACTCAAGGTTGGCCACGACAGCCTGGGCGTCGCGCACGCTGAAAGACAGGGTGCCATCGTCACCGACCGTCGCCGTCTCCTCTGTGTCGTCGACCTGCGTCTGCGTGCCCACGCTGTCCTGCTCGAAGCTGACACCGTTCCAGGTGGTGTTGAACTTGGCGTCCGTCCCCTCGTTCGTCAGGCGCGCCAGGTGCACCGTCTTGCCGGCCAGTGACGTCGGCAGCGACACTGACACGGTCACATTGGCCTTGTTGGCCTCGGTCGTATTGGACACCTTGCTGTTGAGCACGGCGATGGACTGTAGCGAGCCGCCCTGGTAGATAGAGTAGGCCCTGACGTACTCGCTGTAGCCAGAAGGCACGTTGGTGAGAGTGTCCTGGTAGATCTGGGCAGCGCAGGTGGGGCCAATGATCTCGTTGAAGGCGGCGTGTCCGTAGTAGATAGGGCGGACGTGAGGCCCACCGCCGGGGTTGGTGCCAGGCTGCCATGCGGTCGTGAAGCTGTTGGCGGTCATGTGAAACTGCACGCTGGTCATGTTGATGGAGGCGGCCCAGAGGAGGAAGTTGAGGGTGTACAGCGCGCCGCCGAAGGTGTCGCTGACGTTGGCGACGCCCAAAGGCCCAACCATGCCCATCTCGCGCAGAGCGTAGGGGAAACCTGTCTCGTGGGCCTGCTCGATCTGGGTGACCCAGTCGGCAAACTGAGACTCGACATAGTCGAAGCTCATGATGAGGTCCATTGTGAGGGCCTTGCCCTCGGTCACATTGACGAAGTAGGAGTAGCAGTGCTGGTTCCAGCTGGACAGGTACTCGACGCCCTTGAACCTGGCGTCGACACCGGACTTGTCCATCTCCTGGATCTCGAAGGTTGTACCACTGGTGTGGGATGTGCCACTGGCTTCGAAGAAGTTGGTGGGCAGGCCAGCAGGCTTGAGGACCTGCTCATAGATAGCGGCAGCACGCTCGTGCCACTCCTCTGAGTAGACTGAAGATATGTAGGAGCCGTTCCGGAAGCCGTTGGTGCTGTAAAGGTCTGGCTCGTTGCCGATCTCGAACGAGACGATGTCCAAGTTGCCACACCGATCGATAATCTGGCTGGCCATGTCGACGATCGTGTCGATGTAGTCGTCCTCATTGTAGGCCAGGTTCAGGCCCCAGGTGAAGGGGGTGCCTGTAGGGAACCTGTTGGCAGCCTCGAAGAAGCGGGGGCCGATGAGCATGTTGTCCCAGGCGATGTTGCCGTCTCCCTTCTGATCTGGGTTGGTGATCTGGGCCCATTTGTTTTGGGACTTGTCATAGATCATGTAGTCCTGAGTGTTGCCGCCGAGTCGAATGTGGGGTGGCTTGCCTGTGTAGTTGCCCAGGTTCTCGAGCAGGGTTATGGACAGACGGTTTGGCTCATCCTGGCCAGTGTAGGCAAAGAGGTTTGAGGGCTCGATGCCGAAGCCGCCGAAGGAAAGGTCGACAGTCTGGGAGATATCTGAGGGAGCCGATTCAGAAACCTCGAAGCTGAGTGAAGATGCTGACTGAGCCAGGGCGGAGGCGACAAGGCCGGTGGTGGCGACGGCGCCGGCAATAAGCCTGGATCTTGGCGAGGCCATACTGGTGATGGTGTTTACTGCGACGTTGACGTGGGTGCGACCTTGTCCACAAACCAAACCTTGAGACGCGTTGCCTAATGCAGGAACCCGCACCAACGATGTGGGTTGGGGTTATGGTTTTCTAAGTTCGAAGACGGCACGACGTTGAAGAATGGCAGGCAGGCACGCTCTGGTACAGAGAGCTCGAAAGAGGGTGGGCGTATGAGAGGTGGGATATGCCACGACTTTTGAAGGGTGGTGATGACGGCAGTCGCAATGAAGAGCTTCGAGAAGACGCAAGCGGACCCACTTAGTTGGAAACTGACTGGTGACCAGGATGCAACGGTGACGGACGGGCAGGACGGGGTGACGGGCCAGGCCAGGCCAGACCAGATGGAGCAGGGGGAGGAGGACGGCAGACAGAGTGCAGAGCAGGGGTGGTGGGGTACAACAAGATTGATCAGAGAAAATGGGGCATCTAACAAGAGGGCCCCCAAAAAAAACGGAGAGGAGGGAGGGAGACAAATTAAACAGTATTGGTCTATCTGGTCTGGGGGGGGGGGGGGGGATGGAGGATGGGTGGGAGAGGATGGGGTCAGAAAAAAGGGCGGAAGCTCGAGGCAGTCAAGTAGTCTCGGTTGGTGGTCACTTGGCTGCTTGTCAGGCTGTGAGCTTGGTTGGCGGCAAGGCTGGTGACGACGATGTTGATGTTGATGCTGGGTCGGTGGGGGGAAATTGGCAGGATGGAGTCAACGATAGGATGGCTGGGAGGATCGACGGCAAGGAGTGGACTTGGGAGGTGCGGTCTTGGAGGCTTGGATGGCTTGGACGGCTTGGACGGCTTGGTTGATTGTATGTGAGTGTGTGAGTGCGTACGTATTAGTCCTGCACCAACAGTAATCCTTCAGCTGGTGTGTCAATCAAACCATCAACCCGGCAAGGTGGATTTGACTGACGTTGGCAGCGTAGGAAATGCCCACTTTATGGGGCTGGGGGTAGCTGTGTTGGTGGACTGGTTTGCCGATTTCACGTCTTTTGTCCTCTTTTCGCTCGTCAACCAGACGGAATGAGGTGGTCAAAGATGGAGACCGGGGCGGCAACTGCCATCTGGGCACTTGCCGACTACAGACAAGGACAAACAGGGAAAGGACAGGCGGTACGGTACGGTACGAGGGCTGACTGCAGGCAGGCTGGCGGTGAGGCTTGTACAATGCAAGATGCCTTGGAAGCACACACACAGAGAGAGAGAGAGATGCACGAACATGACACAGAAACCAGATGTGCGAACCAGCAAGCAGCAGGTGATCAGACATTGGGACTTGGCCAAGCTGTGCTCAGCTGTGGTGCAGTTGGTTCCAAGATCTGCCATGCCTGCTATGGCTGCCATGCATACAGTAGGAGCTATGGTAATTTGTTCCCCATTTTTATTTCTGCAGTGTTGACGTCACATTGGAATGTGGGAAAAAAAGAGAGTGCGCTAACAGACAGCAGATGGAAATTGAGATGAGATGAGACGGGACGAGACGAGACGGCAGCAACCACGGAGCAACACCACCACACCACTAAACACCATCGCAATCACGGCCTTGAAACGCTAGGGACTCCTACCCAGCCCAGCCTGTCCCACCATCCGGAACAAACAGTCCTTGTTGTACATCTCGTACATACAATCAGTCTCTTTCCTCGAAACAGCATCCATCAACCCTACTCAAGTACCGACCACACGTGCCACGCCCGCCAACCCGCCTGCTTGAGCTCAGACCAGATGCAGAGCCTAAAGGCTAACATGCTAGAGATCCAAGAGATCCACGCCATGGTACAGGGGGTCATGGCGGCCCCGGAAGCCGGCTGCCCCAGCCTTTGTGGCGCCCAGACTGGCAGAACAGGCGCACCGTGGTCACGCCCAAAACTCAAATGACGGAGACTTCGCTGTGCCTGTCCCGGACCCGACCTGCTGGGGAAGCTCTACCATCACAGCACACAATTGACTCTGGCCCTGTCGTGAATTGGGTTTCGGCTGTCTCGATCCCCCGGGACGCTGCGGATCACACAGTTCGATACATCTCCCAGCCGATGCCGGCATCCACCTTGGTGGCAGGTATCACAAGGGGGAGGCAGCTGTCGTGCAATCACGACCACCGCCCTCGAGTCCATCGTCGTCGTCAGTGCTCGGAAAACCCATGCGGCGGTGCTTTCTTCATCATGCAGGCTGGCAGGCTGGAAGCTGCAGCTCCAGCCCTGACCGGGGCTTGTAAACATGCTGCACCTGAGCACTTGGCACTTGGCCTGAAAAGGCCTGACGTCGGCCCCGACAACAACGCACCAAAACAGGCCCAAGGACCTAGCTTCGGCCCAGGTCCCAGCAGACGTGCCGATGTGCCGCTTGCAGGGGTGCCCGATTGGTGGTGTAGCTCTTGTAGCTGCCGGCCAAATTGCCATTCTGCAGGATCAGGAAGACAAATCTCCACGACGCAACAGTCACAATCGCCGATTCGCAAGCACCGCAGAAATGATTGATGACATCTGCAGCCCACCCTCGATGCAATGCAGCCACCCTGCCCGCCTGCCACGCCGTGCGCCGCCAGAAAATGAAAATCCTGGAATAATCTCCGCCCCTCCGTTTCCAACAGCTTGGCACCCTAGCCACGCACCTACAGTACGCACCCACGCACGCAGGCTCGCAGCCAGGACCCATCTAGTGTACACGTGCAGACGCGCAGGGCAGCCGGGAGTTCAAAAGACAGGCTGTTTCCTGACGATCGAGCAGCTGCCAGGGCGAACTCTCCTTCTTCGCTTGACAAAACCCTGTAGATCTTGTCGTCGCCCACGCCGGGTCGCCTTGTCAGCCCTGGAGGCAATGCTCACAGGATGACACATTGGTACCGGGGAGATCCACGGCGCAAAACGATTGACAGCATACATGCCTACAAGTTTAATCGTAAACACATCACTACGTGTTGACCGTACAGCGTATGCCACAAGCGCTGGCCGGCATGACGAACTCCACAGCCCGCGGGCGTCTCGAGCGACTGCTGCGTCTCAGGGGCCGAGAGCAGCAGCCGGTCAGCCTGTTGGTCACCCGTCAGTTGGCCTGGACTGGAGCTGGGCGACGCTGCAAAAGAACTGGAGATTATCCGTAATTAACGCAACCGCGCGACTCCCTGCTCACTGATCCCTACAGATCCCTACCCAGAAACATTGATCTTCATCAAAGGCGCTTGACAGGCTGGCTATGTATCTCGCACTCGCCATGGCGCATGCAAGCGCTCGCTGTGCCATCGGCCAGCGCCTACGGTCCCCTAAACACAGAGGTTCTACGTTGTTTACTTTGCACTGTCTTCTGTTCTTTTTTCCACCATGCAGTCTTTTTGATTCTCGTGTGTAAACTTTGCACATGTACCCCGTGAGAGCACAGAAAAGTAGATACTTTCTGAAGTCCGGCATCACTGGCGGTCCCCCTGAAGCCTCTCCGAGAACCAGGGCCGGCCCCTCACTCCCCTTTGGCGGGCCGCTTCTCATTGCCTGTGAACAGGTCACAATGCCCAGGTGGTCTTGGCTTGCCGATCCCCGCCCACTCACCAAACCCAGCCGAGCTTCACCCCTCTCGGTCGGACTGCCGGACTGCTTGCTTTTTGTTTCCATTTTCGGGTGCGGCTTTGTCCAACGAAGCCACAGCGCGCCCGGGCCACCGAGAACCGGGCGGACGACTTGGCTGCTGCACGGTTGGCTTCACGCAGCTGGAGGCGCCGGTATTGAGTAGGGGGCGATCATCATCAGATTACAGCACTCGTGATGCACCGCGGTTGTTACCTACCTCAAGATCGCATCGACTACGGAGTACCTCTCCTTTTGCAGGCCCTGCCTGGAGGTTCGGCCTTGTGACTATTTTACAACTCCATTGGCATGGTCTGTCTGAACGATATGATTGAGGGGGCCCATTGCGACGCCGCGCCATGCGCACGCAAACAGTCCATGATAGGGATATATACTTGAATTAGTAGACTGATTGTCGGGGCCACGTGCTTGTCCCTTTTTGGCTTTGCAGCTGTCCCCCTGGCGGAATTGCTGAAGGCTGAAGGAGCCTGCACAGAAACAGAATTAGCAACGCCCCTGCAGGTGGTTGCACTGCATGGGCCGCCTGGCGGCCGCCTGCTTCCTCTGTCCTCATCAGCCTCAGCGCGAATGTGACGTCTTGTGGAGGGGCAATGTCAAGCACGCCAGGCTGCCTCCCTGCTCTGTATCGCATGACATGGCAGAAAGGCAAGGCAGTCTCTCATCTTTGGCGCCGCCGCCGCCGCCAGGAATGCACTTTTGTGATGGATGGGTGAGCCAATATCCCGTGTCCCCCCACCCAGGTGCACACGAAGATGATCGTCAATATTGGTTGATCTTCGCCCCGTCGTCCTCGTCCGAACGTGTCTGAAGATCTTGTGGGGAGCTCAGCTGTGCGGACGGCGGGGCACACGATCACCGTCGACGTCTTCCCTTCGTGTTGGTAGGTAGGTATCGGCCTAGCCGAGTCGCGGGAGGGAATGGACGGTCTTGGGATGGATTTCGTGGGCGTGCGAGCATCGGTCATGTCTGCGATGATCACGAGATGGTCGGGGGACCTCGAAAGGGGCCGGGGCGATGGCGGCGATGAGGAGAGCAATGGGTGAAGCTCACTACTTGCCGTGTCCTGACAGCTCATCTCCGTGGACTCTCCTCGTTGCGCCTCTTCCAAAGCCGTCAATCGCCAGCGAGGTCAACTCTTTCGATCGACTGTCAAGACAGAACGGCCTCGATGGGAAAGCTGGTGTTGTTGGGGGGCCGAGTGAGTCGTTGTGTATGGCACTCAGGCATGAGCGTACATGTCATCTGGCTTTTACCTAGGTATATACGTGAGGGCGGGCGCATCAGCCGCGTCCCTGTCCTATCCGAGACCGCATATGCGTATCTGCTCGCATTATTTCATGTCCTTAGGTCCAACAACTATCGTACAAGAAGAACTCGACTAGGCCACAAAGCAGAAATATCAAGTGCTTGAGATAAACAGCGTCAACTTCGTCGACATGAGCGCAGCTGGTGAACGAGACCTCGGACCTGTCGAGGTGAACAGCGTGAAAGCTGAACGAATTAAAAGGCCATCCATCACCACTTCTTCAGAACCCAACAGAATTTCTTCCTTCAAGTCCGCCCACAACTGGAACACAACAGACCACACCCAAAATGTCAGCCGCCCGCGGCACTCATGTCCCCGGGCTCCCGTTCCCGAGCGGACACTCCGCCATCCCCGCGGCCGCGGCGGCGGCGTCAGCCGTGCTCCCGTTGGCCGACGGCGGCGTCATGTTGAGCGGGAAGAAGCTGAAGAGGTCCGTCGTCAGCACGTCGTAGTGGAAGTGCGTCAGCGGGTCGAGCCCCTCGCCGCCGAACGCGTCCGCCTCTCCTCCTCCTCCTCCTCCGCCCAGGCCGCCTCCTGCGCCCCCCGCCATCCCGAGCGCCGTGTTCCCTATAGGCGCGTTGCTGTTGCCGCCCAGGGACCCCGGGAGGTCGCTGAAGTAGATGAGCTGGTTCGCGGACGAGGGCGGGGCGTGCAGGGAGGGGAACTGGATCGTGCCGTATTGTTGCTGCTGGTGCTGGTGGTGCTGTGAGTGTTGTTGTTGGTGCTGCTGCAGTTGGCGCTGGTGGTGGTGCTGGTGGTGGCGGTGGAGTTGCGCGTGGTCCTGGCCGCCGTTGATGAAGGACGACACCGGGGAGGCGAGGGACGGGGGGTTGGGCGCCGTCGTCTGGAGCAGCGGGTCGGTGAAGGCGGGCAGGCCGCTGGTGGTGGCGGTGGTTGTCCCCGCGATCTTCTGCTTGGAGATGGTCTCCTCGACGACGCGCAGGATCTTGCGGAGGGAGTTGCGGGCGTTGGTGACGGGCTCGTCGTCGATCATGAGGTTGACGCTGGCGATGGCCATCTGGATGAACTCGATGTTGTAGGCGTACTTTGTCGGGTGGCGCAGGATGTCGAAGAAGAGCACGGCGCAGCTCGACTCGAGGAAGAAGCCGTGGTACCGCGACGTCCGCGCCACCTCGTCCTTCTGCAGCTGCGAGTAGCAGTACATGATGCAGTCCTGCGCCGTGTTGGTCGCCTGCCGGCACGCCTGCCGCAGCCACATGGCGCTGGCCGCGTCCTGCGACGGGCTCGACGCCAGCGCGTAGTCGGCCACCAGGAACGGCCGGAAGGTCAGCAGGATCGTGTGGTAGTACAGGTTGTGCAGCAGCAGCTTGAGCGGGTGCTCGCCGCCGCAGCCCGCCGGCAGCAGCCCGTTGGTGTCGAGGCCGGCCGACCCGATGCCGTGCTTGTTGGCAAAGTCCCGCAGCTGGGCGTGGATGTCCTCGGCCGCGACGAAGAGCTTCCGCAGCGAGTCGTAGCGGTGCGTGTTGTAGATGGTCCTGGAGCACTGCTCGCCAATGTACGCCAGGCGGCTCAGGGTCACGATGAAGGGCTGGTTCTCGGGGAACGGCGACGAGATGTCCGACATCTTCATCATGCTCTCCCGCCCGACCATCATGCTGTACCAGCTCTCCATGAAGTAGAGGCACCACAGCGTGGTGCGGCAGTTCTCGGCGTCCTCGGAGCGAGTCAGGGAGTTGGCGGCCTCGCGGTGCAGGCCCAGCGCAAAGGCCTTCCTGGACGCGGTGCCGAGCATGAGGTACGTCAGGTTTGGCCTGCCCATGCTGGTCTGGTACTCTGCCATGAGCAGCGAGAACTGGATCATTGGCAGGCTGACCGTGTCATCGAACAGGACGGCTTCGTACTTGGCCCTGGCCATCAACTCCTCTGCGACGTTGGTGTGAGGCGTGGCGAGGGCCCCGATAGCCAATACTGCGACTATGAGGGCTTTAGTCTGAGATGGCTTGGTCTCATCACTGTTGTACAGGTGGTGAAGCATCTTGTCCAGCTCTGCATTGGTAAAGAATGGGAGTATGTATGCGTGCCTGTTCGCTTGTCAGTTGGATGATGTTCAGTTCTTAGCACATTGAAGATGAGACTTCAAAATCGGATGGCGCACTCGCTAGAAGGTAGATGGCTAATCCGAGAAAACAGCAGCATTCCTTATCAAGCATGAAGGTGTTTCGAGCACAATCATTCGCTCGATCTTGCTGTTCGGATGCTTCGTGCTGCTAATTCCCCTAGCAGGGCAGTCCGCAGCAGCTTAGATCCATATCGTGACGGCCGGCCAGGACGATGACCAGTCACCGGGTGATATTCCAGGGGAAAATGATACAGAAGAATAAACATAGGCACCAAGGATAGAACTCTGGATCACCTCAGAAGGGAAAGGAAAATGGGGGCATACCATGCCTTGAACCTCTCCAGGAACACTCTTGCCTGGGCCAAGGTTAATTCGCTGAACAGACTACTCGCAGGTCGGTGAAACCGCGTGGCATCGAATCTCTGTCCTGTGCCAAAGAAGAAGCTGCGCTGGAGGAAGAGATCTAGACCGGCGCCGCCCTCCTGGACTTCACGGTCTTGTTGGCCATGCGGACCGGTCGACGACAGGATGCCCCGGTGTACTTGTTGTAAAAATGCAAATTGAGCTACACGACGCCTACATGTCAGTTGCTACCGCATCAAGTACCACACCGAGTCATATGTGATAGCATGCACAGAGAAAGAAGGCCAGTACTAGTGCATAGAACAGGACGCGAGACAACAGTGTGCGTGAAACTCGACTCTGCTGAGGATATCCATGTTGCAAGATGATAATAAATGGTAGGAAAAAGAGGCGGAACTTACAAGCCGGCCCGTAGAAGAGCCGGGCAGTGCCCCCTTGGACCGGTTCGACATCGCTCCTCTGAGGCACAGCCGCGATGCTCTGATAGATGGCCGAGTCCGACTTTGGGCCCTCGCCAGCCTCAGGCACGTCCCTGCGGAACCCAGACGGCGACTCATGGCCCGCCGAGGCCGGGAGCGGCGTCGGCTGCTCGCTGCCATTAGCACCAGCAGCAACGACAACAGAGCGCCCGTCGGAGCCGGGTGTCGGAGGAGGAGGAGGCTTGACCACGTTCTTCGGCGAGGTAGCATCCGCCGCCGCCGCAGCAGCAGCAGCAGCCTCCTCTGCAGCAGCAGCAGCAGCCCTCTGCGCGGCACTCTTCCGGATGCGCGTGCGCAGGCGGTACACGCAGTCGCCGGGCTTCCGGTCGCACCTGTTGCAGGGCGTCTGGCCGTTGCACCGGACCTTCCTCCGGCGGCAGGGCTCGCACGCCTTTGGGTTCTTCTCCATGCCCCGGGGCTGCTGCAGCGGCAGCGTCCTGGCCGGGCTGCTCGAGCTGGCGGGGGCGCCTCGCTAGACCTCGGGCGACGTCGAGCCACGAGGCGAGAGCCAGCCAGCCACACTGTGACGACTCTCACAGGCCCGCCTTGGTCTTGGCCCTTTCTGGGGCGCAGGGCCTGCCGCTCGTTATCCCGCCGACGTGGGAACTGGCGGAGCAAATCCCAGGTGAGGGAGCTTGTGCACGGGGATAAGGAAACCTTGGGAGCCTGCTGCTAATTCCGAATAGCCAGGGCGCCCTGCGGTGGAGTGACGAGCCGAATTGAGAAGTCGTCAGTCGTCGCGGGATCCCTGGGCGCAGTTCTGCATTGGGAATCGGATCTATGTTTGCGTTTGTCGATCGACGGTTTTAGCGATACCTTAGATAGTGAGGACGCTGTGGTGACGGGGAGGTTGTCGTGTTTTCCGACGAAAGTGGGGCTCTTCGTAAATCCGGTTGATCGTCCCACCTTGTTTGTTCCTGTTGGCGTTCAGACGAGACACTGCGCATTGTTATCTCACAGTTCGGACCAAACCTTATTTCCGAGCAGGGGAAAAAGAGGCCTGTGCCGAGATAACCCTCATCCACCAGCCCGGGAGTCGTCTCCCTAATTCCGCAGGTGGTATTCCTCAAACTAAAATCAAAGTTATGTTTGCACGGCGGTGTGAATTGGGTTCAATTTTTTCTTTATAGTTTGCGATCGTCAGGAAGAGCTGCAGTCTTGACAGGAACACCAAGGACCTGGGGATCTCACTTCAGCAGGCATTGTGTCACTCAAAAGCTCTCCCGTCCCAAGGTTCACTACTTAAGTACCTATCAACCTTGGAAGAGCCATACTTAATTAAGTACACCACTCGCCCGGAATGGCAGACATCTGGAATCCAACCAACTAAGCACACTTTCCACAAGTGATCACATTATCGACAACGCGTGGATCTATGGCCGTTGCGATCAAGCTAACATAGACCTGACTACAAACATTGAAAACAGACATCGACTGACAAAACGCCTCCGAGTACGAAGTTTTCCCCAGCAGCAATAAAACACCCGTGGACATCGCTATGGATTTCGCCAAATGATCCCGAGAGGAGATTCAGATGTCACGATTGCTCCAATAGGGAAATCTCACTCAGTGGCCCTGACGAAGATTTTGACAACCCGGTCCAAAACACACACCCTTCACAGCCTGCTGACTTGTGTGTGAATAAGGAGAGGATCGTTTCTTCGTTGCGAACCAATTTCAGTTCTAGAGGTAATAGGCCACTCAGGAACCAACTCTAAATATTCGGCACAAATTACATTGGCTTCCGGAGGGCTTCAAATGCGCACACAGGATGTGAATGAGCGTCAGGTGACTGATGCTCGCGGCTGCTCACCAAGTGCTATCTACGCACGTTTCAGTTCGGACTATCAATACTTAAGTTGAGACCTGGTGGCCGTCCTCGCTTGATACGAGAAGGCAGGGGGTTTGGCTCGTGGCTCCCCCAGATTACCCTGGCTAACTTTGAACCTTCAAGACGGTCTTCATGATCGTCAAAGCACAACATGTGCAATGGCGCATATGTTCTAGAACGGCCTCTTCAGTACTGTGTGCACCTGCGTCAAGATGCACAAAAGCTTTCATCTCACAAAGGTCGCTAAGATTTGAACTCTCAGGCGGACGCGAGAAAATAACATCCGAACCAAGAAAACAGTATGCTCACATCGAATCCACATCCTCATACGGACACGAGCTTGACCACTCTCGAAGCTTCCAAGTTTCCGACGCCGCCAAGTTACCCCTAGGCAATAGCCCTCTCGTCTGCCCAGATGTCCAGGCGGCTGGCCCCATCCAGCCCCTGAAATCTGCACCATGTCGAAGTACTTCGAATTCGGGTGCGATACGATACACCTTCTGATCCGGAACCAAGGGACCAGATCACACAAAGACATGCGGCGCAAGCCCATTCATGCCCACGCACGTGTCTGGTGGCGTGGGCCGGGGAACAGGGGTGCTACCTCGCAGCCCCTTCTACTTGCTTTTTCTCATGCTGTCTGCCATGGCACTTCATGACCGCATATAGTTCCTGCAGCCACAGACAGGAACCTCTTATACTTGGGCTTGGTATGCACCTGGGCAGCAGTTGGTGAGATCATGACGATAAGCGTGCTCGGGTAAGACGACCAACGTCATCGGCACAGTACGATAAGCGATGCCTCGCGCCATCCATCCTGCCCAAGGAGCAAAATGACATGATTCTGCAGACAAGACGAGACTTCTAACCAATGCGGCTCGTGCGGATGTCGACGGGCGAAGGTGTAGCTACTGACAGCTCTAGGCCACGTTGGAACTCGACGACGCAAGAGCACGGTGGGAATGTGCCCCAGGCCAGCATCGTTCAGACAAATAGAATGGTGCACAGCTGCAGGACTGGTCAAGACAACCTTGGAAGAGACAGTAAGACGACCGCTGGCGCGAACAAATGGCATGGCGACCAAGCATCTCTGGCAGTCAGGCTCACCTCGACAGCTAATCAGTGTAATATGGGAGAGCAGGTGATGAGTGCCACGTGAGTGCCCAGGCAGCCCAGGATCCTCCTCCGTCGAGGCTACACCGGAATCTCCTGTGAACAGTTGGCAACTGACTGACAGACAGATAGACAGTCAGACAGTCAGAAGTCACACCGCCCACGCCCGCCAGGCAGGCAACAAGCCGGTGAGAAGATCATCACTTACCTGTCCAGCAGGTAGCACAACCAGACCGCTCCCACGCGACACAAGCACGGCGAATGGGCACAGCTGCTCTCCCTCCCCGACTCCGCGCGCCCGCGGGTGACCCAGCCAGCCCGCCCGGACGCATAAGTAGCCAGTACTACTGATACCACCTAGATCGATAGAGATACATAGAGGGGGGTTCCTTGGCCCGCCAGCCCGCGACGCAGCTTACAAGTGACATCTGTGGCCTCGGGCGCACAGGAGAGGGAAACATACCTATCATCGGACCAACGGTTGGAGCGTGACGGGGGGCCTGGCGGGCGGGGGGCCGGGCAACTCGCCACCTACTCTTGAGAGGAGAGGAGCATCATCATCAATGTGCCGGTCGACCCGGCGGGTAAGCAAACAGAGCCAGCAACAAGGCAAGGCAGGGGGAAAGGCACACGCGGCCGCGGCTTGTGTAACATGAAGGAACAACGTGACTGTCTGTGACTGTGTGCGCCGTGCTGTGCCGCGCCGTGCTGTGCTGTGGCTCTGCAACAGTAGCAGCGGATGGGAAGCTACGGCATAGGGATAGACAGACGTGCGTGCCAGCAGAGGAAAAAGGAGCAAACAGGATCTAGTCCCGGGGCAAAGGGGAATTTTCTGTCGAATGTGGCGAGACTTGCGGATATGAGACACGGCCAGTTGGAGGCATCACATGTCTCTTCTGTTACGATATAATCACCCCAGACCGGAGTACCCATAAGGAATTCAGCTGGGAATACCGGTTATAAGACAAACTTTCGCGTAATGACGTCTCATGCAGGGACCAGAAAAAATATGGCCCCCTTCTACTGTGTATCCATCCGGTCTTTCTGCCCTGTTCCCCCGGGCATCATCGTCATCATCAGGAGAGAGGAGGAATGCGGTTGCAAAGGGGCACCAACAAAACAAATCAAAGCACGATTTTTATTCAGGGTCCTTAATAGGCAGACGGTCTGCCCACATGGACGGCCAAGCCTTTTGCCCGCCTTTTTGGCAGCAGGTACTTAGGTCATTTAAGACTAGTAGCACGTCTGTATCACCCCACGCCACGCTGGGCCTCGTTTCCCTCCCACGCCTCGCTGGACCCCACAGGACCCCTTGGGGGGCGTGCAGTAGTGCGCAGCGTACATTAGAGAGAGTGGCAGAGGCTGTTGGGTTCCCCCCCCCCCCAGAGCTAATCCAGGAAGAGGAAGGCAGGCACGGCAGACGAGGGTCGCTGACAGGCTGACAGGGCAGACGATGACGCTTGCGAGGAACCCTGATCCCGGGCCGAAAAAAAAAGGGCGACCCTCTTTCTTCCAGTCGATGTACCACTACTACAGCTTGTATGTACATAGCCTCACCCGCCTGTACCGCAGTAGCCCCCCCCCCCAAAGGGGGCGCAACGAACTAAGTAACTCGACCCGAACCCGCAAGACGTCGGTCGGCCTGTCTGCCCGCGTGCCTCTCCATTGACTCACCCGCCTCTTCCCTGCCGCTGCTACTGGGCCCTGTAACCTTGCCGCACCCCCCCGAGTACCCTAACACTAGTGTCCCATCCCGCCAGCCCGCTTGGATGTTTATAGTTGAGCAATGACGTCTTGATGGATCGGCCCGGAGCCTCACTGACACTTTGCTTTCTGCAACAAGACACAACACGCTACAACGCCTCGCCTCTTCTCCCCCCAATCCCCCCATCCATCCCCGGGTCCCACCTGGTTTCCTTGCCTAAGTATCCTTAAACCCCATCCTGCGACTCCGAGCGCCCGCCGGCTCGGCCTTTGCCACGGCCCTGAAGGAAGAGGTTCCGTCACCGGCGGGTGGTGGTGGAGCGAGGTAGGCCACTCGGGCAGTTCGGGCGAAACGCAGCAACCGCAACCGCATATCCAAGGCCGGTTGGGCAAAGGGCATACAGGCAAGGCACAAGGTACATACAAAGGCACAAACAAACAAGGGAGGCGAGATGAACGAGACCAACCGGGCCACTGATGAGACGGGACCTGGTCGGTCGGTGGCATGGGCGTGGCAAACGTGAGGAATCAACCCTCTTTCTCCTGTGCCCGTCGCGTCGTCTTATGCGAGCGCGCCACGTGAGGGAGTCAGCACATCATGCGTCCGTCGCTGGCCCCGTCCCGTGCCCTCGCCGGGTTATCAGTGGCTGGGCTGCTGGGCTGCCCGGCCAACTTTTTATTATAGACAGACGCCCACCCCCTCTGCCTCTGCCCACGAGGGAGGGGGCCTTGCCTTGCCACATATGTACCAAGAGATCAGCCTGCCTCGGGGACATGGATTCACCCAGGCGCGGAGGGGCGGGCAGGAGACATTGTTTCGGGCGGCCAAGAAAACAAGAGACGAACGGAACCTTGTCGTTTCTGCTCTCTGCCTCGGCCCTACCGTGTCCTACCACTGCACCCGTTACAAGTCCATACGACATTATCATGCACGGTAGTATATGTAGACATGCACATACGTCCATCCGATCATGACCGACCCCATCAGTCAAACAGGAAAAGGTCTTTGCCCCCGGCACCAAAAACCCCAGATTTCCTTCTACCGCTGCGACAGGAGGAAAAAGCGCCGGAACGCGGGGTGACGTCAGCGGCGTCCGAACAAGAGAGATCGGCAGCTGTCCTGCGCCGTAGGGGAAGTTTGACAAGTTCCCGGTCTCACAGTTTTCACCACACAGCAGCAGCAGCAGTGTGTTTGTGTGCCTCTTTCATTTATCCGTCATGCCCGCCTCGCCAAAAAAGCCGCCTCGCCCCTGCAGGGTGGCTTCCGCCTGGGCGGGAGCTGCAGGCGGCAAGGGGGGATGGAGAACATGACAGGCGTGTTGCGTGTAGCTGCTACTCATACAGTTTGGGACGGGAGTGTGTGTATTGCAGTTGGAATTTCCTTTTGTGGACTCTGCTACGAGGGCCGTTGTCGGTGTGCGAGCTCCCCCATCAACATCCATCCCCCACCGGTTGTGGTTGCCAGCAGGGGTGTCCAGGGAGCAGGCCACTAGATATATGCAAACCCTATAGTCGATTTAAAGACAAATATGATGCCTCCTCTTTTCGCGAGGACGCCGGTATCAAGACTCCCCTGTGAAGCTAACCTCCACTCAAAAATAAACACCGTGCTCCTGATGAGTCATCGTAAAAACAAAGAAGAACGATGTAAATGTACAATATGCCGTCACTCAAGGAATAAGACCCGTATGAGGGGGTGGGGGGGAGACAGAATAGAAAGAAGCAAACATATGCATGACAAAACGCCGACGCCTGTGTGTGTGTGTGGACATGACGCTACCCAGTCCCCAGTCTCTTGAATGCCCGTGAAAAGCCCCCAATGGCTGGCTGTATGCAGAAAGTGCAAATGTCCGTTGACGAGGTTGTTGATGTCCCGAGGTCAGTTGTTGCTCAGGAAGGGCATGTACAACAGCGGACGAAGATCCTTGGTATTGATGTGGTATGATAAGAGGAATTTTTCATCGGTGCGCCGCCACCACCAAAGAAAACGGGTATGATGTGGTGATGTGTGTCGACCCCCGGCTGATGGACCAAAACCAAAAAAGAAACGGGCGGTGTCATGCCCCCTCCTCCCCCCTCTGACCTAAAAGCTGCCCATGTCGTGGGTATTGTCCGTGTGGAAGTCTCCGTCCGTCCGTCTGTCTGTCTGGTTGGTGTGAGTGTTGTGGATGATCGAAGAAGGAAAAGGTAGTATGAGAGTTGTCGGTAGTAGTTGGTAGTCTCTGCGCTCCGCCGTCACAGCCCGAGGGGAAGGGCCACCTCCTGCCCGTCTTGCCTTCAATAACGCCATGCTGACCGGCCGGCGATCATGCCTCGACGGAACGTCCAATCCCATCCGCGACTCGGCCGCGGCTGTCGAGATCTCCGGTGCCACGAGGGCGTCGTGTAACGTTATCGCCGATGGTAAGTCGCCAGCCGGCCCTCAGCAACAATCCTTTCGTCTCTTTGCATGACGTAGGCGAGCAAGATCGGCTGCCTGCTGGCAAGGCCCACCAGTATGCCGCCCCACAGTCACGTTTGCCCCCTATTAATTTTTCCTCCCCGTGGACGGCTGCCATCGGCGTCTCGGTGCCACACTGTTGAAGCTGCTCCGGCCCGCACCAGCCTCCAAGAGCTGATGGACGGGTGCGTTCACTTTTTGGCTCGGCTCGACGACGTTGCTGTGATTTTGCTCGTGCTCATGAGATCGCCAATGTATTTTTGCAGGAACTTGTTGTTGCTGTCCAGCTTGTCATGCTCCTCCTTGACGGCCTCGATGCGGTTGAATATCATGAGTAGTGATTCCTGGAGCGCCTTGGCGTGCCTGGAGACGGCGGCTCGCGCGTCAGCAGACTAGGATCCAAGCTGCGGAAATGACATGTAAGGGGGTTGCGGCCGGGGGCCGGCCGGACAGGGCGGAAGTTGCTCACCTTCGGAGTTCATCCCGGGCCTCACGTCCCAGTGCCTCGAGGTCTTCGCTGGTCCTCCGCGGACTCATTGCGCGCACGTCGCCGGGCTCTATCATGACATCGGTTGGTTCAACTGCTTCCGCTGATTCTCGAGGGACAATGATAGTACCACTGCTTTTCCGGCTGGGGAGGCGTGGTCGTACTGGGACGGGGGCGACGATCTGAGGGCTGTTGGACTGGTCGATGGACGAGGCCGAGGAAGAGTCTGAGCGGGCCATCTCGGGCATCTGATGGCTGTAAATTTGTTCTTGCGGTGAGTGGTCCTCCTCCATCGCGGACGGTAGGAAGACGGGTTCGGGCTGCTGTGCGTTGGCTGCCTCGGCGTTGATAGTGATGTTGTCGTCGTTGTCGTCGAGATCCAGACTGTCGACGTTGGTGGCGGTGGTAGTGGCGGTGTTGGTGGTGTTGTCGGGTGCCCGTGGCTGCGGCAGAGACTCGAGGGTCGGGGGAGAGGGATGGGGGTCACTATGTGTCGTGTCGTGAGTCGTGGCCTCGGGTGTCTGGCAAAGACTGGGTGGTGGAGTGGAGACCATTGGTCGGGCTAGTGATCGTGTTGAGCGGCGAATTGGAACATGTGCCTCTCTGCAGCCTTGTATCGGATGGCCAAGGTATGGTGTTATGCGGAAATTCTCGAAACGACCGTTATTGTTGCAAGATCTTGGATGGATGTTTTGCCACCGTTGGCCGAGAAGAGAGGGAGGGATCCGTGGCTGTGGCACTGGCTAGGGGAAAGTAAAAAAGGTACCGCGAGGAGACAGGTGGGCGGCCGGCGGAGGTTGGGCTTGGAGGGCTGAAGCGAGAAGAAAAGAATCGGGAAAAGTTGGTCAGGGCCACGACGGCACGACGGCAGGCGAAGGGAAGGAATCTTCGCTGGAAGAAAAAGAGGAGCCGGCGAGTGGGGTGGGAGGGAGAGTAGAAGTGGGCGTATGGATCGTGGACGGGACAGGATGCACGGCGGCCCTGCGCTTTGCTGCACTGCACGCCGTAACGGGCGATACAACCAAGTGCTGGTGGGCGTTCACCTTGCAAAGTCGCAAAGAAATAGGCTCAAATTGTTCAGTGCAGTAGGGCGGTAGGGCAGTAGGGCAGTAGGGCGAGGAAGGCAACGAGACAGACCACCGTGTAAGCCAGAGGAGAAAACCTAGAGCAGCACAGGATGTCTGGCAACCTAAAATCGACGACGTTTTGGTGCTTGGTAGGTAGGCGTCAGTCAGACTGGCAGAGCAGAATACAGGGCGAGGTGAATGGTGAGTTGAGTGCTTGAACCCAGCAAGTTCGGGGAGGGGAGGTGGAGGATGCGCAGAGAGACAGAGAGAGAGAGAGCGACAGAGACACAAAGTACTCGGCGGCTGATGTACCCGAGCAGGGTCAGATACCACAGTGCTGTGCCCGGATGCTGGGCCCTGGGTCGGACCCTGGGCCCCTCTGACGCTGCACTGTGCCCTCGCACACCGTATCCCCACGGAGGCTGAGGCCTGAAGCAGCTCTGCCACGGCTGCCACGCACCGGTGACCGGGCAGCGGGCAGGGCTGCTTCAAGCCTTCACCGTTGAGGGGCACAGTGCGGCACAAGTCAGGTCACCCCAAGACCCGACCCTGTTTTTGCTGTTTCCTTGGAGCTTGATTGGGTCAGACATCAGACCCCCCAGGGCCCCCAAGGCCTGTAGAGGGTCTTCAATGTATCTAGGTACGCGGACTGCTCAACGCAGTACGGTACTCCCCCCCCCTTGTCACCACCTACCACCCTCCCCCCCAAAAGAGAGGCGGCGGTCCAATGCCAGTGGCCAGTGCCGTTTCCCACGGAAAAAAGACGTCACATCATGACGGGGGGCGCAGGGAGGCACGCAGCTCCCTATTTGCACCACTACCGTGCGCAACGCTGCGAGAAGGATTGCCAGCCGATCGCTTCTCCTTCCTGCGCTCGGCTGGTCACCGCCAGAAGCGGTGGGTTCGCTCAGAAGCAGGCTGGGCTGGGCTGGCTGGCTGGACAAGATTTGGTGCGATTTCTTATACGGGCCCTACAGCTGATCGCCAGCGTCTGCTGAGCACCAACTGGGCACCTCGGCACCTAAACACGCCTCGCGGCCGGCCTCGAGGCACGGGCTGGCAGGGAGTTCCCAGCCCGGGTCCGTCGAGAGGGGCATCAGGACTCCAGGAGCCAAGGTAGAGAGCATAAGATAGACATGCAGACATGCGAGGCACAGGCCTTCAGATGGTGTTGTGCCTTGCTCATGGCAAGATCGGGATGCGAATCAAAAAATCCTGTGGCCTGGTACCCTGCCTGCTTGCCTGCCTGCCTGCCTGCCTCTGCCTGCCTGCCTCTTTTTTCCTTCTTTTGGGATCAACGGTGGGGAAAGGTCGACAAGCGAGCAGAACAGCATAGATTCTGCTGTTTTGGAGTGGTGACTGGCCGGCAGACCCAGTGCCCTTGTCGATCAAGGAGGAGGGCAGCGCCTATTTCCAGGGCACACTCCCCCCTCCTGGCAGGCTGGCACACTGGCAGGCTCGCAGACCCGGTGACTCTCGAGCAATTGGCGAGCAGGATGCCCCGTTGCTTCTGCTGTGGGTTTCTCCCGATTTTTTTTTTCTGGGGAGTAATCACGATGACACGCAATATTTACGCCGTGGGCAAACAGGCAGGCAGGCAGGCTAATAAGGAGGGAGAGCGAGCTCCCTCGTGCTCCATGCACGCACACAAGCCGGGCTGTTGGGCTGTTGGGCTGTTGGCGGTTTCGGACGAAATTGCTTAACCGAAAGTCAACGGCCGGGAGCCAGTCCGTTACGGCAACATGCCTGGCGATGAGCGTCGTACTGCGGCGGCTGCTTCTGTGTGCTCAAGGTGACGGCGGCGGTGATGATGACGAAGAATGCGGGAGGCACACACTGACAAGGTCAGGCAGGGTGTTTCAGGTTCGCAGACGCCTGCCCTGCATGGATACAGATGGACACAGATAGATACCTACAGGCCATTGTGGTACAGCACGGCACCAGCAGAACCCAGCTTGCTGGCTCGTCCCCTCCTTCTTGCCTGGCGCTACCCTGACCCTGGCCCCCTGGCCCCTGACCCTTGCCCAACCAGACCTGCCAGCCTGCCCTGCCTGCCAGGCCTGCCAGGCTCAACCCACGATGCGACAGGGAAGGCGTGTCATTTCTCTCAGGTGACCTTTCCTGTTTCTGCAGGGCAGCGGTCTCAGAAAGGGAAGGTAGGGGCGGACCCTGATTCCTGTACCGAGTACGTACCGAGGACGGAGCATGGAGTACGGAGTACATGACAGTGGTTTTTTTTTTTTTTTTTTTTTTTTCTTTTCTCCCTCTCGCTCTCTGATCAGTGATTCTGCCCCTCTGCATTTTGCCTCCGCGACAGAGGGGGGAGGTAACCAGATCCGGCTAGTTCCAATCTTGTGCTGGCCGCCTCCTGCTCGCCATCTGCCTCGAACCTCAATTTCTCTCGACTCGGGAGACGATCTCAATTTGGGGGGCCTGCCTGCCCGTTTTTTACGTGCTGGTTGTGCTGTGTGTGCGGTTGTAATTGGCAGCCAGCCTCCGACGGCATCCATCCACCTGCTGCCATCATCCCCTCACCCATGAAGATGGCACAGACTCATTGACACACAGACAGACACATTGAGCTCGCAGCTCACTCTGCCGTCGTCCACCGTCGGGTCTTTTGGCCCTGCTGCACATCGTCATTTGCCTGCGGACTTCACGACACGACGCGGCTCGACACGACACGAGAAGACCTCGGGATACCACAGTGGTACGGAGCACGTCGTCGTGGGCCGAAGCCCGATACCAGCTCATGACGCGCCAGCTCATCGTACGTCCATGTACTGTGTACTGTGCTGTGTGTGCGATACGAACCGCTCTCAACCGCAAATAACCAGCATCTCCCAAACTCCGTTCTTGTCTGGGAGCTCGGAGGCAAAGGGTACGGGGATTTTCATTATGGACCCGACCCAGAAGTACCTATTGCTGCACTCCGTGATACTGCAGGCGCTGCGTACCACAGTAGTGTGCTCCATACACGCACACAGTAGCCCTGCATGAGGGGCACATGTCCCAAGCTGCAGAAGTGAGCGATCGTTTCCCGCAGTCAGACACACTCTCTCTTCGGTTCTGTGGTATTGTTAGGATTGTCCACTGCACCGTACTGGCTGGTTTGACTGGTTAGGCGATCGTCGCGCCAGTGACACCCTCACCGTCCCCCCCCCCTGTGCATACAACACTGCAGCATCCGAGCACATACACCACACCACAAAACCTGACAGCATGGCTGGCATATCAGACCGCGACATTCAACGGGTCTGTCTTGTATCGCCTCCCCCCATTGGTAGCATGCTCCATCATCTCCTCCCACTCGGGTCCCTGGCAATCCTGACAGCCTGACAAGCCTGGCCAAACCACCTGGTTGGCTGCCCGTCCTCGCGTCCCCTGGCTGATAGTCCCGACGCAATTGCACATCCTCACCCGGAAAGAATCACATCCAGATTACCGAGTCCGTCCCTACCCGCGCTGGTCTCCAGCAATCGCAATCAGCCTGCGCCGCATATCGAATTCACCAAATCGCTGTCCAGCACTGTCCAGGCAACGCCGGCGATCATCAGCCCTCGTTGCAGAGTCCGGCCCTGCGGCTCCTCTCCAAAGTCTCCTCATCACCTGCGTCACGCACTCGCTTTCGCCTCGCCTCGCCTCGCCCCGCGTCCACCTTGGCCCTGACACCGCGGCTGGCGACTGGCACGTTCTGCCTGGCAAGAGCACCACTCGGCCCTAGGACAGCTTACGCGATGCTGGGATGCCCTCTGACAAGCTTCCGCAGCAAAAGCCTAATTGGCATCTAGTGTACCATGCCGGCCCAGGATGAGTCTATGGGTCCTGGAAGCCTGCAGGGCCTGCAGGACGGGGGGCAGCGCCCAAAAACCACCTCCCAAACACTGGCATTTGCTGCCCACCCCTCCGTTCTTCCTGGCGAGTCAAGAGATCAGAAGGTCGTGCAATTAGAGTTTGCCTGCCCAACCGCCTCCAACCCAATCTGGGAGCATGGATGACATCACCTCAGTCATGCCGCCCGCGACCGCACACGGATGGGGTAGCCACGTGACTGTCGCGATAGCAAGGTGTGCTACGAACCCTTTGGTTTTTGTTTCGCCCCGGCACCGCCTCCGTGGCGGTCGTGTTAGAGCAGGCGCGGACGGACAGACGGGCAACGTTTCTCGAGCCAGGCCCCAGAGGCTCAGAGGGTGCCGTGTACCTGTCTGGTACAGCACCGCATTGTTGGCCTAGGGGGCCTGTTTGAGAGGCCGATACAGGTCTCCACAGTTGGTCGTTCCTAGTCATGATCGGCGCCGTTTGCTTATCCCCGGTGTCAGATGGGGGTTTCCCTCTTCACGCAGTCGTGTCGGCCAAACAAAACCTTGCTGTCCACGCTTGGCCTCTCTGTCTGAAATCCCACTGGCCGATGATACCCAGAAAAGCAAAATTGGGCAACTGCCTGCGCGCAGGTGCCGCAAATGGCTCAGGTCACACCTCGCATCGCTTTTGCCAGTGGGCCCTCAAGCATCTTGACAACCCCCACCCCCAGCCCCTGCAAGGCCGTGAGTGCTACTACACGTGTAGTATGCTACACAAATACAAGGCCAGGAGCTCTTCTCCGGTGTTACTGGCAAGTTATTTTGAACCCCAACGTGATCCAGTATTCGGATTACGGCCGATACTCGCCGGAAATGAGATGTCCTAGAATCAACGGAGAAAAGAAAAGACATGGCGGCTGGGTTGGCTCGGCACAAGTCATGGGAGGGAACGAGTGTCGGCAAGCTTTGTCCAGCAGCCCTCACGCTGACAAGTCGCCATATTCTAAGCCTCAGCAGCATCGAGTCGCATTTGTGAGCGACTAGATGAACAAATCGTCGACGCCCTGGGTCTGAGGACTCTTGCGAAACAGGGTGACCGATTCTTCCCAAGTTGCTGATCGTCTACCATCGACACTCTGGGCCCTGACCAGCGCGGCCTGTTACGGCTCTGCATCTGCAGCTACAGTACGGGGTCAAACAAGGCTCGAAAAAGCTCGTGCTAACGCGGCATGCCCGCGATTACAGTAATAAAGAAGCCTGTCACCTTGAGTCCATCTTAGGATCGTCAGCCTGAAGCCCGCATCGTATGTCTGACACTGTGCCAGGCTCCATCAGCCGACCAATCTCCGTGGCTGTCAGGGTATCTGGACTCGCGGTATGGATCACCCGTTGGCCATTGCTGGCGCCCGCGGTACTGTGCCACCCTTCCTCCTCTCACTGCCCTTCACCTAACAACTCTTGTCCAAGCTCCATTTCTCCTTCACATCTGCTGCCCATGCAGACATGGTGCATGAGGGCCCGAATTCATGCTACCGGACAGCCTCCGAACGACGACGATCGGGCGGTACACGGGTGGGCTGCGGCCGGCCCGCTGGATAGAAAGCGCGTCCTGCTCAGTGACTGACCTGCGAGCCCCTCGCTTCTTGGCCACGTTGCCTGGTTGCTGACCTGTATGGGGCGTCCGGAAGCTTGGTGAAGCGCCTGCAACGGTCATACCGCCGTCACCGAGCAATGGGGCACCCATCTCGTCGCGTGCTTTAGTGGGGCCCAATCCCCCCTTTTAGGGCGCGTCTCTATGAGGCAGTGTTTGACAAAAAATATGACAGACACGACAGAGACCGATGCTTCTTTGTTGCCTGGCACGGCAAACGCTGCCATGAGGCTATTTAGGCTCCAGGGGCGTATTGAATTTGGAGACCACTGACTAATTCGGTAGGCAGCAGAGCCGAGTCCGACGGCTTTCCTCGTGCGCCGGGCCTGCGGGCGTGGGTGAACGCACTCCCGACCAGTTCAACCAGCACTTGAGGTACACCACTTTTTTGCGGCTTCTGCCCTTGCAGTCCCAAATTTGTGCCCAATGTGGGAACAGCTGCAGCCAGTGCATCGGCGGGAAACCCGGAAAAAGATGGCGGGCCCCCTTCTATCCTGTCTGAGTACACCTAAAAGCTGCATCCTGCACGGCACCGCACCGCACTGTCCGCCCGAGATATGACCGATGCCAAACGCCCCGGAAACCGGAACCTTCACCTTGTTCACGTCAGACCCGAAATGGAATCGCGGGTAGACCCGTCAACACGGGTCTTACATAAGTAGACCCCAACTGCCTAAGTACTGAAAGGGCGCCGACATTATTATTGGCGTTATTGGCGTCTTGGTCACGCTGCGCGAATGTTGTTCTTTTTGCCGTCCTCCACAACCGATGCCCTACCTTCGCAGTGAAACCACGAGAGGGCTTGGACGCAGAGGTTCTGGTTTGCCAGGATGGATGGATGACTCGCGACAAAAGACAAGGCCACATCGTGCCGTCAGCACACATCACAGACGGCGACTGTGGCCAGCTTTGCATTCTGGCCAATTGTACCCCGTTGACGAACCAATTTGGCCGCCATCATTAACATCCGCACAACGCTGAACAAAAGAGTCAAACTTCTGCGCAAGGTCGTTATTAGAGGTTGAGGGTACGTGTGTGGATATGTGTCTGATGGCCGGTGGCGTTGACGACACCAGCGCTCAGCAACGCGCACATCTCGCACGCATGAATCTCCAGCAGACTCACGAGACGCTACTCCACATGTTGTCATTCTTAATTGACGAGATATTCTGACGACCTCACCAGACTCGGGCGGTTTTCCCTCTTACTGCCACGCACGAAACTGCCTCAAAGAAAAAAGTCGAAGTCGAATTTGCGAGTCAGCTTAACGCCAAGCCGTGTCAGACGAAACGCCCCTATACCAATACAAAGCTCATCCTTAATCTGAGGGGCCGATCAGATCCCTTCCCAGACGAATGGAGCCGCCGCGTGATTCTGTCACGTTTGCTTGGGTCATATTGAAATGGCTTATCAGACCGTCGTCCACGGGACTGCCGGTCCTCGTTGCCCGGCATGCCGATCTCCGGGACATTACACGGAAAATACCGCGGTGACCCAGTTCATGGAGGAAATACCGTACACAGTAGACCCCCGCTACGGATCTCCCTCCGCACGAGCGTCCACGGAGATTGAGATCTCGGGGCCACAGGATCACGTGTGGCGGGAAGGCGGAGCTGTTTCCTCGTTTTGGAGAGCTTCGCCCTCTTGGATGACGATGCATTGGTCGGTATCAATCACGCGTCCGTAGTTCTTTGTCGTCTTCCTGGCATGCGCGGGATGATCTGCCGGTGCTTCGTGAGCTCATGTCCCCCGAGGGAAGGCGTAGGAGTCAGAAACATTGGGTTCGGGTGGTCCATCTGTACTCTCTCTGTCTCTCGCCCGGGGCAAGTCGCCCATCCCTCCCACTTATTGGAAACGAATCCATCATGTCTCAAAACTCGTATGTCGATAAGGTGGTCAAAATCAGAGGACTAGGCTTCCGGAGCGCTGATACGCGACAAGATGGTCGATCTCGCCGAGCAATAGAGCTTCTTTCTGAGCTCGGTGCGGCTGCCTTGGTCCTTTTACTTTGGTTCACAAGTTGTCTGGCGAATCCTAGCTTCCTTCCATTCGGGGGTGGGTTCATCAGGCTGAGGTCGACCAGAGCACTTTCAAGAAAGCTGGCCCCACGTAACCGACAGTTCTCTGAGGAAGCTATGGTGCCTCCGGAGAAAGATGTCCTGAGGACAGTCTATTGCTGTGTCCATCAACCGTTGTGGCATGTGCCGCCGGTCCTGGGCCATGACGCCCCCGAAAATCAACGCCAGGGCGGCTAGGGACTAGGCAACTGCGAATCCAGGGCCCAGAAACCTGCTGTCTTCGGGACGGTCTGTTCTATCTGACATGGCTGGCTGGAGTCCTGTGAAAGTGTAGATTGATGTCATCTCTGTGGACGGGAACATCCTGCGGAACCAGGAGCCCCGGGCGGGAGAGGGAGGGATTGTGCGGGCGTATGAAATCTACCTAGGCTCACTGTAGAACCTTGAGAATAAAGTCAATGATCATGAAGTGGTTTCGTTTCTAATCCCCATACATATAAAACGTATGTGGCGCCTACATACAGTGGTAAACGCTCAAGACCCAGCGTTTAAAAAAATACAGTGCCAATAACAGTACAAAGAGAATACAGTACGTCTGTGGGCACGTGGCCTTAGCCTCGTGCCACTGGCCCTTATGGTAACAATTATACACAGGCAGAGCACTCGAGTGTTATGCATTGGCCTGTTATTCCCTGGTGCGGATGACCAGGACTCGAACCTATGGCAGAGGAAGACGTCGCTTTGATCTCATCAGTCGCAAACATCTGAACATCAAAGAATACTGACGGCACGGATGGGCAATCCAGCTGTGCCATTTACCTCATCTCATATGCCGCTGTTACATCCCTTCTTTGGTCTCTTATGTGACAACTCAACCAGGCCCAACATGGCGCTGCCGGGTATGATTCTCACTTCTGTTCTCGTTATTGGATAGTTCTTGAAAGAACTCATGCCATGCGAGTGAGTCACTGAATCATGGCCGTACAAGGATGGCACTGTCATGTTAATCCCCGTGACCGTTCTTGGATATTGAACAGCAACCCACCCCGGAGGCAAATGGACATCTGTGAAGTCCGCAGCTGTAGCCATCGAGTTGGCCAACACTTCCGACAACCCGTCACATCCGTGCTTGACTCTGGGGCGTTGCCGAACATTTGAATGAAACGTTCTCTCGATCTGGTGAAACACAGATCTCAGTCGTTGCTCATGATCGGATGCCATAATTGCGTGGCGATTATCGAATGGAGCTTGAGGCCAAGCTTTAAACATTGATGTCGACCCTTCTGGCACGTACCTAGGTACTTCCCACCCTCAAACTCACGTTAACGTAGGACATTGGAACACATCATGATGTGCAAAGTATGATCGGCCTCTGTCTAAATCGAATGTCGCATCTTTGTCTGTGTGTGCGTGCCCTCCCAGCGGAGAGGAGTTAAAACAAGCTTTTTGGTCCCTGGGACGGTCCCGGGAGGGAATTACACGGTTCATCGTGGAAGAGCTGCACACGGCCGGGCGAAAGCATCCCGGCATATACAATTAGGGCCGCTAGAACTCGGCTGTCGAAAGTCGAAGAATGTCGCCAGGCAAGGCTGTGGTCTAACGGGTATTGGGCAGGCGTCCAGACCAGAGGAGCTTCAAATGTTTTCTGGGCGTTGGAATGGGTGCCCAGGTGCGGGCAGATCTCGGCCGCCGTTTTTCCACCGCATGAATTCAACGAAGACGAAGGCACTAGTAGGAACGAGTAATCAAAAGTCAGTACCTACCTAGGTAGGTAAGATCCGTCAACATGGGCACGAAGGAGCGGTTGTTCAAAGGTCCCTTGGACCAAAGAAGGCATGGATGAGGTGGTGGGGTTCCATTTGCTCGGCGATGCACCACCTGGGCACTGATTGGCCCGGCGTCCCTGGAACTTCCCAAAGGGACTAATATTGCATAGCGCTGGATGTTATGGGCGTGAGGGTTGGTTGATGCCAACCCAAGTTAACATTTCTGTGTGATGTTCCTACCGGAGGGAGAGCTTTACGCGACTACGACAAGGAAAGTTGTCATGGCTGCCACAATAGTCGTCCCGGAAGTCTGTCGTCTTGTCCTGGCACGTGTTTCACTGGCAGTCCTTCCGGTCAGTGTGCTCAACGGCAATAGATCCTATCCTAGTCTCATCGCCATGGATGAATAAGGATTAGTTGCGTCACTCGCCAGCAAAAGAGTGTGGATTTACTAAGAGGATGATGTTGGTTGGGAGAAAGGCCCCCCTAAAACTGGCTAGAGAAAGTCTCCCTCTTAATACCCCATATCGCTCCTTCCAGCCCACATGACGCCCTTTTCTACCATGGGTGAGATCCCGAGTCTAAGCTCTTAAGTTATCACCATGATTCCCCAAGTGGGCTTTAAAGCGCGAGCTCTTTTACCATTTATGGATAGTAGTATAGTCTTGTCGCTCTACATCTATTCTACCTTTAAATATATACATAGCTGGGCGATTGCTACTCTGGGCTTTTTGCTTCTAGAATGATTGGAGGTGTGTGGTTTTAATAGGAAGGTCTGCTGACTCTTGTTGGAATGGGAGGGAGGGAGGTCCTTGTGGTAGTGGTTACTGTTGTCGTAGCATTCGGTCCTAGTCTTATCATTATGAATAAATAAGAATTAAGTGTGCATCACCCGCCGGCAAAGGAATGTGGATTGTTAAGTGGATGATGTTAGTGGGGAGAAAAGCTCCCCTAATTGATAATAAAACTGGTTAGAGAAGGCCTCCCTTTTGACACCCTGCCGTTGGTCTATCGTTCCTTCCATCCCTCATGCCCACAATATCTCGTCTTCTTTTCGTCCCACGCGAAGGCCAGCCGCCAGTTGCAGGCCTTTTCATGTGGGAGGGAACCCGGCTGCATATTGGCGTGCCGGAACGCCTTCCTGGTATACGAATTGTTTGGATATGGATTTGAATTTCGACTCCAGGACTTTGCGAGAGGCGGATTCTTGTGAATGAGTGAGTGTCTTCGGCAGCAACAAACCGTTGCAGCGTCAGCTCAAGTCGGCATCAATTAGCCCCATCACAATATTGGCGTCTTCATTTGTTAGAGCGGCCACTGGGGAGAAATGCATCACCATTCTTTCTTAAGGAGCTATAATACCAGGGGATACAAATTGAGCAGTCCCGGTTCCCAATCCAATCCTACTCCTCGAACCGACCGCCCTTACACTCGTCACGCTGCCCATACTGTGGTAGCACGACTGACGTCTACCAGTCCGGGTATAGATTCAATTATCTGCTTCCCTTCCTTCTACTGCATGAGTATGCGATACATGTGGCCACGCTCTTTTGTAAGATCCTTCGCAGCACATTACATGCCTCCCAAATTATCAAATTGACCCTCAAAATCCCTGGCCCTGGCGATTCCAGAGCAGCAACGCGCCAGTAACAAGACATATACGGACCATAGTGGAGACCAAAACTACTTAATCGAGCATACAAGATATTCTACACACACACCCAAATGGGGCTCAGCGCCTTCATCGGTATAGTGATCGTCGCCTTGACCACGTTCCGCTTCATCATCGCCGACCTGACGAACCCACGCCGCCACATCCCAGGCCCATGGTGGGCCAGGTCTACCTCGGTGCCCATGATCTACCACCGATGGAGGGGACAAGTTCAGGTGGGCGCTGCCGCTACACCAACGCTATGGCCCGGTGATCCTCGTCGCGCCCAACGAGATCTCGGTCGGCAGCCTCGAGGGCCTGCAGAGGGTGCACAAGATGGGCACGGGCTTCATCAAGGGCGCCCTCCACGTCAACTTCCGGATCGGGCCGGAGCCCTCGCTATTTGACATGACGGACACCAACTTAGAAGGCTCACGCGGAGCGGAGGAGGTTGTTCTGCCGGGCGTTCACGGCGCGGTCGCTGCGGCAGAACTGGCAGCCTGAGGTGCGGATTATGGTCGAGAACGCTCACTTACTGTATCATTTTTTTATTGTCTTTGGCCTTGTATTCTCTCAAACGCTGGGTCTATAGCGTTTACCACTGTATGAAGGCACCACATACATTTTATATGTATGAGGCTTTAAAAAAAAACAAAACCACATGGTCGAGAACGCGGTGGGCAAGATCAAGGCCGACGCCGCTGCGGAGGGCACGGCGGACGTGGCCAAATGGTGGGAATTCATGGCGGGCGACATCGTGTCGCGGATCGGCTTTGGCCAGGGCCGACATGCGGTTCTGGATGGCGCTGCGGACTCTGGGCCAGACCATGCTGCTACGGCAGTATGTGTCGATCGAGACGATCGACATGCTGGCGAGGGTGCTCCCGATAGCTCGGCTGAAGCGCGTGGCGGCTCCCAAGCAGGCCATCTATGATCAGATCTATCGCCGTTGAGAACATGGGGAGGAAAAAGGACAGTGATAAGAGGAATATCTTCTTCAAGATCGTCGAGGATGTCGACCACAAGGAGGCTTCGGGGCTGACTGATGACGCCGTGCGCTCCGAGGCCGCGACTTTCATGATCGGAGGTGCCGAGACGACCAGCGCTGCGCTGACGTATCTCTCTTGGGCGATAGTGAGGCGGCCCGAGTTACATAAGGGGGTCGAGAATGAGGTAGCCAGCCTGAAGCCAGACTTCGCCGACGAAGACATCGAGGCCTTGCCGCTGCTGAATGCCGTCACCAACGAGGCTCTTAGGATGTACAATTCCACCCCGGGAGCCAACGCCAGGGTGTGTCCTCCGGGCGGAGCAACAGTTGAGGGTGTTTATATCCCAGGTGGTTCCACCGTGTGCATAGTGGCGTATGCCGTCCATCGGGTTCCAGAGATCTTTCCGAATTGTGACGAGTAAGCAGTCACCAGCCCATGCTCTTTTTCCCGGCCATCCCTGCCCCCCGGCAAACAGCGAGCTTCTCTCAGGTTCGACGAGAACCGTTTCAAGGATCCATCTCCTGAGGTCAAGGCCGGAGCCTCGACCTTCATGATGGGGTCGCGGTCGTGCATCGGTAAGCACCTCGCCATGATGGAGCTGCCGCTGGCTGCCGCGTTGCTGTTCAGAGAGTGCAGGGCCTTGCGGTTGGCGCCGAGCTGCGCGGACGAGTCGATGGAGTAGCTCCAGTGGGTGTTTACTGGACCGAGGAGGGAAGTGCGAGATGACCTTGTGGTCTCGGATGCTTGACAGCACTTGAGGTAATGACCTAATCTTTGAATGCCCCTGTGTATATAACTTAATCGAGAAAGGAACAGCCGTGCTGCGCCTCAGTCGCAGCTCACGCCCATTTCTTGACGACCAGTTCCGCGAACGCCAGCTCTATCTCCCACGCAGGAATGAAGTTGTTGAACTTCCACCTCGTCTCATCCGGGACGTCGTCAAACGGCTTGGTCGAGTCCAAGAGGCACCTCAGCTCGGCATACAAGTCGAGCACCCTGCGGCTCGAAGCCGGGTCGTCGTGGACGAGGCGGATCGTCTGGTCGGAGGACCACCCTTTGAGCTCCTCGAGAGCCATGGACGGCTCGATCTCCTTGTATGCCCACTCCCTCGCGACATGGTCATACTCTTGCTCCTTGCCCGGCTTCCTCTTGTTCCCCTTGCCCAGGAGCTCCGACGGCCTGCGGGCGGGGCGCTCCCACTGCTTGCCGAAGACGATGGTGATCTTGCGCAGGTGCAAGAGACACCTGGGGAGCTTCTTGAACCACAGGCGCACCTTTGTCGGGTTCTCTAGGAAGATGCTCGAGTCGAGCGCCAGGTGGGTCAGCCTGGTCAGGACCGTGTTGCACCTGAGGTAGTCGCGGGCCTCGGGGCCCGGGTTGCGCTGCTGGAGCACGAGCTGGTGCCTCCGGAACCAGTGGAACTGCGACTTGGCGATGTAGACGGCGTCGTGGCGCATGTACGGCCGCAGGAGGAGGTTGTCGAACTTGTCCCCCCGCGAGTTCTCGGCATACGTCCAAAGGTATTTCTTGACCTTTTCCACGACCACCCTCGACTCCTGGCAGACGTTGTAGATGCTGGGCTGCGGTGATACGACGTGTGGGTCGTTGGGCTCGTCAGCAGCGTGGTGCCAGAAGAGGACCGCTGGATCATCCCAAGCTGGAAGCGTGAGCTCCCAGATGTCGAGACGGAGCTCGGCCGGGAGCGACTGAAATGACGGCATTGCGAACAGACGCCCCAGGGTGAACTTTTAGTAGTACATATGTGGGTTGCTACACGGGGATGGTTGTTTGAGGTAAGCGTGAGGCCCTGAGAATTCTTCGTAAGAACACTTTCTGTTGCGAAAATATTTGCGGTCATTTCCTCAGATCAAACTTTGAGGTCATCGCTTTGTTCGATTTGTTGTGTAACCTGAACCTCGCCGGATTGGGGTTGACCTTGACGCTTGTCCGTTTCGGCGTATCTCTTGCGGAACGACATCTGGAATACAAGCTCCAGCAAACAAGTTGAAGTTGTAACTGTAATCCAGAGCTTAAAAGTGAGTGCAAAACCCCATGCATGTTGAAGCACGGATTCAAGGTGAAACCCCCAGGCAGGCTAGCAAATACATGAAGCTTCTCAGACCGAATACCGCTCTAATCAGAACTCGAGTGACCACAAATGCTACCTAGGTAAGTAGTGCCCCATATTGGAACCGCACCCATTTGATGAGCTCAACTCAAGTTGAATGAGATAATAAAAAGTGATTCCGTTTCTAATCCCCATACATTTTATATTATGTGGTGCCTTCATACTATGACGAGGAGATGAACTACCAGAAGGTGCCAAAGAGTCTATCCCGGGAGGCCAGCTTCAAACGGCTTCAATTTCAAACGCGGAGATTATTTATACGGCGTTGTGATAAATTGTTGCGAACGTGTGTTCTCCGAGGAGAGACATCTCACAAAATGCAGTTCACACTCACAAATTTCTGCACATGTGCCCTGTCCCGGTGAACAATTTCTCAACCCCGGAAAAGTACGCTTAGAAAAACGAGGTTCAGAAAACAGGCCCGAGATAAGCGCGCGGAAGCAAGGTCCAGCAACTAGATTTCACATGAGCCGGCTCGCCTCAAATCGGCTTCCGAACCGTTGTTACCTACCACTTAGTTATCGGCTAAATCAATGACATCTAGTACCGCCAGTCTGGCCGTCAATATGGGTGCCGGCCAATTGGAAAACGCCCGCTGAAACGGGTGGCTGTAACAGTGCCCGTCTGGTGTCTAGAGTCAGAACAAGCACGGAGGCCGCCTGCTTGGCCCAGCCAAACCGTCCAAGCTTATTATGTCCGTGTGCAGCTGGCCGCTTGCACCCATTCAACCGCTGAAATGCCGAACCAGAAAATGCAGGACACCAACTTGACTGAAGTTTGTGGGTTGCTTGAGCAATGCATTCCGTCACTAAGGGGCAGATTTACTCCGAGTGTCGTAATTAAGTTCTAAGGTTACCTAACGAGCTTCTCTCCCAACCCCGTGAGGCCCCAGGCCCGTTCGTGACATTTGTCGCAATAATTTCAGTGCTCGCGTGGTACATTCTGAAATGTTGAAATATTTGTAAAAACCACATTCCAGATTGACGTGATTGTATTAGAATCTAACATAGTATTGTAAACACCACAAAGAAATAAATAAACGGTCGTGAAATCGTAACATGGTACACTGTCTTCTTTCAGACATCATCCAGGCCCCAGGCCATCCTGATCAGTACACGCCCCACACATCATATGTCTAGGCCCTGATGACTACTGGACCATGACAAAGTCAACACAAGACTCATACGTCTGCTGGGCATTCGTGCCGAACCAGAACCACTGCACCACGCACTCCCCCGCGACGGCGCACTGGTTGGGTGCCAGGTTCGTGGGCATGGTGATCCTGAAGTTGGTGTTGTTGGCCGGCAGCACGGCGAGGCTCTCGTCGGCGTACGAGTCGAACGAGATGAGGGGCTGCCCGATGACCGTGTTGGTGGCCGTGTCGACGATGCTCGTGTTCATGGGGCCCTCGTGCGGGATCGGGATGATGGCCTCCATGGCGACCACCTGGCCCGGCGCGAACTGCTGCACCTGGTTGGCGTTGTCCTCGAACTGCGCGCCCCTGCAGAGGCCTAGGTCGCCTGGTTGCGTTTCATTCCATGTCAGTCTGTCTGCGAAAAAGAAGAAAGAAAACCCCTTTGCATTGTTTTTTCCGTGTTGGTTGTGTGTGCGGCTTACATTGTGTCGATGCTGCCGTCACATCTTCGAGGGGGATGGTTGGGTCCGAGTTGACCGTGTCGACGGCGGCTTGGCCACACACCGCAGCCATGGCGGCACCGGCCTGCCTCGCTGGAGGGGAGGTGATGTTGCCGTGGGCGGAGACGGCCGCGGCGAACAGAGAGGCGCTGACGACTGATGCCTTCATGTTGACTGTTGTGAGATTTGTAACGAGTGAAGATGGTTACTAAAGGAGCGGCAGGCTGATTTCAAGAGAAAGTAAGTGCTCAGCACTGAGTGATGTAGTATAGTATGATGCACGTATTAATTCAGGAAACTGAGAAACGACAAGCCGAGCCCGTCAAGCTTCCGTCCAAGAAGACGGCTGCGCACATCCTTTATGGGTTGGGCGATCCAATGTCAGGCTGGACCATCAGGCTGGACCAACAAGAATAGGTTTCGGATGACATTCGAACCGCGGGACTTTGGACCGCCATGTCCTCGGTGTCAGAGGGGACAGGGCATCCAATCGAGGAGCCTCTCTCCCCACCACAAACAACACGCCATCACCCACACTCACTCCAACTCTAACTTGGCGGGAGACGGGAGAAAGTGGCGCTGCAGCCTTGACCGGGGCCGTCCCGGGACCTGATGCAGGTCCGGGTTTGAGGCTCTGCTGTCTGCCGTCTGAAACCACACTCATTGGGGGGGGGGGGGGCAGCGGAATCAAGGTTGGCGGCAGTGTTGGGGTTGCATACTGCCAAGCTGCCAGGGGGGGTGGGGGTTGAAACCTCAGACGACTCGCATATCCAGGAGCAGTCAACGGCGTAAGATCGGCATGCCGGGCCAAAATGTGCGCGCCCCAACCCAAACGCCTGCCTGTTGGTTCTGAAAAGAGCGAGGGCAGCTAAAAAGCTTGTGAGAGTGCTTGGTAACTATTATTGCTTCATTCTGTGATCCGCGCTTGGCACCTCCTTGTGTGTTTTTACCAAGATGATCTTGGCCCACCAAGCACAGACGGTGTTCACGGTGATCTGCTGTGCGACGATCATAGTAGCGATCTTTGCACATGTGGTTTGGGTGGAGTGTTTTTCAACTTGCAGTACAACATGAATTTGCCTCTGCCTCGGAGTAAACTTTAGAACTTGTTGCCGGAGAGAACGGATGAAGAAAACTTTAGGTACGCTCAAGTGCCATGGCAAGCATTCAAGCATGACTTGAATTGGAGGGCACAACTGAAAAGAGGAGGGTGAGTTTAAAGAGTGCCTTATAGCTGTACGAATCGGCATATTACTCGTACCTCCCCAACTTCTGTTTCGTATGGGGGCTTAGGAGGTGTCAGTGTCCGTATTAGGCTAATGACGATAATCGTATACCGTACTAGTTCGCCATCAACCAAATATAGCACTATCGACCCCTTTCTATTAACATGCCTTTCCTGATTTTACGGCTTACGGTTGTCTTTCCCCAGCCGTATACGTCCGAAGATTTAGGGTTTAGACTCTGTGTCTATTTTGTGGGGGTATACATAACGTTATCATATCTGCTTGCAGGCGCCGTTGCTGTCGTTCCCACCCGGTATGTACGAGTCAGATATAGTATATTAGCCACACAACTACTTTTACTCCTAAATACCTTAAAAACCAATTATTTTATATAATAAAAAAAGGTACCTATATTTATAAAATATTAAAAACTATATATATCTTTTTTTTTAATAAATTTTAATAAAAAATAAAGGAATAAAGAGTAGTTTTTTTTAAAAAAAATAATTAAATAGTATATTTTTTAAATAGGTATTAAGGCCTTTATTTAAAAAGTTAAAGTAAATTAATTTTCTTATAAACTATATACTAAATAGTTACCCCTTACTCTTCTTTAAAAATCTTTATTACACTATTTTAAATAGGAAAAGAACTGTAAATTTAACCCTATAAACCTTTAGAAGAGATTTACAAGTGAGGAAAGAGATTTAGAAGTAATCTATTAGACCTCAGAATTACTATATATTATAGGGGGGTTTCGAGGTCACGAAATAAGCTCTAGCCAATCCAACCCCTAACGACAGCAACGGCGCCTGTAAGTAGATATGACCCGATATGGGAACTAATGAATGAGACGAGATAAAGTTAACCACCTGTACGTTATTTGCCGTGTTTGATACAATCCCCCAGATTGTATTATCCACTGGCCGTCAACTGCTTCCCCCGCGGCACGTGGAGTTAGTACCTAGGTACGTATGAGTGAAACGGGATATAAATCAACCTCATTAAACAGGTGGATTCACCCACGTGTGACCTCGGATAGAATAATCACACCCCGTGGGACGCCTGGGTAGTTTCAGTCCCTGCCACACAATACAAAGCTGCACAAGGCATTGTGCCTATCAACTCTCATGATTAGTCCTTTGGCCAACCCTCCAACACGAAAGACTCGCGCACACAAATTGAACATCAAAATGGGTTGCCGTCATCGATGTTTGGAGCCGGACACGGCGGAGGGAATTCAAAGCTCGCGCATGGGCTATGACTCGGATGCATATTATTAGGTCCGTTGCAACTGCATATCGAAAATTTGGCTGCTTGGATCTTCTTCACGCTATGCGTTATACCTTTAAAGGGGACCTATAATCGAGGCTTTGCAGTAGTTATCTTGCATACACAGACACCAGTTAACTTGTATACCTCCGCAGGGGAAATAAACATTATTTACCCACATACCGTTACATTTACCCCACACACCCCCGATATATTACTTTTCTAGTAAATTCTACTGAATAGTACTTTAGGTATATAATATATATAAATTTTAAGTATTTTAAGAGTATTTAGACCTTAAATTTAACTTTATTATTACCATTATTACCTTTAAAATATATTAATTAAATATGGATATCTCTTGTTTACTTTATATGCTATATATACTATACTTTCGCCTATTTAAACACTCCTTTTTAGTTAATCTAATTACCCTTTAACTATTCTACTAAATTACTTAAATATATTAAAAAAAGCCCTATTTAAAAAAATTTATTAAAAATTGGAAATTAAGGGCCTAGGTTTTTATAAATAATATAAAATAGCCTTATAAGGCTATTATTATAATTTTATAAACTATAATCTATTAAATTAATTAAATAGTTATTATATTATTTATATTTTAAAAAAATAAATATAATAAAAAACCTTTATTTAATATTTTAAAATAAGTTAAATTATAAAAATAATTCCTATTAAACCTAGCTTATTATTATATAATCTAAAAGAACCTTAAATTTTACTTACTACCTAAGCTTTAAATTAATAATAAGGCTATTACTTAAGCCTTTTATATTATTAGCTATACCTATTAAATCTAACCTTACTAAATATATTATACCGCTATAAATAAATATACTTATGTATAATAATATTAAGAGATAAAGTATAGGTTCTTTTATTTTAAAAATTAAGAATAAATTATATTTTTTAATAAAATATAAATAGTTAATAATTTACTATAAAAGAAATAAATAACTATATATAATTTAAAAGATGTAAATAATTTTATACTTTTTTACTAAAAACCTTATAGTTAGATATTTTAAGGTTATTTTATAAGTAGTTAATAAGGTCCTAGATATTTTTAAAAAAAGGGCTATGGAGATATTAATAGTAATACGGCTCATAAAATGCCCGCGTGTGGAAATGATCAACGCCTGTATCACGAGAACATATTATTGACAGCCCGTTCAATTCTCTTATCAGGCACATAATCGGCCACGTAGAATGCCATGCCAAGGTCTGAGTCAGGGCCGAAGCGAAGATAAACGCACCGAGGAGCAGATTGATTCAGCAGCAAGAGAGAGATCACCCACCACCGCCTTCGACAACTAGGGCCACGTCCACTACCTTTCACCAGACATATTGAGTCGGGACAACACACCCTCACCCATCCGAGACTTGAAAAGGACAGCCATACAGACACAAGCCGTCACGCAAAGTATAATGGCACCACCGCTGATCCTCTACGCAATCCCACCCCGCGAGGGCCATATGCGCCCCGCCCTCCAGATAAGCGCGCACCTCATCGCCCGCGGACTAGATGTGACCATTCTAGGCGACGACACATGGTCCGCCGCCATAACCGCCATCGGCGCCCACCCTTCGCCCGTCATCGGCCTCTGGGACGCCATGGGGGACTACAGCAAGTGGGGAGACGTCAAAGCCGCCAAGACGCCCGAGGAGCGCCTGCGCATCTCGCTGTCCGACGGCTTCGTGCGGCTGCTACCGAGCGGGCTGGAGTCGGTGCGGATCGCGCTGGCGAACATCCGGACGCGGCTGGGGGGCGGGGATGCTCTGAGGGGGAGGACGGTGGTGATTTTGTCGGACACGTGTCTCTCAGGGACGCTGCCCCTGAAGCTGGGTGCGGACCTACCACAAGGCTATGACGGCGTCACTATCAAGACCGTGGGTATTGGCCTGGTTCCGCGGTTCTGGGCGGCGCCTGAGAGACCGCCATGGGGCAGCGGCATGCCATACGATGTGTCAGAGGAAGGGATCGCGCGGACCGTGAAGGCGCACGCGAGTAAGTGGGACGCGATCGCCGAGGAAAGGGCGAGGTGGCTGCTCGGGGCGATGAACTGCAGCAAGTCGGTGGATGAGCTGTACGGTGAGTACGACCAAAGCCAGATGGGTTTTAGACGTCCATTCTGGGATGCCTCGACCGTCTGTCACGACGTGGTATTCCAGATGGGCCTGCCGAGCTTCGAGTTTCCTGCGCCAAATGAGCCTGCACATCTGAAATTTGCAGGGTCTCTGCCGCCCAAGCCGATCCCTTCGGATCTGCAGTACCCGGGCTGGTTCTCTGAAGTATTTGAGAACAGCTCGAGCTCAGCTGGTAGGCCGGGACGGAAGAAGATTGTATTTGTGGCACAGGGCACGGAAGTGTTGGATCACAGGGATCTGCTGGTACCGTGTTTGAAGGGGCTCGCGGGGCGGGAGGACGTGCTTGTGATCGCAGTGCTTTGTCAGAAGGGAGCAACACTCGACAAGCATCTGAGTCTCTTCGAGGGTGGAATTTTGCCCTCGAACGCTCGGGTCATCGACTACTTCCCCTACGATGCGATCCTTCCGCACGCAGACGTCTTTGCCTCGAATTCTGGGTATGGAGGGTTGACTCACGCCGTTGCCCAGGCTGTGCCTGTGGTACAGGCGGGAGATGTTTTTGACAAACCTGATATCGGCCGAAGAGTTGAATACTCGGGGCTTGGTGTCTTTCTTCCAAACTCACCACCGACATCTGAAGCCGTCGCGGCGGCCGTGGATGGAGTCCTGGCGCAGGACAAGTACAAGAAAAGGGCGTTGAGCTTGCAAGCCGAAGCCCGGGGATATGACCCTCTTCAAATCATCGAAGACGGAATTATGGCCTTGTCTTGAGGGCTAAGTGCACGTGGTTATCGAGGTGAATGGCCAATAGGAAGAGATGCAAAAGAAAAAAAGAAAAAGCATAAATGGACGAGGTCGGACTTGAACCAACATCTCCCGCTGAATAATGAGAACCGGGCTTTGCTACCATTACACCACTCGCCCATTTTCTTCATACTATTCATCAACTATAAGCCTGCTGGCGACTAGAATGCCTCGAGTGCTAGTTGAGGGGCTTGTGAAGCACCATGGTGGCTGGGGCGAAGCGGACCCGAGCCAAAACAGTGCTAGTCGCGTAGCTGGACGGGAGGAGGTATCGCAGAAGCCACCCAGGCTCAGTCGAGTTTCCGGCTTGAGAGTGGGCTGCTTTCTTTTTCAAGAGCTGTTCGCCGTGGACAATTGGCCCGCAGTGGTGTTTGTCGTATTCCGAGAGACGCAAGAGAAAACATCGTAATCGATCCAAGAACTGGGAAGGTGGCCCTGGGGATCAAGATCATCTTTGGGCCATAATTCTCATTCGAGAGACCAGCACGTGGATGGGCTAATATGGAGAGTGATCCTGTTCCCGATGTTTGCCAGGTCGAGAAGGCAAGACCAGCCCATTCTGTGTCGATTTCCGCTAAACCGAGAGCCATGAAGTTTGCAAATCCAGACTCCTCAACACAGGGCGTCTAGCTCAAATGGTAGAGCGCGCGCTTAGCATCGTCTTCTCTTCTCTTCATCCGAAGAACAAGAAGTTCTGCCTGCGCGAGGTACACGGTTCGATCCCGTGGTCGTCCATGGCATCCATTTTGCCGGTTCCGAGGGCGCCGAGGGTCTGCACTTGGTCCCAGGTGCCGCTTTTTTGCCCCCCTGGGTCCCGCTATGGGTGCATTTCTCTTCGTGGGTGATCCGGCGGCTTCGTGGATGCTGTCGACAGGCGCAAGTGGGGGCGGAAGCAAACTCGGCTTGCCCCACCCGCCGGGCGCCATTCCGGACGGCCAACCCAACACGACAGCGAGCAAGCCATCTGACGGCCCGACTTGCCCGGTACGCGGCCCCGGACACAATTCCAGTTATGCATAGAGACAGAAGTGAAGCCGGATTGTTTGACGCATCCCGGGACTTGCGGTTCGCCCCCGAGAACCGATGGGGTCGGGGAAGGGGCCTCCTTGGCGGAGGTTCACGGGTCTGGCCGCCGGGTTGAAACGTCTTGGTCGTCGATGAAACATGTCCGCTTACCTCCGGGCTGGCGGGCTCGAGGAGCATCTACGCCACCGGCAACAGGCTTCAATTGGCCTATTTCCAGTCGAGTGTATCCGAACGTATCGTGTCCGAACTTGATTCTTATGCTTCTTTTTCTCCAGAGGCGGACTTGATTTCGAATCGCATTCGACAGATGCAATGCGCTTCCCCGTACTCCTCTTCGTCTTGGCATTTGTCGATGGGTTGAAAGATGGCATCCCGAGCGCGGATATCGAGGGGCAATGCGCGTGGAGCCCGCTGCTGAGATTGGATGAGGACGTGTCTTGCCGCCTCAACACAGCTGCCGCAAACCCCGAGGCGGAGGGCGTCACAGACAGGCTCGCCCGCCACAGAACCGAGGCAGCTGCAAGCTCAAATGAGACTGGCTGGGAGGGCCCGAAGCACTGCGTCAGGGGGTACTGCGTGTACTCGCACCGAAGATTTGCAGGCGGCATCACGGTGATCACTACTGCCGACAATGCGAGGCGGATAGCAGACATGCCTGAGATGGCGAGCGCCAGGAGTGGGCCACCGCCCTTCTATGCGACCGAGGTGCCGGGCAAGGGGACCGGTCTGGTGGCGAACCGGACGATCAGGCGCGGAGAGATGATCATGACCTGGCAGCCGAGCTTCGTGATACACCGCCGCCTGCCCGAGGACCTGAGCCAGGAGGAACAGTTCCGCGTGCTGGATGCGGCGCTGCTCAAGCTGCCAGCGCAGCGGCGGCGGGCCTTCCTGAAGCAGCTGGGACAGTTTGGCGGGCACCGGGTCAGCGACATCCTGCTGACCAACTCGTTCCAGATGGACGTTGGCGCCGAGGGTGGCGGGGAGGAGGGACACCACCTGTCAAACTTCCCAGACGTGAGCCTCTTCAACCACGACTGCCGGCCAAACACGGCCTTCTACATCGACGAGCACCTGACACACCACACCCACGCGGTGCGGGACATCGCGGCCGGGGAGGAGCTGACGCTGACGTACATGAACCCGTTCGAGACGCGCGCGGTGCGGCAGGCACACATCCAGCAGTCGTGGGGGTTCAAGTGCACGTGTCGGCACTGCACGATGGGCGAGGACGAGGTGCGCGAGTCGGACGCGCGGCTGCACGAGATGGACGAGCTGGAGGCGGAGCTGGGCAACTTTGCCAGCCCCAGGGCGTCGGTGAGGATGGTGGAGCGGCTGCTCGAGCTGTACGAGCTCGAGAGGCTGGACGTGAAGGTGCACGGCGCGTATGTGCTCGCGGCGCTCAACTACAACCTGTTTGGCAATGCGAACAAGGCCAAGAAGTATGCCAAGCTGGCGGTCGAGACGGGCATCGTCGAGTTTGGGCCGGATGCTGACGACGTCGCGGCGATGAGGGAGCTGGCGAGAGACCCCAAGGGCCACTTTACCTGGATGAAACGACTTTGAGATGTGGGAGAGCTGATGGCGTGGAGAGCAAAAGGGATGAAGGAAGTCATTTTGGTCTGTGTTGAAGCCTGGCCAAGACGGGTGACGACAAGAGGAAGGAGACAGTCGAGTAGCTGCCTGGACACCATTTTGGAAGGCGCACGCGCCATTGTAGTCGAATCAAACCCACCTCTAGCTATTCGCCGGCTATGCTATCTAAAACATGATTGGAAATGCAACATCGCTGGTAGTGAGGTATCCCGACAAGAAAGAAAACATTCGTACAGTCGTCATGCCTGCCCGTCCGTCCTGGTCGCAGTGCTTCAAGCCTGCTTTTCTTTTCCCCCTTTGCTTTTCCATACCTTCCAACCCCACTCAAAACTTTTGAACCCCCCCATTTCTTTACCATCGCTGGCATCGCTGCATGATCGATACCCCTCGAGAGCATTTATCGCGTCCAGTCCATGCCCCTGCGAGTCCACCCTCCCCTGCAGTCACGTCCCGCCCGGCCAGCGCGGTCCCTGCTCCTGGCCCCGACCCCGATCGGTCGCCATTCCGTCTCGGAGAGCTCGCTCTCGTAGTCGCTGTCACGCACGCGGCCAATGTCCTTGACGCGGAGCACCGTCCGTGCGATGTTCCGCCGGTGCTGCCTCCGCAGGGGCCGACCCCGGGTCATCGAGTCTGACCTCGTCGCCGCCGCCGCCGTCACCACAACCCTTGGTGTCACGTACTGCTCCTCCGCTTCCTCTGCCTCGTCGGCCCACCTGCCCGTCGTCTCCCACTCCTCCTCGTCATCGTCCTCCTCTGCCGCGACTGCGTAATCCTCGTCGAGGTCCTCCCGGGACGACGGGATGTGGTGCAGCTTCCTCTGCTGCTGGACGTAGGCCTGCGAGTTGCTGCTCAGCATGGCCGGGAAGGAGAGCAGCATCTGCAGGAAGACGGCGACGTTGACGATGATGAGCGTCAGGCCCAGGAAGGTGACGCACACGGCGATGAAGCTCGACATGGCGGGCAGGGGGGTCCGTCTGCTTTCAGATATTCAAGTCGCTGGGGGGCCAGGCCAAGTCAAGGGAGAAACAAGGATCCTGCCTTGTCTAGTAAAACAACAAGTGCGGCGATATGTATGGACGGAGTAAGATTCAGGTACGTGGTGGTACACAGACAGTTTGCACACAACATCTGTCGCCAAAGCGATGAAGAAAAACAGGAAGGGGAGAATCCAGACCGATCTCGTCAACTGTGAGGAGGTCCCGGCACAGATATACCAAAGCCCACAATCCCACACATTCCACACAGGCTTGCTATCTCTGACTCCCCCCAGAGTCACTGACTGGAATGGGATGGGCGCCTTTCGTCAAAGGGCTGCCGGGGTGGTACGGGAAGAAGGAAAGCCCTCACCGCAACAAGCAAACCCGCGAACCCTGGACTCGACGCCGACGGCCCTCGTCGGGCCCTCCCGCACTCGATTCCATTGGGCCACACGCTCCGCCATGACATGGCGCCATGCCCAAACGGGGCCGGGGATCCTCAGGGGAGTGGGCTGGCCCTTTACTGTGGATAGCTTGATAGCCTGCCTTGCATTGCATATCCTGCCCATCCTTCCTGCCCATCCTGCCCGTCGACGCTGATGCCCCTTCGTGGCCCCAATGCTGACAGCACCGGTGGGTTCGTCCTGCTGCAGCCTGCAGGTTTTTGGTTACTGCTGCCCTTCTTGCATTTACTCCAGTTTCACTCTCTTTCAACGGCTGACCACGAGACCTTTGGCCCGTCGCTGGCCCCTGCGCAGAAATGGTTCTCCTCTTTTTGTGACCTCAGAAGGAAGAACGTGCAGGGGCGACGAGGAGGGGTAGGTTCTAGAATGGGGAGACTCAGGATGGGGCGGTGTGAAGCGAGCGATCCGGCGCAATGGGAGGCTACACCAGAAACTTCCGGGCCATTTCGTGATTGTGCATCTACACTACATTATTAGGGGAGGGTTCTTGGGCGCCGGGCCGGGAGACATGCAGCAGTTCGAAAACTAACTGCTGCATGCCCTCCGCTCTACTAGTGCCAAAGTCTCTTTTCCCGCCTGGCATTTCGGTGGGTTTCGAGGTTGTGGGCCTGTTCGGGCCTGGTGGCTTCGGACGTGGCTTGCGTCAGGCGCGTCAGCTCGCCCTTCTGGTGTGGATCTTTTCCCTCTGCCATTGCCGCATACTGTGTGCTGTGGTAACTGTCGCGTGACATTTTTCACGGGTAAGCCACTCTTTTGCATTCCAGCCCCATCTTCCGATGCTGTCATTATTGAGAAAAGGACTCGCTTTCACATGCTGAGAGCCGCGGCTGAGGTCGGTTTTGAGTTGTCCGTGCCGCGATCAGCGCCGGGCGCGGGGCAGGGATCAAGTCCCCGACTGCAACCAGACTCAACTGCAAAATACCCGGGCCAAGCGCTGTACTTCCTTCACCTATACACAGTAGAACAAAGCATGGACAAACCCTGCGAACGGCCATGGTTCAATGTGCTTCTGAGTAGGGGGTGGTCTCATTATTCGAAGCGGTCGAGCCCCTCCCCGGAAGACTTTTTTCTCTTCTCCAGCCCTATGTGAACATATTTCCTTCTTGGGCAGTGATATTGGACGGCATGGACACCTGACTCAAATGTGAGGTTCATGCGCATGTGGGTCACGATGCCAGCAAGCAGAGCACAGATGAGGGTATCCCGTCTTGCTGGTGGAGTCAGCACCTGTGCAGCCAACGCGCCAGATGTCCTGCATATCTGCAGAACATGGAATTTGTCAATCCGATATCCACTATAAGCCCCGTAGATTAGATTTCCGTATCCAAGCATGGCGTGGGCCGCCTACACGACCATGCAAGCTTCTTCGGTAGATCCATGGATGCCATCAACGTGACCTCTTCTTTTTTTCCCCTCTCGTTCAAAGAACGAGGATATGGTCATTGTGACTCAACTCTTGGAAGACAAAGGACGACTGCATTGTGCATATCACGTCTGACCACATGCCAGTTGATATCCTCCATGGGTGACATCCCATGGGATCTCGGCTCCAATCTAGTCATAGCCAAGATGGCGTTGGCCGAGCAATGTCATGTGTGCAGTTTGTATCGTTTCTATCCAAAGGACTCCATTCCGAAAGCAGACATATCCTGTTGCAGCGACGGCCTAATGTGGACGCCATCAAGGCAGCGTATGATATCCGGCATGGACAATGAAGCATAAGTCCCATCTGGCGTAGCAATATGTACTTTTGGTATTGGTCTGCTTATTTCACGAGATCTTTTCACCAAGGTTATTTATTAGAGACAGGCATAGCAAATATATTATGAGAGGCTTCTAAGGGCAGGAGCTGGTCAGATGTCAGTCGAGACTCGACCAAGAAGTTCGCCCTGATATCTTATATGGGAAAAGCTGTGACCTCCTCTCTCCATACATAAGACATGATTGACTTGTCAGAAATGATTGTTGATACAAAATCATATATATATATATAAAAAAAGAGGGCTTTTCTCAGGGCAAGGCCCGATTGGCTGTTCAGGAAGCAAACTGTCTCACAAATTTATGAGTTATGCCAGTCATTTGTTGCTGATAATTATCTGAGACCACATGTGCACCGTAACTAAATCAATCCAACCCATGTATCAACTCCTAGGGAAGTAGTTTCGTTTCTATTCCCCATACGGATAAAGTTCGTGTCACGCCTTTGTCTGCCCAGGCTCGTGGTTTCGCTTCTATTCCCATGTATACGTCCAAAATCACACATGCACACGGCGCCATGATGTGACGCCTTTATACAAATGGGAACACTCATGACCCGGCGATGGAAAACAAATAAAATGACCAATAACAGCGCAATAAGAATAGAGTACATCTGCGAGCATTTGTCCAGGTGACCTCATCCTCGTGGCTCATCACCTTACTTTATCATTCACTCAGATGCATTTGCTTTTTCCATATGAGACGCTCGATACAATAGGTTTTTCTGGCTCAGCAGAGGAGCTTCGAAGATACAGATTGTCTATTGTCAACACCCTTGAAAGGGGGAAACGAAAGAAAGGCTCACTGTGGTCATCCCAACCTGACATTACGGGCGAATTGGGTTAATGCTATTTGAGCTTTGAAGAATGAATGGTAGCAGATTTCCCGAACACGCTAGGATGAGAATGTAGTTTATATACAGACAACTTCATGACATCTGGAGTTGTTGATTTTCTTTTCTTCTCAGCCGAAAGATATCGCTCCCGTCCACTACTCTGCAACCTATACTCCCTAAGACCACTCTTATCGCCATTTCTGAGTACATCTGGCCGACACTATGTGACGAGATTGAGGACTTTCTCTGCGCTGAGTCAGGTGAGATGTCAACTGCATGTGGTCTGCCGCCATCCAGATGTCCCTTGGTCGCTGAAACTGGCTGTACGTCTTGACGTTTTTAGAGTCCCCCATTCCGAGTTCTTCCCAGGTAAAACAACCTCGGAAGTCAAAACACGCTGAACTCGCCATGATTGAGCTGCACAGTGAGCGGACACAATGACGACCAATGAATTGCGTACTTGGGTATTCCAGGCCATCCCGACTCCTGGCCTCTCGAAAAAAAAAACTGTCCCAAACAACACGACAATGCTCGACGCTTCTCATGTCCACGCCAGCGGGGAGATTTGTTGTCTTTGATTGGGAGCCATCCCGTGCTTCCTAGCCTCATCTGTACGGCACGAGGCCGAGGCCATGTGCCCGTAAACGTGCGTCTTGTACTCTCCCTACACTGTTATTGGCGTCATGTCTTTTTTGAAGCACTGGCTCTTTGAGCATGTGTCCAGTCATCACTGTATAAAGGCGCCACAGTAACTTCATATGTATGGGTATTAGAGAGAGAAAAAAACACAAGGTTTTTGTCATTTTGGAATATCCTGAAATACCACGATGAATCCCGAGACCCGCCCAACTCCATACCTAGGTAGATGTGTGGTGGCAATCCCAAACGCTGCAGACAAGCTTGAAGCAGCCCGGTCCAAAATGATCGACCAGATCGAGCACGCATTGTTCTATAACGTGGAGAGGGATGGCCTTTCTCGCAGTCGTGGCACCAAGTCAACCAAGTGTGTTGATCCCACCTGGTGTTCAAAGCTCAAGTCGGCCGCGCATTACAAGCCGTTGGCTGCCACGGGCTGCTGGCCAGTGGGGGAAGAAGGGAGACCTGAACTTTGATAGACAACCTGGAGGGTGTGCCCGACCCGACCTTGCCCGTGCCCGAGTGCCCAGCGCGCCGCGGTCAAGACGCACAGCATCGTCGGTGTCGACGCTGCCGTCAAGGCCGCGTTCTACAGCAAGGTGAAGAGTCTGGCCGTTACTTTCCTGGACGAGAAAACTTGTGTCCCTGTCGAGCAGAACGCACATTCGCTCAGGGTAGAGGCGGACGAGCCCTTCGCTGGCCTGTGTCTGGGCTGTCTGATCAAGACCAAGTTCGCATGCGATGACGAAGACTATTGGAACCATTGCATGGAGTTCCAGTAATGACCATGTCTGTATCTTTCCTCTTGGCTGGCACTTCTCGTTTATGGGCCGCCCGACGGAGCAGTTTCAGAAGAAGGCAAAACTGCAGACCAAGCGAGGGCCAGGCTGTTGATCACAGGGCCCGTTGTGAGCTCCGTGCCGAATTGCGGGCCTTGTCGGTCTACATTTGAGTTGATACTTGGGGCCCAGAAGAGAGACGAATGTCTCGACGTAAGCAATGCTGGGTTCGGCAGATCGCAGCTGTGGACTGGACTGGTCAGATGGGGAGGCAATGCCGAGAAAAGATTGTAGTAGCAAGAGCAATCACAGCAAGAGGTGTACAAGACGGTATGGTAGCCGTTCGGACTCTGAGGCCGCAGCTCGACTGATAGATTTCAGAGCGAGCTAGAGTGACGATTGATGGTCGTCAGATGGAGCTAAATGTCCATGAAAACCCTTTGATCAGAACCTTTGCGAACCGTCCCTTGCCGCAACCCATATGAAAGCCCTCAGAAACGCCTTTTTAGTGAATTGTTTTCATTTGCCCCACGGGGCCTGTCCATTTATCGGACAATGGCGTCGAAGCGCTGCTTGAACCACTTGATGGTGTCGTCGCGGTTGATGCGGTGGGAGGCACCGATCCTGCCCTTGGCGCGGCGACGGCGGACGACACGCTCACCGGGGCGGGTCATGCAGCAGTAGAAGTCCATACCGTAGATACCGATACCGGGGTCGTACTTGATTCCGAGATCGATGTGCTCGTTGATACCGAAGCCGAAGTTACCGGTCTCAGAGAAGTTACGCTTGCGCAGCTCGTACTCCTTGACCTTCAGGCCACGCTCGAGAATCTCCTCGGCCTTGGGGCCACGGACGGTGACGTGGACGGAGATCTTTTCGTTACGACGGATACCGAAGGTACGGACGGTGTAACGGGCCTTGCCTGCGAGGGAGGATTTGTTAGGCTGCGGACTTGGCCGGATCAGGCCCTGGAGGCCAAGAGTATGATCGAGACGTACTGTAGACAGGTGTCTGACCAGACAGCTGCTCAAGCACCTTGGCGGCACGGGTCAGTCTGTCACCAGACTCGCCGACGGAGATGTTGAGGACGAGCTTCTGGATGCGGAGCTCCCGCATGGGGTTCTGGGCCTTCTCAGACTGCAGGCATGTCCGTTAGCGATTGAGCGACTCGGATGAGCATGATGATGCCGTATTTACCATTTTGGCTGATTGTCGTCGGCGATCCTGATGAAGGGGCTTGACGAAGGCGATGGGTTGATGCTGTCGGTTAGTTGCGAAGGAGAGGCGAAATGCCAAAAAAGACGGAGTAATTGAGAAAAGTCCGCAAAGTGTGCGGTGGGGCCGGGCTAGAACGAAGATGGACTAGCGGGTCTGCTGGGGACTGGATTATGGGGTGGCCCGAGCTTGTCCTGGTGGCAGCCTTCCGCGTGTGGCAGGCAAGCTGGCAAGCAGCCGCGCTCAAATTCGACCTGGGAGGCATCAACGCGCCGTCTGCTGGACTTGGAAGCTTTGGCAAGAAGCTCTTCGGGACCGCGACACACGAAGTCATACTCCTGACTTCGAACGCAAGTTACCAATTTTTGAGAACTCTGAAGAAGCTACTCTGTAGCATCTTGTCGCGAAGATGGCGACCAACAAGCAGGGAAAGATGGTGAGTGCCAGCCTCCAAAACGTCACATTTGTATCTCGAGGTTGACATCAACAGGCTAACACAAGGTGATCGCAGGCCGGCTACGTATGTACAACACCTGGACCCTCCATGCGACTACGCGACGAGCTCCCCCTCCCCCCTCCACCCTCCCCCTCGACATGCGATGCACAGTGCTGATGATACCCGCGTTTCTAGATCAACTACCGGATGCGAGTCACTCTGAATGATGGCCGCCAGATGACCGGGCAGATGCTGGCCTTTGACAAGGTACGTCCCATTGATACACTTCATACTGTGGCCACTTACTGACGAGGTTGCATCTTAACAGCACATGAACGTCGTCCTCGCAGATACCGAAGAGTTCCGTCGCATCAAGAAGCAGAGCAAGCCTGCCGCCCCCGGCGCCGCTGGCGCAGCGCAAGCCATCGTGCAGGAGGAGAAGCGAACACTCGGCCTGACGATCGTCCGTGGAGCGCATATCGTGTCCTTGTCGGTCGAGTCGCCACCCCCGGCCGACCCCAGCACGCGACTGGGCAAGTCTACAACAGGCGGAATCTCTTCAACCCTGCAGTCAGGACCTGGTGTCGCACGACCAGCTGGACGTGGAGCCGCCCCTCCCGTTTCCCTCGCTGTATGAGTTGCCCTATCCAGAGGACATCGTGCAAGCGCTAACAAGATCATAGGGTCCTGCTCCTGGCGTCGGCGGTGGTGTTCCGCCGCCGCCCTTTGGCGGTTTCTCAGGCGCACCCCCTGGGTTCCCTGGACGCGGAGGTCGTAAGTACCGTGCTCGTCCTTACGCCTTGAGGCACCCTGCTAACCATCGCCAAGCTGGCGCACCCCCTGGGTTCCCACCTTTCCCACCTTTCCCTGGTGCTGCCGGTGGGCAATTTCCTCCTGGGTTTGCTGGAGCTCCTGGCAGCCAACCTCCACCAGGCTTCAACCCTCCTCCCCGACGATAATCACGATAATACCCCCAGAACAACCTAGCCTTACCTCCTCAGACCTCGGCCACGGCAGCTTTTTGTGGTTATCCTCCCGCGGCTCGGTGAAGTCGGTCATCTCGCGCAAGCCGTACAAGTTGATCAAGATGCCCAACCACGTCCTATCCGCACACGAGTCCGCCGCCCGCGAGCGCGTCAACATCACAACGAAGCTGTTCGAGTGTGGCAAGCAGACGGGCAGAAACGAGGAGATCGGGGGCGTTTTCGAAAGTCTTCCAAAAGTTGAGAAAGTCGGCATCGGATGCAGCAGCCCTTTGTACCATAGCTTAGATGGATATCAATGCATTGCTGGATGGAACCAATGGCTCGATTACGAGAACTTGGACTATTTGCAGGTTGAAATCCTACAAATCAATCTTACATCAATATGTCCGTGATTGTTGGTTGTCCTGTCCTTTGGGCTCTTTGAGAAACTCCGGAGACACACGTGATGACGCCCAAACCAGCTCTGCTTCGATTCCAATTGGAGCTCCTCAGCTTCGGAGCCGCGTCCCTGTTCCTGAGCGCCTGCTGCACTGCTGAGTGAGCGGGTGCTACAGGGTCTTTCCAAGGTTGGGCGACGACAACAAGTCTATCGATTGGCTTGGCCACAGGAGAGCGGACAGGATCCCATATTTTCCTGTATCTATGGCCGTGTGTACTTGAGTGAATGGTTTGCTGTGCTATATTTGTGTTCCATGTTACTCAGCTGCCCCGTGAAATGCCAGACAGAGGTCGAGTAGTCTCAGTCAGCCAGGAAGGCCCTTATCAGGATATCTAGGTACCTAGGTAGGTTCTTTGTGTCCATATATAGTAATAGTTTTTCTTGATTCGTTAGATCCAGAGCTATATGCGCAATTATGAGAGTTCGAGGAGAGTTAAAGTGATGAGTTGAAGCCTATTAAGAAGTTCATAGGGTGTATCACGGGAAGTTAACGCACCCGTTAATGCACAGGGCCTCCGCAACCCCCCTTACGCACACTTGTTTCCAAGGTACTCATTTTAAATTCGTGATTGGCCGCGAAGCAGAATCCAGGAGGCTTCACGCATATTTTTGAGTATGTGGTAGGCCTCCTGCATGCTCGTCGGTAGGCCTCATGCATATGCCACTCAAGTGCTGTCAACGGCGCCATTGCCCTCTTGGCATTCAGGCAGGTTCAAAACATTGCCTGTCCTCCTGTCCCTTTATAACGGTACCTTGGGCCTCTGAATTGCCTGAATCATTTTCCTCCCCACAATTCTTGTACAATTCTTGTGATCAGTGTGTTCATCCAACTTCCGTGCCGAGCTGAACCATGTTCGGAGCCACTAGCACTCGGGGTCGTTGGCGAGGCTCTTCCACTCGCAGTCCTCGCAGCGTCCACTCCAATCAGTCACACACATCACGCCCTTGTCGCTATTTCCAAAACGGTTCATGTCGTTATGGCTTAGACTGCAATTTCTCTCACGACCAAGTCATAGTTGATGCAGAATTGAAATTGGGCAACAGCAGCGACCTCTCAAGCGAGGGATACAACGACTGGAAGTCTTTGATGCGGACAAAGCCACTTGGATATTCGACAGACAATGCTCTCATTTTGCATGAAGTCTGGTCGACTGCTTTACGCATCCTTGACGACAACAATCGTGAAAGTCATCAACGGCTGATCAAGGACCTAGTCGACGATGAACTCGCCGGCTGCCAGTATTTGCTGCATACACTCCAAATCAAGTTACCCCCTCTCGGGCAGCTGGAACTGGACTTGATCGACAAGTTCTTGCGGACAATCACTCATGAGGCTATCCTACATTGCCTTTCTGTCGACACGTACGTGGGGACGTTGTACAACATGATCAGCGGAGCCAATGGCGGGAGGGCAGTCGGGTTCTTCTTGAACTTGTCCCAAGCCTTGCTACCTACAATCGACACGGAAGATCAGCTGAATCGTACAGATATTGAGAGGTATTTACGGTACTCAAACCTCATGGCGGACACGCTGCATCAGCTTTTGATGCGGGAAAAGCGGGTATCATTCAACGAAGAGCTTCCCAAGCTCCTCGACCAGCTGGATCGGCTTCACAAAATCTTCGGAGGGACTACAAACCCATCGGCTCTCGCGGAACTCCCTGACAAGAATAGAGTGGGTGTGCTTCGGCGGATTGTGAGCCTAACCACCAACTCTCTGCAAACCGCTGAAAAGGACACCAGGCAGTGCCAGTGGCCACCTTCGGTTCTATCCAATTTCGAATCAACCCACTCGCTTGCTTTCCCGGTGGAAATGGCAGTTCCTGGAAACAGGCACGACAATGATCATCCAGACATCGCCTCAATCTCCATCGTTCCTACAGCCAGTGAATTGGCAAGCGATCAAGCGGATTATCTGCCATCGTCGGACGTCCGACAACCTCATTTCCTGATGGATCCTGTCCAGCGGCATATTGATACACATTTCCGACTGCTTCGTCACGATATTTTCGGTTCACTTAGACAAGCGATTCACCCGTTGCTTCAGTCCACCGACGCCTGCCTGGCCATCTCTGATCGTGCCGGCAGAGATGTCAATGCACACTTCTACTCTGGATCGTTCCTCTCACATATTTCCGTCCATGAGAAACGTGGGTTCGAGGTCTGTGTAACCATCCGGCTTCCCACGCAGCTGCGTGCAAAAACGGCAAAAGAGCGTCAACAGTGGTGGATAACTTCGAAGCGATTGGAGCCTGGCAATCTTACGTGCCTCGTCCATCCCGACAAAGGCAAAGCCCTCGCTTTGCTCCTCATTGTCGTTGAAAAGCACTCAGAGGACAAAGATCGGAGAGACTGGCGGCCGGACAGCTCTGTCGTTAGCATCACCGCCAAGCTAGCCAACATGAGGGAAGCAGATTTGCAACAAGCGATTGGAATTTATCGAAAGCGAACCGAAGGAACCTTGGTGGGCTTCCCCGGCCTGCTCCCTGCCACTTTTGCCCCTATCCTAGAGAACATGAAGAAAATGATCAGATCTCCCGAACTACCGTTCCACGAGTGGGTGATACCAAGCCTCCCCGAAAACAGGAGCAGGACTCCCCACGCCTGTCCATCCATCCCTCGATACGCCCGACAGCATGGATTCTTGTTTCCATTGGAGCGAATTGTCACCGGGGGTGACAAGAGCCTTTCCATAAGCGCCGAGGCGTCACCACAGGACTCGAAGCTGCTGGATCAGCTCGAATCAGAGACGAGCCTGGATCGTGGCCAGTGCAGTGCGCTGGTCGCCGCCCTCACTCGTCAATATGCCTTGATTCAAGGCCCTCCAGGGACCGGCAAATCATATCTTGGCGTCAAGCTGATTCAGGTTCTCCTGTCCTGCAAAGACGAAGCCGCGCTGGGGCCAATCATCATCATGTAAGATCTCAATTCTCATTGCCACGCCGTCTTGTTGTGTTTTCCTTGCCTCTTCCCTGCTCAAGTGTGTTCAAGAGAAGATTGTACGTTTCATCCGTACTCATAAATTGTTGACTTTCCCGAAATAAGCTGCTATACGAATCATGCTCTCGACCAATTTCTTTCGCACCTACTTCATGCGGGCGTCGACAAGATTATACGTATCGGTGGACAAAGCCGAGATCCAGAACTGGCTGGATTTAATCTCCGCGCAGTCTGCGAAAGATGTCCGAAGACAGGAACCGAGAATTACATAGTGGGTAGAGGATATACAGAGCTTGATGAAATCCGTCAGGCAGCAGGCAAAAGGCTTGCTCCACTTCACAAGATTCGGAAGGAGTCAGAAGTAGAAGTAGTGAAGCGGTTGCTTCAGACACGTTACCCCGGGATTTACTCCCAGCTGTACGGTGATCATTCCGACGGCTGGAGACGGGCGAGATCCAGGCTAGATCCGCTGCTCAGTTGGATTGGCCGGCCAAGTTGGCGTGACCAAGGCGAAGAAGACCCATCGGATACCCTTGACCCCGGAGCCGTTGAGGCACTTTGTGCCAAGGCGGAGGACGACATCCAGGCGCTCTCGGGAACGGAGCGCAGGGCCCTCGTCAACTTCTGGACTGATCAAGTACAGACGGAGCAGGTACAACGCTTGTTATTGGACATTGAGAATGCGGAGGAAATTCGAGAACAAGTGGACCAAGTGCACAGCGAGGTCCGTCGCAGGACTCTGCTCACGGCCGACATCATCGGTGTGACGACAACAGGGCTCGCGAAGGAAATCTCCATTATCCGGAATTTACAGTCCAAGGTCGTGGTTGCTGAAGAGGCAGCAGAGATCCACGAAGCCCACATGCTGTCGGCGCTGATGCCCGGCGTGGAGCACTTTATTCAGATTGGAGACCACCAGCAGCTCCGCCCGCAGATCAACAACTACGATCTCAGCCTTGAGTCTAGTTCTGGGCGTATGTTTCAGCTCGACAGGAGCCAGTTCGAGAGGCTTGCCGTTGGCGAGCCCGGTCTTCCAGCCATTGCGGTAGCCCAGCTCGACGTCCAGCGTCGCATGCGTCCAGAAATCGCGAGGCTGATCCGCAACACGACGTACCCCGGGCTTCGAGACCACAAAAGCGTCATGAATTTCGGTGACGTGTCCGGAATGCGCGATAATATCTTTTGGCTCAACCACAGTCATCCAGAAGACTCGGAGAATGACCACCACCACGCCAAGTCACGGAGCAACGAGTGGGAAGTTGACATGACAATGGCTCTCATCCGCCACCTTGTCCGACAAGGCTGCTACAAGTCCACTGACATCGCTGTTCTCACCCCATATTCTGGACAGCTCGTCAAACTCCGCGCGTGCCTCGGTAACGACTTCGACATCGCGCTGAGTGAACGTGATGAGGATTTACTGGTACGGGAAGAGTTTGAGACGCAAGGCGATCAGCAGGTATCCCCACAATCGCCCACACTACAGAGGAAGCGTCTCAGCGAGTCCCTCCGCCTGGCTACTGTGGACAACTTCCAAGGAGAGGAAGCAAAAGTTGTCATCCTGTCCCTCGTCCGCAGCAACCATGCCCGCAAGGTGGGCTTCCTGAAGACCAGCAACCGTATCAACGTCCTCATCACCCGTGCACAGCAAGGCTTGTACCTTATTGGCAACGCAGACACATACAGCAACGTGCCAATGTGGGTTAACATCCGCAGTCAGCTTGAAGAAACCAACTCAGTTGGTCCCGCATTCCGCCTCTGCTGTCCACGGCACCCAGATACGCCCATCGAATGCGCCCGGCCGGAAGACTTCCCCAGGATGAGTCCTGAAGGTGGCTGTAGCCTGACCTGTGACTGGCGCTTGCAAAACTGCGGGCATCAGTGCCTCGCCAAGTGTCACTCTGAAGCCATGCATTCTGCCTTCTCATGTCCTCGCTCGTGCCCCCGTCGTCACGGTACTTGTGATCATCCTTGCCCGAAACTCTGTGGGGAGGATTGTGGACCGTGCCAGGTCGTCCTGGACGATGTTCAACTCCCCTGTGGGCATTCGCAGCAAGCGGTGGCCTGCTTCCGAACTCAGAGACTAGTGGATATTAAATGCAGCGTGGAGGTTCGCAAGGAGGTACCAGGGTGTGGCCATGTGCTGAGCCTTGCGTGCCACCAAGACACAACTTCACCGATGTTCAAGTGCCCAGAGCCATGTCCCATGATCTTGGAATGTGGCCACTCGTGTGCTGGCTCCTGCGGAAAGTGCAATGGTAGGAGATCAGACGGGAGCAATGCGGCAACTCATCAGACTTGCCGCAAACTCTGCGGGCGGCCGCGCAATACATGCAGTCATGTGTGTGGCAAGACATGTCATCCTAAGCAACCATGTCCACCATGTCGCAAACCGTGCGAGGTGCGTATTCCTGCCCCAAGTCGATACGTGCATAATCTTTTTGTACTGACATACCTCTATTCAATCAGGTCCGTTGCGCTCATTCACGATGCCCGCTATCTTGTTGCGATGTGTGCGCCCCATGCATCGAGCAATGCACCTGGGCCTGTGAGCATCAAGGCTCCTGTACCATGCCATGTGCCGCGCCCTGCAACCGCCTCCCTTGCGACGAGAGATGCCACAACACTCTTCCCTGCGGTCACCAATGTCCTGGATTATGCGGCGAGCACTGTCCTCAGGGTTACTGTCAGGCCTGCGGCCAGAGAGCAGACGACCGCGTCGATCTTCTCGAGTTCAAGTCGTACAAGGACATTAATCTCGATGACTCCCCCATTGTGGTGCTTGGATGCGGACACTTCTTTACTGCAGAGTCCCTGGACGGACTAGCCAGGCTTGGTGAGGTATACACAGTGGACAAGGATCTTCGGTACGTGGGCCTCAACCAGCCCGCGGCCGTCCTGCCAATACCCAACTGTCCAGACTGCAAGGTACCTGTCAGACAATTCGCCACCCAACGGTATAACCGAGTTGTCAACGCGGGCGTCATGGATGAAACAACCAAGAGGTTCCTTGTCAAGGGCCAGAGGGACCTACAGAGCTTGGAGGAGCGCATGCGTGAAGCTGAACGTAAACTGGGAGCCTCATGGGATACAAAGCGTCCCCTTTCACGAGTCCCAACACCACCCAGCGAGGTTCAACGCACTCAAAACACCCGAACATATCACCGATACGAAGAGCTCGAGGAACTCGAGAATCGGGCAGCCAGACTACGGCGGGCGGTTGACATTGAGCTCCAACCTTGCAAAAAGCTGTCTGATGCCATCCTTGAAGCCGAGACTAGAGAGCGTCCCAGCACGTATCACACGTCAGATACAATGGACCACACCCTGCCGAGAGCAGCGCCGGAATGGCGTTTGATATCTGCAGTCTCCTTAGTGGAGCTACAACTTCGAGCAATCATGCTTCGAGACAAAATCGTCCAGCACGAGAAGGCACGTGTCGTCTTGACAAGTGGCACACAGCTCCTGAAGGATTCCCAGAGCCTCCTCCACGACTGTGAGATGCTCTTCGAGGAGACATGCCAGAACAAGCTTCTGAAGTACTCGGTCATGTGCGCCCTCACCCATGCTGAAATGGCCTCAACTCTGCAACATTCGCGATTGCTCCAGAGCAAGCGCGAAAAAGCGTGCATAGAAACGTCCAAAGCCCTGCTTGAGAAATCCAGGACACTATGCAAGATGCCCTTCGACACCGCCGCAGAGCTGGCTGTGGAAGTGGACGCGGCCCAACAGCGCTTTTGCAGCGAACGGTACGAGAATGTGACGGCGGAGGAGATGAGATCGATCAAGACGGCCATGGTCAGCGGATCGGGAGGGATGAGAACCCATTCCGGCCACTGGTACAAATGCCAGAATGGACATGCGGTAAATCCCCCCTTGTAGCAGCGTCTACTGCCGAAGTGATCCGGGTGCAACGCTGACTGTTTACTACCTAGTTTGCCATTGGAGAGTGCGGGATGCCCATGGAGGAAGCACATTGTCCAGAATGTGGATCTCGAATTGGTGGCAGAAACCATCAGTTGTTGTCTACGACAACGCGCGCGAGGGAAATGGAGAATTAGTTTCGGCAATCATGTTCATCTTAGAAATGGTTCAGTTTCGTTTAATGTAATACCTAGGTAGAAATCTTTACAGGTTGAAATCTTATAATCTTATAATCTTGTATGATCTTGTATGAATACGTTGGTGATTGTTGATTGTCCTGTCCTTTGTGCTCTTTGTTAGGGAACTCCCGAGACACACGTGATAAACGGCCCAAGGCAGGCGCCTCCCAGGAGCAGGGGACGGGGTTCCGAAGCTGAGGAGCTCCAATTGGAACCGAGTCAGACAGAGCTGACCCTCAGCGGTGGCAACGCAGCATTCCAACCCCGGCAGCCCGGGCCCGATTAGCTCTGCCCCCGATAGCGCCCGCCAAATTTCCAATCCAACATCATTTTCGCGCGTCCCAACCAAGATCCCATCCCATCACCTCCGCCAACCTCCTGCTGCTGCTGCCACCGGGCTCAATCGACAGCAACCACCCCACCGTCAAGATGGCCGCCTTCATCAAAGCGATCAATGCGAAGATCCGCTCCAACAAGTACACCGACTACATCTGCTCCACACGTACGTGACCCGAAAGAGCCTCTTCCTCTTGTCCCCCCCCCCCCAACGCCCTTCGGTTGCCGTCATCGGACACCCCCGGTATCTCCGGATGACAACCAGCACCCTACACTTGGTGATGCTTCAGGCATTGGGCCATTGCTGTCACTGAGCCGGCAGACATGATGTTGCTGCCCTCAGCCATCGAAAAGCGGACGCCCCCGTTGTTGGTTCGCAGCGTCCTCCTGACTGACATGACTACGATGCGCAGATTTCTGGGGCCCGGTGTCGAACTTTGGCATCCCCGTCGCCGCCGTGATGGACACACAAAAGAGCCCCGAGCTGTACGTCCTCACCCTCCCAGCCCGAGACCACAGGAGATAAACACACAGATTGCTGACACACACCCCGCCGCCCTCACAGCATCTCCGGCCCCATGACCTTCGCCCTCTGCATCTACTCCGCGACCTTCATGCGCTACTCGCTGGCCGTCCAGCCCAAGAACTACCTCCTCTTCGCCTGCCACTTCATCAACGAGGGCTCCCAGCTGACGCAGGCCTACCGCTTCATGGACTGGCACAAGTGGGGCGGCCGGGACAAGGCCATCGCCTCGGGCGAGCTGGTCCTGGAGAAGGCCGCCGAGGGCATCAAGGAGGGCGCCCAGAAGGTCGAGGCCGCCGTCAGCAAGTAAGACAGACCCCTTGCTGCTCGTTCGGGCGGTGGGCATTGAGGAGGAGGAGGGGAGGAGGAGGCTGCTACATCAGTACTAGACGGAGGCCGTTAGGGAAATCTCTTGGTGGGGCGGACTACCGCCAGCCAAGCCTGGCGGACGAAGGGGATCTGTCGCGGTGCGGCATGCGCCGCACGAGATGGACGGTGGCATGGGAGAAGGGAGCAAATCCTTATCATCACGGAGTGCGGAGAGGGCGTCGTTGATAGATGGGCCACGGATGGCACTTGCCTGTTTTGAAGGCACGCGCCCGCTTTTGGAGGGAGGCGACTGGGGCATACATAGATGTGGTCCGAGGTGTATCGCTACTACCGTGCTGCTTTTAGACGGACGTCTCTCGGCGAGGCATATCAGGGAGCCAGCCGCACGTATGCAAATCCAGCAAGGCACAACACAACACACACGAGTCTGTGCGTTTTCTCTGGCGGCACCTCTTGTTGCGGTGGAATGCTCGGCCTCTTGGCCACTTGGCGCTGTTTGCCGCCTGATATTGCTCAGACAGGACGTAACGTCTTGGCTTGGGGGGGGGGGGTGTCCATCCGTCAGAGCGTCGTTCGTTGTGACCTCTCTCTCTCTTCCCGGTGTCTCATTGTCTTCTTCCTCTTTTTTGGAAAAAAGATCGCTGTGGCCGACAACACATACTGTACCTCCGCTGGGACGTGGGCGGGACCGCGGAGCGGGCTTGCGTCGCCGGGTTCGGGCCCCGAAGGCAGCAAGTATCGAGCGAAAGCCGACCGACCCCCTTAGCCCCCCGAGCCCCATTGGTTCGGTCAGCCTCTGCGGGCCGGGCGGCATAGTAGGGAGTCTTATGCATGATATAACGTTGATGAGGAACTGCTGTATCCCGCTCGCCCAGGCCAAGGGCGCTTGCTTCCTCGCGGCAGTATGCAAGTCATCCCATGATTTGCGTCTTCAGCCGCCCCGGATGATGGGATGGGCTTTCCTGGAGCATATTGTATCAGGGCCCCCTCCCTGGAGCCCATCCCGTGTTACCCTGCCTGGTCCTGTTGTATATATGATACGTACTCTTTGCCCACCCCCCCCTCCCTTCTGGCATTGGGATGGACCGGGATTCACGGGTCGTGCCGTTGCGACAGCGTGCCCAGGCGAGGCGAATAAATAAAGCCGGCCAAGGGTTTTTTTTTCTTGGGAGGGAAGGTAGGGGAGGGGGCCAATCGTTTTGACTGGTTGTGCGATTTGGTCTCGGGGATATAGTTGACACACAGACAGCATGGCGCAGCCAGCCACAGAGATAAGAGTCATGGCCGGAGGAGGGGCAGGGACGGGGGAGAGAGATGAGCGCACCAGGATCCATAATAATGGTGTTTAGAAACGGTTCCCCGTTTATTCATTCGAGTTTCACCGAGCAAAAAAAGACAAAGAGATCTATGTGTGTACACACTATGTAGATAGTGCCCGGGGTCTATGAGTACATATGTCGATGCTGATGTGCCGACGTCATGCAACCCTGGAAGTGCTTGCTTGACCCGATGACATGAAAAAAAAAGTGTGGACATATTTCGGACATGCTCGCCATGTCAGAGCCGAGGCGGGAGGGAGGCAAAAAACGCCTCATTGTCATATTGCATCGCCCCGGTTCAGCGGGCTGTTGCCCATCCATCGCCTCACCAGCCTTACCCGCTCGCCCGTCTGTCTGCTGCCGAGGTCGGCCGGAGTGAGTAAGTAAGTAAATAACACAGACCGGGGGAGGTTGGCGGCGGGGGTGTTACCCAGCAATGACAGAGAAAAAACACGTCGTAAAAAAGAGCGATAATAGAAGACGGGGGGGACCAACGAAATAAAAATCCACGAACAGGAATGACACATACTCGCGCGCCAATCCTGAATCATCGCTAGACTGAACAGTATTGTGCTTGTCCTCCTCCACGGCCTGGTGGTGCTCGGGTTCATGGGCAACGCACGTCCAGCCCAGCGACGCCTCGGCCAGCAGCGTGCGAGGGTGACAAAATGCCGCGTTTTTTTTCCCTGACTGCAAGCCGTGCAGCCGCGGGAGACGGGGGCTCGTTCGGGCTCACGGTTGAACGGTAGTCACTAAGCGCTTGGCAGGTAGTCTCTTAATCGGGTTTAGCGTATGGCACGGCTATAAACTACCTCCCAGCCCGCGCATGTTTAAACATAGTGTATAAGGACGTGGTAAAATCTATTAAGGATACCGTAAAAGTAAATAATAAACAATATATTATATATACTCTATATTTATTTAATACTTAAATAATATCTAAATTATCTTTAACTATAATAATTAGCTTTTATATTATAATAAATAACTATATTTATAATATAATTAAATTATATTTATTTTATATTAATATTATAAGTTATATATAAACTATTAATACTATAATTAACTTAACTTAATATATAAACCTTATTTTTATATTATTTCCTTTCTTTTATATTATATTTCTTTTATAAATTTCCCCTTTTAATTTTTTTTTTTTTATAAGTTTATATTATTAATAGTTTTTATTATAATATAAAAATAACTCCTAACCTTTTTTTATATTTTTTAATAAGCTATAAAATATAATAATTATAATATATTTATATTATATTCCTATTATATTTAAACTATATATATACTTATTTTTATTTTTTTATTAAAAATATAAATTAATATTAAATATAAATATTATTAATTTATATTATAATAACCTAATCTTTAATTTAATATATATTTAATTTATAATTTTAATCTTATAAAAAAATTTAAATTAATATTAAATAATTATTAAATTTAATAATATAATTAATTTTATTCCTTATTTAATTTAATAAATAATAGGTCTTACTAATATAATATATATATAATTTGTACTTAATATGCGTATATTAAATTAATATTTTATAGAATATTTAAATTTATTTAAAATATAATATTTATAATAGTATATATATTAAAACTATATAAAGTATATATATAATTCTTATTAATATATTTAAAGCTAATAGAACTTTATTAACTTATTATTTATTATTTTTAATAAATAATACGTATATTATTTAAATTAAAACCGTACTAACTTTGCTTTTAACTAGTACTTTAAAGCCTACTATTAAAAATATAATTAATAGTTAATTTAAAATAAAATTTATATATATTAAATTTAAATTAATATTAAATAATTTTTATTATTATTAATCTTCTTAATAATATAACTATTATTACTTTAATTACTAATAAAGTATAAGTTATTACTATATTTAAACTTAATAAATTAAATTATATTAAATATAAATAATTATTTAATTAATATTAAATATAATATTCTTTATAATATTATTTATAATATTTCTATTATTATAAATTATTTTTAAATATAAACTTTTATTAAACTTTATATTAATTTAATTTAAATAAATTATTATATATTTATTAAATATTTAATTAAAAATAAGTTTATTCTTAATTTTTATTAAATATTACTTAAGTATATATTAAGTTTAAATAATTATCCTATATTATTCCAATAACCCTAATCTCTATTTTATACCTACTATTATTTTTTTTAAATAATATATATATATATTATATTTAAATAAAATTTATATTAATTAATAATCTAATAGCTTTTAGCATTAGGTACTTATTGATAATTAAAAAAATACTATCTTTATTAAAAAGTTTAGATAAATATATATACTTAATATAATTTAAATTTAAACTAATTATAAATTAAAAACCCGAAGAATACCCTTATTATTTAAATAGCTTACTACCTTAAATACTTTATATAAATTTAAACTTATATTAAATAATTATAAATTTAAATTAATATTAAATAATTATAATAATAATAACTTTAATATTAATATTTATAATAAATAGTTTTTATATTAATTTATATATATTAAATATATATTAAATATTAATTCAAATTAAGTTAATAAAAAATAACCTAAGACTTTTAAAAAGAATTTTCTTTAATTTTTTTTAATTAATAAAGTATATAATTTTAATTTAATTTAAATAATATTACTATTAATATTATATATAATATAATAAATATAATATTAAATTTTTTAAAAATAAGTAATTTAAAGCTAATTTAACTTATATAAAGTTTATATTAATTTAATATAATTCCTTTTAAAATTATTAAAAAAATTAGTTATATTAATATTAAATATAATAAGTAGTTATTTTTAAATTATATTTAAATATAATATTAACTATAATAAATATTTACGCTTTTTAAAATACTAACTTTATTTAAATTAAATTTATACTATATAATTTTAAATTTAAACTAATAATAATTAAATTAAATTTATATTATAAATAAATTAAATTAAAATTAATTTTATAAGAATAGTTTTATATTATTATATTTAACTTAATATTAATTAGTATTAAATTTATATTATATTAATAGTTAATAATATTTTATTTATATTAAATTTAAATTAAAGTTTAATATAATATTTAAAATATTAATTTAATTTAAATTATAATAAAATTTAATTTATAATAATAAACTATTATATAATTTTTTAATATTTTAAATATAATATATTTAAATTAAATTTATTTAATTTAAATTAAAATATTATTAAAAATATTTTAATTTAAAAAATAATTTAATTTATATATTTATAAATTTATATATTTTTAAATATAATTTATTATAATATTTATAATTTTATAAAAATAATTTAATAATTTAATTATTATAATTTAATTATTTTTATTATATATATTATATTATATTATTTTATTAAAATAAATATAATTAAATTAAATAATAATAAATATTTTAATTATTAAATTTTTAAATTTTAAAATTTTTAAGTTTTTAAATTTTTAAATTTTTTAAATTTTTAAATTTTTAAATTTTTTAATTATTTAATTATTAAATTTTTAATATTTTATATATAATATAAAAATATAACAAAATTATATTTATTATTAATATTAAATTAAAATTTTAATATTTTTAATTTTTATTTAATTTTTATTTTAATTATTTAAATATTTTATTATAAAAAGAAATATAAATAAATTAATATTAAAATAAAAATATTTTTTATTTAATTAATAAAAATTATTTTATATTAATAAAAATATTTTTTTATTTTTTAAAATTTTTTAATATAAATTTATAATAAAATTATTTTTTTTTTAAAAATAAAATATAAAATAAAATAATAAAATAATAAAATATTTTTATATTTTTAAAAAAATAAAATATATAAAAAATAAAATATATAAAATATAATATATATTATAATTTTAATAAATAATTAAATATATATTTATTATTTATTATTATTAATTTAAAATATAAATTAATTTTAATTATTTTTAAATAATTTTAATTTATTAAATAAATATTTATTTAAATTAAATTAAAATTTTAAATAAAATAATAATTATTTTTATAATTATTTATTTTAATAAATTTATATTTAAATTATATAATAATTTAATATTGTTATATAATATTTATTAATATTAAATTAAATTAATAATTTATAATTTATAATAATTTTATTTTTTAATAAATTAATAATATTAATTTAAATAAATATAATTTAATATTATAATTATTAATATAAAAATTTATTTTTTAATTAAAAATAAATTATAAAAAGAAATTATAAAATTATTATAAAAGATTTTATATAATAAATTTAATTAAATTTATTTTTAAAAATATATATATTTTTTTTAAATATTAATTATTATTTTTAATTTAATAAAAAATTAAATAAATAAAATAATTTATATTTTATTTATTAAATTTTTAATTTTAAAAATATATAATATAAAAATTAATAGAATTTTAAATTATTTTTTATAAATCTAAATAAAAATAAATAAATATTTTTTTTATATTTTATATATTATTTTTAAATTTTTTTATTTTTAATTAATAAGAATTTAATAATAAATAAATTATTTATTTTTATTTTATTTATTATTATTTATTATATATTAAAATATAAAATATAAAATATTCAATATAAAAGTAAATATTAATATAAATAATTAAAATATAAAATATAAATATAAAATATAATATTTATATATAAATAATATATAATAATAATAATATTATTATTATATAAAATTAAAAAATAATTTTTTAATAAATTAATTATATTTTATTATTATATATAATTTTAAATTTATAATTTTAATAATTTTATAATTAAAAAATAAATATTAATTATTATATTAAATAAAATTTTTATTTTAATAAAAATTTATTTATTATAATAAAAATTATAAAAATAAAATATTATTTTATTTAAATAAAATAATATATTTATTATTATTTTGAAAAATATAAAAATTATTTTAAAAAAAATAAAAAAAAATATTATTTTTAAAATAAAAATTAATAATAAATTTTTTTAAAAAATAATTAAATTTATAATTATAAATTTATTAATTTTATATTAAAAAGAAATTTAATATATATTTTTTTATTTATAATATTTTTATAAAATTAAATTAAAAAAATTTAAAATTAATTATTTTAATAAAAAATATATATAAATAAAAATAATTATTAATTTATTATATTATATATTTTATTTTTATAAATAAAATATAAATATTATTTAATTATTAATATTTTAAATAATTTATTAATATTTATTTATTAAAAATATTTTAAAATATTTTATTTTTTATTTTTTTTATTTATTATATTAATTTTTAATTTATTATTTTTTTTATAATTATATTTTTATAAATAAATTAATATAAATATTATATTATTATTTTATTATTATTATAATATTAATTTAAATATTTTTTTTAAAAAATCTTTAATTTTTTAATAAAATTTTATTATAAATAATAATATAAAATAAATTAAAAAATAATTAAATTAAAAATAAATTAAAAATTAAATAAAAAAATATTTATTAATAATAATATATATTAATAATAAAATATAATAATATAAATATTAATAAAAATTTTTATATTTATTTTAATATATTTATATAATTATAAATATAAATTTTTTATATATTTATTTATAAATAATATAATAATTAAATTTAAAATAATAAAAATATTATTTATTAATTTTTTATTATTTATAATAATTATTTTAAATATAATATATATTTATTTTTATATTTTTTAATATAAAACTTTTTAATTATATTAAATACTAACTAATTTTATTCCCGTTATTAATTAATATAAGTCTTATATAAACTAGCTACCCCCTTTTATACCTATCGGTAATTAATTTAAATATAATATATACCCCCTACAATTCACTTATATATTCACTATATTAACAAATTTAAATATTAATTATATAATCTATAATATTCCACTTATATTCTCTTTATTACTAAATTTATATATTATTTACATTCCCTACTATTTCCACTTATAATATATAATAATAACCTATTTAATTACGGTTTTTATTAAATATAAACTAGCTAAAATCTTTAATAAATTTTTAATAAAGTATATATTAAAGAACTATAATTATATATATAATCTAAATACTATTTAAATATAACTTACTTATTATTAAAACTTAAATGCATAACTTTTTACTAATTAAAATAAAATTACTTTATTTAAAAATAAAAATAATATATTTAATTTATTTATTTCTAAATTACTTTAAATTAATATTTTTTTAAATATAGGCTTTAAGCCTAATTTTAATTTCTAATTTTAATATAATTAAATTATATATAAATAAAATCTTTAATTTATTTAATTCTAATTTTAATTACATTTAAATTAATAAAATTTCATTAAATATATTAAGATTTTTTTAAAAACTTAAACTAACCTTCTCCTATACCGTTTAATTATAATAATATATATATATATACTCCTTTTAAATTATACTTAAACTAATTAAATTAATTATATAATATTTTTAAATAATTAAAATATTAAAACTAATAAAGTAGTCTTATATAGTTTCGTATTAATTAATATAAATAAGGTTTAAGTACTATTTATACTATAATAAACCTTTTTATTAAAAATATCCAATTAGCTATTTATATCCTATATACACATACTACATTAAATAAATTTCTTCTTATTTTTTATATAGTTTAAATTTTATTTAAACTAATTTTATTTATTTAATTCTATTACCTATTTAATATAAATTTTTTAAAATCTATATTTTAAATAATTATAATATAATATATAATTACTAAAATAAATATATACCTTATTTATATATTTAATAAATTTTTTTTTTAATTTATTTATATAAAAAAATAATAAAATATATTATATCTAAGACTTTCTACTATTAATACTTTTATTATAAACTTATAAACCTTATTAATATATAATTTAAAATAATACTAAACCAGCTATAATATTAAATATAAAGTTTACTTATATATAAACTATATATATATAATAACTAAATAATAATAATAATAAGAACCTAATATAGCTATAAGTAAAATAATTTAAGCACGAATAAGTCCCAATATATAAATAAAATATAAATTTAATTTATTTTATATAAATTATTTCTAATACTATATTCTTATACTTTAACATACTTATTAATATTTATAATTAAATTTAAATATAATTTAAATTAGTTTATTAAAAGTATTATTAGATTCTAACCTATTATCTATACTTACTTTAAATAAAATATAATTTTTTATTATTTCTTATATTTTAACTATTATAAACTCTTATTATATATTCTTTTATTTACTCTATATCTGAATTAATATATATATTAATATATAACTTTATATTTTAACTTTTTTCCTTTATAAAAATATTAATAAAAAAACTAAAATTTATTTAAATATAATATATCTTATTTAATATTAGTTTATATAAAATAAATATTAAATCTATATCTAATATTCTCTCGTAAATAACTTACTATATTATTTCTTAATCTTATCCTCCTTTTTTAATTAATTACTCCTTATTTAAACTATTTTTAATCTTAAAAACTATATCTTCTCCTACTATTACATCCACTCCTAGCTTTAGCTTATTACTATATACTTTATAATTTAAATAAAAATTAAACTTAAACTTATTATTACTATTAATTACTTTAAATTAAATATTATTTAAACCTAAACTAAAAATAACTTAATTTAATAAAAAATAAAAAAAAAACCTTAACTACTTATATTATTTATTCTTAACCTAAACTTAGTTTAAATAATATATATATTAATAAATTAAGATTTCACATTTTTATTTAATTTAAATCTAATTTAAATACTCTTTCTATTATTTAATTAAATTAAAATAATATTTAATCCTAATGCCCTTATAATAAAGCTAAATTTTATAAGTTAAATAAAGTTTATATAATATTTATATTTTTTAAATAATATTATTATTATTAAAAAGAGTAAGTTAATTATAAATTAAAATAAAATAATATTAAATACTATACTTAAAATTATTTTATATATAACTTATACCTTTATATAATAAAATATAAATAAATATATTATAACTTAACTTAAAAAGTACTCTTTATATATATTTAATACGGTTTATATATAAATAAAAAGTATACTTACTATATATAAAAATAAATCTTAATTGTTAATTAAAACATATATTATTTTATAATTAGTATATTAAAAAGCTATAAGTATACATTATATATAAATAATATATAAATTAAATAAAAACTACTTACTCTTTAAAATATATATTAATAACTCTTACTTATTTTCTTTATATAATAAAGAATAATTTAATATTATATAAATTTAATTTATACCTAATATAAATTTATTATAAATAATATACCAGAAAGCTTTTAAGTAATACTTTTATAAAAAAATCCCTTTTTTTCTCTAATATAATATAATTATATAATATTAATTTATATATAAAATAAATATCTTATATTAATATATACTTACCTTAATATAAACTTTATATAAATAATATTAATATTAAAATAAATATTAATAATAAAATAATTATATTTATATTTAAACTATATATTAAATAAGTTTATACTTATTAATAACCTAGCTATAAATATTTTCTTATAAATTCTACTACCCCCATTTTAATATATATAATTATATAAATTAATTTTTATATATATCCTATATAAATCTAAATATTTATATTACTAGCCTAATTAAGTTTATAATATATAATTAATATAAATTATTTTTAAAAATAAATTTTATTTAATATTAATTTATATTTAATTAATATAATATACTAACTTACTATTTAATATTACTAGATTAAAAATATATATAGTAAGTAATACTTTTAAATTTAATAAAAAAAAAACTAATTATATAACTATATTAAAATTTATAAAATAACTTTATAACCTCTATTTTAATTAATTTTAATTATTTTATAATTTTATTTTAATAATTAAAAAAGAATTAATTTAAAAGACTTAAAACTATAGAATTAAAATAAATAAACTTTTTATTTTTAAATATATTATTATAATTAAATATAATATAAATATAATTTAAAAATAATAAATTATAAAAGAGTATATAAAGTTTCTATTTATTAAAAAATTAAACTTAATATATTAAAAATTAAAATATAAAATAAAAAAATAAAATTAAAAATAAAAAAAATATATAAGTATAAATAGAATATAAATATATTCTATTTTTTTTAAATTTATATATTAATAAATTTAATAAATATTAATTAAGTACGGATTATAACTAAATTTAATTTAATATTCTTATTTTAAATAATATTAAATAAAAATATAGCTATAAATATAAATAATATAAGCAAGGTTTAAATAAAAATTATATTAATAAAATTATTTAAACTTTAATATTATTATTATACTTTTAAATTTAAAATAAATTTAAATTTATATTTATAAAAATATAATTATATTAATATATCTCGACATTTTATATATTATAAATAACTATACTAATAAATATAATAATTAAATATAAAAATTATTTAATTCTAACTTAAACTTATATTTATCTTTATTTATAAAGAAAAATAAAAATATTATAATCTTTTATTTAAAATAAAACTTAAACTCCATACTAATATAATTAAAATTAAAAATATATATACTTTTTATTTTTAAATAATTCTTTAATTAATTAAAATTTTATTTATTAAATAATAATTTCTACTTTATAAAAATAATATTTATATAAAATTTATTTAATTTAATTATTTATCTTTAATATTCAAATTTATTATATTTATATAAAAATTATACCCATTTTTAATTCCTATTAAATAAAAACTATATAAACTTATTAATTTAATTTATTAATAATAAATCCTAAAAAATATTTATTAAACTTAATTTTAACTTTTATAATTACTTAAACTTATATTAAATTTTAATAAAAATAACTTAAAGTATAAAAATAATATAAATATATTTAATAAGTTAAAAAATAAAATATAATTTAATTTTAATATATATTTTAAATATACTATTAATATTTTAATAAAAAATAAAATTATAATATTATAAATAAAAAACTTACTTATTATTCTTATTTACCTACTTATAAATAAAAATAAAATTTATACTTTTATTATTTTTAATTTAAATTAAATTATAATTATTACTTTAAAATTTTAAATTTTAATATTAAAGTAATTTATAAAAAAAAAATTTAAAAAAATTTTATTTAAAATTTAAATATTTATAATTTTAATTATAAATTAAATATATTTTATATATTTAATTTAATTATAATAAAAATTAATTATATAAATTTAATATTATATTATTTATATTAATTAATATAATATTATTAAAAGTTTCCTTTTATTATAAATATATAACTTTAATATATTTAATTTATTTTTAATTTAAATTATAATTAACTTAATAATTTAATTTTTATTTATTATTATAAATAAAAATATACTAAGATTAAGTATTATTTATACTATATATTTAAAATTATAATTTCAAATAATTATTAAAATTTAATTAATTTTAATTAATTAAATTTATTTTAAATATAATTTAAATATAAAAAAAGTTTAAATTAAAAAAAAATTATAAAAGTAAAGCTAATTAATAATATATATATATAAATAATTTATTTAAATTTATTTATATATATTTATATTTAATTAATACTATATTTAAATACTTTAATACTTTTAAATTTATATAATAAATTTATTAATATTTTATATATTAAGGAATTAATAGTATATTTTATTATAAAAAAAGTATATTAAAAGTTTTTATTTAAAATAATATAAATAAAAATTAAATTTATAATTTATATATATTTTTATTTAATTAAATATATATAAATTTAATTTATTAATTATTTAAATAAACTAATAATATTAATTAATAAAATTTATATTATAATTAATATAAAACTTTAAATAAATTAATTAAATTAAATTTTTTTATTTATATTTTATATAAATAAAAAAAAATATTATTTATATTTAATTATATTTATATTAATTAATTTATTAATAAATATAAATTATATAATAAATATATATTTAAATTAAATAATTTATATTATTTATTATTTAATAATTTTAAAATATTTTTATTAAATAAATTATAAGCTTTTAATTTATATTAAATATAAATTAATTTTAAATTTATATATTTTTTATAATATTTTTTAATTTTCCTTTTTTTTATTTATTAAATAAAGGTTTTATATATATTATTTAATATATTTAAATAAAATTCTAGCTAGGTTTAAATTAAAATTAAAAGTAATTATTATAAAATTTAATATATTAATAATAAATCTATATAAATTAAGATTATATTTTTATATATATTATATTATATTTAAATTAAAATTAAAATAATTTATATTTATATATTATTAATAATTTAATTATTTATTTAAAAATAAAATATTATAAATAATTTAAATTATATTTTAATATAATTATATAATAAAAATTACTTAATTTTTAAACTTTAATAAAATAAAATATTTAAATATTTAAATAATATTAAATTAATAAGTAAATTTAAACCTTATTTATATTTTTTTAATAATTATATTTATATATAAATAAAGCTTAAATAAAAATTAAATATTAATTATATTTAATTATTTATAAATTAATAAATTTATTATATTAAATATTTAAGTTTTAATATTTAAAGTTTTATTTATTAGTTTACTATTTATTTTCTTTAAGTTTAAATTAAAATATTTATTTAATTTAAATTTTTATAAATAAATCTTTTATATAAAATAATTTAAAAAAAATTAATATTTATTTTATTAATATATAATATTTAAAATATAATTATAAATTATATAAATATTATTTTAATTTTTATTATTTATTTATATTTTATATAAATTAATTATAATTATACTTATCTATATATTTATTAATTTAAATAGCCTATAAATTTATTATAAGTTATTTATAATATTCTTTAATTAAATTTATTAAGTTTTTAAAATATTAATTTATTTTTAATATATATATAATTTAAATATTTATATTATAATTATTAATATATATTATAAATAAATAAAAGGATTTAATTTTTATTTATAAAGTATAAATCTAATCTAAACTTAATTTAAATATTTTTTATATTTTATAATATTTTACTAAATATATAATAATTATAATTTTAAAAAATTATAATTAAAATATAAATTTATTTATATATTAAATTTATTATTTAATATATAAATTAAAACTAGACTTAATTTAAATTTTAAATTATTTATTAATTAATTCCTAATCTAAATAATATAATTTAAAAATAAAAATATATTATAAATTAAAATAAATTTATATAAAGCTTATATTAAAATCAATTTTAAAAATTAAAATTTTATTTATAAAAAAACTAATATTATAAAAGTAATTTACTAAAATAAAAATTATTAAATAAAATTATTTTAAATATTATTTATAACTTATTTAATATAAATACCTATTCTATTAATATATTATTATTATTATATATTAATTAAATATTTAATTAAGCTTTAAAAAGTCATATAAAAATAATAATATAATTTATATATTTATTATATAATAAATTTAAAGCTTTATTAAAAAAATAATTTATTTTAAATTTAAACTTAATATAAATTAATAATTTAAAATAAGTATTTTTTTTTTATTTTAATATTATTTAAATTATATTTAATTTAAATATAATAAAATATAATATAAATAATATAAATTAATAAAAAATAAATTAATTTAAATTATTTTAATTATTTAATTATTTTATATTTAATAAATTAAATATAATTATTTAAAATAATTAATTTTAAATTATTTTTAATATATAGACTTTATTTAAATTTAATTTAAATATAATTTAAATATTATTAAATCCTATAGCTTATAAATTAATATTAAATAATAAAATAAATTTAAATTAAAATATATATAATATATATATTATAAATAAATATTTATTTAATTTTATTTTATTAATATAATAATAACTTTTTAATTTTTAAAATTTAAATAATATTTATAATTTAAATTTATTAAAAAAAAACTAGGAATTATTTATTTTTAATATTTTATTAAAAGTAAGTTTTAATTTTATATAAATAATTATATATAATATTATTTTATTAAATTTTTAAATATTAATAATTATTAATTTAAATTAAATTCTTATTTAAATTAAATAAAATTTAAAATAAATTTATTTAAAGATATAAATTAATAATAAAATTTAAAAAAAACGTATTATTAAATTAAAAGATTTATTAATTAAAAAAAAAGTAAGAAAAGAGGTTAAACTATTAAAAAAAAAATAAATATATTATAATAACTAATAAAATTTAATTAATTTAATTTAAATTTAATTTTATTTTAATATAAATAATTATTATTTTTTATATATATTTATTTAAATATATATATACTTTTTAAATAAAAAAGGGTTTTTAAAATTCTTTTTTTTTATTTTAAAAGTAGAAAGTCTTTTATTATATAAAATATAAACTTTTTTATATAATTAATTATTTAAAGTTAATAATTTAAAGGTTAAAATATTAGATTCTAAATTTAAAAGTTATAGGTTTAAATCTTATTTAATTTAATTTTTTATTATTTTTATCCGGGTTCTTTTTTTAGGGGTATAAACTGTGTATACGTGTAGTTTATACTGTGGTGGGCTAGGAGGTAGTCTGGGTATGTGTACCGCGCTAGCCCTAATCAGTTAATTACCTGCTAAGCCCTTAGTGACTACTTTTCAACTGGTCCCCCGCTCGAGAACCAACCATACTATCCCGGGCATGACAGAACGGCGCGGCACCACACAATAATTCTCAACTCACAGGGTGGGTGATACATCATACGTAGTCGGTCACTTCTTTATTTCCTTTCTTGTTAACACCTGGGCAATCCGATGTTTTGCCTTGCGAAACGGGGTCCCAGAGAGCCCAGGGCCCCGGGGCCTGCGGTAGTTGGAGAATCAGGGGTCGAGCTTGTATCGAAACGCGGCAGCCAAGAGCCAAGAGGTTGACAAGATGCAGACCGCCATGTTTGGTGGTTGTGCACGCTGAATTAGAACTGGAGAGGGATGTTTGTCTGTGCGAGGATTGCCTCATGTTTTTGCTGTCTTGGGACTTTATGCGGGCTTATTAGATATCATGTGGGCTCACGGGTGCCCATGCCGGAGCATCATATGGGTGGGAGATGCCCCTGCAGCAGCCTGTTAAACCTCCGTCGTCGTAAGAGGCTGTGAGCCTGTGAGTGACACTGATGAGTGTGATACAGAGTATGTACAGGCACGAGGTCGGGTGGTCTACCGCAGCTAGCCGCGGAGAGGGCCGCCCGAACGCCCGCGAAGGCCGAGCGGTTGACGGGCGAGGGGATTGACCTATGTCGAGTTACCCCTCGGCAAGCTCAGACTTCCAGGGCGTTGTGGTTGGACAAAGCTGGCCTGGCTCCTTGCCTGTACTTCTTGAGCTCGTTTCCCCTTCGGGCAGGGCGCAGCAGGGTCCCAGACGCCTGGGCAGTGGGGTCTGAGTCAAAAAAAAGATGCAACTGTAACAGCACATGTCAACACCCAGCTGCTGTGGGTATGTATGAGTGTGTTTTGTCGAAGCGGGCTGCTGGTGAGCTGGGAACACCCAAACCCCCTGCACGATATGCGAGATGATGCTGCTCTGTAGATCTCAGATGTGCCAGCGGGAGTCAATGGTTGGGCTGAAGAGCCCCGGGACAATTCCAGTTCGACCCAGGCCGTTTCGATCCCATCAGGGTCTCACAGCCAAGAGCCGGAGGTTGAGACTCCAGCAGCGGCACTGCGTAATGGAGGCGCACGAGAGATCTTGGCAGTGGAGGGATCATGGTGGAATAAGCTCTCATCTCAAGGGGATGGAACGGTCTCAGCGGGGCGGATTTGTGTGTCGGGAGATCTTCGCAGGATCGGTGTTGATGGTTTGTTGTTGGGCGAGACTGATGAATGACATGACATGCCTCTTTCCCTCTCACACATCATCCTGTCTCTATTTTTGTGAAGGCATTGAATGATGCAAACAAGTAAGCAAGCACACAGGGCAAAGAGACAGGGCCAGCTGGGCTTGGCTTGGGAAGCCAAGGCCAGGGCCAGGAAGGCTGGGTGGTTCAGAGTTCAACAGTCCAAGACTTCCTGATGCAATCAGTCCCATGTAGATAGGTGTTGGATGTTCCAGAGGATGGATGGATGGATGGTGGTGGTCATGGCCATGACACAGCCAGTGGTACCGGGGCCGAACAAGATAGCTTGGGCTGAACCATGTGAACAAAACCCCTCATCCTGCATCCATCCCAGACTAGAGCCCGAGCCCAAAGCCAGTCCAGAGCAGAGCTAAAAGGATAAGCCCCCTCGTCTGGGACCAATTTCGTAGCTTCTTATTAGACCAGGCCAGTCTCCCGCGCTTTTCACTTAGACAAACACCCCACGTAAACCACCACAAGGCTAGCTCCAGTAGCAGAAAGTACTCACCGCTGTCGGAGGCAGGGCCTTGATCATTTATTTTCTTCCCTCTTCATTATTCCATACCCCTCCAGCTCCCTAGCCTACCATCATCGTCGTTGTCTTCCAGGGAGCAAAAACCAAGATACCCAATACCACCACCACAGGTCTAGTCGGGTCACCAGACAGACCAGGCAGGGTGTGTGTACTTCGTACCTGGGAAGCTCCGAGCTCCCCTCCCCGTCCGATAGCCCCGCTGCTGCTGTCGCGCCCCGACAGCCATAGCCCCGCCATTCCAAAGCTAGGTGCCCACAACAACAAGGAGTCATCAGCAGAATACAAGTACCAGACCACACTCGCTCCTCCCACCGGCCTCCCAGACCTCTCGAGATTTCCTCGCCCGGTCTCCTGAACCACTCTCGTTTTTCCAGACACCATACCCCCCGCGCCCAAGCTGCACACAATGGCCGCGACAAGCAATGACAGGGCGGTGGAGGAGGTCTTCGAGGAGGGCGAGGCCCCCAAGCAGGCCCAGTCCATCCACCGCATCCGTGCCAACTCGACCATCATGCAGCTGAGCAAGATCCTCGGTGAGTCAGTTCCAGCGTGAAAAGGTCGGCTGTTGACCTGGGCCTGGACATGGACCAGGTGCTGGTGCCATGTGTCCGAGTTGAAAGCCCGACAACAGGTGGAAGCACTGCATCCTGCAGTGGGATATTAGTATAACAGGTGGCTGACGTTACTCTTCTCGCTCACAGTTGCAAACCGTGGTGAAATCCGTAAGTTTATTCCCCTATCCAAATTAAACTTGGGGTTCGAGGATGCAAGCCGTGTTGTACTGACATTCATTTGCAGCCATTCGTGTAGGTCTTGACTTGACAAGAGAGAGCAGGGCTCTGGCCCCCTCATGATAGCTCTTGTAAGAGAGAACCAGAGACCGGGTTGCTGACAATATACTTTTCTCCGGCTGTATAGATCTTCAGAACAGTGAGCATCATCTTTAAACCCTGCCAATTTGCCTTGTGCTGACACTATTTTGCAGGCTCACGAGCTTTCATTGCACACTATTGCTGTCTTCAGGTAAGCTGCACGCAGCACACTGCACATTTCCCCAAGGCCGACGACTCAGATAGCGCCAATTGAGCCCCGGAAGACTGACTCTCGCAGTTATGAGGACCGTCTTAGCATGCACAGGCAAAGTACGCAGCATTGACCCCCCGATCCTACACCATTCTCCTCCTCCAAGACGAGGAGGTCATCGTGGACGAAACTCTAACATTTGGTTTCCGCTGGGCAGAGGCCGACGAGGCCTACGTCATTGGCAAGCGTGGGCAGTACACCCCTGTTGGTGCTTATCTGGCGGGCGACGAGATTATCAAAATCGCCCTCGAGCATGGCGCCCAGATGATCCACCCTGGTAAGTTCGCCCCTGTCACCGACACTTCTGCGCCCCGACGCTCGCCCGAGCGGCTCGTCCGAGTTTGACGCGAGAGACGGACACTGACGATGCGGAAGGCTACGGGTTCCTGTCTGAGAATGCCGAATTCGCGAAGAATGTCGAGAAGGCTGGCCTTATCGTAAGTTCCCCCCTGTGCCACATGCCCATGCAGTTCCGCAGGTAGCCGAGGTTACTTGTGCCTCGCGCCAATTGGTACCGAGCTGACTTTGGTGTTTCTCCCGAACAGTTTGTCGGTCCAACGGCCGAGGTGATCGACTCCCTCGGTGACAAGGTCTCCGCCCGAAACATCGCCATCAAGGCAAACGTGCCCGTTGTCCCCGGAACAGAGGGCGCAGTCGAGAAGTTCGAGGAGGTCAAGAGCTTCACAGACCAATATGGCTTCCCCATCATCATCAAGGCCGCCTACGGTGGTGGTGGCCGTGGTATGCGGGTGGTCCGCGACCAGGAATCGCTGAAAGAGAACTTCGAGCGTGCCACTTCCGAGGCAAAGTCGGCCTTCGGCAACGGCACCGTCTTCGTCGAGCGGTTCCTTGACAAGCCCAAGCACATCGAGGTCCAGCTGCTGGGAGACAACCACGGCAACATCGTCCACCTGTACGAGCGTGACTGCTCCGTCCAGAGGCGGCACCAGAAGGTCGTCGAGATTGCCCCGGCCAAGGACTTGCCCACCGAGGTGCGCGATGCTATGCTCAACGACGCAGTCCGCCTGGCAAAGTCCGTCGGCTACCGCAACGCCGGTACCGCCGAGTTCCTCGTCGACCAGCAGAACAGGTACTACTTCATCGAGATCAACCCCCGTATCCAGGTCGAGCACACCATCACCGAGGAGATCACGGGTATCGACATTGTCGCCGCCCAGATCCAGATCGCCGCCGGCGCCACCCTCGCCCAGCTCGGCCTCACACAGGACCGTATCTCCACCCGGGGTTTCGCCATCCAGTGCCGTATCACCACCGAGGACCCGGCCAAGGGCTTCCAGCCTGACACCGGCCGCATTGAGGTCTACCGCTCTGCCGGTGGCAACGGTGTCCGTCTGGATGGTGGCAACGGTTTCGCCGGTGCTGTCATCACTCCTTACTACGACTCCATGCTTACCAAGATGACTGTGAGTTATATGTGTCTTTTTTCTCTTTGTGCTATGAACAAGAAAGCTGACCATGGAACCTCTAGTGCCACGGCTCCACATACGAGATCGCTCGTCGCAAGGTCTTGAGAGCCATTGTCGAGTTCCGTAAGTAGCTTCTGGATACCCGTCCTTGCCCCTTCAAGAACCAACATACCATTTGCGGTATTGGCATGAATGTACTCGTTGAATTCATTGACCGCTGACTCTGCTCTAGGTATTCGTGGTGTCAAGACCAACATTCCATTCCTTGCCTCTCTCTTGACCAACGAGGTTTTCGTCAACGGCAACTGCTGGACGACCTTCATCGACGACACCCCGTCGCTCTTTGACCTCATTGGCTCCCAGAACCGTGCCCAGAAGCTGCTTGCATACCTTGGTGATCTCACCGTCAACGGCAGTAGCATCAAGGGACAGGTTGGCGAGCCCAAGTTCAAGGGCGAGATCATCATTCCTGAGCTTCACGACGACGCCGGCAACAAGATCGATGTCACCCAGCCTTCGACCCAGGGCTGGCGAAAGATCATCCTGGAGCAAGGTCCTAAGGCCTTTGCCAAGGCCGTCCGCGAATACAAGGGTACTCTGTTGATGGACACCACCTGGAGAGATGCCCACCAGTCTCTGCTGGCCACCCGTGTTCGAACGGTAGATCTGTGCAACATTGCCAAGGAGACGAGCCATGCTCTGGCAAACCTGTACAGTCTGGAGTGCTGGGGCGGAGCGACATTCGACGTCGCCATGCGATTCCTCTACGAGGACCCCTGGGACAGGCTGCGAAAGATGCGCAAGCTCATCCCCAACATCCCCTTCCAGATGCTTCTCCGAGGCGCCAACGGTGTAGCGTACTCGTCCCTGCCCGACAACGCCATTGACCACTTCGTCGACCAGGCCAAGAAGAACGGTGTTGACATCTTCCGTGTCTTCGACGCTCTGAACGACATTGACCAGCTCGAGGTCGGTATCAAGGCTGTCCACAAGGCCGGCGGTGTTGTCGAGGGTACCGTTTGCTACTCCGGAGACATGCTCAACCCCAAGAAGAAGTACAACCTGGAGTACTACCTCGACCTTGTTGACAAGCTCGTGGCACTCGACATCCACGTCCTCGGTGTCAAGGATATGGCCGGTGTGCTCAAGCCCCATGCCGCGAAGCTGCTGATCGGTGCAATCCGCAAGAAGTACCCTGACCTGCCGATCCACGTGCACACGCACGACTCCGCCGGTACTGGTGTGGCCTCCATGGTCGCTTGCGCTGAGTATGGCGCTGATGCTGTTGATGCCTGCAGTGACAGTATGTCTGGCATGACATCGCAGCCCAGCATCAACGCTCTGCTTGCCTCCCTCGAGGGAACCAACCTCGACCCCGGCCTGAACGTCCACCACGTACGTGCTCTGGACACCTACTGGTCTCAGCTTCGTCTGCTGTACTCGCCATTCGAGGCCCACCTTGCAGGACCCGACCCCGAGGTTTACGAGCACGAGATCCCTGGTGGTCAGCTCACCAACATGATGTTCCAGGCCCAGCAGCTCGGCCTGGGCTCACAATGGCTCCAGACCAAGAAGGCCTACGAGCAGGCCAACGACCTCCTTGGCGACATTGTCAAGGTCACGCCCACTTCCAAGGTCGTCGGTGACCTGGCCCAGTTCATGGTCTCCAACAAGCTGTCCGAGGAGGACGTCAAGGCCCGGGCCAAGGAGCTCGACTTCCCCGGCTCGGTGCTTGAGTTCCTGGAGGGCTTGATGGGTCAGCCTTACGGTGGCTTCCCCGAGCCACTCCGCACAGATGCCCTCCGCGGCCGCAGGAAGCTGGACAAGCGCCCCGGTCTGTTCCTGGAGCCCGTCGACTTCGCCAAGGTCAGGCGCGACCTCAACAAGAAGTACGGCTCCATCACCGAGTGCGATGTCGCGTCGTACGTCATGTACCCCAAGGTCTTTGAGGACTACAAGGACTTCACCCAGAAGTTCGGCGACCTGTCCGTCCTGCCGACCAAGTACTTCCTGACCAAGCCCGAGATCGGCGAGGAGTTCCACGTCGAGCTCGAGAAGGGCAAGGTCCTCATCCTCAAGCTGCTCGCCATCGGGCCCCTGACCGAGCACACCGGCCAACGCGAGGTCTTCTACGAGATGAACGGCGAGGTCAGGCAGGTCACCGTCGACGACAAGAAGGCCAGCGTCGAGAACGTCAGCAGGCCCAAGGCCGACCCCACCGACAGCAGCCAGGTCGGCGCGCCCATGGCCGGCGTGCTGGTCGAGCTCCGCGTCCACGAGGGCACCGAGGTCAAGAAGGGCGACCCCCTTGCTGTTCTCAGCGCCATGAAGATGGTAAGTTTCACCGCCGATATGACCGCAATCCCCTCTTCTGTGCCAGCTTTGATTTCTAACATCACGTCTTTTAGGAAATGGTTATCTCGGCCCCTCACAACGGCAAGGTGTCATCTCTCCAAGTCCGCGAGGGCGACTCGGTCGACGGCACAGACCTGGTCTGCAAGATCGTCAAGGGCTAGAGGGTTCCCCCTCCTCTCTTCCAACACTTGTTGGAACATTGCGGCTAGATCGTGGAGCGTTCCAAGTTTTTCTGTTTCACAGGCGGCGGGGCGGTCTTAACCGAAGTCCCCATTTGGAAATTGGGCATGCGAGTTTGGGAAATGAATACCTCTATACGTGTCCATTCTTGTTTCTTTTTTTTCTCTCTCTGTGTATGGTCATCTGCCCCCCCTGAAACAAAGACGGGGTTGATTTGAGTCAGGATAGTGGTCTTCTCGAGTAGGTTTTCTTCGAGGAGCAACAACAATTGAATCATTTCATGTATTCGTTGAACGTGATTGCACTTGTGTGAAGCCGAAACTGCCGTAGTTGCTGACGCGGGTCTGCTGCCTCTGATTCACTGCTGCTGCTTCTCCCGATAGATACTTAGGCTGGGCGAGTTATCCCCAGAGACTATTCCCCGGAAAGCGCATTCCGGAGTACGTAGCTGCAGGCTTGCACTAACTGAGTGACATTGTCCAACCGGTGACTCCTCAATGCTTCTTTCTGTTGATGGCCTCGGAAGCAGCAGCAGAAAGAAAGGCCCAAGCCGGGAAACGGAAAATACCAAGATTGCCATCCTTGCGGATCAGCAGATAATAATCCTCTTGGTGCCATCTCATTACTATACTGAGGAATTGGGCGGGGTTCAATCCAACTCTCACCCTGATCTCCGTGCCTAGGTAATCTTGTTTTGCTTCTAGGTTTGGCTGCCACAATATGCACGAAGCCACGTTCTGTGCCCCGCCTTTTCTTTTTTTATTTTTTTAAAAAAGCCAAGAAGAAAAAAAAAAAAAAAAAAGGCGACGCTGGGTCTTGAGCGTTTACCACAATGTATGAGCCTGCAGGTGCCACATATGTTTTATATGCATGGGGATTAGAACAGAAAACAACTGTTTTTTTATCCTTTTCTTTTTTCTTTTTGCACGCCCAGGAACCAAAATGTGCCTGCCAAGTCGCCTGGCTTTTCCTTGATAGATGCGACCTGTCTCTGAACCGGCCTCGTGGTCCTCGAGGCCCCGCAACGCCGCACGTCTTTGCTTCTTTTTTTCCTTGAAAGTTCTTCCAACAAACAACACATCCACCCCCGCAGCAGTCACATTCGATGCACTCTACTCCATTCATGGGACCGACTGCCTTTATCACTTCACTAGTGAATTACTGCATGTGATTAATATCATGGGCACATTGCCATCCCCCCTCCCCCCTCCCCCCTCCCCCCTCCCCCAAAAAATCCCCACGGGACGAATAGTTACCGATCGGCAACGAAGGAGCTGACAGCTCGGGACATGATTAGCCCCTTGTCTATTGAACCATGTTTGCGGAACACTTTTCCGCCGGCGTGGGGGCTGGGGTTTAGCGTCCGCCACATAGTATTAAGGCCTACGCGGCGCGGCGCCGCGGAGGCGTCCGCTCGGGGCTTGCAACCCGCCTGCTGCTGGCTTGGCGCCGGTCCGGGTTTTATTTGTTTCTTCTCATGTGGCTTGGTGGCGCCATTGTGTGATAGGGACGCCTCCCGAGGTCTTTACGGGACGAGGCGTGCTTTTTTTTTCTTTCCCCTCTCCAGGGACAGGGGCAGGTGCTGGGGCTGACAGGCAGCAACCTTGGAACTTAGGAGGTCGACAATATGGGCCAATGGGTAATGTGAATACGGACTGCGTCTCTGGGACCTATTTTCAGCTCATCTGGAGGGCACAATGCGATTGTCCGCCGAAAGGGTGCATGATGCACGTGCGTGGGTATCCAGATGTCTTGTCCCGGCACCTCGAGGGCTTCGGGGGCCGGGACTGGTGCTGTCGTCTGGCCAACCAAAGTTAGGTTATGCTGTGCCCATGCGGGCGGGTATATGCAAGGCTGCTGCGTACCTCGTCGGATTTCAATGTTGCAAGTAGATGGGACCTGGTCGCCTCCCAGGCGGCCTCGATTCCGCATGTGCCTGAGAGGGGGTTGGTTGGTTGTTGGGTTGCAATAGGGCTGAGGGAATGCCGGCCTGGGGTGTGATGGGTGGTATTGCGAGTGGTGTGGTGGGACGACATGGGCCGGGGCGCACGATATATACGATCCCGCCCGTCTGTCTGTACGTATGCTTGCATTGTTGACGCCGCTAGAAAATGGCTGCAAGTTTTGTCCTGCATGCCCAGCCTTTCCGCAGTCCTGTGTGAAATATGCCCACTTGGCAACTAGAAACTGACTCCCGGCCCGAGGAGATCATGGCGGCTGTGGCTGAGGGCTGCATTAGTTATTGTGTGGCAGTCATGTTTGTTCTTGCAATGCCCAGTAATTATGCCTTGTGAGAACATCGAATCGTTGAATGTTGTGTGAATTAGACAATATCTTGGAAACTAGAATATGCAAAAGGTGTATTATGGGTAATTACATGAGCATGCTGTCATCACAGCCCCTTTCCAATGCTGTGAACCTTGAAGCCAAGAGATTTGAGGTAAAGACTGTCCACCACGTTCCTGCCGTCAAACACCCAGCTGTGTTTCTCCATGAGGGCCGCCACGACCTCCCAGTCCACAACGTCCTTGTCCCCGGACAGCTTAGAGTTCCGCTGGCACTCCTTGCAGCCAGCTTCGCACGAGTCCCTCGGCACGAGCCGCTGCAGCGGGTCTTCTGTGTTGTTCTTGCCGGCTGTCATCGTCGCGATGCTCTCGAGCCCGATGATGTCCATCTCGCTGAACTCCTTCTCGCCGCGCGAGACGAGGTCAAACAGCTTCTTTGGGGACGAGACCGCAAGCATGTTCGGCGCCGCTGGTGCCTTGCCGCGGAACTGCTGCCACTGCGTGAGGATGCACACGGCAGAGGCGCCCTCGACGGCGCTCTTCCAGCCGTTTGTGATCTTGATGCGGCTCATGGTGGCCTCGTCGCGGACGAGCCTCCGGATCTCGTCCTCGACCTCGTCGGGCGCGCAGCCCGGGTCGAAGACGGCGATCTCGCGGGGCTGCTCGAGGGCCAGCTCGGCGATGATGTGCACGGCGACGCTGTTGCGGGTGTCGTTGGTGCTGTCCTTGAAGGCGAAGCCGAAGACGGCCACCTTCTTGCCCCGCAGGGTGCCGTTGAGCTTGCGGATGGCCGTCTTGGTGAACCGCTGGCGCTGGTAGCGGTTGATGTTGAGCACGCTGGTCCAGTAGTCGGCGACCTCGGGCAGGTGCAGGCACCGCGCCAGGTACGCCAGGTTGAGTATGTCCTTCTCGAAGCAGCTGCCGCCGAAGCCGACGCCGGCGTGCAGGAACTTGGAGCCGACGCGCGAGTCGTTGCCCACGGCCCGGCTGACCTCCTCGACGTCGGCGCCCAGCTCCTCGCACAGGGCGCTGACGGCGTTGACGCTGCTGATGCGCTGCGCCAGCATCGCGTTGGCCACCAGCTTGGCCAGCTCCGACGAGAAGGTGTTGACCGTGACGATGCGCTCCGCCGGCACCCAGGCGGCGTACACGCCGCGCAGCGCCGACGCCGCCCGCAGTCCCGCCAGCCCGTTGCCGCTGCCGATCAGGATCCGGTCCGGCCGCATCAGGTTGGCCACCGCGGACCCTTCCGCGAGGAACTCTGGGTTCGAGAGCACCTCGAAGGGAGTGTCCGGCCGGTATTGGCGGAGCTGTGGTGGGAGATTCATGTCAGCCTCCACACGTGCTTGGCGGGGGGGTTTGGATGGGGGCTAGACTGGTGTTGTTTCTTCTTTTTTTTTTCTGTCCCTTGTCTTCTTTTTGGATCGATAGTCTGCGCCAGGGCGTTACCCGAGACATTACAACGGGGATTCCACGGCGAGGCTTTATCACCCGCGATACCCTATATGGGATATCCCGTGCTTGTGTGACAGGAAAAGGAAAGCAAAGCACAAGGAAAGGGAGAGGGGATAAAAAATTCAGAGACACATGGCGGGAAAATATGAGACCCTCGGGAAAACTTACGATATCCGAAATAATCCTCGCGGTTCCACAGGGGACTGTGCTCTTCTCAACAATCACGGCGCCGATCTTGGCGTTCATCGCGATCGTTCTCGTCGCCGACTCCAGAGCGCACAGGTCCGCGCTTGCGCCGGCTCCGACACCGTAGGTCTTGGTTGGTGTGTTGACGCAGATAAAGATGATATCCGCGCTCGCGACGCAAGGGGTAACGTTGGTTGAGAAGAAGAGGTTGGGCTTCCGCGCCGGCAGGCGGACCCCGCCGGATGCCTCGTCGTTGACGCCAGGCAGTCCGGATACGAGGGCCTCGTTGGTGCCATCACGGGCGATGCGCACAATCTTGGGGAGTCCTGTCTCATGGATGGGCAAGTGGTTCGCGTTCCATGCTGCGATGCGATCGGCGTTAAGGTCTACGACGTTGACAGTCATGGTCGGGTTGTGATAGGCGATCAGGGCTGCCGTTGGTCCACCTGGAGCAGTGTCAGCACATGACGATCGAGATCGGTGACATATCTGGGAATTGTACGTACCAACGAAGCCTGCTCCGACGAAGCAGATGTTTCTGACCGGAGGGGCCGACGGGAGTGTCACGATGGAAGCGGCTTCTGAGCGAGAGTGCCTCGGAACCTGATCAAGCCGACCTCGCTTGTCCATGGGCTCGGGGGACTCGCCACGGGAGCTTGGAGGCGATGTCACCGGCGTCGCCTCACCAGAGCTCCAGACACCCGCGGGCGATGATGGAGTGGCCATGGGCGAGCCAGGGCTCACATCGCGCGTCGAGGCCGTCATTTTGATAGATTCTGTCAAAGTTTCCATAACGAGAGCTGGATCGACAAAGTCGTGCAAGTAACCTGAAAGATTCTTCTGTAAACGAGTGGAGGGTCGTGTTAGCCGCTGATGAAGAACGCGGAACCACGAAGGATGATTGCATAGAAAAATAAAGCTGTGCTGGACAAGTGCAGGGAGATCCGGCAGTCTTGGAATATCTTAACCTGATGCCATCGCTATATGTAGTGATCCGGGTACCTGCCTATGCCAGTCATACGCAAATTGGCGTGTTCAGCTGGCCGACCACTCATGCTGCCCAGTGCCCACGTTGACCTCCCTGCCGTCGGGTCCAGAAGCACTTGCTCGGCTGTCCCATGCCCTGGCAATCGCGATCCGTGGTCCCCAGGTCCCTGTATGAGGCTTGAATCGAGGCGCGCGTCTGGTTGATTCAATAATCAGTTCTAGCCCGGGCCCTCGGTCTTCGGCGCGCAAGATACCCTGGTAACTAGGGAGATGGATGTCAGGCATCGTCATTCGTAGGTTATCCTTTCCCCATCAGATCTCACTTCATGGTCGGACAATCGTGACTGCGGATAAGCCGTGTGTGCATGTTGTGTGAGGCGCTTAGGCAACACGTTCCTGCTTTGGCACCACCCTTCGGATTCGTGTAAGCAGGATGTGAGGATCCCATCGTTGAATCGAGACGACCATGCCTGGACTATTCTGTCGGCGGTTGACCCTGCGCACATGTGATGGGGCTAAATGCGCAGATCCCGGCTTCGGTCCTGAGACATGTTTGTCCAACGACGCAAGATGCACGCCATGACGGGGGTGCCTCCAGCTACCCTGGCAGATCACTCGATGGAGGTCCGATGGAGGTTCAAGACTATTATCACCATACTGCACTGGGTCGAGACTTGTCTCCGACCATGAACATCAATCACATCTCAGTAATCCTGATCCACCAGTGATCACCGCGGGCTGGCCTCGATACTGCTGAGAATGGTTGCCTCATTCAGATACCCGGGTATGAGAGGAATGTGTACTTGCTCGTTTCGTCCGGAGCCTGCCGAAAAGCGACGATCCCTTTCGTTTTGAGGTCAGCCATTGTGAGACAATAGACCCAAGGGGGACCGGTCTGCATGGCATCTGGCTCAGGGGAGGCCAAGATGTTGGAAAAAATGCTCCGTAGCACAGAAGGGCTTTACAGCTGACGATGGCGGATGCGTTCCGGACCCGCGGTGTTAGTCTGGGAGCCGGTTTTGTAAAAGCACGGATGGCTTCGTGCTGTGGCGTGAGGGCGGAAACACTCTATTGAAAAACGGAAGTCACCCGGCAGGCCTGAGCATTCTAATTTAGGAGATAGATGTGTTGTGGCATCCATTCGGTGGCATCAGATTATCACAGAATACACTTTGACTATACATTCCAGGGTAAGGCTTGAAATAAGGGGTAGGATAATTGGCCACCAGCGGCAGTGGCGTGCTTGGATAGCCATGCTCCGGGCTAACCCAGTAGTAATTCCAACATCCCAGGGTGTTCGCGGGAAGGGAAATACTCAACTCAACCCTTTCAGCTAGAGTGTTGCCTGAGAAGAAAAAAAAAAAAAAAAAAAAAGGGTTGCACAACCTTATCTCAGCCCCCACCTTTGGCTGTGCGAACCTGCAGACTAGGGAGAGGCACTGCTGCATGCAGTACAGGGATAGACTCTGGAAGCACCCGCCCATGTATGTGCCTAGAAGAAAAAGCAACGGAGAGTGAATGTCAACAGTTGATTGAGTAATCGCGATACGATGAGACTTTCCGTGCGGCTCAGCCTACTAACCTACGTGGCAGCTGTGCGCAGACAGGCCACCGATAGACGACTCGCACAGCCGACACAAGTTTCGATCATCTCGCCTATGAGAGCCTATAGGTTCACAACGCGCTCTTCTGCTGTCCACAGATGGTCGAATTCTTGTGCAAAAGTCGGGGCTGACCGCTACTATTGCCACGACTTTTGGCAGTTTTCTACACGAACCTCTCCCTTGTTTGGTCGGGAACAAATCTTACCGAATCCCTCTATTTCTTTTTGATGTCAAGATCCTCAATAGCTCTCACCACATTGAACACCGACCTTCCCAAATCTTACCCTGTCAGGCGCCGACTGGTCTAATACGATGCCACCCAAGTATACAGCCACCCTAGCAGCAACCCTTGCTTTGCTGTCTGGCGCCAACGCATCCGAAAAGACCTCCTCCTCTTCATCCTCCTCAGCTGCCAAAAACGGTTACGATGCCATAATATGTGGTCAAAACGGCTACGAAGATGGATCCGGACTCTCATGTAAGTGCTCCTAAGTTTGGAAATCCACCACTGGCGGGCTCCTGACAGCATGAAGATAGCGCAAATGCTTGGAATCCCTCCAAAAACGGGTTTCAGTGCCTTTCGGTAAGTTCCTCTACTGACAGATGATATCTGATGATGCTTTTGGTGCCCTCACCAGGAGTTTGCCGTGTCTTGACTGCCTGATCATCTGCACCCAACTGCATTTGCACGTGGGCGGGCTGGATCAGACTGACAATATCCTTTTCCCACGCCTTTGCTGACTCCTCCAGGTCATCAACGCGAGCTCTTCCACCGCCGGTGGCTTTGATGCGACGTGGAAGTGGCAGGGAGATCCTGGCTCGGTACACTCTTACCCGCATGTGACTTTCTCGTCGGGCGATCTGCCGCTTTCCGTGTCCAACATTTCCGCCCTGAGGTTGGCTGCATCATGGGCCTACTCAACTGGCACAGCTATCAAAGCTGCTCCCGCCGGACGCCTGGATGTCTTCGATGCCAACGGCCTCGATGACGTCGGGGCAAAGGCAAACATCGCCTTCGACATTTTCATGGACCCTGACAAGCACAAGGCAACCTCTGCCACGGCTGCCAAGTACGAAATGATGATTTGGATCGGGAAGGTTGGTGAGCCTCAACCGATCGGCTTCAGGTCTGAGAATGCCACCTGTTACACCCAGCAGCTGGGCGACTCGAACTTGTAAGTTGTTGTCCCTGAACCCCCGTACTATGTGTACAGCACGGTCGTCCAGCTTTTCAGCTGCCCCTGGATGTAACATCGGGCTGCATTGCAAGTGCACCCGGTTCTCAGCTCAGCCCAACCCGCCCCTCCCCCCCTGTCACTGTTTGTTCGCATTGTTACACGACACGGGCTAGACATAGACACCCTTGCCTCTCTCCCTTGGCTCCATCTGTCACACCCTGCACTCGGCCGAGCGGCGCCAAGTGGCCTCGTCCCGGCATGCGTTGCTTCTGCGTGGGACGAGCGGAGCTTCCCAGTGGCGCCAGCCCAGGTTGTCGGGCATCCTTGACGGCTTACCCCCACCCTCGACTTGCGTGCGCGGACGTTGACGTTCCCGTTCCCGTTGACATCCTGAAGAAACTCATGTTGACTCCCACTCCCTGCAGCACGCTATTCACCGGCCAGAACACCCGGGGCACACTGGTCTACAGCTGGGTGTCACCCGCAGACCAGATGTCCTTTGACGAGGACATCACGCCGCTACTGCAATACCTCTGGCGTAACGATCTCGTATCTGCTGACGCCCGGATCGGGCTTGTTGAGTTTGGCTCCGAAGCCTACTACGCGGGCAAGAACGTAACCTTCAGCGCCGGAGATTTCGGAATGGACGTCTGGCCCGGGACTCCTGTCAAGTTAGAACTGAACCCGGCGGCAGACAACTGCGAACCTCCTCAGAGCCCCGGGGGGCCGCAGTCGCCGGAGGAAGGAATCGGCGTCCGGGCTCTACATACTTCATTGGGGGGCATGTTGGTCTGGATGATTGTCGTCTTTCTTTCTGCAGGGACAGGTTCAGGCTGGTATTTTGAGCTGTAGTTACCTTTCCAGTTAGCCTGTTGCTTACTTGATTATTGTGAGCCTGGCTCAAATAATTGTGTGGTCTGTCTATACTCACTGTTCACCACACTTTGTTTCAGCACTATTACAAAATTCTCCGGGTGTGACAGACTTTACTCGAGTGCGCGCTATAATTTTCCAGGACCTCCAATTTCTCGGGGGAAAAAAAAGTCGCGCTTTTCTGACTTGTGTAACTTTACCAGAGCAAATCGCTTTGCGAGGATGCCTTCGTGAAGTCCTCCCCCTGCTCATTCTAGCATGTTCCTAGCGTGAAGCCACCCGCGTATCTGCATACTTCTTTCGTCCTCCAAGCTGATATCCGAGATTTCCTTCAGCTGACTGCTGGCTTCCAGATACGGAATCCCTGCCTTCTAGCCTTTTCTCTACCTGGGTATGTCTTGCTTCTAATCAGTCTCCCTTCCGGGTTTCTATCTTGGCGGAAACCTCCTAGTGGCGACTGCACATCCAGACTTCCCAAGGGTTGACCATGCTAGACCCACATGTGCACTTGACTCCTATCAGAGCGCGTGGACACACCTTTGATGGGCACGCACGGTCGTCCCTGTTGCCAGTAGTGAGCCAACAGGTGTGAGGATGAAGAGATCGTTGCCTATCCCTTAGCCACACCAAAGAGCTAACAGCGCCACTTTAAGACATGCAACTGGATCAAAGCCCAGAAGCCTGGATCAAAGACCAGAAGCGTGGATCGGGATTATTCGAGATCTGCGGGCAGTGGTAACCACCGCATAGCCCCGATAGTCTATTTTTCGGTCATTGAATAACAGCTCTGGCCAGATGCTTGGCAAGAACCGGTGCGGCAACCTTCCACTTGAGATTGCGGCGCACCCGTCACATAATTAACGCGAGCTCTCACCCATTCTGCCAGTAGATTTCTGCTTTTGTTCTCGTGTCCATTTTCTTAGACTTGGGCAGGCTTGGCCATTGTCCTTTTCACCACTGCTCGTTACACATCCACCGAAATTCCCGCCATTCGTTCACCTGCATATTGTTCCCCTTCCACCGCCTCAACTCGCTTCCATACGCATTTTCTTGTGCAATTCCGTTCACTCAAATCACGCTTCATTGCACCACTTGTTACCTTGCTGCAGAGAGACTCGGTCGGTCCGCAGCATGAAGTCTCCTCCATCCCCACCGGCGCCCGCTGCTGCCAATCCTTTCGAGGCTCGCGAATATCAACTAGCTCACAGCTCCACCCCGAGTAGCAGTGGGAGCTTGTCAGAAAGTTCCAGCGTGAGTAGAAGGTTTCTCCGAGCCTGATTCCAATACGAGTCATTAATAGTGACCATAGGACTCGTCTCTGCCCGCTGCCCCTGCGGCAACCCTCTCCCCGCCATCTCAGCGAGGTCGTGATCAACCTACGCCCCGTCCCGCTCGCCCGGCTGACTCTGACCTTGAGATTGTAAGTCTTTGATGACGTGACAGTTGGATGCATTTGTATATTAATCATAAGCATCAGACTCCTGCTGGCGCCGTTGCCGACTCGCGAACTCAAGCGGGTTCCAACGCCGAAGTCTTGAACGAAAAATGCAGTCCCTTCGACTCGGACCCCGAGTCCGGTGGAGCCCCAGGGGTCTTTACCACTGCTGACAAGAAGGAGGCGGATAATTCTCAACCGATAGCTTCATCAACTGAGCCAAAGACTAAGTCTCGTAACCCCTTCAAGCGGTCATATTACTGGATGCGGCGTACATACTGTCCCATTGAAGAGCCGCCTTTGGTCCTCCCAAGCTGCCCCACAGACGCAGAAAAGCTGTCGTATATCCACACCAACCGGATCCCGCTGTACATATTCGGCATCTTCTCCTTCTTGTCCCTTTCAGCGGGCATGTGGCTCTTCTCCCTATGCGCTACACCGTTCTACTTCTACGGCGCCTTTGTCGGCTTCCTCAACCTCTACCTGTTCATCAGCTACATGGTTGGCGTTGTCGGAAAGGACTGGGACTACGAGGCCCACAAGCAGCGGGTCGAGCGGCACCCCCTCAACGCCGAGACCGCGCCGACCGTGGACATCTACCTTCCCGTATGCGCCGAGGAGGTCGAGATCCTCGACAACACGTGGAAGCACGTCACGCAGCTCGACTGGCCCGCCGACAAGATCCAGGTGCATGTTATGGACGACGGGGCCAACCCGGTCGTCCGACAGCTGGCAGAGCGCTACGGGTTCAACTATACCGTCCGCGAGGACCGCCCGAGGCTGAAGAAGGCGGGAAACCTGCGGTGGACGTTTGCTCGCACGAGCGGGGACTTCTTCGCCATCTTTGACGCCGACTTTTGCCCGCGGCCGGACTTCCTGAAGGAGCTGATGGTCGAGCAGCTCGACGATGAAAAGGTCGCCATTGTCCAGAGCCCGCAGTTCTTCCGCGTCACTGATGAGCAGACCTGGGTCGAGCAAGGCGCCGGCGCGACCCAGGAGCTGTTCTACCGTGTTGTCCAGGTCAATAGGAACAGGTGGGGGGCGAGTATCTGCGTCGGAAGTAATGCTTTGTACCGACGCGCTGCTCTTGTGGACGTCGGTGGTACGGCGGAAATCGGTTTCTCTGAGGACGTGCACACGGGGTAAGTCGTCATTTCATTAGCGATGAGTGCGTCGATGCTAACATGAAACATAGCTTCGGTGCCGTCGACAGAGGCTGGAAAGTCAGATATGTACCACTTTGTCTCGCAACTGGCGTCTGCCCGCCCACACCACGTGCGTTCTTCTCTCAGCAGATGCGCTGGGCACGTGGAAGCACCACACTCCTTACCAACGGTCACTTCTGGGTTTCAAAGTTGACTTTGATGCAGAAAATCTGCTACCTCTGTGGTAAGTAATACAACTTGAAGCACAATAGAAACCACTAACCAACAAAATATTCAAGGCTTCCTGTACTACTCGGCCGTCTCTCTCGGCATTTTCATCTCCCCCATCCCTGGAATTCTACTTCTCTGGTTCCGCCCCGAGTGGTTCAAGTACTACAACCTTGCCTTCGCTGTTCCCTCGCTCTTCTACGGCCTGGTCATTTTCCGAGTCTGGTCCAAGGCGTCGTACGGCATGAACGTCCAGCACATCATGCTGATCCAGTCATACGCCTATCTGACCGCTATCAAGGACCGCGTCTTCAACATCGAGCTGATGTGGGCCGCCTCGGGCGATGCCAAGGCCCACAAGAGCCACAAGTACCGCAACATGCGCATTCTCTGCTGGGTTTGGAGCATAGCTACCTTGGGTGGAATGATCAGCGCTGTGACATGGAGGCTCACGCATGGTTTTGAGTGGTACAACCCGATCCCGCTGATTGTGCTGAGCCTTTACAATATCTATGTGGCGCACCGCTTCCTTTTCTGCAACTGGTAGAGACGGACACATGGGCTTTGGCCGAAGCAGGCGAGCCTGCGAGGTCTCCAAGGAACAAAGCTCATACATGCCCACAGAGATTGCATTTTTCTTGCTCTGAAGTTGGCTTTTTCGGGTTTCCTGCATACGCGGCGCCAATACTGGAGGAAAATCCTGGATTCGCTATCACACCACCGAGTCGTAGATTCTTTGGAAGGGCGGGGCCTTAAATGGAAGAGTTGCTTAGTTTTAATAGATTAATAGGACAAATAGAGGAGCTGAGCCAAGTCAATCATTATGATGCCGACCGGTATTATTTACACCCGATTCGTCCCCACAAAGTCAGTAGCCAGCGGGTTTCTTCCTGTTTTTATTTTTTTAGTCGGGTGAAGAAGGTTGCAAAATTAATTACCTGGTTTCGCTTCTATCCTGCATACGTTGGAAGACATACATGGCGCCTTCATAGAGTGGTAAACGCTCAAGACCTAGCGCTTAAAAAACATACATTGTCTACAAGAGTGGTACAAATAGGATAGGTGAAAATGGATTACAAGTTTGAGCTGAGTTGCAAAAGGGCTTTGCTGGTGTCCGGTACAGTTACAGCATCTATTCCTCCCAACCTCCTTTAGAACAACCTACTAGAGACTACCTCCCATAGGATAAGCCCCTAACCCCCCACCGGAAAAAGTAATATGAGACAGAATTTGAGAGTTTCAAAGGCCACAGGGCTCTGTTAAAGCATTATGAATTCTTTGTTTGAGCACGTGGTGGTGGCATGGTACTAGTGTGTGCGATGCGGTAGCAAGGGAACAACCCGGGGCCGCAAGATCTCATCTAGTACAACAGGTTGCTCTAACCCATCACCGATGCAACCTGCATTCTATGTGTTGGTTGTTCGGATGAGTTCATGCCACATGCTCAGTTTCCCCGTTCCCATTTCCTTCACCCTTCTCCTGAATTTGCATCCGGCTCTCTCTTCTCTGCCACGGATTTTCGCCACCCCAGCCGTGCTTCTGAACCCTCTTGCTAGTTTTGACTGCATCCTTTTCCAGAAACAACCAATCGATCTCCTCCAAAGTAAGATTGCTTGTTTCGGGGTAGCAGAAATATACAAGTGGGACGAATGCAAAGTTGAGAGCCATGAAGATCAGGTAGCCCTTCCACGCCAAGTTGTTGAGAAGAGTTGGAGTGACCATGACAACAAAGAAGTTCCAGAGCCAGTTCGACGAGATGCCAACCGCGGTTCCTTTTGCTCTCACGTGTAATGCTAAGTATGACGTTAGTTCTGCTACGAACCGTAACGTGGTGCATTCTAGAACATTACAGAACAGGAACGACGGGGATTTGTGAAAGAGTTGACTGTAGGAAGAGGGACACGTACGGAGTACCTCTGGCACATATACCCACGGAATGCAGTTGGCGGTGGCTCCGAAAATGAGCATGTAGGTGAAGAAGAAGGTTACGCTGGCGGAGGATGTCGCCTTTGCCAGGTCACCACCTCTGCTCTGGAAGCTGAGCAGGATTGAAATCATCATCATTGAGATACCGAGTCCAAAAGAGCCCCACATCATCGGCTTCCGACGGCCATACTTGTCCTACATGATTTGTGATTAGCTTTATCTTCTCAGGAGGATGGAAAGGATGCGTACCAAGAAGAATGTTGGGAAAAGGGAGCCGAAGAAGAACATGGCGTTGATGACTCCACCTAAGAGCAAAGACAATTGCCGCGACAGTCCGACGTTGAGCTGCAAGACAGAAGTGATGTAATAAACGACGAGGTTTATGCCGCCCATTTGGTTCATGAATTGCATGCCGTATGCGAGAAGAACCCTTCTTCCAGTCTGGACTTCATCACGCTTCAGAAGGTTGGACCAGCGGTACTCGCCATGCTCCCGTTCCATCTTGAGGGCTTCCAGAATCTCGCCTTGTTCCTTGGCTATCTTTGAGTCTTCGGGAGGTCTGTCGTAGACCTTGCAAAGTACTGCCAGGGCTTCCTCCTCTTTCCCATGAGCATACAAGTATCGAGGAGATTCGGGGAGCCCAAACACCATCGCAATAACGACAAAGGCGAACAGCATCTGGCACGCGATCGGTAGTCGCCATGCAATAGATCCAGGAACGAAGCTCATGCCGTAGTCGAACCAGTACGCGATTTCAATGCCGACGCCCACGAAGAGGGGCTCAGAAGAGACCAGCCGCCCGCGCTTGGACGCTTCGCAGAGCTCGGATTGGTACATTGGTACCGTGCTTGTTTCGATCCCTGTGCCAATGCCGGTGATGAATCGCGCGATCATGATGTGAGGTACCGTGAAGGCGCTTGTTTGTAATGCCGCTCCGACCTGTACTTGAGTTTGAGCCTAGCCCGTGTCCAACTTGGTCGAGGGGGATGTGCTCACTATAATGAATACCATCGCAATCCACATCGCGAGCCTCCGACCAGTCTTTTCACAGAATATGAATGATAGTATGCATCCCGAAAAGCAACCCAAATTGTATATGCTCACGATGATGCCCTCGAGGCTCTATAGTGGTGACGTTAGTCCTGCTACGGATCCTAAAGTGTTGCATTCTTGAATACTCTAAAACATGAAGTAAGGGGATCCGTTAGAGGAAAAGATGATACTGACGGGATTCGGATGCCCAAACTGTGGGGTTTGTCAGCAGTGTCATTGGTCGGACAATCTGTTGTAGTAGTGACTTACTGTATTGAGGAAATTTTCGTTGCCCACGATGCCGCTGAAGACTCCTTGATCGTATCCAAAGAGAACGAACGCCTATTTCTGATTAGCCACAATTACATATGTCTGTTGATAACTGCACAATCAGGAGACAGAAGGGCACATCTGAAGAAGGACATCTTGAATGCCCGATCAAGCCGATTCCACAAAACAAACAGCAGGGCGTCAACAGAAAAACATGAGGCGAAGGTTTCAAAGTCTCACCATTTGGCATGCCACCGTAATAGCGATGCGAAGCTTTCTGCCCCGACCGAACCATTGTGTTTGAATCATGATATGCAGCTGTCCCGAATCACCGGATCTGCTCTAACATGCGTTACAAAAGAGAAGGATGGGTCAATCAGATCTCGTGGAACAGAGTAGGAAATTGGGGAACTCTGCATATAAATGGTGGCCGGCCAGGACGTTGCGTTTTGATCGGTTGATGATACCCTGTCCGCCTCGATCTTGCCCCTCAGATCCAGTGCCGTTTTCCGGTCCTTATTATTCTGACATCAGACCAGCCAGCCGGCTTGCCTGAACAGGATGAGCCGGCCACGCCGCGTACTAGCGAGGCAGCAAAACCAAGACGGCGTCGTACTTGACTGGAGCGCATCCAGGCCGAAACGTGGGGAATGATCGACAAGCTCGTCGGTTGTGGTCCGATACCCCAGACCGGACCCATATTCCCGGGCCATTCCCCAGATTCCAAAGATGCGACTCTGGGGTAGTATTTAATGGGACAAACATGTGTAGTAGTGATGTCCTGGATACCGGCCCCGGCAAGTCTGCATGAGCACATCAGCTCTCTTCACCCTCGCGGATACCCCAGCTTCGCCCCACAACATTGAACAAAAGTCCACAGTATCTTAACAGTCAGTCAGCGCTTCTAGCCCCATGCAGATGCGCTTAATCTCGGGTTAGTCTGATTTTACTCGTTCCAGATGTGGCAACGCGCAAAATATCCCATTCGTGCGCATTAAATATGTTGCCGCCACTGGGTAACCCGTCTGGCCGCTCCACTCATCGCACGTGTACCTACCTGGGTAGTTGCAAATGAGGCTTGGGGCTACTTCCGAATCGCGGCTCTGTGTCCGTGGCCTTTGCGAAGCGTATCATGATAGACTTTTTCAATTTGAAATGCCGGTCATGGATATCCGGAGGGAAATACACCGTGATGAACCATATATGGCACTTGACTGTTTGAATAGAAAGATTACAAGTTTCTGTAACGTTGATTTCAGAATTAGCTTTAGAGGCGACGCTTCCAACGACACAATTTTGCCTGCAGCAAGCACCTGGGGAAAGGGCTTCATGACGTTTGCATATTTCAGCAAGCCTCACCGAATTTGTGCTCAGAGTTGGGCTAACTGGAGACATGTAGGAAACTACCAATAGGAAAAATTACAAGCGTCAGAAGGATGGGTGAGACGATCATCACTGGCCCAAACGCTATGAGTCTGATACATAGCGGAGCCCATAGGATCAAAGAACGCTGAAGAGGTTTCGAACCGGAGCAGGAGGGAATTGACTGCATCTGAATGGTACGAGCAGTTGAGCCCGATCATGTGTCGCTGGTGGGCTGGAAGATGTCGCACAAAGCAATGCCAAGCGTGGGCCCGGATGAATCCACTTGATTGGATTCTCAGGTGTGGGGGACTAGTCGAGACCACGGTTGCTGGAAAATTGCCTGGTGGTCTAGTATAAACTAAGGCAGGTTTCTAGTTGACTTGTGCAAAGGTTTACAACTTTCTCAATTCCAGCAATAGGCAGGCCACCGTAGAGTCAGGATTTGTTTGTGGTCAGGTTAGACCGGGCCTTGAATCCTCCAGGATTGATCACATTGTTCCAGTAGTAATTTGGAGGGAAGCCCGTACTGAAAGTAATCCATTCCAACCGTAGCCATATGGTAAATGAACTGGCACCACTTTGCAGCCCTGACAGGATCCGAGGTGCCCCTGACAAGCACTCCGCCACCATAGGAGAATGCCTAGCCACTAATGACCACTGAACTTGGTAAGCACCCTGCGGCAGTTGGACTTCACCACCAAACCCCCGAGGCCTAATTGGAATTTACGCATAGCAAAACCTTTGTTCGGTTACAATACACCTCCATAGTCTTCCTAGCTCAACGAACAAGTGAATTATTGCTTGAGATAGTGATGTCGGGAGACATCGGCTTGATCCAAATCTAATGATCCAAAAGAACATGCAAAGTAGAGCCCTTGGCAACTAGATCGATGCTGTGATTGTAGGACATGACGACATACTCCTGTACAGGTTGAACACCAGCTATAGACAGAAGGATATTAGAACAATTTCACGCTTATAGCGGTTCCAGAAATCTTATGTGCATATTGAAGAAATGAAATTTTATCAGTTAGACTCAGATGGGTCTTGAACACCCAATCAACTAGCGTCCAAGTGCTACTGCAGCAAGGGGCCCACGATACAACCCATGAATATTACAAGCCATGGATGCTTACAACTTGAGATTACCATCCAAAGTTCTCAATTAAGGTAAGCTCGCACTGCCAGCCGAGAGAGCTTACGGGGAACCATCACTTGACGCGGTGCCTCCTGCCGCTTAGTGACAACATGCACTGGTCCAGAATTTGAACTCCCGAGCCGAAAAAGCGACTCAGCCACTCGGATGGTGTGCAACCTCCAAGAAACCACATACTACCTAGTTACACGCCGAACTTTCCTACTGCTGCCTGGATATTCCCACGTGTGGCTTATGCAGACACGTTGCAGGGACTTCTCATTTCACTTTGGTACAGTGTCCAAAAGCCGCGTTTCTGACACCTACTTGAACATGGCCAAGAGTCGAGACTGGTCCATTCTATGTGGCCAATCTAAGCTTATTTATGAGCCACCAGATGGTTCTGTTGAATCAAGCATAGTCGTTCAGTTTTGTCTTGTCTTGAAATGAACCAAGACCCTCTACACTTCTAGCTCCCCGTCAATAGTGATTTCAAGAAGGGAGCTAGAATACAAAATAACACATACTAGTCAACAGCATGGTCTTGTCCCGTACAGTGGTGCATTGTCACTTCCAGGCAACAGTGTTACATGCCAAGTTTGAAATCAAGAGAAGAGGTCTACAAATAGAAAACGTAGAAGGATATTACGCACAGGTTATATTGCCCTTCCGTTCCACTTTGGCGAAAAGTCTCCGTTAGCTGATTTCGCAACTACCACAATACCATTATGACCGGGAAGCTGGTCATAGTATGCAATGGCATCTGGTGGCTTGTCAGTGACTGGCATTCTGTGCTTGGTTCGCCACAAAGTTATTGAGCCCGGATGAAATCACGCATTGTGCCAGATTAGTAAAGTCGATGCCCAGCTACGAGTGCCAAGGACGCTCGATGGATCATACGGCGCATCCGAAGCAACTTGACCTTGGCCAAAGAGAATTTCACCAATGGATATGCCAAGCATCTGTACAAAAAGACTAGGTACTCGACTAGGTATTTTCCCCTGTAAGCAACAGGTTACATTGATGGCTTGAAATTTGTCTAGAGGTAGATGGCCACCCTTATGCTCATGAAGATTCCGCAAAATGAAAGTGCGTGATACGGTGTTATGTCTGGGCGTGGAATATAAATACTGCCTTGTTGAATCTGCTGAAGTATGCCTCGGGTAGCCTCGATGCCGTAGCATTCGCCAACCTTTTGGAAGTCCTCGGAAGTTTCTGAAGTCAAAAAGGTCTGCACGATGGCCAAAGTAGTGACGGGTCTTATTGCATTGTGCATTGCTCAAACAGCTCATGCCTCCCCGTGGTCGAGAATGAGCCCGTGTGGATGCCCTTGGGTGTTGGACCACCAGTGGAGTCCGAGGCCAGCATCACAAGCATCGAAGACATTCTAATTGCTGAGTTCATCACCCTCGCACAGTATGAAGGCGCCATGTATGTCCTCGGACATATACGGAATAGAAGCGAAACCACTCATCACCCTCGACGCCGACATCCTGCAGAGCGTCATTGAGAACAACGTCACGGAGGTACCGCCGTCGGATTTCGGCAATGTCTCGGAGTCCGAGAAAAGGGGGATTATCGGAGGAGTAGACAATCGCGTCCGCTGCACCGACAGAAACTTCCCATACTCACCTATCGGCCGTCTCGAGCACGCGAGCGGCTTGTGCTCGGCGACACTGGTTGGTCCGCGCCACGTTGCCACCGCCTTGCATTGCATTCCAGAGCAAGTGACTCCAATGACCTTTCGACCTGCATATGCCGGCGGAGATACCTATCCATCTTCGCAGGTTCAGTATGTGCTCAACTCAGGCGTACCTATCGGGGCCCCATGCTGGGAGTTCAGTGACTGGGCTATCCGTAAGTTTTCTGGCAACTTGAGTCGAATTGAAAACCCAATTACGGTTGCAGAGACAACGACAACAGACTAACGTTCTTCTAGTAATCCTCAAGGACCGTATAGGCGACCAACGTGGCTACTTCGGGGCCAGGGTCACCGAGGATCAGCACCTCAAAAAGAACGTCTGGTACCACATGGGCTACCCAAGCGACAGGGATGGCGCCTCCCAGCCTGACCGCCAGGGAGAGATCACAGTCTCGAGGCTCAACACGTTCTCGGGTTGCCCCAACGAAAGACGGGATATGATTGTTACTGACGCTGATGCCCAGCCTGGCCAGTCTGGTGGTCCCCTCTGGCTGGGCCCTGAATGGGACGTCAATGGGAACCGCTACGTCTATGGCGTCTGCAGTGCGACGAGCGACCTTGACACGGCCTTCTCAGGCGGTAGTGTCTTCAGTACGTACATTCTTCCCCTGTGTCACTTGGTTGCTTTGCCGTCCACCGCTGTGGATTAGCATCGACATCCATCATCTAGGCCGAGTGAATGGAAGCATCTTTTATTTCACGAACCAACTTCACCGAAATACGTCTTCTTTCATCACTAACATCCGTATAGCTCAATGGGTCGCAGCTGCTAGGACCAACTACCCCTAATCATGGAATTGGATCCACGATGGACAGTAACTATATACAGCCTTCTCAAGCAAAGGGGACGGAACCAAGCATCACAGCTCGGATGCCAGAATTATTCGCAGTTAGATGGTTGGCTTCCAGGGAACTGGGACGCGTATGCGACGCGTATGCGGGGCTCCAATATTGGCTGTCTATAGTGGCAACTTCAAATGTATAGTTTATGCAACCATTTCCCTACTCTATCCATATACGCTAGGCAAACCATTTTTGGAAGTCCTTATTTTAACGCTCATTTTAACGACCAAGCATTTTTACTAAGATAACCCCATGGATCATCTTGCAGACGGATTTGTGTTTGAAGGTTGTCAGCACCAAATGATACCAGGTACTTGGAAGCACGGCATCGAGAGTCTTGAGCGACTATTGACGACCGGACCGGATTGTCGAGCAAGGCCCAGGCTGAGTGTTAAGGCCGAGAACATTGTTTCAGCGTAAACCTCGAGAACAGCATATACTTAAGTACCAATTGAACCCTGGTGCCGATAGAATGAGAGACTGCTCTGATGGCCCAGCACGGCTGTTGGACAATCCATTGCCGAAGATCTTAAACAGCGACCGATCCGGGGCTCTAACCTTGTGTGGTAGACATCCAACACACTCTGCAGGTGATCTATGCAATGCATACATACTACCGGCGCTTCCGAAGACCCTCGGTAGCAGTCGCGTTGGGCCGGGCAGCCGGCGTTGAGCCGTGAACACTCGCTCGGCTGATACACTAGGACGAGGACCACGTAAGAGGCACACTCTGGTTTTCTTTTTGCTAGTTACAAGTGCTGGACCACGAGAACTGATGGAACATGACCAACTCGGTGATAACAGCTTCATGCGCCAGGGGTTTTGCCTCTGCTGTGACCAGGATTTTCTTGGGGACGCAATGCGAAGCTAGGGCTCTAAATAGTGACGCGATCGATGAATAGACACAACAATTTGACGTGTACCCACTCCGCTATGGTTCTGAGGTTTGTGGGCACTCTCTTGGTCATCAGCAGGAGCCGGACTGGGCTGCTGTGGAGAGGTGCGAGTGGGAGGCCTGGAGGATTGCCAGGTCCTTCGCCGAAGAAGGCTCATACTCCCCAGCATAATACTCGAAGACTTTTTTTTAGCTGGCTACAAAATGAGCCTATCCTAGCTTGATTGACAACGCTCACTCCTGCCCTTCCTTCCCAGGTTCTGTCTGAAAATTCAACGGTCCTGCAGTCAACATTCAGGGCCTGACAGTGCGGAGCGTCTTGAGCGCAGAGCGACCTTGAGTCCGGGATGTGCCTCCCCGGGCCTTGGGCAAAGCAAAACCTGTTTCCTGTACTACAGTACGACTTCATCGAGAATATCATCTCTGAATTCGGTAACCGGCTTGTTGAGAAACTCTATCCCAACACTGTGAGCTGATGTACAAGGTGGGACAGCAATGTATCATTTGCGGATCGATGAAGCAAACGAAACATGACTCGGGCCAATCGGCACTGATACTGAGTAGCATAGCGTTGATCGTTGCTTGCCTTGGCCCTAAAGCCCACTGAGGGTAGCATCGACCTGTCATCCGAGAGTGAACTGTGCGACGCGAACCTTTAATAACTGGAGTCAGTATCCAAGCAAATCTTGCGATTGTTGGTGATAGTTTGGATACGCCAACATCGAGGGGGAGACTGTATTCCCATGAAACAATTCAGTGTTCAGACGCGCTGGTGTCTGACAGTGAACGCAAATGGAATGTCGGCAACAATTCTGGAGGCCCACCTGAGCTGAAGCTCAGCGCAGCGCTGGTCAGCTCCCTAGTCCAACAGCCGTGAAGGGTTGTCACCCTCGCCGGATGGCCAAACCTAAAAGAGCCCCCACATGCCGACATTGCCTCAGTTCTAGTAGCTACTCCGGGACGCGCGTGCCAAGTGTAACCTTATTATCGATTCAGAGATTGGAAACAGGTGGAGTTGAGAGCAAGAATCGGTGGAACTTAAATCCCAATAACCTCTCCCTTTGACGTCGCCGTGGCTTGTTTGCATGGGTACAAGAACCGCCAAGAGGCCCGGTGAACCTGCCAGGACAAGTCTCCATAGAACCCCAGATCAGCGATGGGGATTCCCCCCAAAATGAATGCGGGGCCCCGCAGCCAAAGTGGATCGTTCTCCGCGGTCAGCTTTCAGGGATGGAAGCCATGGATGAGACGGATTCCAGGAGGTTGAGGTGGTCATACGGCTCAGGTAGCGTGAAAATAAAGCGCCCGTCTACAGGTGTCGGGCGGCCATAAGAGGACCCGCGGTGCTGCCGCTGTGGATGGGTAGGGGGAAAGAGATCCAGCGCTTTGGTTCCAGGCACAAAAGCAAACAGCTGTGGGCCTGCCGGTGTGAAACAATGCGCGTATTGGCTTCCAAGCTTTCCAGAAAGATGTCCAGGTCGAGTTACACTGGCAGCACCATATCGCCTGCTTTTGAGCCTGCAGCCCGGCCAGCAACGTGGTAGTGACCATGCGATGTAGTTGTATTCGATCCGGCACGGACTGGTGTGACAGTGACACTCAGCAGGTACGCCCCCAACTTGAAGGGCCCAAGTTGAGCCTCAACGCCGCCGATCGTCCCCGAACTGGCCACGCGTACGGTCTCGTTCAACCGCCCGCAGGGCTGCCTTCACGAGCCTCCCCTCTCCGATCGACACAACCATGTGGCCCAGAATTGGCGCCACGCTGTCTAGCCCCCACGACCGTAAAAACTACATTCCGCCCCAGATCCGGCTAAGTTTGACCAAGACAGGCACAAGGGACTAGTGGCTCCTTCAAAGACGGTTGTTCGATGGCGCCAAGGATCTAGAGAGCTCTCCCGCTAGCTGGTGGCATTCGTTGCACCACAGCATCAAATAGCACGCATCATTTGCATCCCGTAGCCCCCCTAGAGATCAAGAAGGTGTGCCACCACTGGCTGCGGCGGCCCAGGGAGCTGGTTCTCGACTCGAGTCGTAATCGTCAGCCTGGCAGGCGGGATTGTCTCGACGGGCAGCTATTGGAGGGGACTAAGCCCGTCGAAGTCTGTCACAGCGAAACCTAATGCGGTGACTTGTGGGCCTTGGCGGGGGTCAGGCTGTCCTAGGAATTTCAGTGCCGCGGCCAGGGCTCAGGGGTCCAGCATGTTCATGTTCATCTGAGCGGAGAGCAGAAATTAACCCGGCGAGATGCCTCGCGGCTCCCCTGGTAGCGCCGGGCGACGCTCCCGAGTCTGACCAGGGGCATATATACTCAGTCCCCTTTCTTACTATTTGATTCAGATACGCCTTGAACCTGGGTCCCTCTTTCTCAGTCATTCAATATTGTCACCCCACCTATTCCACTTCAACAGGAACACTCAGCCAACATGGAGATTGACGAGATCCAGGCCCCGAAAGGCCCGGAGGTTTCCCACATCGACAACCGAGGGGACGTCGAGAGCCCACCCACGGAAAGCTACCAGCAGAATGGGCAGCAAGTTCAGGTGGAACAGGATGCCCCAGAGCCGAAAGTCTCGTTATCAACGTTGCTGGCTGTCTTTGTCAGTCAATAATACCCACAAGACACGGTGATTAAGGATAATTAATACTAATGCTGGGATGGCAACAGTTTATGGGCCTGTCATATGTGCCCGCCATCAGCGCCGGTCTGCTACTTCCCACCGGTATCCTGCAACAAATAGGACAGCAACTGGGCGACACAGAAAACATTATATGGATTCCCGGTGGCTGGTCCGTCGCTTCCGCCGTGGCCTTCTCCATCGCTGGTGGCCTTAGCGATGTATTTGGTCGCCGCTGGGTGCTCATGTCTGGTCAACTTTTAACTCTGATCGGTGGTGTAAGCTCGGACCTCCTCCTCGAGACACGAATACCGAACTGACACACATGAAGATTATTGCTGCAGTTGCAGACTCGACTCTTCAGGTCGCTGCAGGAGTCACAATTATGTGAGTATCGAAAGTATCCTACTCTGTCTTTACACGAGTTTATTAACCGGACGTAGCGGATTCGGCGCAGGCACCATCTTCGTCGGGTATCCCGGAATTTCAGAATTGCTCCCCAACAAGTACCGGTATGTCAATCTTGGTAAATCGATCCCATACACACGATAAATGATGCTGACAATCTACAGAGGTATCGGTCTCGGATGGACCGAGTTCTGCATCAATATTCCTTGGGGTGCTCTCAGCGTGTACCTCGCAACCCAGCTCCTGATCAATGCGACGTGGAGGTGGTGCTTCTACATCGCCATCATATACGCTGCGGTCTGCATCGCCGGCACCTTCGTCTGCTACTTCCCGCCTTCCCGCCCGCAGCATGATTTCGAAAAATCTCGTTGGCAAGAGTTCAAGGAACTTGATTTCATCGGCCTTGGCCTCTTCGCCGCCGGCCTCTGCGTCTTCCTCGTCGGAATGACGGATCTGGGACGCGAGAACTACTCTGTCTCACTTGTTGCCTCGACAATCTCCATCGGAGCTGTCGTTTTACTGTGCAGCTTCTGGTACGACTTCACCGTGCCAAAGAACCCGATCTTCCCCTACAAGCTCTTCGCCATGTTCCGGGAGTTCACGGTGCACATAATCATCCTTTTTATCTCTGGCATGGTCTGGCAGGCTATCGTCACGCTCGGTCCTCAAGTCACCTTGTACGCCTTCACGAATGATCCTCTTGAGATTGGTAGAGTCATGATCCCCTCCACGATGTCCGGTGTTCTGGGAGGCTGGATCATGCCATCCCTTGTCCACAAGATCAAGCACATTCGGTATCAGATCATCTTTGCCCTTCTGATGCAGTGTGCTTTCACCGCCAGCTATGCCGCAGTTGTCCCATCGAACAAGGCGGCATGGAGTGCGATGCAGCTGTTTGGACAGTCCTGTTTCACGTGAGTGCCCTGTGCCTGGCCCCGAGTTATACTGGGTGGCTCGATTTGCTAACAAATCTTACAGTTGGGTAACTACCCTCGCGTACGTCTCTTCCGGCCTCTTTGTTCCTGTAGAGGAGCTCGGTGTCAGCGCCGGTCTCCTAGGAACGTCCCGCTCAGCAGGCGGTTCTGTCGGCAACGCCATCTTCAGCACGATCATGACCTCAGTCGCCAACAAGCACCTGAGTAACAACCTCGCCGGGGCCGCGATCGGCGCGGGCTACGACCCGGCGAACCTGAGCGCTCTCATCCCGGCCGTCATCCAAAACGCCGTCGGCGTCCCCTCCGCTTTCGACGGTGTCCCCGGCGCCACGCCCGCCGTCCTTTCAGCTACGGACGCCGCATTCAAGGAGACGTACGGACACGCGTTCAGGATGGTCTGCTACGCTTCTATCCCGTTTTGCCTGGTGGCTGCTGCTGTGTCGTTCTTTGTTAAGGACCCCTCGCACTTGTTGAACAACCATGTTGCTGTTCAGCAGGAGAAGGAGGTGCTGTCTGGAGTTCAGCGTCATCCAGACGCTGTGGCTGAGAAGACGGTCGATGATAGCTAAACGATGTGAGGGGACTGTTGTGGCGAGTGGCTGGCCACAAAATCATCATTATCGAATCTCAAGTGAAGGTTTTGCGATCTGAGGGGATCCTAGCGTCTTGCCTTTGTTTCTCAACAAGTTCATTGTACGTGGAAGTTAGACGCACCTGTTATCAAATAATTGAAAGCTATGGAACATGCACAACCATATATAATCACATGGGCCTCTCCCTACTTGTTAAATATTGTGTCTGAAATCCATGATCACGAGCGGCAGTGGGCACTTGAGGTTCTGGTTTGTCTGTCACGGGTGTAGTAATGGGATTACCCAGTTGGAAAGGTTTTCAGCCTTGGCCACTGCTATTTTTGGTGATGAGTACACTGTGAAAGCGATTTTCGTCGAATGAGACCGACCGTCAAATAGAGTGTTTTAGAGCTTGCACATGTGGTGTAGCACTTGCGGCTTGACCAAAGCTTATTCCCCAATGTACCTAGGTCGGCAGGAACGACTGTCCCGCCAGACAATTACCTGTTGGACCCCGGGTGACTGTGCCTCAGCTCTATCCGGGAGGAGAGCTGTGTCCAGCAGCTGTTGCTTGCTCAGGATCGAGTGGTTCAAGCATAAATTTCCTCGCCGAACGAGACCCAAACAAACATGTTCCAGCTCATCTGCAGCGCTCATGAAACGGTCCCAGAGCAGACTTGCGGTCACCTGCAGACCGAGGCATATATTAACTTTAAGTCAATAAAAGTCTGCAGCCTCGCGGCATTTTACGAGTTGGTCCCCCAGTCGTCTGCCACATAGGGTACCCTCCCTTTTTGTACATGTGAATCTCTGACGGCGGCCTTGGCCAATGATCAATAGGTAGGAGCCACGTTAATGTCACTTAGATACTGCATCCTAAGCCAATTTGCTTCACTAAAGGGTGTTATGCATCACGTTGAAATCAAGGCGATGGAAAGGGAGAATACTTAAGGAAATAGGGTTATATTTCCTCCTTTTCACCATCTTCTTCTATTTCTTCGTCTTGATAAAGAGATCGGAAATTCGCACAGCAAAAAACGGAAGGTACACAGGTACAAGTGCACCCCCGGTACGCCAACCTTAATTTACACCACCAATTCGCCACATAAAACAACAAGACACGGTCATTAACTATACATTTATCACCATACATACAAAAATGCCACTATCATCGCTTCTGCTTACCCCTATCGTCACTTCTACTTACCCCTATTGTTTCTTCTACCCTGGAAGTTGTCTCTAAGTCCGTGTTCAGTACCCACCCTCACTATCATGAAGCCGTCTATCCTTATGGGGTCCAGCCTTCAAACAGACAGAAATAGACTACAAAGTCATGGCATTCTGATTTCTCACCACATTTCAAAACCATAAATAAATTTACAAGATTCTGTTGTATTAAAGAATAACGCTCACTCGCTGCTTTTTGTCCACCAGTGGTTGGACCCTGCGTGATTGTTGGGGTGGTAGGGCTTGACACATCCTCGACATTTTACGGCATCAGTCCAGTCACATCTGCCAGGGCGATAGGAATGGCCTTAATTTAGCTTCCAGGACTATAGAAATACATCTCACTCAGTATTTCTCGCGGTTGAATCACTGAGCGATCTTATTTTCCGTACACCCGGCTTGCTGCTGTATTTCAGCCGTGCCCGGACCGGTGGGATGTCTTCCGGAGAATACGTGCAGAATCCCCGACCATACTAGATGCCTTGGCACGCTGACAGCAAACCAGGCGACGAGGGGAGTTGCACAGCGAAGGGGAGATTAAGGAGATGAAGCATATCTGTAGGCCAAGCAAATGGCGGAGACTACCTAGGTAGTGCCGAATGAAAGAAGAAAAGTTCTATCCAGGATTACTCGAACACGTGTCATTCAAGTTGTGCAATCCCAAGCTTGTTTCGCACGAAATTCACTTATTCCTTGGCGGTAAGACATGTCCACCAAGGATTTATCTAAACTCATCATTTAACCAGGTCTAAGCCGTTAAGGCTTTAGCTATATTATATTTTTCTTCTGTACTATATAACTGTCTTTCTGTTTAGTTACTTGTTTCTTCCCTAGCCTAAAGCTTATATATAAAGTCTTCTATAGCTTTATATATATCCTTATAATCTTTTTATAAAGAAACTTTAAATACTCCCTTTCCTTTATTTTTATTATATTTTTTATATTAAGGAAGAGGTATTTATTATTAATAATAAAAGTATAAACTTAAAAGAGGATAAGTTTATTATATTTTTTTTAAAAGTTTTAAAGCTTTATTATAAAAGTTTTAAAAGTAGGATATTATAAATTATTTTTTTATTTTAATTATTTTTTAAAATTAATAATTATATATTTAAATAAAAATTATAATATAAAATTATATAAATTTATTTAATTATAAACTTATTTATATATATATATATATAATTAAATTTTTTAATTAAAAATTTTTTATTATAAAATTTATTTATATAATAATTATTTTAAAATTTAGTTTTATTAAATAATTCTTTTTATAATATTTTAATTAATATTATTATTAAAATAATATTTTTTAATTTTATTTATATATTATAAAATTAAAATTATAAATATTTATAATATTTTAATTATAATAATTTTAATATAATATTATTTTTTAAATATTAAGTTTTAAATGCTTATTATAATATAAAGGTGCTATATATATTCTCGAATATATACGGAATAGAAGTAAAACTATTCAAATTATTAAATACTAAGTAATATTAATAAGTATTTTATAGAGAGAAAAAAGAATGGCATATTGCGGTTTAGAAATAGACGCTAGTAGCTATTTTCATTTACCTAGGTAAGCAGAACAATACGTTAATTTGTACTTGATGATATGATACGAGCTTGCTTAAGTGTGCCCTTCGCGGACACTGTCTTTTAACCCCCCGTCCAAACTAACCCCCTATATCACAGCCTCTTCTAGGATCATATCCGATACAAAACCCTCCCATAGGGTACTCTCCTATGGAATAGCATCCTAGAGAGGAACCTGTTACAAGAGATGACCATATAGATAGTACTTTAGCCACAAGAGCTGTGTTGTAATATATTATTTCTAGAACGGATATTTATAAGGCAAGAACCGGAAAGTATAGGGCAAGCAGTACTATTAGCTAATTAGAGTCCCTACTTTACTATTACTATACTACCTCTAACCTAGTGCTTTTAATATATATACCTAGTAAGCTTATAGTATAAATTAAGGTCTGTGTATAGCTGATATATGTTGTCTTGTACTATCTGTTTCTTGCGTTACAAATATCTGTTCTCATCGTTTTTTCAGGGTGTGTGCGGTGCTCTAACATAAAACATGCGAAGGATCCATGGATGATTGCGATCAAGCACGGTGGCCGTTTCCCCGGATTCAATTATGTATGCCAAAAAGCTAAGAGACTGTCAAAAATATAGTCGTTTTAGATGATGGAAATCTGAAGATTTCTTCAAGATAGACACCATGGCAGATTAGCCCTTGGGCTACTTGTGTCGACGATTCTAGTCAGCGGCGCCGTCGGGAGCTATGCCTCCTAGCCTTGTCTGTGTGGCAGAGGCTAAGGCCACGTGCCCACGTACCGTATTCTCTTCGCACTATTATTGGCACTGTAATTTTTTAAACGCTGGGTCTTGAGTGTTTACCACTATATGAAGGCGCCACATATGTTTGATATATATAGGAATTAGAAACGAAACCACTTCTTCAAAATGGTGAGTCTTAAAAGGCAGTTAGATTCTTGGATCCCCTCTATGTCACAGAGTACCTTAAGTACTCAAGTAGGTAGTCAACCCTGTACACGGCTTCTGAGAGGCCTGGCCGAGGAATGCTGGTCACACCCAGGACTCTGCGTGGGTGAAGAAAAGTCGTCCAAACAAGGAAAAGGAACTACAGGGCGTGATGCCATCATGCTCGACGAATTCGGCATTTTTTGCATATATATATGGAGGCGCCAACATGGACGCCCGGGCGGCTTGAGGCTTGTAGGTACTCAATAAGGTCTGTGTACTTGTTAAGTGGTGAGCACCTAGCAGGTAAATAGGCCACTAGATACATCTGTCTTGGGAAGGCTAGCTGTACGCTTGGGCAATGACTTTGCCCAAGCAAGTACCTACTTAGTCAAGTGCCCAGTACCTACCTACCTACTTAAGTAGGTACCTAGGTAGATAGGTAGGTACTGAAGCGTCGCACGGATGGAGCCGCTACAGCACCGGAGAGTGAGAATGCAGACACTTGCCCATGAGCCAGAAGCCTTGAAAATGGAAGGGAAAAGGAAAGCTCGCAATTAGTTTCGCCTTTCCATTTGCAATCATGTCACCATCATCCATCCGTCAACGTCACAACCCACGCCTTCACGAATTTCCAATCAACGATACTTGCTCCTCACAACCACAACTCCAGGCCAACCACTGCCGTCCCGTTAACACTGAGAAATCTGCTGGCCTTTCCGTTCCCCTGCCCGCCATTCAGATCGAACATGACTGTTCGATCCTACCGACCGCGGCTAGCCGACGATCGCCACCCTCAGGCTGAGCGTCCCAGGAATCGGGTGCATGTAATGGCTTGCCGCCTCCACACTTGCCTTTCACGCAGATGGAGAAAAAATCGTGAGACAAGGCCCCTGGAAGAAAATTTTGGAGGCCCAAGCCCACAGCAAGCTCCCAAGTCTCTAGAGGACACTCCGCCACCTCCTTTTGTCCCGCCACTGGCAAGGCTCGGAGAAGAGCTTCGAGAGGGGCTTCGCGGGAACGCGACTACTCAGCCTCGACCAAGCACGGGAGAATGTGTCTCCCTAGACACTCGTCATGACCGACACCCAGACCCCCCGTCCCCTTGCGCCGACCGCCCCGTAAATCCACTTCCGCACGAGCTACCACTTCATAGGGCAGCTGAAGCTGCTTCTACTCGGGTTGTCATCGAGGTCAACTGTGCCCTTGACGAGCAGCATCCTAGAATGGTGGCCGCACGAATTGCCGGAGCCATCCCTCTTGATGTTTCCATCTCGCGGCCTTCCAGTGCCTTCCCGGCTGCGGCGATGCCGGCTGAGAGCTCTGCGCCCCTCACCAGGGAGGACGCCCTCGTCACAGCCCCTCGTGACCAGTGCGAAGGTGCCCACAGGCATGGACTTCAAACCGCTGCTAGCACTTCTATAACTGCGGATCCTGGCAATCTTCGGCCTGTCAACATTCACAGCATGCGTCAGCAACCTCAACAGCTTCCATCGCTGCCACCACAACGGCAGAAAAAACAGCAACCCGTTATGATGGAGTTCACGTGGACCTGGGCGGCTTTTACCGGCCCAATCTACGCGGTCGGGGTCTTGATAGCATGGATGGTCGGGGAAGACATGGCATGCTCGGTCGGGGCCGGGATGCTCTGGATGGTCGGGCTTAGGGCGATTTGGCTGATAGAGGGCGAGCTGAGCCTCGAGGACCAGCAATGGCGCCTGCGGTATGAACAATGGCGTTTGTCGTACGAACAATGGCGCCTGCAGCATCAACAACGGCAACAGCATTCAAGTTGAGGCTGCGGCACACGGGGACATTGAATGTTCGGAACGGGGAAAAGAACATGTCAAGGGAAAGGGGATAGCACATTCTTCTATGTTGACGACTTTCGCCGAGATCCAATTCCAGAACATACCACCTCAAGTGGCATCTTTCGCTTATATTGTGTGGTAGACGGCGCTGCCAGAAATGATTGTCGCTAGCCTCGTCTCTGCGGCACGAGGCTGAGGCTGCGTGTCCAGGTCACCAATTGTGATTTTTTAACGCTGGGCCTTTGAGACTTTACTACCATTGGATGAAGGGAGCGTACGCCTGAGGGATGTATACGGATTAAGGACAAAGCCACCTAATGGTTGTGGTAGTAAAATAGCTGGTTTGGTTGCGTGGTCCTGGTTCTGGTACAAAGCTGCGGGTGGTTTCTTTTGCAAAGTGCCTGGTATAGTCTGATGAATCTAGAGGGTCCGTCAGGACCCAGCTGCGTGGTATACTTGGAAGACCCAGTCTCGCTCGAGGCACCCCTCCACGCTCAAATTAAGAGCAACAACTTGAATTCAGCAGTGAGGCGGATCTCACTAATCAAGAAAACGAGACCGAGCAGGGCCTCGGCGGGAACATTCACGGATGATGCCGAAGGCTACCACACGGTACACCACGCTACAGCGATTATCCTTGTCAAGCTATGGATTCGAAAGCGGGACTCTCTCGCATCGTCTTCGCGTACCAGCCCGCCCCAGTTTCATCCAGGACATGGAATTTTGAATGAAATGCGATTATGACCTCTCAATTCCACGAAACCGGTGCAGCCTAACACAAGCACACTATGGGAGTGTCTCGGAAATCGGGCGTGCATCCATTTCGGTTTGCTCAGGCTATGAAGTTATCACACAATGCTACATCGCCGCGTCAACTGCACAGCCCAGGTGCCCGTGAAAATTCGGTATCACGTCCTGTTGAGCCAGTCTCCAGCATCTGAAGTCCGTTGATGATAAATCGGTGCTTCAGACAAGGATATGTGGATCAATATCTTAAGACGCACGTCATCATCAGGCATCAGTCCGCGGTATTGATGTGGGGACTCGCGAGATGATCAGGAAGAAAGTCAGACCTATGTATGCAATTGTCCATGCTGACCTCAGTAAAGCAAGGAGTTGTTTGGTGATTTTCGACTAATTGCTAGTCTTAATAATACATTAAATTTCAAGAAATATGTGGGTATCTAGTCATCACAAGCCCCAGCTGGGCTTTCGTCCCTGTCGCCGTTCCAATAAAATAGCCACCTCAGCAGCGAAAAATAAGCCGGCCTACTGTCCTGTGAAGATCGCCTCTCGCTCTCATGTATTCGGCGCGAAGTGACACTCTCAAGGTTCTCGTCCTCCCAGTAAGGCCGGTGCCCTATGTACGTTGGGCTGGTGATAAAGTGGGCCTGGCGGATCTTCAGGTGGTGATCTGCGCCAGGTCCAGACATGTGGCGAAATCTCCGGGGTTGCATCGTGCGTTATGCGGCATCTGTGCGGTCGTGGCATCGGGTAATGCCCGCCCCATCCTCCGTGCCACCTGCCGTTCCATCCCGCGGTTCCCCTCCAGGTGATCGAGTTGCAGTGGTGTTGGTTCTGTGTTTCCCTGTGCTGCGGCTAGCAGCATCACCCACGAGTCCCTCGTCCCCGTCTATTTGTCGCTGGGCGCGTCCCTCGGGTGTCCCGGATTCCGCGTCAACCATGCCTCGTCGTGGTCCCCAGCCGGGTATTCCTTGATCTCGTCGATGCTTCCAGAGCTGCTGTGGTGCACCGTGATCTGGAACTCTCTTGTCCTTTGTATGCCGCCGTTTGGGAAGGGCGCATGGGCCTCGTCGCTCCCGTTGGATAATGAGGCGCGTACTCTCGATTCGGTGAAGGTCTTCAGCGCGACCTCTCGCTCGTTCTGGGTTCGCCCTGGTAATTGGGAGTTTTGGTGGCCTGGGGCGCTGTGTGAATGCGAGTTTGCAAAGTAAGCGTCGCTGCGGCCGTTCTGTGCCAGTTTGATAATAAGACTGGCCATCGTCATTTCAATGTTAAGCTTTGCCGTGTCTATGACATCGTGAATTAGTACATGCAGGTGTGCCGGGCCGACCACGGGCGGTCAGCAAATCATGTGTGCGCCCATTGCCGGAGCCTTCGCAGAGTACCACTTACACACGAGCGGGTGGAAGAGCATGAAGATTATCTGGTTGGGAAGACTCATAAGACCGATGAGGAGGACCTGTGGAGATAACCATAAGCTTTCCGATTCCAGCAACGATACAACAGAGTCTGTACTCACATCCAAAGAAACAGAGATGACCATCAATCTGGCGTTGAACGTGACCAGCGGAGCATATTTCTTCAAACCATACTGATCCAGTAGACGCTGCTTGACGATTCGCAGGAAGTAATAATTGAGACCGGCATCAATGAGGCAGATGATGACCTTTGATATCCTGTCCCAGTATTTATTTATCTCGACGTATGTGTTGCTCACAGGAGGAACTCGATGCGCGGGAATAAACTGGGTATCGCAGTCGTTAGCATAAGGTGTTCCACAACCCAAGGCTCGCTGGCCAGATATCCACTCACGATGCAGAAAACAGCAATGTTGATTGCGGTCATGACAATAGCCGTCCCCCATTTGAGCTTCGTGACAACTTCCTGGGTCTCACAAATGATCGCTATCCGGTTGATGATAATCTGCATGAGGATCTGTACTTCGAAGACCCAGCAGAGTAGGATGAAGAACAGCGCGGTAACGCTGTTGGCCGGACATTAGCTGGTGTTGGTTGGTCTTGGCTCCACAACGAAGAGTTCATCCTCACCTGGGTGTGATGACCCCGTGGAATAGCAGATTCGCCAGGATCAAGATGGCGACGTTGGAAGCAACTTCCACCCAGATCATGTAAACATACGAGCTCCGCCGCGGGTTCTTGCTTCGCCTGGTCTGCTTGACAGCCTCCCATACTGTCAGCAGGCCAAAGCCAAGCGTGAAGCCCACAGCGAGCGACCCAAGGGTCTGGTCGCTCTTCTCGGAACTCATCGCTTTGTTGCAGTGTGCGTTGCTCGCTTGACAACCTGAATCAGGTTGTCGATGTAAGGGTGCGAGTCAGTAGCCCTCGGACATGGGGGCCCGCCGATGTTTGCGGGCTACCGGTTTTCTTTAAACATTCTCAGATTGCCCCAGATTGTCCAAGATTGTCCCTGGTTCGCCCTCGTGGCGATCTCCAGGGAGCGGTAGCAAATTCTGACGGCACTACGGGCGCCCTCTGAGCTAATGGGCTCCACAGGCACCCCCTGAACTAGTGATGCACATAGACCACGCGAGGTATAATATGTCGGCATTTACCCCAGCATGGCGATCCAGGGAAACAAATCTGGGTATGCGCCAAAATGAAGTAAGTGGTGCTGAGATTGCAGGCGGGCAACACCTGTGGGTTTTGGCCTCGGCCTCGGCGTACTGCCTGTCAAGCGTCAGCGATCTGGAGGTGCGCTTTTCCCGTGGGCGCTGGCGGAGGGGTCTCGGAAGGGTGGATTCGGGGAACTGCCGACACATAGGGGTTCTATTCCACTTCTAGGCTGCAGGCCCGGAGTGATCAAACAGAAACCTCACCTACGATAGGTGTCTTTTCGAGTTGTGCCGCTCCTGGTGTGATTATTCGAGGATGAATGTATGCGATCGCTCCGACGCTAACCCGGGTCTTCGGGCGCCACGTCGGACCAGACCATGCGATATTGAGGTCGGCAAGCCGAGGAAGAACACCAAAATACGACCGTAAAGCAGCCGATAGGCCAGAATGTAACCCAAGATCTTCCTTCTCGTCCTGGACTGACCATCGCCGACGCCTTGCATAGCGTCGCACCAGTTTCACTAGATGAACCATATGCGGGGCGGAGCTGATCTAACGGACCGTGTTTCTGGTTCCGTCACAAAAACCCATGGGTTATACCTGAAGCATTATACCAGATATTTAGCAGGAAAACCCATGATTACGCAATCGCTCAGTTAGTAAAAACAATGACGATGAGGGAGGGGGCTAATAACTCCAAGTTATCGGAGGGACTGAAACAGGAAGTTGATTGTCGCCGGTGAACATCTCAGGCATCACTCATTCGAATCGACAGGTAAAGGTCTTGGTCCCCTCACTGATCTAATGAAGAAGAAGAGTCAAGTTGGCCTTTTGACCTGCCCAACATTGAGAAAACGTGCAAGTCAACCTTTGGTACAGGGGCTCGCTACCGGAACGGGCCGGTGTAACCATTCGGGGCATTAATCACACTTGAGCACGTGGGGACAGTGGAGGAGCATCTGCAGGCGCGACGTCAGGTAACACAGAAGAGCCGCCTCGATCGCGTATGATAGCATGCCTGTGGATAAGATGGGTATGTGAGAATTCAGAATCAGCAGATGAACTGCGTACAATTCATGCATGTCCCCGTTTCTGGTTATGACCAACTGCCGAGCACATCAGTGGGGAATGTTATATGATAACTCACAAGTGAACCAGACTTTTTGGTATGCTTAATCCTTCGGCAGTTGGTCATGGTGTGTGTTCAATGCCAGGATGTTGATCCCACGAGTGATGCGTGATACGAAAGATCACCTGCTTTGTCCTGCCTTGCACAATATGATGTCAAATACAATAAGGTTTCTGGAGATCTGCCGTCAAGCCAACGAGTGCGGCCCAAATTGGTCTTTTTTGTCGCTGAGCTTCCAAACACGAGTTGTATAATACCAGGGGCGCCAAGAGTTCATGACTCGACGTCGAGCCCCATCCTCTCTAGTCTCTACACATGGGCATACAATTCACCTTATTGCTGGTCAGCATAATTTGACCTCCAGTCTGCCACAAGGCTGATGCGAGGCTGACGCGGAGGCCGTGCTTCAAACGATGAGAGAGCGATATCGTCACCCGCAGATTGTACGTACGGGAGAGCCAAGTCTCCCACGTAGACACATTGAGGCATAGCCCCATGATAGAGGGTTTACGAAGAGCTTGGAACAAGAAGGTAGTGGGGAAGGCCGCTGAGAATGGATCGATCGGCTCCAAAGCTGGCCTTCAATGCGGCTCACAAAGGGCGAATAGGACTGGAGTTGGGGAAGATGGAGTTTTGAGTATCTGCGCTCGGCCTGGTCGAATAGACTACATTTATCTGGATGTCTGTATTCCCACTTAGACTTCAAATCGTGCTCAAAATTACTTCCATACATTCACGTGAAACTTTTTCATAATGCAGCTTGGCTTTGGGCAATTCTGCTGGAGGTGTCTAAGCACTTTTCCATGTGGATGAAAGCACAATACGAATGGGATAATATCCCTGAACTGTAATTGCATAAAGTTCGATGTTGTAATTGATGAAAAAAGCTTTCAGGAGAGACCTCGATGTCGTTTAAGTCAACACACCCTGAAACGCACAAGCCCACCAACACACACGTGTTTCCGACCAAAAAGCTAGATTTTAACTATAAGAATATTAAAATTTATACTAGGATTTAAAAGATTTATACCTTATTATATAATTAAAATTATAAAGTTATATTTATAATAATTATTAAAAATATTTTAAAAGTTTATTTTTAAATTTTAAAGATATTTTTATATTATTTTTAAAAAATTTAAATAAAAATTTAAATGTTAAATAAAGTTTATATAATTATAATTATTTAATATATTAAGTTTCATTTTTAAAAAAATATTTAATATTATATTTATATAAATATAAAACGTTTTTATAAATAAAATTATTATATAATTAATTGTTTAATAAGCGCTTACTATTATATAAAAGCGCTATATATATTTTTAAAAATATATAGAATAGAAGCGAAAATATTTAATTATTTAAAAAACTTTTTAAAAAAATAAAAGTATTTACTTTACTTTTTTAAAATAATTAATTATTAATTTTAAATAAGTTTAATAAATATAAAATTTTATATATAAATAAAGTATTATAATATATATTTTTATAGTAACATTAAATATATTATTTAATTTATTAATTTAAATAATAAGTTTTTACATTTTAATTAAATATTTTAAAATTAATATAAAAATTAATTAAAAAGGTTTAAATTAAATACTAATTATTTACTCATTCTCTTTTTATCATTATATCATTTCTATAGATTTAACTATACTAGGGTAACAATTAAGCTTTTTGGTAGGAAATGTGTGTGTGTTGCAGGGTGTGTTAACTTGGTTAATATTCGCCGGTTCACACCTGAATAGGACGATTGGAACACGACAATATTTGAGTCGTACCCGCATCGTCGTTAGAAGTTTCTTATGGAACATTTGAGGCACGTACAATAAAACACAATCGGCACGGTAAACTTCCTCCCGAGACTTCGATGTTGCCATAACATCTGTGCAACTGCTGGCGCTCAGACCCCAAGGTGAAGAAAGAAGGTAGGACAGCATTCAAGAAACGTGCATTTGAGACCCCATCATTGATACAAAAGATTGTTACCTGTCAATATCATTCCATGATACTCGTCGACTGAAAATTGCGCCGGCCTGGTAGAGGATCACCAACAATGTGAACAGTGTGTAAAATTGAAAGAGAACCCTTGGGAATGCAGGGAAATGACGTGATGCCAGGAAATTGTAGTGAGAATTGTTAGGGCCAACAAGACTCTATTCATTGGGTTCTTGCTGAAACCTGCCCGTGTAGACACGCGCTGCCGATTGCAGCATGAGACGGCCACTTGTCGCAGAACACCAGCAGTACCTAGGTAGGAGATAGGAAACTGTCAAGTCGAGCGTATTGTCCTGGCTTGCAGTCACTTACGTTCGATGACCAAAACACTTTTGATGCGTCACTCATGCGAATACCAACTTGGCTCTTGACAGAGACTGGGAGACTGGCATGCCTGAGGCTTCTGCGCACAAGTCCACTGACAGCCATGTGAGCCGAGATATCTGGAGTAACGTGAATATGCATATCGAAACTTCCGTACAGCTGAGTACATCAGTTATAGCTTTAATCCAGTTGTTGCGCCCATGCCTTTGATCGAATAGATTCGATCTGTTGCACATGTGATCTCCTTTCCTTTACTCGAACCCTGTTTTGACAGTCCATGGTAAACCGCCACTATCTGGTTTTAAACTGCGGGTCTTTTCCACATCAAAGTTGGCCTAGATAAATAGCATGACTTCGAAGTTCAATGTTAATTGTCTGCCCATCGGTTTGCTGCTGGATGTCTGTATCAGGTTTAGGCCACGAGTTGTCCATCTCACCTGCCCAAGTGTCAGTCCCCATCTTGGCCACTTGCCCCCCGAAATTGCAACGTTCAGGAGGATGTGCCGATCCACCTCGCTTGGACAGGACGCCAGTACTCGTCCGACCGATGGGGAACTGGATGTTACAATTTCAAAGTGGATGTTGTAGCCCATCCCATGCGAGTGCTGGGAATAGCGGCCTGATAGGGTGTGATGTCACCTATGACAGCGTGGAGCAAGTTTGCCAACATTTGGCCAGTCGATTCAGAACTTTAGGATCGGCTCCCATTGTCACACAGAAAGACTCGACGCTATCGACGCCTCGGCAAAGGAGAGCGAGTGGCCATATCCATAAGCAGATAGGATAGTTACTTTGTGGCGCCAACACCCTGATGCAAGCTTGCCACCTCCTTTTGGCAAATCCCTAGGGGCTTGCGCCAAGCGGTGGCATCGTGCCTGTGGCACCTGGGCAGGTGACCGACTGCCGCCGAAGCTTGAAATTCGTTGGCCCTTTACCGAAGCCAGCACCTTGGTCCACCTGAGCTTGTTCTAAGTGAGGGTGACCGGGCAATCTGTCCCCCCCCCCCCCGTATGCTTCATTGGAATTCTTATTTGTCTTCAAGACCAAGATGCGGGAGGCCACGAGATGGTCTCAGTCGTCGGCTAGGGCCAGGGAACCAAATCACGCGAACTAGTTGGGCAGCTCCTACTGGAACCGGAACCGGGTAACGGCTGTCGCCCTCGGATGCCGCTCTCGGGTCAGCGTTCGCCGATTTTATACCGATCATGGTTGTTCTGTGCTCTGCGGAAAGGGAAAATGGGCTGTTCCAAAAATTTAAGTTCCTCAAGGCTGTGCTGATGAATAAATCAATTACTGTCCAAGTCATCGTTATCGGGGGCGTGGCCGTGTTCACCTCCGGTTCCTGAATTTCCTGAGGCTCGGGAGTCGCTTCTATAGTGGAGAGGCTGTGGCTGCTTAGAGCTTGGCCTGCTTGGCGACGCAGCGAGTCAGGCAATCGTGCTGCATCATCTATCTTATCGCTCCTCGTTATCGAGGTGAATAATATCGAAGAATAAAACGCACGGGCTGTGTGAGATGAGTAAAAGAACCTGGTCGCTTTCACTGTTGGCTTGTGGGTGACGATGTTTCTCATTCCCTCGACAAACGGTCGAATGGGATGACACGAAAAGGTAAGTATTAAGGCACAAAATACATGCGCACTAAAATTCAGATGTCGAAAGAAGCTTTTATCAAATATTAGTATTTAATACCATTGGTCTCGTGTGGCTAGTTGTCGTCACCAGGGACCAACAACAGCCTCGATCTGTCCCGTCGAGCTTAGCACGGCACTTTAGAGGCCACAACCCGGCCCAGTCCGCTCATCGGTGATTACCGGGAGGGATGACAGCTCAGGGGCCGTCGGGAAAAGATAACGTCCAGCAGCCTCAGTGGCCCGTCGCCTTTTAAGCTGCAACTGTATTTGCTAGGAGATCGTGCATTTCCGGGAATCTAGACCTAGGCCTGCCCTGCCCAGGTGCTTCCTGGATTGAATTGCCCTGTCGCACCTGTCAGGGTCAATGTTTAGCAGCCAACCCTTGGGAGGTAACATTACCTGACGCGATGTCATGATGCAACAAAGTCTCGAAGATACGGATAAGGCAGATCCATCCTGCCAACCCACCACACACGTGCATGCTCTCGTGTTTGTACCAGATCCCCGGGATCTTATCTGGGGTTCTCCAATTCACATTAGCATAGATCGATCAAGTTGTACAAATGATTGGAGGTTGGGGGTAGCACGGGACTTTCAAGGTCGCTGCTTATATTGTAGATCTCAACCCCCGCATCGAAGCAGTCGTCCCTGCGGTTTGTTTTTTTCTGGCTTGTGCTTCTTGGTGTTGGAATTGTCCTACTTCAACAAGCCCGACTGTTGCTGCATCTTCAACGTTACGCAAGCGACGTGCCGACACAGACAACCAACATGGCGGCAGATCCAGTCAAGAACCCCGGCTTGGAGGAGTCCAGCATCCCCAGGAAGGACATCGACATCGAGAGCTCCAACGGTGAGACGGCAGTCATTGCCGAGACGGCAAGAGTCTTGGACCACGCCGCCGAAGTCAAGCTCACCCGCAAATTCGACTTTCGCATCCTCCCGATCTTGGCTGTCATGTGTGAGTGAAGGGCCAAGCACACCATCATTTGGTGTTGGGCCTGGCTTGCCAATTGCTAACACTCGAAACAGACCTCTTCAACGCGCTGGATAAGGGAAACTTGGGGAATGCTCAGACCGCAGGATTATCAGACGACCTTGGCTTCAAGTCCAACCAGTACAACATCATCGTCTCCATCTTCTTCGTGCCCTACGTCATCTTCGCGCCCCCGATCGCCATGCTGGGCAAGAAATTCGGCCCCAGCCTCGTCCTCCCGATCCTCATGTTCTGCTTCGGCACCATGACCCTCCTGATGAGCGCGGTGAAGAACTTCGGCGGCGTCTTTGCCCTGCGCTGGTTCCTGGGAATGGCCGAGAGCGCCTTCTTCCCCCTGGTCATCTACTATCTGACCACCTTCTACCGCCGTGGCGAGCTCGCCCGCCGCCTGGCCCTGTTTTACGCCGCTTCCAACATTGCCAGCGCCTTCGCCGGCCTGCTGTCCTTTGGCGTCTTCCAGATCAAGTCGCACCGCCTCGAGAGCTGGCGCTACCTGTTCATCATCGAGGGCGGCGCCAGCGTGCTCTTCAGCGTCTTCGCCTACTTCTACCTACCCAAGTCGGCCGCCGAGGCCAAGTTCCTCAACGCCGAGGAGAAGGACCTCGCCCTCTACCGCATGCAGGTCGACTCGTCCTCGGTCGTGTCTGAGAAGTTCAAGCTGCGCGAGGCCCTCAAGATCTTCCGCTACCCCTCCACCTATGCCTTCCTGGCCATCGAGGTCTGCCTCGGCGTCCCGCTGCAGTCTGTCTCGCTCTTCCTGCCGCAAATCGTCAGCGCCCTCAAGTACACCACCGTCAAGACGAACCTGTACACCGTCGCACCCAACGTCACCGGCGCGGTCATGCTGCTGGTCCTCGCCTTCAGCTCCGATTTCCTGCGCATTCGGTTTCCGTTCATCGTGCTGGGGTTCCTCTTCACCTTCTGCGGTTTCATCATCTTCGCCAGCATCGAGGACGTCACTGCTCAGATCCACGTGGCCTATTTCGCGACTTTCATGATGTGCTGGGGCACGAGTGCTCCCTCGGTTATTCTGAGCACATGGTACAAGTAAGTCATTTATCCAGCCTGTTCCAGATTCAAACTCGGAAGCAACATTAGCTAACCTAATCTTCAGTAACAACATCGCGGACGAGAACAAGCGTATCACAATGACATCTGTCGGTGTGCCGCTGGCGAACCTGATGGGTCTTGTGAGCAGCAACATCTTCATCAAGAAGGAGGCTCCCAAGTACGAGACCGCTCTGATCACGACAGCTGTCTTTGGCGCGACCGGTGCTTGCATTGCGGCGTTGACGGGCACTTACATGATTTGGGACAATGCAAGGCGCAACAGGAAGGCCGGTGTCAAGACGGACGCCCGAGATGTCCCCACGTCCAAGCTGAGGGACGGGCCTAGTGTGCCCGAGTTCCGGTGGTTCCTGTAAATAGATTTCATTGATTTGTGTATGATCACTCGGGCATGCGTATTGGCTAGGAATATAGATCTCCAGCAACGAAAATTTCTCGATCCTCTCCCGTATGATACTATGATTAGGTTCGCCGTATGATTTGGAATATGGTCGGACGTAGTGCCTCGGTCCTACCTCTACCTGTTACCAAGTGGATCCCTGGCGGAACTCGAAAGCCCAGCAATTACCGAGTCCCAGTTATGAGTGTTGCTCGGTAGAGCACCAGCGCGGACAAAGACCTTCCAAAGTTTATAAGTCAGAATAGCCACTAACACACCAACCCCTTTAGGCCTACAATTTCGAAGCAATATAATACAATATTACTAATTCACTAACACTATTATAATAACGTAATAATTAAATAATATATAATAAAGTTTAAAGTATTTTTTAAATATTTTTATATTTCATAAATAAAAATAATTATTATATTATTTTATTATTTTATTATATTTATATAAATTAAATAAATATAAGTTTTTTTTAATAAATTTTATAAAAAAACTTTACGTGAATATTTTTTTAAAAAGCTTATATTATATTAATTAATTAAAATTAAAAGAGTTTTTATTAATAAATTATTAAAAATTTTAAGTAAATAAAATAAATAAATTTAAAAAATAACTTTATTTATTTTAATATTTTAAATTATTTAATTAAAAACGCTATTAATAAATATTTTTTAAATTTAAATTTATTATTATTTAATATAAAGTCTTTTATAAAAAATATTTATAAATTATATAAATAAGTTTAATTTTATTATTATTTAATATAAAGTTTTTATAAAAATATATTTATAAATTATATAAATAAATTTAAAAATTAAAGTTTAGTTTTCTAATTAATTCTTTAATAATGTTTTAAAAATATAGTAAAAAAGAAAATTTATATTTTAATTATAAATTTCTTACTATTTAAAATTTATATTAATACCTAGGTACCATTGTATGACTCGGAAGGCGCGACATACGTTTTATATGTATAGAAGTAGAAACGAAACCACCCATTTATCAGGGTAGGATCCATGTAACTGGCTCCAACCCTGTCCCCAGACTCTTATCAACGAATATTCTGTCGCTACTAGACGCTTCTGCGTCATCCAACTGAAAGTCATCAGCAATTCGCAAACCAGTGGCAAGGCTGCCGACACTCGCTCTCAAGCTTTGGTTTCCCAAAACACTCCCTACAACCCTGTCCGATGTCTGAGGACCGCTTTTGTCCCACCATATCTTACGCAAACGAATTCCTAACACAAAATCATCGGAGTCCACAACTTCAATTGTTCTTTCCCCTTCCATCACGTACATCCCGCCTCCGCCAACTGACACCCCGGGGTGTAATTCTCCCATACCCGCCCCTGCACCCGCCTCTTTACCCTTCCTCTTTGTAGATGACCAGCTAGCCCCAGTAGCGATCATGATACCTGTAACCATATACACCGGCACACCACGCCTTCTGGCGTTCACATAAGCCTTCACCGGGGGGATTTCCAAACACTTGTTGGTATATTCTTCGTCCGCCAAAAAAGTTTGTGTACGCAACTCTTGGACAGTCAAAACCTCACCGGTGCCACGCGAGCGGCTGAACTTGGCCGATAGTTCGGCGAGACCGAATATTTTGGACCAGATGCCGGCGTCAACCGAGCGGAGCTCGCTCATATTGAATGTAAAGCCGCGCTCGGCATGGTACCCGTCCCGGGGCGAGAGCTTATCATTGGGAACCGGCACAACCTTGCCGTGGTTAAGCGGGAACTGGACACCATCTTCCTCGAAGTTCTTGAGTATGGAACCGAGTTGCAGGTGGCCATTCGGTGCTGGTGAGATTCGGAAGTTGGGGCAAAGGTGGTACGAAGGCATATCGGTCGAGCAGCGTTGGTAATAGAACTCAGGCGTTTGACACGAGGCAAATCGGTTCAGAGATCAAGGAAGTAGTTCGAGAGGTGAGGTTCTTGCACAATCTGCGTGTTTCTTTCGGAGCAATGCTCTTTGCCATTTCGAATCTACTTTTGACAGAGCACAACCGGAGATATCTACGTCTTGCCTAAAATAAAATTGAAAGTAACATCGAAGCGGGGTAGTTCTTGGCCGCCAAAAGATTGGGCATCAGCGACGGTTACACAGTCACATAGATATGTGAGCGCTGCAGGTTGCTTACTTGACGATTGCTCGCGATTAGTTTCTCCTCACCTGGCCACCCATACTCTCGTGGCTACCACTTCAAAGCTAACAACATTGAGCACAACCTGAAGCACCCCTTCGAGTAGTTCAGAATTGCTACTTCTTTCGGATATCTGTCAATAAAAAAGAGGGAAAACGTTGTCCAATAATACAACCCTGGTGCTAGTGCTAGGGGTGCCCCGAAATGTCTTCGACTCCCACAAGTAGCCAGCCCGAAGAATATTTTGATGAAACAGAAGAGTACCAGCTGATCCGCGACCTCTCCAATTTTTGCTGTCACAATCTCCGAGTCCCGGATCATCAATCACAAGCAGCGCGGGCAACCTCCAGACGAAAAAACGAAGTCCGTACACTGAATTTCTGGCTGAGGAACGCCCTCACACGGCCCGGAGATCTTCAACTTGTGATCGACCGCGACTGGGTTCAAGACGACAAAGATGTCGACGATGCTCAGCAGATTCTGGCAGATTTATGCGATGTTCTCGAGCGCCTCTGTGGTCAGCTAAATCCAGACCTGTCCGGGCGATCAGGTAGGTATATCAAGCTCTCAGCCCTTCTCAAACATCTCGAGTACTCGGCCAATACCCGCTACGATGTCATATCCGTTTCTGGCCATCATCCAGCGCTCTTCTCTTGCCATTCGAACAGCGATTTGGTCAAAGCAATCAATGTCGTGAAGCGATTCAATCGCTTTCTTAATCAAGTCAATCAATCTTCAGCCGATATAGACCTAGGTGAACCAACAGGGGTGTCCTTCACCTACGCGACACCATCTGTCAAAATTAAAGAATTGTCGAGTGTTCGGACCAACCTGGATGGCTCTGGGAATTGCCATGGAACCTCTGATGAAGGGCTCGAAGGCTGCTTTCAACATGCCCGAACTGCGCTAAGGGTACTCTTATCGCGACTCTCAACATGTAGCCAGGAGAGAGGGAGGGCTCATAATTTGCTGATTCAATTACCAACCGTGGAAGAAATAATTTCTCAGAATCGCGGTACCAACAACGGGCCTCTCAAGCTTTTCCTTTCCGCCTGCACAGATTCTTCTCAGTGGCAGGAGGCCCAAGTCATTTTCAAGTAAGCAACGCATTGAAAATAATCACACACAGGCGATTCATCCGAACTGACGAAAGTGTAGCACTGTGAACGACACTGCCGTCTTTGACCCTTGCCGGTCAATCTGTGACGAAGTTGAACGGGCATTGTGGTTGAAAGACGGCCTTCTATTTCGTGTGCAGCATCCCGTTACCAACAGTGTCGAGGAAGATCTCCGGATTGCGACGACCAATGAAAACATGGAACCGACACCACGCGACCTGAAGCCAGATGTTTCTCTCCAGAAATTAATAGATGACGACTTTTTGAAGCCGGCTCATATCACACTGAAGCGATTAACATCCAACATGAAGGGTTGTGCGGCCAGTGCGGCCGAGAAGATGGCCCTCGCGATTCAGATACTGTTTGGCGTTGTGCTGTGTTTGCGGTACGACTCAAACATGTCGACGTGGGACTCCACAAGAGTTTTTATACTTGCTACGGAACGGGTTCATGATTTTAAAATACCTCCATACATCTCTGCTGTGCAGAGCGATGACGGTATTTCTTTCCGTGAACTCTGGAATTCCCAAGCTACCAGTAGTTTCGAGATGTATTCATGCCAAACTTTCACCAGAATAGCAAAGCTATTATTGGAGATTGCATCGGGCGAATGCTTGAATTTCTCTCACACCGGCACAGATGGAAATGACAAGGAATTGTGGAAGAAGTTGTCAGAGATGGTCCAGCGCTTCAAAAAATGCGACATAGGGGATGAGAGTAACAGTATCGAGATGATACCTTACTTCGTCGCGGCTGATCAATGCCTTCGGTTTGACCGATTATATCGGACTGAATTTGATCGACTAACAAATAGCATGTTGGCCGAGAAGGTCAGCTCTGAACAAGTTGTCGAGCACATCGTTTCCAATCTGATCATCCCTAAGCTGTCGCAGAAAGCTTACGCGGAGCCTGAGATCATAAGCATGGAAAGCATCATAAAAGCTCGGAGCGCAGCCAAAGGATCGATGGAAGAAAAGCAGCGCCCTATACCCGACCATCTAATGTCTCGGGTAATGCCCAGTCCTTTCCAGCGGAACATAGTGAAGCTATTTGATGGCTCATCACAAATCTCTCGAGATCATTTGTGAGTTCGAATATGCAATTTTATCCAGTCTCGTGTTCATTTACTGAAAGTACACAAATAGACTTGTGGATCGGGCCGAGAGCTTCTTCACCAATCTTGATGACTTCCAATTGTCATTTGGATCTTTCCTGGAAGCAAAAGGTAGCAAAACCAACGAGCCAATCCGCATAGCTATTCTCGATACTGGAATCAATAAGGGCAGTGTAGCTATCAACTTTGACGGGAACCATATGAAGGATGAATGGTGTGTCAATTTCGTTGATGGGGCTGCACATGACGATCATGTTCATGACGAGGATGGACACGGGACTCATTGCGCCGCATTGGTTCAGAAGGCCGCCCCAAACGCCGATATTTACATAGCCAAAGTGTTCAGTCATGATACGTTCGACCTGAACCAAGCGCAAAACATCTCCAAGGTATGTTGTATTTGCATTTATTAATGTACGTTGCTTGAACTCACCCAAACAGCCAATCAGAATATGTTCGGACATATGGGGAAAGCAAAGTCACTGATTAAGACCAGGCTATTCGCCATGCTACAGATATATGGGACGTGCACATCATTTCAATGTCCTTTGGTCTGGATCTTCCTTCGTCGAAGGCGGATATGGAGAGATGGAGGAAGATAAAGAATGAAATCGGTTGCGCGATTGAACTGGCGCGCCCTCGCCTTCTCTTCGCTGCCGCATCAAACGAGGGGAAGAACCGAAGGCGCGCTTTTCCTTCCACTCATCCTTCAGTCTTTTGCGTCCATGCTTCGGATGGGTTAGGTAATGACTGCGGCATAAACCCTTACCACGACGGCGCCGAAAACAACATCATGGCGTTAGGTGCGGGTATCGAACTGTACGACGATAAGGCAGAAGATTTCGTCTACAAAGTGGGCACGTCTTTTGCCACGGCAATCGCCGCCGGGATGGTTGCTAGTATCCTCGATCTGACTTCTAGAGTGCCAAGTCTAAATGAGAGATCAAAGGCAGTGCTCAAAAAGAATGAAGGTATGAAAGTGCTATTTCGCCTTATGTCTGAGCATAACAGGACGGAATCACGACCGTATTTGGCCCCTTGGAGGTATTGGCAGCCGAGCGTTTGGAATGTTGACTCACGCGGGCTCGATGCAATTTGGGCGGAGCTGGACAGTCGATTTTTTCAGTTCGATTGCAAGTAGACGTGGAAGCTGGGCGACTTCAGCGTCAGTCTGGCAGATAGAGATAGATAGAGTTTAGGGCTGTTCGTATTTTTGACATCCTCTATTAAGGGACCGGTAGATTGAATATAGTTTCACGAGCTTCACCCGGGCATCTTGCTTTGTAGCCACGGGATCCGAGTCTGTGCAAGTGATATCAATTGATGTCAGTGACCTCGGGAGGCTATGAGCCCAACCTGTATGATGGGCCTGCGGCAGCTGTGAATAATATATATGGTATAGAGTGGCGTAGAGTAGGATGGGTCTCTACTTTGGCGTGGAAAAGTAAGTCCCAGCCATAGAACTCCCCCGCATTTCCGACGTTTTAATTATTTGATAAAGTATGGCTGTTTTAAGTGAATAACTAGTATGTGTGAAGGCTTGCTTTTGACACAGTACACCATTGTGCAATAGGACTGTGGTGTGATCGACCAGAGTCATAATCCCGTTACCGACAAAACAATGGGATTTCCTTTCACCCACCCATCCATCTTAGTAAGATGCATGCTTTGAATATGCAATACCAGGGCCCAAAAGTTCAGCTGGCCCAACAGTTCAGCTGACGTTGATGCCAACATTGAACCCCGCACCTGTGGACACCGAGTCTGGTCACGGAGACATAACAATTCACCTAGCATGCCCAGGTGATCTCAACTGGAACCTTTCCATGAAGAGGTGAACCTTCTATTCAAGCTCTTCATTTGTGCCTTGTGGTCTACCGACTGAAAAATGGGTGAGGGTGGCGATGCTCCTGGACAGCCTCCGGTGGCTGGCACCCATCAAGTTGAGGAGCCCATTTTTGCGCTCGCCGTTGACTGTGGTCGCTTGTTTGAGAAGCATCTCGAGAGCCACGACAGTCCTGAGATAGATGACGCCAGAAATATTGTTGGCGAATACCAGCGCCTCTTCTGGAAATGGTCTCAGTATGTAGGCGTCTTTGCAGTCGGTAAGGCGAGCCTCGATTGGAGACTGCGCCGCAACAACAGGTACCGAGAACTGTTCTTGCTCGCACTAGACATGCTGAGAGCAAATCTTCGACAGTGTGAGTGCATAACGTGGACGAAAGCGTCAATGACAATAAAATTCTGACATTTAACAAGTGCTCCCTCCCGACACGAGATCAGTCACCAGTGACGAAAGCGACTCGTCTGATGAGTCGGATACTTCCGGAGCCGCAATGGACGGTATCAAGGAATCAATCTCTCAGCTCAACAGTCTTGGCATATCCATTCGGCGACCTGTAACGTCACGCCTCGAATCGAAGGTCAATGCATTTGGAGCCAAGAGAATTTCCAAATTGAACGACTTCGAGCTGATCGCCTTGCTCGCACTAGAAAGGCTTTATCCCGATGCCGCATCAAGCCTTAAGCATCGGCTGGCTAGACATATGGTTGGGATACATGCACGACTGCTCTACTGGGACTCCCACGCTAAGAAGCTCGGTACGGAACGAGGACTCCAAACCACGTTCAGAACCCACGATTTTCCAAGCGAACCAAAGTCTCCGGTAATCGTTTCGAACGATCGATCGTTGAGCCACGATCTGATGGGGGCGAGGCATGACCAGTCGCACCCGTCAACCTATAGCGCTACTGAAGCCACAACTCTTCCATCTCAATACCCGGCTGCACCAGTTTCCAACGTGAAGAAGATGATGGGTGGCCCAGTATCGACTGTTATGACGAGTAGGGTCGATTTTCCACCTCCACCAAAAGCAGAAGATGGTCACAAATGTTGGTATTGCCTCACGGTTCATTCAAATGAAAATTACGCAGACGATGTCTGGTGGAGGTAAGCATCCCTTAAATCCACCCTCTACATACATAATCATCAAGACTCATCGACCGTAGAAACCATACAAACGGCGACTTGATTCCCTATGTTTGCCTATTTGATAACTGTTTGGGTCCCAAGACGTTCTCAAGTTCTGGCAGGTGGGCTGAGCACATGGCATGTGAACATGGAGACGACTGGGCCCTGAACATTCACGATTCCCTTATTTGGAGGTGCGATAATATCGGTAGCGCCCACCAGGAAATTGTACATTTCCGAACTTTGGAAAGCCTAGAGGACCATTTTCAAACTGCCCACCGAACAGATGTTGAGCATGGCATGTCTGGTAAGACGAACGAAGGAACTGTCTCAAACAGTCCCCGAGTTGCTTGCCCATTTTGCTACATGACCCTCGAAACTGGGGAAATAGGGAAATCACAGACAACCGCGACAAAGGAGGAGGAGTCTTCCTCCACCTTCAGATGGAGTCCCAGAGTAGCAAAAAGCGGCGCGAGAGTCAGGTTCACGGAGGACGATGAAGCTACACTCCACGATGGGTCTTGGGGTGGCCCTATCAATTTTGAAGCTTCCAGCGATGTTGAGTTCATTAAGATCAAGCGGGCTTTATCCAGGCACATTGCAGAACACCTGCAACGACTCGCGTTCCTGGCAGCTCGGCTGAACACAACTGCGAGATCTGTCGAGAACGGAAGTGAAACAGACATTGCCAGTATCTTCCCAGCCGCCAACACGACCAATTCGGCTGGAACAAGAACCACAGTTCAATTGCTAAACGAGGACATAGTATATGAGGGAGACGAACCTGCACTGGATTCCCATCATGGTACCATGTTGATCAATCAAATCACCGAACTGGATGATCTCATTCATTCGGAGATTCATGAGCAATTGACCGAGGAGCAGAAGGAAATGTATTCTGATACCCTTGTCAACATGGTCGAGCTGTCATCTAGTTTCAAGAAGCAGGGCCGTTGGAAGGAGGCCGAGGCTCAAGAGCACTGCGTGTTGAAGACGAGGCAGAGGATTCTTGGAGAGGAGCATGTCGAAACACTGGCCGCTATGACTAACCTGGCATCGACGTACGTGCATCAAGGTCGATTAAATGAGGTCGAGGGGTTCGATGCATTCGAGAAGGCGATCAAGCTCTTGGAGAATCTCGTAGAAATACGAAAGAGGACCCTCGACGAAGGACACCCAGACCGGCTTGCATCTCAAAGCGAACTCACGCGGGCGTATGAAGCTGATGCACGATTGAAGGCCGCAAGGGGTATCTGGGACCCAGCCCGGATGGCATATTTACCGTTGGACGATCAGATTTCGGCATGTCTGACCGAGAACCATTTCCCCTATGGCTGGAAACAGACGTATATGCCTTCAGGATGTCTGGATGGACTTGTGACCAGATCAACGATCATTCATGAGTTTCTCAAGGACGATGACTCAGACGAACGTCACGGAAGTCAAGCTCCAATCGATGAAGATCTCATCAAGTTCATTGTCACTTCAGCAAAAAAATTGCTCGCGATCAGCTTGACCATCGGCATTGAGTCTTTTCGACTCCACCGTGCAATGAAGGTCTTCTGGAAGTCAAATTATACGGACCAGGAGCTACCGGTTACCCCCGGAAACATCAAGCTCCCGCAGTCTCAGCTGAAATGGGGGGCGGTCAAGATGCAAAATTTCACAGACATGCAGTGGAAGTTTCTGGTTCCCATCATCGAGCACAACGGATCTCACATACGGATTGGGAATCGGGAAATACTCCCATTCTGTTTGGTAGACGAACAAAGGAGAGAGGGCACATTCAGTAACGTCTGGCACGTGAAAATTCACGAAGAACAACAGAGACACCCAATGAAACTGGTATGTTCCCATCGTTGTTCCACTAATAGTAGCGCTAAACTAACTGGACTCGATGTATTAGTTCGATGGTAGTGGCAAATTGGCCACTGCAGCGATCAAAGAGCTGAAATTACCTGTGGATCAGGTGTATCAAACATCGAAGGCGGTTGCCTTGTCGGAGAGAGAAGCGAGTGCTCTCGAAGCCGTCAATGGACTTCGACACAAGCACATTAATGAAATGAAGGCAATGATTACCTGGGAAGGGAAAGGCACTTATTTCCTGTTCCAGTGGGCCGACGGTGGCAGCCTCCGCGACTTCTATGAACGATTACCTCGGCCTACCCTCAACTCAACATTTGTCAGGCAAGTTCTCCTGCAATTGACGGGGATTTCAAGTGCTCTGAATGCATTACATAATTACAAACTCGACTTGAACAATGCTTCATACCAACATGGCGGTCTGAAGCCTGAGAACATACTTAGATTCGATGATGGCACACAGGTCGGTCTGCTGAAAATAGCCGATTTGGGCTTAGCGAGAATTCGCCTTTCCGAGACTGCAGAACGTGAAGCCACAGTCACCCGATATGGAACTCCTCTGTATGAGCCACCGGAGGTTATATTAGAGCCTCAAATAACTCGTTCCCGATCGTGCGACATCTGGTCTATGGGCTGCGTGCTTTTGGAGCTTCTGGTGTGGCTGATGTACGGCTATGAAGAGCTCGTGCTATTCAGTGATAGCATGAACTCTGCTCTGGGAAACAGCAGCGTATACTGGGTAATGGAAGAGTTTGACGCGCGGGGCCGTTCTGCGAGTGTGCATCCTAGCGTCGTGAGATGTATGGACATCATGGGCAAAGACTTGCAGCGTGCTGGGCAGACGGCCGTCGGCGATCTCTTGTCGTTGGTCAGGGACAGACTCCTCGTGGTTCGATTGCCACCAACGACGCAGTCCAGTTCTTTTGGACGGAACGATAGCTCTGAACCAGCTCCTCCAGACTGCCGTGCGAAGGCAGCGGACCTCGAGAGTGCCATGCAACGAATTCTGAACAGAGCGCAGCACGACGATACATACGCGTCCACGAACGTCCAAGGCCACGACCTTGTTCGTCGAATTGAGGCGATGAAATCCGGAACAATTATGCCATCGCAATTCAATATGAATGTCCCAGTTTATAGGCCTAGAGAAGACAAGAAGTAAGTATACCTAGGTAATTTAACATTAATCTAAGTACTACAATCTCCAAGTTATTCTATATCTTATTTATCTTAAATTACTAGTTGGGTGGTTAGCCTTAATAAACCTATTGTTTTTATAGGTGCTATACCTTATATTAATAAATAATAGTTACTAAGTTAGTAGATTACTTCACACACCACCCCCTTTACACATAGGTAGAAATCGGACACCCTAAAATTAACTACTTAATTTTAAAATTAAACTTTTTTATAAGAAATAAAGCTATTTATTATTTAATTATAACTTATTAATTTTTAACTTTTATATTTTAATATATTTTTTTAAATTATTCTTATTTTTTATTTTAATATTATTATTATTAAATTATAATAAAGTTTTTATTATACTTTATTTTATAAATATTTTTTATTTTTAAAATATTATAATATTAATAAATAATTTATTTAAATTAAATATAATTTAAATATATTTATAGATTTTTTAATAAAAAAAATATTTATAAAAACCTTTTATTTAATTTTTATAATAATTATATATATACTTAATTTATTTAATAATTTTATTAATTTTTGATAAAATAATTATATTATAAATAATTTAAAGGAATTATTTAACTTATATAAATTAAATTTAATTATTTATAATTAATAAAATAATTTAAATATTTTTAAATTAATTATAATTAATTCCTTATTTAAATTAAATATAAATTACTTTTAATTAAATATAATAATAATTATATTAATTAATAAAATTATTAATTTTAAATTAAATATTTTTTTTAATTTTATAATTAAATTTTAATTATAAATTAAATTTTAATTATAAATTAAACTTTTTTAATTTTAAATAATATAAATATTAATATATAAATTATATAATATACTTTTAAAACATCTTTTAAAAGATTTTTTTATATTATATATTATTATAAATAAATTTAATTTTTAATAATATTAATATTTTAAAATAAAATAAATATTAATATTAAAAGATTATAATATATAAAAAAAGTATATTAGGAAAAAAATAATTTAAATTTAATTTAAAAAATATATTTTAAGAAAATTATTAATTATACATAAATAATAATTATTTAAAATTAATACTTTTTAATTTTTAATATAATTAAAATTTATTTTTAAAATAAAAACTTTTTATAATTATTTTAAATTTATTTAATTATTAATTTAATTAGTTTTTAAATTTATAAATTATTAATATTTAAAAATAATAAAAAATAAAGATATTTAATTTATAGTATTAAAATATTTAAATATTATATATTATATTTTTTAAATTAATTCTTTTTTAATAATATAATTCTTTTTTAATAAATTATTTATTAAATTATTATTATTATTATTCTTTTATATTTTAATTTTATTTATATATTATTAATATTTAAATAATATATTAATAAATTTTAAAATTTTAAAATAATTATAAAATTTATTTAAAGAATTAATTATTATACTATTAATTTTATAATAATTAATTTATATAATTTTAAAAGTTTTAATTAATAAATCTTATTATTAAAAATAATATATATATTTTTTTAAAATAATATATAGTTTATAAATTTAAAGTTTTTTTAATTAATAATACGGTTTATAAAATATTAAAAGAAAATATATATAAAAAAATAGGTTAATTAGTTTTATATATAAATTTAATTAATTAAAAGATTTTTCAAATTAATAATAAATTTTAATAAATTTTATTATATTTTTTATAAATTAATATATTTATTAAATAATATTAAAAAGTATATTTATTAAAATAATAATTATTATATATTTTATATTAAAATTTATTATTAATATATTAATTTATAATAATAAAAGTTTTTAAAGTAAAGATTTTTATTATATTAATATATATAAAAAAAGAGAATTTAAATAGTTTAATTTTTATATATATATAATTTTTATAGTGTTTAAAATATAGAAATTTATTTAAATAATATTAATTAAAAGTATACGGATTCGTAGTATATATAAAAAAGGTAGTATATAAAGTAATCCACTGACTTATAACTACCTATACCTTTTTTACTACTTTTTAAAAACTATATTATTTATGTTTTAAAATTTTTATTATATTATTAATTTAAATTTAATAATTATTAAATTATTTTAAAAATAAAAATATATTTAAATAGTTTTTTTAAAAAAAATATTTTTAAAAGTTTTTAAAAACTAATCTTCTATTTAAATATTTTAATTAATTAAATAAAAATCTTTTCCTTTTTTTAAATTTTCTTTTTTTAATTTTAAAATTTTAATAATATAAAATATACTATTAAATACTTTATATTATATAATATATTTTAATATTTATTTTTAAAATTAGAAAATAAATATATTAAAAATTAAAATCAAAATTAAAAACTTTAAATATTTATATAAAAATTATTAATATATATAATTTAAGACGGTTACCTGTCAACTGCTGCGTAACAGACGCCCCGGCCAAAAGACCATAATTTCCAAGTCCCCCGTCTTGGAAATCCAGCAGTATATAAGCCCGTACCGTCACATAAATAAATATAATATTTATTTAAATTAAATTAAAAAATGTATTATATAATATTTTTATAATTAATATACTATTTATTTTTATCGGTACGAATATTCGATTTCTTATAATTTTATTATAATATATATATATATATATAAAACCAATTTTTTAACTAAAACTTTCTAATCACGGGATTTATTTATATAATAACTATTTTAAAACTTAATTTTATTAAATAACTTTTTTTACAACATTTTAATTAATATTTATATTAAAATAATACCTTTTAACCTTATTTATACATTATAAAGCTAAAGTTATAAACACTTATAATATTTTAACTATTATTTTTAATATTATATTTTTTTAAGCGCTAGGTTTTAAATACTTATTATAATATAAAGGCGTTATATATATCCTCGAATATATATGGAATAGAAATAAAACTACTTAATAGGACCAGGGGCCTTGACCACGAATGGAAAGAGGGTGATGGTGGTATATTAAATAGACGCCTATGAGAAGGCCTAATGCTATTCTGAGCCGTTAAGGGCTTCGCAGAGACAGGAGGCTCTTGGTCTGAGAACTTATGAGCATCACGCCGCCAAAGCGTCATTTGCGGAGCTCCATTGTCTCGGGAGCGAGTGAGGCCGCTGGCCATGGAGATCCTGCATCCTAGTATAAAGCTTCCGTCCATATTAGAGAACGTTAAACAAGTTTTAAAAGACTCAAGTGCTATGTCAATGCACATGCAAGTATCATTGATAAGGTATATGTGACATATGAGGACCGAACTACGGATCTTCTTCCACATCGTCGACGGGGTCCCGCAATAATTCTGCCTTTATATTAGCAATTTGAAGCAGAGTCGCGGGGTGAGATACGGAAGTTGCCTACCACGACGCTCTGGGGCCCTGCTGCTTGGCTTCCCAGGGCGCTCCTCTTCGATGCCAAACAGCGATGCCATCTCTTCGAGGGTTTTGCCTCTGGTCTCGACAAGACAGTAGCGGACAAACACGAACGCAAGGACATTAATGGCGGCCAGTATCAAGTAGAGACCCCATGAGATTGCTGTCATGATAGGCGGTGTGACTTGAGCAACAAGGAAGTTGGCAATCCAGAGAGATGCCGTGCAAAGGGCGTTCCCTTTCGACTGTGGCGGTGTAAGTCTCCAACTTAGAGTCACGAATGTGCGGGCAATACTACTAGTAGTAAGACTCACTCTTAAAGATATAGGGAAGATCTCGGCAGCGTAGAGCCAGCTACCAGAGCTCCATGACATATTGAAGAAGGTGAAGAACATGAATGGAAACAGAATAATAGCATAATTTCGAGGGTCGCCAGGGTTGCTCTCAGCGTGCCTCTGCAGAACAGCAATGCCGATGAGGGCTGTGAACATGCCGACGAGGCCCAGCTGCAACCACGTCTTCCGGCCCAGCCTGTCGTAGTAGAAGATGGGAATCCACGAGGACAGGAACAGCACAACGCCAACACCGCTCGTCGCCAGGTTGGCAATATTCGGGTCGGTGATGCCGCCGTTGCGGAAGAGCTGCGGGGTGTAGTAGAATATCGCATTGGTCCCAGTCACCTGCTGCAGGAACTGGATGGTGACGCCGAGCAGCGTGACGCGGAGGACAGGGCCGCGGAACATATCCAGCCAGCCAGCCCGCTCCATATCCCCGGCGGCCTGCTCCTCGCCGACAGTGTCTTTGATCTCGGCCATCTCAACGGCGGCCGCCTCCTCGCCGTGAAGGCGCGTGAGCACCTCGAGCGCACAGTCATAGCGCTCCTGGGCGACGAGCCACCGCGGGCTGGGCGGGACCCACGAGGACCGCCAGCACCCGGCGGCCAGCAGCGCGGCGGGGACGACCTGCAGGGCGACGGGGAGGCGCCACCAGCCGTCGGACGGCAGCAGGAGGAAGCAGGCGTAGTCGACGAAGAAGACGGCCATCTCGGCGAGGCACAGGATCATCAGCTCGATGCCGACGACGCGGCCCCGCAGGGCGGGCGGGCTGATCTCGGAGATGTACAGCGGCACGCCGGCGGCGAAGGCGCCGACCCCGAGGCCCGTGACGAAGCGCCCGGCCGTCATCTGCGCGACGGTCGAGCCGCCCGCCTGGACGAGGGCCCCCGCGATGGCCAGGCCGGACGCGAGGGAGAGCGTGCGCTCGCGGCCCAGGGCGTCGGCGGCGGACCCGGCGGAGAGGGCGCCCGCCGCGCACGACAGGTTGTAGATGCTGACCACGAGGCCCACGGCCCAGTCGCTCGGGTGGCCCATGAGGGCGTTCCAACGCTCGTCGGCCACGATCATGCCCATCACGCCCTGGTTCCAGCCGAACAGGAAGCCGCCCAGCGAGACGAAGGCGGTCAGCGAGTAGACATATTCTGGGCTGGGGGGCCGCTTGGAGCCCGGACTAGAGCCTCGGGGCGGCCGGATGAGCTTTGTCTGTTTGAGAGAACGGATGAGCCTCGTTGCGGCGGCCATGCCTTGGGTTTCAGGGCCGGGTGGCTGTTATATGGACGTGGCGGTGTGCGGGATTAATACTTGATAGCCTGTTGACGGCCAGTCGTGAAGGGAGACTGGGGACGGCGATACAAGCGCTACAACGGCATCCGAAAGTCTAGTACGTGAATGGAATCAGGCTGGCTGGCACAGATTGTACTGTCGCCCAAGGGACGACGTTGGTATGATCACGGTGAGACAATGTTTTGGTAGCACGACGTTGACATGAGGCGGCTTGCCAAGCCCCTGCCAGTATGGATTAGCGCCCGATGAAGGTTATTCCGGGGTGCCCCTTTCGTAGCTCAAATGCCTGTGGCATCTCCCTCAAAATCCTACGGACAACATAACGAGCACAATGTTGTGAGAGGATATCTAAGACTAACAGTAAAAAATACAAATTTAGGATCATTGACTGTCTGCCACTCGTTACTCATCAAGACATCCCTGTGTTGTTGGTGAGTGGTGCCATTTCGCGGGACCAGACTTGTATTCAGAAGCCCACGACAATTCCCCTTGACTATACACCTTCAAGATTCTTGTTTTTCCTTTCCTTTTTTTTTTTCTGGCAGCTACTTATATTTAAGATGCTTGGCATGACTGGTAATTGATGTCCGGGTGAGCGTTTCTGGGTTCAGGTCGCTCAAACGATTCTATTGGAGGCAATGTTGCCCATGTTAATAGATCACTGGCTTTGCCTTCTTCCCCTCGCCTATAAGTTTCTGCGCTCTTCTATGTATGGACTATGACTATGAGCTGCAACACTATCGCAATCGTCTGTTCAGCACCGTTTCAGAAATTTCTACCCTTTTCTTCCACGCGTTTTAATAAATGCAATGCCGTACGTACGCTACCAGCAGGCCAACGTAGCATCGTTACTAGCTCGAATATCCTAAGCCCCTTTATTAATTAAATAGTTTTACTTTTTAAATCCTTATATATTTATAATGAATATAATATTATTATATATTTTCGCTTTTATTCCGTATATGTCCGAGGACATAATATTTTTAATAACGGATATTTATAAAATAAGAAACGGATGCCGTAAAGTAAGAACTAAATATTATTTAATTAAATATCTAACTTAATTCCTATAGATACTAAATAATTTATATATATTAAATATTATCTTAATTTCTATAATACTTTTATTAAAAAAAACTTTATACTAATTATTTTAAAATTTAAATTTAATAAATAATAATATAATTCGAATTTTATAAATTTTATTAATATTTAAATTTTAATTTTCACTTTAAATCGCATTTTTTAAAAATATAGATTTAAACATTATAAAATTCTATATAATTGAAAATGCCTTCTAGTATTTCTTTTATAATTAAAACTTTAATATTAAATGAAATATTATTATATAAAATAAATAAGTTTTATTTAATAAAAATATATATAAAAACATTAATATAATTTAAAAATTATTTTAAATTTTTTATATATAAATATTTATATATAAAGAATAATAATAAAATTATAATTTTATTTTTATATAAATATATAAACTTAAAATTAAAAAAAAATATTTAACTTTATAATATCCGTTTCTTACTTTATAAATATCCGTTCTTATATTTTTATATAATAATAAATATTTTAAATATTTTTATCATTTTCTTATATATATTTAAATATATATAAAATATTTTTATATTATAAAAAAGTTTAAAACTTAGTTTTTAAAAAGGATAATATTAAAATAATAATTAAAATATTATAAATATTTATAATTTTAATTTTATAATATATAAATAAAATTAAAAAGTATTATTTTAATAATATTTTTAATAAAAATATTATAAAAAGATTATTTAATAAAATTAAATTGAAAAATAATTATTAAAATTAAATTTAAAAATAATTATTATATAAATAAATATTATAATAAACATTTTTTAATTAAAAAATTTAATTATATATATATATTATGAAATTATAATTAAATAAACTTATATAATTTAATATTATAACTTTTATTTAAATATATAATTAATTTAAAAAAATAATTAAAATAAAAAAATAATTAAAATAAAAAAATATTTAAAATAAAAAAATATTTAAAATAAAAAAATAATTAAAATAAAAAAATAATTAAAATAAAAAAATGATTAAAATAAAAAAATAATTTATAATAATTTACTTTGAAAAGTTTTATAATAAAGTTTTAAAAGTTTTAAAATGAATCCTAGACGTAATTTATTAAAAAATAAAAACAAGTATAATAAACTTATTTTTTTAAACATTTATATTTTTATTATTAATTATAAATAATATTTCTATTATAAATAAATATAATAGAAAAATATTTAAAGTTTTTTTATAAAAGAATTATAAAAATATATTTAAATTTTAAAATAAAAAAATAAATAATTAAATAAAAAAATAATTATATATTATAATAATATATAGTATAATTAAAATTATAAATATTTTAAATTTAATATTAAAAAAAATATAAAGTTAATAATAATAAAAGAAATATAATAAATAAATATATAATTTTAATTTTATATTATATAAATAAAATTAAATAATATAATTTTAATAATATTATTAAATAAAATAAAATTAAAAATGAATTTTTATTAATATAGTTAATAATTATTAAAATTTATTTTTTTAAATATAAAATTAATAAAATAATAATATAATAATAATAAATTTAATTAATAAAAATTCTTTATATAAATTTTATAAAAAATTAAAAACTTTTTCAAAATTTAAATAAAGTTTATTTATTATACATAAAGTATATATTATATAAAAAAATTTAATATTAAAAAATAATTTTTTAAAATATTATAATAAAATATAAAAAAAAGTTTTATAAAATTTTTAATTAAAGTTTATAAAAGGGTATTGTTTTATATTATTTTAATTTTATTTTTAAAAAAATTAAATCTTTTTTCTTTTATTTTTAAAACTACTTTATTAAATAATTTTTATCCTTTATTCCACCTTTTATACCATTTTTCTCCTTTTAATTAATTTATATACTAGTTTTTTTTTAAAAAAAAAACTAGTAAATTATTTTATTAAATATTATTTATATAATTTAGTAGCTTATTTTTAATATATTATTTTATTATTAAAATTTATTTATTTTTATATAATATATATAAAAAAATATATAAAAGAAACTAGTAACTTTTTATATAAATAAGTTTAAAAGTATATAATAAATAATTCTTAATTTTATATTTGAAGTATAAGAAGGGTGTTTTAAAAGCCGAAAAAATAATAAATAAATAAATAGTTAAATAAAAAAAAATATAATATGGCTGAAGCCTTCATTGGTTGAATAATACAGATTGAGCCATGTCACGGGTCATAAGTATGAGCCAGGTCGCCCAAGATCTCATCAGACTTAGTCACGGGGATGGCATCAAAGTGGCCACTCCACGTCCCGCAGCCGATGCCCTGATACGCCGCCCGCTGAAGCTGCAAGCTCTCCGTCGTGGCCCACTCCAGGCGGGAGTAGCCCGCGGTTTTCTTGCGGCGGTACAGGCAGTCCTGGATGGGCTCCAAGAGGTGCGAGATGGCGATGATGACAGTGCCGACCACGTAGGTGAAGTAAATCCCAAACAGGCTGAAGGATGTAGACTTGGTGCTCAATATCTTCTAGGGTCCCCAGAGACCCGGTCAGCATGTAGTCACCCTTAAGTCTGCAAGTGAATGGCTAACTTAATTGCTTACCTGACTATTGCAGTTTGAACGACTTCTGAATATGTGAGCTCGGCGGCCGGATCGCGTAGGGCAGCAGGCCCTCGGCGGGACCAACAGCGACATCGACCAGCCCGGCCTGCGTGGAAGCGAGGGCCGTGGCCCACCAGCGCTCGACATCAAGCAGCCACTGGTCCGCCGCCAGCGGCCCCACGACGCCCTCGCGCATGATGTCCTGCGACGACAGCGAGAACAAAGCCCGAGCTGCGCCAGCGCGTCCGACCCGGCCGCGCTGCCCGCGTACGCCACGACACTGGAACCGCTGGCCGAGCGGGTTGCCGTCCGCCACGAAGCCGCCTCCCTCCGTGACCGCCTCCTCGTCCGAGATGTTGAAGATGCCGGCCGACTGCGCCTGGTTAATCGAAGAAGCCCCGCGTCGCCGTTGCAGATCTGGTGCTGCTGCAGGCAGCCCGGGGGCGAGGCTCGCCTCCTCCGCGCTGTAGGCCGTCTGGGCGGATTCTTCCTCGGGGCCGGAGAATTGCCATTTCTCGCCCGGTACTGTCCCGCGGTACCACCCCGGGGTCAACCGTGCTCTCTGTGTACCGCACGCCATTTGCCACGAGGAACGCGGCCGTCAGGTCCCCGTTGTCTCGGGACAGTTCGGGGATGGGGTGGAAGTCTGAGGAGGTGTCTGTGACGGGTGCGGGTGTGTGGTATGCACGGATTGCTCCATCGTGAGACGTAATCATCAGAGGCTATTTTGGGTTGCGGTGGGGTGTGTGTAATAAGATCCACAGGGGACTGACTTACGCCACTTGGAGGACCCTCCCTCTCCCTTTTGTGTGGTCATCGCTGATGTCGGGATACTGTGACTTTAGATCTGGGGCCTCAAAGGTAAAGTTCTGATCTCCGAACGCGTTTGATGGCCCATAGTAGTACCACGTGAAATTCCCCGAGGAAAGCGCGACGTTGCGCGAGTAATTGCCCGTCATCAATGGAGCGCACCGAAGTGTACTCCTGTAGTATAGGATGCGTTGACTCGCCGGAGAGTTAATGCCGAGAAGCTTGCTGGTGTCGATGTGACCGGTGTCCAGGTAGATATTCGAGTCGTTGCTCCGGCAGATACGACTGTCGAATCAATGGGCATGGTGCATTGCGGTCAATGAAGCTAGTAAGCCTCGGCTGGACAAACTTTGTGCAGTCAAAGGCCCGGGATGTGTTCACATAGCACTGCTGTGCATAATTCGCAGCGCGTTGAACAGTGAGTTGGCAGCGTAATAGGTCAGCTCGGGGTTTCCAGAGCCATTCACGACTGGGCTGACGATTCCGCAGTGCGATCCATCCAGGAGGACCTCATTGCTGATGCCCGTCGACAGCTGTGATGAGAAGCCTCCGGCCAGGGTGAAGGCTGCGGCACATAGGATGGCTGTGAAGATGCACGGCATGGCGCGGGAAAGCAGCCGGTCGGCGACCCTGCGCCACGTCCAGACCAGCTGAGAAACTTTAAAGGGTCTAGGTATGGTTTTGTTTTTTAATACCGCATACATATAAAATATATATGGTACCTTTATACAGTAATAAACACTCTAAACCTAGTATTTAAAAGAATATAAGGTTAAAAATAATAAAAAAAAAATAATATAATAAATAAATACGTGGCCTTAGCCTTATATTATATAAATAAAGTTAGAAGGCATAGCCTTTAATAGTATTACTAATTAGAATTATTAATATAAATAACTTAAAAGTTAATAACTAGTAAAGTAGTTATATAGTAAGATTATAATAGTTTTAAAAATAACTTTTATAAAAAAAAGAAGAATTCTATAAAGTAAGACCTAATTAAGAAACTTAGTTTTTTCCTATTAATATACTTAATAGCTACTTAAATCTATTCTTATTAGGTAAGCTAGTTATAATAGGCCTTATTATAAATATATAATTAATAAAATAATAACGTTATAATAGTAAACCTATTTAAAAAAGTTTTTTTATATAAATTTTATAAAAAAATTAAAAACTTCTTAGAAAGTTAAATAAAGTTTATTTACTATATATTAAATAAATATTATATAAATAAAATAAAAATCTGGGTACTAAAGAACTAAATCTTCCTCCTTTAGGTATATTATTTTATTATTAAAGATTTATTTATTTTTATATAATATATAAAAAATATAGTAAAATAGGGAACTTTATAGGGAAAGTTAGTAACTTTTTATACGGATAGGTTTAAGGGTATATACTGAGTAATTGTTAACTTCATACTCAAGGTACGAGAAGGGCAGTCTAAAAGCCGAAAAGACGACGAATAGACAAACAGTTGAACAAAAAATACAATGTGGCCGAAGCCTTGAAGGGTCTAAAGACTTGCCAGTGCTGATGCCAAGTTTCCAAGAATAGCTTGTCGTTGGTGATGCAGGGCCTCACGTGGCTCTGGTGTGGAAAACCTCTTGTGTGCTATGGAGCACAGAATGCGCCAGAAACGCGCTGATACAAGGCTGATGAAGACGGCTGTGAATAAGAGGAGATAATTCCCATCCTTGCGAGACAGAGTAACTAAGTGTGGCTCCCATGATGCGCCCTCGAGACCAGTTCGTCCAGACGCCATGATGAACTGCGTAATCTGCAGCTGACGTTGCGTTATTCCAGGAATTCGGGTCAGTCATTTTGGGAATGCGCTCAGAGGTGTGATATATGTGTAGGTGTACCAGAAGAGACTGTCATGGCACACAAGATAATATTTCGAGCAGTAGTCAAGGCATGAGGCAAAAGACATGAGGTAATGAATTGTGAGTAACGGCCGGACTGGCATGGTCGTTATTATATTTCTAAAGCACCTTCCATGCGGTCTCTTTCGTGACCTTCCAAGTAATACTTCTCTTATCGCGAGTTGTGTAAGTCTGCAAGGCAGACCTAAGACAACCCAAGTTGCCCTCTTGGAGCGGCTGGATTATTTTGCTCGCACCCCGTATCACATTCTTCAAGCGGCGTGAGTGGCAACAACCTGGGGGCTCCAAGATAACGCCGAGCCGGTGAAGTGGTATAGGTTCACACAAGGAGGAAAAACAAAATATGGTTACTTCGTCTGAAAGGCAAGCCTCCGTGCAGACAACCCCCACTCATCGAATGTTTCATTTCATTCGACAATTGTGTCCTCGAAAGGGGGCCAACTCACAAATTATCAGGTGATACTGCAGCCGATAGAAACGCTGCCGGGCTCAGCTCAACGCCCAGAGAGAAACAGGCTGAATGCTTGGCAATTTTGTTTTTGAATTGCCACCCAAGATTGGCCGATCTACGAGACGGCCCCCAACCGCACGAGAATCATGTTTGACGGGGCGATAGACTTCTGTGGCAATTCACTCACTGTCTGTTGTGATCGACCGTGGGGTCTGAATGTCACATTACCTAGCAACTTAATCTTGGTTATCCCGCCGATCATGCGCTTCCACCTAACGAGTTCTCCAACTCAACAAGCTCCCTGAAGCCCTCCACAATCTCCTTGCGCCGCTCGCCCTCCGGCCGCGGCAACGGCTTCCGCGCCCAGCCCCCATAGCCAAAGTACTCCTGCAGTCCCACCTTGACGCCCACCGCACCGGATTTGATAGCCGCCCAGTCGCCGCGCGCCAGGATCCTCTGCAGCCTCTGGTCGCCCTGACCCTTGACCAGCGACCTGTACAGCTGGGCCACCGTCGCGGGGGCCACGTTGGCGATGCCGGGGATGACGCCCGCTGCCCCCGCGGCCATGGCGGGGGTGAGGAAGTCGCCTGAGCCAGCGAAGCAGAGGAAATCTGGGTACTCGTTCGCGTAGGCCTCGTCGTGTGCCGCGGACGGGACAGGCTTTCCGGTGAACTCGGCGGCCACCCTCGCCAGCTTGCCCGTGTTGCCGCAGGTGAACTTGGCCCCGACGATGTTGCGGTGGGCTCGTCCCAGGTTGGTCAGGTCGTCGCTGGAGAGGTCCAGGCCCGAGACGGCGGCGGGGTAGTTGTAGATGATGATAGGGATGGGGCTCTTGTCTGCGACGTCAAGGAAGAAGCGGGACACGGTCTCCTTGTCGAACAGACCCTGGTAGTACGCGGGGGGCAGGACGAGGGCGGCATCGCCGCCATTGAGGGCTGCCTGTTTACACAACTCGATGGTCTGGCGGGTGGACTGGGCGGCGCAACCCACGATGAGGGGCATGTCCTCGAAGCCAGCCTCGTCCAGGGCGTTCCGCGTGGTCCGGGTGATGTGGTCCCGCTCGTAGTCGAGAAGGTGCACGGCCTCCCCATTGGAGCCCTGGACGGCTATGCCGGTGACACCTGCGCGGGCCAGGCGAACAGCATGTTTTGCGACACTGTCTAGGTCTACTTGCTCGTCTGCGTCGTCTTTGAAGAAGGATGGTGTTGGGACGTAGACGCCTGGGACTAATGGGTGGACATTCTTCCTCTGGCGGTCGTCGTGGGAGCCGTTGGCGTGGCCAGCGCCTTCTGAAGAGGGCATAGTGAGTGGCGTGGCGTGGCGAGTGGTGTGGTGAGTGGGCGTGCTTGTGTATGTGTGTATGTATGTATGTGAGGACAGATGATACAAGAGGCTTGAGGGCCTTAAATATTTCAAGATAGGAAACCCTACACGTGAAGAGTGCCTTGTATGTGTAAGCTTGAGTCCGTCTGACGTGCCTGAAGAGTGTGAAGAAGGGAGGGCTTGGAGTCAAATATTAGACAGCGAAGCGTACGGATGTGGCAGGTCTTTGCACAAAGGTGGTGTTAGTTAGTTAGGCCGTGGGATGAGTTGGTGGCGGAAAGTGGTGCGCACGCGACATATAAGAAGGGTGCGCGTGGAGGAGGACCGACGCAGACCAGTTGACCAGTCATTGACAGCGGACCATGACGTCCGCCGAAACGCAAGCAGTGACGGGACCACGCCCACAAGTGCTGCAACAGCAACAAGCAACACGACTCGGGAAGCGTGGCCAGGACCACCACCATGCACCATGCACACGCACGCCTTGAACCAGCGCACCAGGTCCTCCACATGCAGCACTCGGTAACTCCACCCCCAGGAATCCAACCCTCCAACCCACCAACCCGGGGCCGGGGATATCGAATTGTTTGCGGGCGGTGGACAGAGCTGGGTTGCTGGGCTGGCTGGTCGAGCTACCCCGTATTCTGTGCACAGTAGTTTGCCACGGCCCAGGCTGCCAGGCACACACAGCTGGGACGGAAGGCTTCCGAGTGGGACACCCCACAGAGTCAGGACTGGACGATCGCGAAACCCTGGGCTCAGTTGTGGAAGCCAATCTTTGACGTAACTTTAATCATACGGCAGGCCCATGGCGCCGTCCCTCTTTTCCCCCCTTCCCTTCCGGCCATGGACGAACCACTCGGTAATGGCCCAGCCAGCCCTGCCAGCCAGCCTAGCCCCGAGAGGGACAGCTCACGAGCGACGAGCTGTTTCTGCTTGCTGCGCTACCCCCAACGGCAAGCTAAAAGGCGGAGACGCAGGGAGATTGTTGGTTGGCTTTGTTCCCCAGCCGGGATCAGGCCGGCCCGAGAGTGAGCCGGTACATCTGTGCGATCGTGGGGTTGGTTGGTTGGCGTCGGAGGCATGATGTTGTTGGCTCTCTCCATCACGTCTCTCGCAGGGCAGGGCGAGCAGGATGGGCTGATGGATGTGGCGAGTGATGGGGTCGGGGGGGGGCCTTGGCCTGCATGCCGGTCTGCCTGCCTGTCAGGCCTGCATTAGCCACGCAGCCCGTACCTGAGGAGAGACTGAGGGAGAAACTGTAAAGTGTCGTTGCTTTTTTGTGTGGTCTCTTGCTGGGCCAGCCTGGGCCTGGGCCAGAAGCACATGATTCTGCAGGTGATGATCTGTTCATGCGGGCGGCCGAGACAAGCAAGCTGGTGTGGCGTGGTGGTGTGTGTTTTTGTTGGACGACCCTTCCAGCCTCCCAGCCTTCCTGCCCCTTCTGTTGCAGTCTTGCTTGTTCTTTTCTCCGCCCCCCGCGTGGGGGTAGACATATACCTCTTACACACTTTTAGGCCTTGGCAACTGCTATTAAGATCCTTATGTATTTCTATACTAAATCACCTAATAACTACCTATAACTAATTATATACCAGTATAATAACAATAATAGCCATACTATTACTATTAGGATTTACTATTTTTTAAATAAATAATAATATTTAAATAATATTTTTTTTAAATATTAATAGTTTTTAATTTATTTTATAAAATAAATATTATTAATTTAATTAAATAATTAGCTTTTTATTATTTAAAAATATTTTATTAATTAAAACTAATTTTTTTATATTTATAGTTAAATTAATACCGACTTTTATTAAATTATTTATATAAAATATAGTTATTATAAAGGTTAAGGATAAAATATTTTTAATTTTTTTTAAAATATTAAATAATATTTTTTAATAATTTATTATTAATATATATTATAATATAATATATAATTTTTATATTTAATTTAAAATATATTTTAAAAATTATTTTATTAAAAAATTAATTTAAATTTTTAAAATTTTAATTTTATTATTATAATTTATAATTTATATAAATATATTATATTTTTTAATTAATAATTTTATAATTATATTTTATATAATAATAATTAATTAATTAGTATTATTTTTTACCTATATATAAAAAAATAAGTTAATAAATTAACTATATAAAAATAATCCGCCTTAATTATAGTAAAAAAAAAGAATTTATATATCATTTTTTATTTTAATAAATACTTATTAATATAATAATATAACCCCTTTATTTTTAAAAAATTTATTTATAAATAAATAAAGTTTAAATTTATAAATTTATTAAAAATTAATTTAATATATATAAATTAGGTTCTTATTTTTTAAAACTAATTTATTTAATAAACTTTATTTATTTATAAAAAAGAATTTTATAGATTATTAAATTATAATAAAATTAAAATAAGTAAAATTTAGTATATATATATAATAAATTAAGTCCTTATAATTATTTATAATTATAATAATTAATTTTTTAATATATTTATAATAATTAAAAAAAAGATTATTATTTAAATTTATTAGAAATTAATAAACTATTACTTTTTTTATTATTATAATATTAGTATAATAATAAATATTTAAATTATATTATTTACTAAACCTTTTTTAAATTATTTTATACTTTTTAAATAAAGCTTTTTTTATATTTATTAATAAAAAATTATAATTTTTATAATATATTAATTATTAAAAATTTTATAAATTATTTATATATAAATATATTATTTATTATAATTAATATAATTATTTTAAATATATTAAAAAGAATAAATATATTTTTTATATTTAATATATTAATTATTATAGCCTATATATTTTAATTAATTAAATTTATTTAATTTATTTAATTTTTAAAAAGGATATAAATAAGGGTAAGTTTATTTATTTTAATATTTATAATTATAAAAAGATTTAAATTATTAATTTTAAATAATTTAATATAATTTACCTAAAAATTACTTTAATAAAAAATATTTAAAAACTTTTAATTATATTATTATTATTATTAATTAATTAAAAAACTTATTTATAAATATTTAATTAAATTAAATCATTTATTAATAATTTAAAAGTTTTAATAAAAAATATTATTTTTAAAATTTATATAATTTTCTATTTATTTAATTATATAATTAAAAAATAATCTAATTAATATTAATAATATTAAATAACTTCTTTTATTAAAAATATTATTTTTTAATTAAATATTAATTAAAATATAAAAAATAATATTATTTATAATATAATGTTTTAATTAATATAAATAAATAAATTAAATATTATATTCTTTTAAAAATTATAAATAAAAATTATAAATAATAAATATATAATAATAATATATTTTAATTATAATTTCTTTTTATTTATTTTAATATAAATTAATTTTTTAAATTAGTTTTATATTATAATTTATATATAAAAAAATTAAAATTTTATTTTAAATTAACTAATATTTTTAAATATTAAAAATATATATTAAATAAAAATAAATAATTATATTTTTATTAATTTATATTAAAAATTATATATATTATTAATAATAATTAAAATTTTTTAAATATTAATATAATAAAAATTTTTAAAAAAAACTTTTTTTATAAATAATTTTAATTTTATTTATTTAATATAATAATTAAATAAATTAATTTTTAATATTTTTATATTTTCTATTTAATAAATTAAAAAAATATAATTTAATATTATTTAATAACTATAAAATATTAATTAATAAGTTTAATAATACTTTTAACTTTATTTTTATTAATATTATATTAAATATATATAATATAAAAGATTATTTTAATATAAAATTTAATTATTTTATATTAATATTAAAATTATTTTTTATTTATTTATTTTTTAAAATTATTAAATATTTTTTTTATTTAAATAAAAAATTAAAATAATTAAAAAAAATTATAACTCTAAGACTTTTAATCTTTTTCCTTTTTAATATAATAATTAAAAACTTTAATAAGTATATAAAAACTTTTATTAAATTTATATATAATTTTATTTAAATTATAAATAAAATAATTAAAAAAGAAATATAATATAATAAATAAATAATTTAAATTATTTTTATAAAAATATAATTTATTAATATTAATTAAAAAAATATTAATTATATAAAAATATTTATAAAATTATTAATTAATATTATTTTTAATTAAAAATTATTTTTTTTATTAATAATTAAAAATTAAATTTATATTATATAAAAAGATAAAATAAAAATTTTAAAATATAAAGTTTTATAAAAATTTATTTTTAAAAATAATATTATAAATTTTTAAATTTTCCTTACTTTCTTTTATTTTATTTTATAAAACCCTTAGGTCCTATTTAATAAAACTATTTATATAATTATTTAAATAAAAAATATTTTCTTTAAAATTAATAAAATAATTATTTATATATTATAAATAATTTAGTTTTTTATTAATAAAGTTATATATATTTTATATAAATAATATTTTATTTTTAATTGTTATTTGTAAATTTTTTAATTAATAAAAATTATAATAATTTTAAAAATTAAAAAATAAAATATAATAATAATTAAAATTTAATAATTTATTATATTATTTTTTATTTTTTTAAAAAGTTTTAAAAAGTTTATTATTTAATAAATTTTTATTTTATTTTAAATTATAAAATTATTTATTTTAATTAATATAAAATTTTGTTAAAATATTTAATTATAGATTTAATTTATATATTTATAAAGAATATTTATATATAATTTTAATTTAATAAAATTTATATTATATTTATTTATAATATTAAAAATATATTTGATTTAATTTTATATAATTATTTAATTTTTTAATTTAAAAAATAAGAATAAAATTTTTATTTAATTAACTTTATTATATCTTTTTTTAAATAATAATAAACTTATATTAGATTATAAAATATAATTATAAAATACTTTAAGTATTTTTATAAAGTTTTATAAAACTTATTATTTTTTTTAATTTTATTTTTATTTTATATAAAATTTATTTATTATTTTAAAAATTTAATTTAATATTATAATTATATAAATAATATTTTAAATATTATTTTTAAAAATACTTTTAAAAAAACTTTTATTATTATTATTTAAAAATTTAATAAAATTTTAAAATAAAATAAGAATAATATAATTTAATTTAATATTTTTAAAATAAAAATTAAATATTTTATTTAAAACAAATAATATATATATAATTTTTTAATATATTATAATAAAATTATAATATATAAAAAATTAATATTATTATATTAATTTAGAATTTATTTTAATAAATATTTAAATTTTTAAATTTATATAAATATTTAAATTAATAATATATAAAAAATAAAAAATTATTTTTATAATATTTATTTTATAATTATAAAATTATTAATAAACTTTTTTTATTAAATAATTAAAACTTATTTTAAATTAATTATTTATTATAAAATTAAATTTTAATTTACAAATTATATAAAATTTAATATTAAATTTTTTTTTAAAAATATTAAAATTAAAAATAAAAAATTAATTATAAAATTTAATTTAATATTATAATTCTTTTTTTTATTATATTATTTATTTATTAAATAATATTAATTAATATATTTTATTAAAAAATTAAAATTTTATATATAAATATTTTATTAATATTTATATAAAAATATTTTATATTATATTTAATATTATTAAATCTAATTTATTTATTAATAATTTATTATTTAATATTATTAATTATTTATTTTTTAAAATAATAGTTTTTTTTAATTAATTTTTAAAAACTTATTAATTTTTTATTTTTATTTTTTTATTTTAAATTTTAATTTTATTATTATAATAAAAAATTATATATATTAATTATTTATTTAAATAAAATTAAAATAATAAAAAATTATTTATATTAATTTAAATTAATATTAAAAATAAATTTAATAATTTATTTAAATAATTTTAAATAAAAAAATGAAAAAATAAAATAAAAATATATTATTTATTATAATAATTTATTTATTTATATAAAAAATAATTATATAAATAATATAAAAATATTTAATATTAAAATTATTAGTACCCTTAAGGAACTTTAATAAATACTTTATATCTTATATTTTTATAATAATTTATCCTTAATAGGAATTTATTTTTATATTAATAACTCTTTAATTATAAATTATCTTTATAATATTTTAACCTTTTCCTTTTAAAAGAAATTCTAGAGATTTAAGGAGCTCACATTAATTACTTTAACTTTAATATTAGTATATTAATTATTAAATTATATAAATATTATAAAAAATAAAAAAATAAATTAACTTATTAATAAAAACTATTAATTTCCCTTATTTTTTAATATATAATTTATTTTTATAATAATTTAAAAAATTATTTATAAATATATAAATAAAATTTTTTAAAATTAATAAATAATTAATATATTATTTTAATATAAACTTTTTAATTTAATAATTAAAATTATTATTTTTTTAAAATTTATAATTTTTTATAATATTTTATAAAGATTTTTAATTATTTATTTTAATTATAAAAATTTTTTATAATATTATTTATATTTTAACTATTATAATATAAAATTATATTATTAATATAAATTTTTTAAAATCCTTAAATATATTTTTTAATATATTTTTATTTTAAAATATTTTAAAAAAAAATTAATATTTTTTTTAAAATTATTATTAATTATATATTTAATTAAAAATATAAATATTTTATAAATTTAATTTTATAATTAAATTATTTTTTATTTATTAAATTATATACTTATTAAATATTTAAAAAATACTTAACTTTTTTTAATATATAAATATTAATAATTATTTTATTTTTTTATATTTATTTTATTTTTTTTTAATTTTAAAATTTAATTAATAAATTTTAATAATTTTTTTTAAAATTACCTAATTAATATTACCTTAAAATACTTATATTTTTTAATTTTTTAATATATATTTAAATTAATAAAATATTAAAAAATAAATATTTTAATAATATATTTTAATTTAATAATATAATTATATTAAAAAACTTAAAAAATATAAAAATAAATAAATTTATATAATTTATAAAATTTTTTAATTTTAATAAAAAGGTACTATTATTTTTATATAATAATCCCTACCCCCTATTATTAGGTAATCTAATATATATAAATTTATATATTTTAATACTTTTAGGACCCCCTAGTTTATAATTATATTCTATACCTTTATTTATAAGGTGGCTATCTAAGGCTTAAATACTAGTAAAGCGCTTACCACGGCCTACGGCCTATGGCGGTAACTATTCTATTCCATTCTATTCCGCGTGGGGGTGGGGTCCAGTATCATGTCCTCCGCGATCCCGTCGAGTCCACTCCTGAAGGTACGGGGCACTAGTGTACACTAGCCTCGGGGCATTTTGCTACCCCTGAGCAGCAGCTGCCATGTTCCGACTCGCTCCTGCTGGAGCTGTCTGGTGCACTATACTAAAGGCGAGACTGACCACTGACCACTAGCACGAATCAGCACGAACCCGACCATCGATCAACCAGTCAGCCCAGTCAACCCAGCTGCCCAGTCAACCTGCCCCATTCGAGATTCTGGCCAATCTGGTGGGCCTCGCCTCTGTCTTGCCGATGGCACCAACCTCCAAGTGGAGCACGACATTAGTGATTAGCCAGCTACCATTCCAGAGGCTTGGATGGTTCATTCGCCCCGGCTGGGATCAACGCTGTGGACGGACCTCACCAACACGCCACCAAGCAGCTCCCAGGCTCAGTGTGGCAAGGGCAATGGTTCACACGCCAGCTGCCATTGGAACATTGCACCAACGTGCAGTCGTCCATGACTGCTGCCTGTCTCGTGGGCAGGTTGGCAGTTGGCAGGATGGCAGGATATCATACGCCAGCCGAGTTGCGGTGGACAGGCAGACAGACAGGCCGGTGATAACGACCACCCCTGCCGTACAGATACGCCCGCTGCACTTCTGAGTTGGCTCCCCTTGTGTCTGCGGTTCAATGCGATGGTTTGCTTTTGCCCCTTGTTACCGCTGGTTGCCAACTCATCATCACAGACACCCATATCGTTTGCATGACTCTAATTCGTCTGCCTCTGTAGGAGCCAAGATCGCCCTCAGCAGCACCTCTCCAGAGTCCAGACTCCAACATCATTAGTCCCTCTTCTCCGTATCGGATCAATCCCTCCAGGCAGGGGTGACATCGGCCCAGTTGCCTGGAACCGACGGCAAATTTCACCTGGAGTTGCAGCGAGACGTGAGCCGTCACAATCTCTCGCTGTGCCACACACACACAACCCCTGGGCAAGCTGGCAAGGTTGTTGACGTGCAGCACAAATCACAGTAGCTCGAGAAACCCCCACGCCATCAGAGCCCCTAAGAGATATTATGACTCGGGGCCGAACAAGGAGTACATGTCTGCCGGTCCGGCTCGGCGTGGTCTGAGGGCGGGTCCCAGTTTTCACCGCTCATCGGCGATTGCCCTGCCGAAGGGCGGCAAGCGGCTCCGAATACTCAGGAGCAGGCGCGCAACACTCCATGTTCTCGTGTCCTGGGAAGGAGGCACCCGTGGTGCAAGTACAGTGCGTTACTTTTACTTATCACAGGCTGCATCATCGTCGTCACATCGGCTTGGACTCTGTATTATTGGTTACACTCTGAGTTACGTGCAGTCGCCCCAGCATCCCAGCGCCTCCTTTGTCCCAGGGCTCTTGGGCTGTTCGAACCGCCGATTCAGCATCACGCTACGGATCCAGTTCCCGTCTTCACCTGCCTGTTTCGCGAGCACTCGTTCCAACGGCATACGCCGTCTGCACAAACAAGCTTGTCACAATGGGCGATCATGCAGCTGGCCCCCAGCCACCCTACCCTCTCCACCCCTCCGTGGTCCCACGCATCGACCCCGTCTACGCCAGATTCTACAACGAGCACGTCGCAGACAAGCAGCAGGTCCACCTGCAGCCCGTAGAGGCCTCCCGCACCAGCGGCGTCCTCATCCCCGGCGCTGGCCCAAAATACCCCGTCGCCAAGGCCGAGGACCTGTCCTTCCCGCGCAGCCATAGCACCGGTCCCGACGTCAGGGTCCGCTGCTTCACGCCCGATGGCCCGAGGCCTGAGAAGGGATGGCCGTGTTTGTTCTACTTCCATGGCGGTGGCTGGGTGCTGGGCAACATCGACACTGAGAATGTCATTGCCACAAATTTGTGTGGGCGGGCCAGCTGTGTCGTGGTCAATGTGGACTACAGGTATCAAGACTCACCCTCACCCTCACCCTCACAGCCCCTGCCACTGAATACTAACAGACCTCTGATGACAGACTCGCGCCAGAAGACCCCTATCCCGCAGCAGTAGACGACTCGTGGGAAGCCGTCCTCTGGGCCCTCAGCGCCGCGGGCAAGGCCGCCCTGCCCCCCATCGACCCCACCAGGCTCGCGGTCGGCGGCTCCTCCGCGGGCGCGAACCTCGCGGCAGTCATGTGCCAGCGCGCAGCGGGCCGGCCGGAGCTGGGCATCCGCTTCGCCGCGCAGCTGCTGTCGGTCCCCGTGGCCGACAACACCGCCTCGGCCGCGACCAAGGCCTCGTGGCGCGACAACGAGAACGTGCCCGCCCTGCCCGCGGCCAAGATGCTGTGGTACCGCCGGCACTACCTGCCCGACGAGGCCGACTGGGCGGCGCCCGAGGCGAGCCCGCTGCTGTGGCGCGGCGACTGGGCGCGCCTGCCGCCGGCCGAGGTCGTGCTCGGCGAGCTGGACGTGCTGCGGACCGAGGGGGAGGAGCTCGCGCGGAGGCTTGTGGAGGCTGGTGCCACGAGCACGAGGGTTACTATTATGAAAGGCCAGCCGCACCCGTTTATCGCCATGGACGGGGTGTTGGACTGCGGCAAGCTTGCTATCACGCTTTTTGTGGAGAGGCTGCTGAGGGCATTTTATGTTGAGAATTAGGGGTCTGGCTGGTGGGAGGGAGCCTGGCTATCTGGGCTCTTGTTCGTTGAATTAGTGTACCACCACCGACCGACATGCGTTCAAAATTACCAGTGCGTTGAAGCTCAACTATGTCCTTTCTCTCTGATTACCTTCTGTGGCAGGTTCCTCTTTGGAGTGCTATCCCATAGGAAGATGGGATGCTACCTTGTAGAAGTTCATCCCATAGGATTCCGTCCCATAGGAGTTTGGGGCGGCTGAGTAGCGTACTTGAGCAGGTCTCGTTATGAATTGAAGTTGTCGTTGCGGTGTAAGGCTGATTGGTTACATTTGGTGTGGATCGGCGTCGACGTGGCAGAAGTACTGTAGTCAGGCAAGGTCCTAGAGGGTCACTGGATCATTGCTGCCTAACTATCAATGTTAGATTTAATTTTGACAATCATGGAAATGTGAAACAGGGAGAAGAGATCTTGGAAAGAATGGAAAGGGCATGTCAAAAGGTGCCATCCCATCCATGGATGCCATGCTATCTCCAATGATGCCACGTTGTGTCCGGTCATATTTGTGGTCAATCGAAAAAAAAGCTTGGAGGGCTCCTAGCTGTGCGTGTTCGTCCTAAGCCATCGCCCGACCACATGAAGTGTCACTTATTCTGGTTGGCTCAGAGCTTCTGGCCCAAGGTTTCATCTGAACTGTGGGGCATACCAAGCTCACTTGGTTGTGTGCCTTTCAAGTCCAGCCTTGAATTAACATTGATGGCTTTAAAGATGATGGACGTGGCTCAAGTGCTTGGGGCAATTCACTTTGACACGCCCCGTCCACTCACCCACATGTAGAGAAATGAAAAGAATCCTGCTCTAAGCTCTTTTAAAATCCAAATGGAATGTTCTTTCACCAGTGTCACCTCTGCTGTGAACGCTGTCTCAGCTTCTACCTTTTCACTTTTCAACTTGCAGGTCCTCTGCCCATGTGATCATTCGATCCTTTAGGCCAGTGGGCTGAAACTTGAGGTAGTTACCTAGGCACATTCAATGGTATCTCTAGTTTCTCGTCCATGCCTGAATGTCATGTCCAACAAAGAAGTAGCAATCTCTCCAGCTGTGTGTGTGTAAAAAGGTTACAGAAACAAGTTTGCTTCTACAAGACTTTAGACCCCGGTAGCCAAAACGCAAAACCGCTCGCTGCCCAAGTGACATCAGCACGCCTTTGAATCGCCGATGGTTGAATTCGAAAAAATTTGCTTTCAGTGACCCTGATGGTGCGGGCGTGTAAGAAGACACCTGCATCCATCGCCAAGATTCACTACCACCGGTCCCACAAGCCGACGAGCCGGGCTCTAAACGGCCACATCCATTGCCCAGGTTAGCGAGCAGGCGAAAGCTCTTCCTCCAAGCTTTCCCAGCGATGTTTTCTTGAAAGAACGAAGATGAAACCGGAACTTGCCGAGAACAGTGGCAGACCTGGGCGGCAGCTCGGGCCCAGCAGCCTCAGTCGACTGACCCACACGGGCCCATCCAGAACATGTCGACGTCTCAAATCTTCAGAAGTGCCATTCCTCCCCCGAGACTAAGGAGACCTCTAGCTCCTTAGGAAGCTCTGGTGGAGGCGTGTTACTGGTCGCAAAGCCCTGCTGCTCATTATCGACAAGCTCTGGGTTTCCGCTTTGGGTTCTGAATAGGATCTCGTCAGCCGCCACCTCAAGTAACCTCCCACACCACAGAAACTGCTAACCGACGAAAGTACAGGCTCGCGGGAATTGACCAATCAGTCCTATCTGTCATGGCAGAGGACAAAAGTGTCTTTGGGGGCTCGCGGGCCAGGCCAGCCTGTGACTCCAGGAGAAGAAGCACCAGTTATGCCTCGCGGTCGATGAGCTTTATCTTCGCATCTTTGAGGAACGGCTCCTATTCAGGCACCGAAGTGGGCAAGCTCCCGAGGAGGATGGGCAAGTTGGTGGGATCACCCGGCGAGGAGAAGGGAAGCATATCTGGCCACGCACGGGGATCCTGAAGCCGACGCCGTGTTTCTTTCAGTTGAACTGGACGGCAGCGGCAGGGTGTATTGAAAGCTGCGGCGTAACCATCGAAAGGTTTTGCTTGCGAGCGGGCGGGCCTATTCAGCGGTTCGGTGTCAATTGTTACCAGCAGGCCGACTGCTTGTGTGGCCTCTGAATAGCGCTGGCAGTTGGACTCCCTCTGAGTATAAGACCCCAGAGACGAGGCTGTTGGTTCTCATTCCTCCCTTCCTTCTCCCTCCTCACCGAGACAAAAGATCATCCAAGCCAATACCAACGATCTCTCAAGACAAGTTTACCAGTGTGTCGAACGATCAGTTCCACAACCCAACACGGTCAACCCCATACATACTTAAAAAAAAACCCCCACAGGCAAAACAAGCCTCATAATACCATTCTTTTCAGGACCAACGTTTCCAACATGAAGTTTTCCGTGATCGCAGCCGCGGCCTTCACCGCCGCCTCGGCCAACGCCATCGCCATCGCGGCGGCCGAGGCCAACCCTTCCCCCGAGGCATGGTGCTTCTGGAAGGGCGAGGGCTGCTGGAAGGCCAAGCGGGCCGCCGAGGCCTTCAGCTCGGCCCTCAAGGCCACGGGCGGCTACAAGGAGTCGCGCGCCGCCGACATCTCCAACCAGCCGGGCGGCGCCGCCTACCACGCCAAGAGGAACTTTGAGCAGCTCGCCGCCATCGTCGCCTCGGTCTACCCCAGCCCCGACGCGCTCTACGAGGACCTCAACCTCATCGGCGCCTTCCCCCCTGACTCGAACCTCACCGTCCCCGAGGGCCAGGGCCCGCCCCCCTCCGGCCTGGCCGCCCGCGACGAGGCCGCCATCGACCCCAGGTGGTGCTTCTGGAAGGGCGAGGGCTGCTGGAAGCGCGAGGCCACGCCCTGGTGCTTCTGGAAGGGCGAGGGCTGCTGGAAGCGCGGCGTCGAGATGAGCAAGCGCGAGGCCGAGGCGAACCCCTGGTGCTTCTGGAAGGGCGAGCCCTGCTGGAAGCGCGCCGACGAGGCCAGCTCCGCCGTCGACAAGCGCGACGCCGCCCCCGCATTCTGCCCCTTTGGCGGCGAGGCCGGGTCTGTCTGCTACGCCTCCAAGCGGGACTTCATCGAGGCCGACAAGCGCGCCTGTGAGGAGCCTGGTGAGGCGTGCCACAAGGCTCGCACCGCCGCCGAGGCCCTTATCCGCGCCATCGAGGAGGGCGGCGACGCCTCGGCTGTCTCCAAGCGCGATGTCTCCCAGGACCTCGAGGCTCGCTGGTGCTTCTGGAAGGGCGAGGGCTGCTGGAAGCGCGACGGCATGGACGAGGTTGTTGCTCGCTGCAACGGCCCCAGCGGTGCCTGCACTGCTGCCCGCCGCGACCTGACCAGCATGCACGCCGCCGCGCGCAACCTCATCGACTCTCTTGACGCCGAGGTCGTGTAGACAGACTGTGAGTTGGCACTGTCCACATCTGTCTTTGAGTGAAGAAGCATGATATTGACATCTGTGTCAGTAGCGAGCGCTCTGCATGGCATGATTTCTTTACCAAGACAATCAACAACAACAAAAATCTTCGTTTCTTCAACGACATGACCCGTTTCCGATCTCATAGTTGGAGTCGCCCCGCCAATACATACCAATAAAACATTTCTCTTCGTGTTCATCGAGCATCCGCCACATACACCACTCACTCTCTACACCAAGGCTGAGACTGTGGTGACACATCTCTGTCCATGGCACAAGTGGCGGCTGATGAATCCTTATTTTCTCATGAAAAATTAGTTAGTGGACAAATAATCATGGCGGGGAGGCGAGGGCATTGTCGCTTACCACATATTACTTTTCAACGAGACGGCGCGGCGGTCAAGTCGCGCAAGCTCTCGCAGCTTAATGCCTAAAACGACTGTATTTAGGGTAGCAGAATTGATAAATAATTTCTGCTGCATGATTGCTCGTGTTCTTCTGTCGCAGTGACTTGTGAAATGTTTCGCTCACGAAGCTGCACTGCAGGCTCAGGTTGGCCCATGACCCACACTGAGCCAGGCTCTCACAGGCCAGGTAAAGTCAAAGACCGTCTCGTGTGAAAATACCGAATTGGGCGACAGCTTCGGGGTATATGCCATTGCCGTGGATGATTCGTACTCTGTGAACGTATTCCCATGCTCTCTGACTCCGTCCCAACCTGATCCGTAGGCCCTGTTCGTCCCAACACCCTGGCACCGCACGTTTGCCCTCCCTGAGTACTGACCTAGGTACCTGGACAATCCTTCACGCAAACAAAAACCCGCTCTTGAACCCATCTCCCCGGACACCCCACTCACATCAACAGCCGCCAGGCACCGAGCATCAGCGCCGCGAAGCCGGTGCAGACGCCAATGAGCCACTGCAGGGTCTGGAACTTGACCATCTCGAGCTGCTGGCGCAGGGCGCCGGCCTCCTGCTCGATCTTGGTCTCGGTCTCCTTGATGCGCAGCTCCTGCGAGACGGCCTCCTCGCGGATGCGGCCCTTCTCGAGGTTGAGGTCCAGCCGCACGCTCGCCTGCGTGCGCCCGATCTCGTCCTTGAGCCGGTTGTTGAGCTTGGCGATGTCGTTGGTCAGCCGCTCGTGCGCCGACCGCGTCGCGTTCGACTCGGTGCTGTCCGCCGACAGCAGCTCCGACCGCAGCGTGGCGAAGTCGACCTTTTGCGTGTACGTCGCCTTGGCCGCGTCCTCGCGGAGCACCATTGTCCGCGTGAGGTTCTGGATGCTGTGGGTTTGGGGGTGGGGTGTCAGCCTGGGGTTTCGTTTCGTTTCGTTCCGTTCTTTTCTCGTTTTGCTTCTTGATCCGGGTGGATCAGGTCAGGGGCAGTGTGCGCGATTCTTTCTAACCTTTCCTCGATCACATCGTTCAGGACCTTCATCATGGCCACCGACTGTTCCTCGGTGAAGCCCTCGCCCTGCAGTCTCTGGACGAACTTGAGCGTGTCGAAGTGGTGATCCCTCCTGCGAGGGGCTGAGGCGTGGAAGGCCCTTCGCAGACCGGGCTGCTGCTGGAGCATAGACCGGGGCCTGGCGGCGGCATTGATCCCGCTGTGTCGTGCCGCACCTCTCTCACTGTGCATAGATCGTGCCGGAGGCTGCCATGGTCGCGAGAAGGTACTCGACTGGCTCGCGGCCAGCGATGTCGCCACGCACTGCTTCGCAACAGGTGCCGTCCAGCTCAGCCGGGGCAGCAGGAAACTGGGCAGTGTCGAGACGGCGGTGGCCATGGCTGGGAAGTTGGGAGGTAGGGGAGGAGTGGTGGGTAGGTCGGGAGGTTCAGAGCGGGATTAACGGGTTCGAAGCCTGCGATGTACGGAGTATGTCATGGGCATTGGTTGCACCCCTGGCCAGCAGCTGCAGTAGACAGATGACTTGACGTTCATGTGTCCAGAGATTCGGGTCCACTCGCGGGGGGGGGGGGCCGTCGGCAGGGCAGGCCCCAGCACTGCCAGGGGTCCTGCCGTCGCATGACATAATCACCTCTGGAGCTGGCTGATTGGCCCAAGCTTAGGGCCCCACCACGGGCGAGCCGCCCTTTAAAACTTCTGGGGCCGTCTCGCCGCCAGCTAATTTTTCCTTCTCTTTTCTTTTCTTCAAGTATGAAAATACACAACGCAAAAATTCACATTCTCGGGCTAGTATTTCGATACGAGGTACTCCTTCGCCTCGTGCGCTGGATGTACCCAGGACTGTTGAACTCTCCCGGACAGAATGGAGATCAGACACAAAGCGAACGATCTTGGGTGCGGCGTGTCCCTCGCCTTCGAGGTATGGGACGGGCCGCAATGATCGAGCGTACAGATATTGCTCGACCATACTTAGCATTGATACGACGAGAGCATAACCGTGTTCGAGATGCATCCGTGACCGTAGATTTTCTAGCCGTCCAACGCCCTACGAGCTGGACGCTGGAGTGGAACCTTTTTGACGCTCAACTTGACGCTCCTGCATTTCTCTTTGGAACAACAAATGGCGGGTTTGTGATGCGGTCATGAGCTACCTACTTCGTTTCATCTCTGTTTGAGAACGAGCTGCACCAGGAGCAACATGCCATGGGCCTAGGTCTCAGTCATGGGCCACAGAAAAGTGCTCGTGCTTCAAGTTCATCTCGCACGCAGCGCTGCTGGTCACGATTGGCGCGGCGGGCTTGGTGTTGAGGTCCAACAAACAGCTTCACATGTCATAACCTGAATGAAATCCCCACTCGCATGAGCCGTCAAAAGTTAAAGACATACCTAGGTACCTAGGTACTCGTAATTACAATGCTATGGGTATCTACACAGTCTGTCAAACTACACTACAGTTCCGTACCGTACAAGTACAACAAACCAGCCCTAATCCCCTCCAGCCAGAGGCCCGCCCCTCTTGGCCAGGTTCGCATCCTTGGACACGGGGTCGGCAATTTTGAGCCACTCCCCGTTGAAGGCGTTGATGAGCCAGTCCTGCAGCTTCTCGTACACAATCTCGTTGGCATTGTTGAAGTAGATGCTGTGGTCCGAGTCCGGGAAGACGTGCATGTCGTAGTTAGACACGCCCGCCAGGTCGAGCTTGTCCAGCAACGTCAGTGTGTTCTGCATGTGCACGTTGTCGTCCGCCGTGCCGTGCATGACCAGGAAGCGCACGTTCTGCGCGAGCGCCGTCGCGTTGCTGATGGCCGTACCGTCGTAGCCCGCGGCGTTCTCCTGCGGCGTCTTCATGTACCGCTCCGTGTACACCGAGTCGTAGTACCGCCAGTCGGTCACGGGCGCCACCGCCATGCCGTAGCTGAACGTCTGCCCGGCGTCCTGCTCCAGCGTCTTGAGCGCCATGTACCCGCCGTATGACCACCCCCAGATCGCGATCCGCGACGCGTCCACGTATGAGAGCGACGCCCAGTGTTTCGCGGCGGCGATCTGGTCGTGGGACTCCCAGTGGCCTAGCTGCCCCCGAATGACCACGCGGTTCTTGCGTCCGATGAAGCCGGTGCCGCGGCCGTCAACCGTCACGACGATGTAGCCGTGGTGCGTCAAGGAGGACTGGAAGTCCTGTTTGAACGTTTTCTTTACCTCCTGCGACCCGGGGCCGCTGTACTGGTAGAATAGGACGGGGTACTTCTTCCTGGGGTTGAAATGGGCCGGCCGGCGCTCGACATAGTTCAGTTCGACCCCATCCACGTTTATCGTGCCGTAGACCTTAATTGGCAGCTCGTATTTCTTAGCGCGGTCTGCGAGGTCTTTGTTCGTCTCCACAACGTGCTCGTACTTTTCGGGGTTGCTAGGCGTGCTCACAACCTTCTGCCAGGGGATCTTTGGGCCCTGGTAGTCCAGCAGCGCGTACCCTGCTCCCGAAGAGAATGAAGCAGAATAATAAGCCTCTTTAGAGGTCTCCGTCATGGGCTTCAGGTCAGTCCCGTCTAACTTGACTGTGTAAATGTGGCGCGTAGTCGAGGATTCCTTGGTTCCGATAAAGTAGACTAGGTTGTTTTTCAGGTCCACTGCTGACGGAGCGCTCTCGACCTCCCAGTTACCCTTGGTGAGCATGGTGGGTTCTGGGTTGTCCAGGGGTGAGAAGTATGCCAAGTGATCGCCATCATCGTAGATCACAGTGTCAATGTAGCCAGCCTCGGGCCGTCCATTGGTTGGGTCTGGGGGTATGTAACGAGTATTATGAGAGATCTCGAACCAGCCTCCGTCCAATTTGCCCACATCAACCGTCCGGACAGTCTTTCCCGAGCGAGCTGCGACATCGACGAGAACCACCCGCATGATGTCGGAGATGCGGTTCGTCTCTTTGATGAGAACGCTTTGTCCCGTCCAGACGACCTCGGTGATGAGGCGGTCCTCGTCCGCGAAGCCCCCTTCGATGTTCACCTCGAAGTTGTCGCCGCGATCGACATCGTGAAAAAGCAGGTCCACGACGGGATTAGGCGCGCCGGCCTTGGGGTATTTCATGTAGAGCTCCTCGGGATAATTCTCCAGTGAGTTGAGTTGTCCGCCTTTCGGCTTCGATATGAAGTACTGGACGGGATACTCGGGTACCGCCGTATCATTTGTCCTGAAGAAGGCGAGATACTTTCCATCCTCGGACCACCAGGTTGCAGTGTCACTTCCGAGAACCTCCTCTTCGTACACCCAATCCGGTCGTCCGTAGAAGTAATTCTCGCCTCCATCTTCGGCGATCTGGCGCACCTCTTGGGAGTCAACCCAGCGCAGGTATAGGTTGTTGTCCCTGACGAAGGCGATCGCGTTGCTCGTGGGGCTCCACTTAGCAAGCTGCACCGGAGCATCGGCCGCCCCGGGAATCAGCGGCTCCGCGGCTTGTCTTGCGACATCAAATATCCAGTACCTGGCCGTGATGGAGTGCCGGAAAACTTGCTCCTGGTTGGTGAAGATGAGCACCTTTTTCATATCCGCGCTGGGCGAAGCACCATTGATCTGGTACTGGTTGCCCTCAAAACTGAAGCTGCCGCTCTTGATCAGGGTCGTTGATTTCGCAGCATCGACACCGGCGGCCGCCTCTGGATTCTGGCTCCTGACGTCCTCTACCACCAGGTAGTCTTTACCAATAACCTCCTGTTGCAGCAGCAGCCCATCCTCCCCGTTTGCGCCAGCAACCCAGCTCATGGTGCGTGTGACAGGCCTCCAGGCGCCCGACATGATTTCGTCGAGGGTGAGCTTCTTACCACTGCTCCGCGCGACGGTAGCTTGCGGGTCATGTTCGAAGCTGGAGCCGTGCTTGTAGGATTTGGAGGATATGTAGACAACCAGGGCGACCACCCAGGCGGCGACGAACACGCCAGACAGGATCAGGACCAGGCGCTTCAGACTCCTGTCCATGTGCTTGGGGCGGGCTATGGCGGCACCATTGGGGAGGAATGGGCCAGTCTCGAGGTCACTGGACGCCTCCTCCTTGAGCGGGTCATCGTCGTCGAACTCGGAGATGGTGTCGCGGTCGGCATAGGGAGCGTTGCTTCGACGGGCGGCAGGGGGGGAGGTCCGGCGCTTGGAGGAAGAGCGGGGCTGGTGGTTTAACATGCGGTCGTTGATCTGGTCGAAGACGATGCTTATAGTTGAGACAGATGTGTCGGATTGGTGGGACTCGTGCGATGTCCTCGGGAGGTTGTCGGAGGAAGCCATCGTCAGGATTTGGGCGGATTGGGGGGGTGTCAGATAAGATATATCCTGACTGCTTCCTACCAAGGTATCGCCCGCACCAGCACTACTGATGGCCGAGCTAGAAATAAGTCAGGAGTAGTGGGAGCGAGGAGAACAGATCATGAGTGAGGATGAAACAACATGTCGTGCTTGGCCACTTGGCAGGTAGGTGGCTGCGGGCGAGGGCGGGAAGGTTGAAGGAGATCGTTTGGCTATTGAAACCCTGATTCGGATGGCAGGAAGTGCCCTTTGTGCTTCTTATCGCACTTGCCTGTGGGTCTGGGGTGAAGAGCTGCCAAGTTCAGACTACTGTACCCCAGCCCTGCACTAATAACCCTAGGGCTCGGTCTGCTGCAGAGGATGGTGCTTGGCTCAAGGTTGATTCTCCACACGACGGGCTGAACCATACTACGTCGAATGTTAATTCAACCACAGAACCGCCTCAATCGTGACTGTGTTGTGCCTCTATCTAGCGTGAGAAATGCAAGAGCTCATTTTCCAATGCATGCTTCTTTCCATTTCCCAAGCTTCCAATTCTCGACAACAGGGTCCTGCCCCAGCGTGGGGGTTTGGAGTTGTGACATGAGTCGACGCAGATCAGGGGGCTGGTGCGCTCGGGCAGGTCACAGCAGATCTTGGACCGTTACATCGGAACCATCTTTAAACGAGAACTGGGGACAAGTTCGGAGAAACATCCAATGTCCAGCAATAAATCACAGAATAAAAAGAAGAAAGACTGGTGAGCATGTCGTCCAGTCTGGATGTGGTCTAAATTCAGTACGGTCAGCAGCATAGACGAGCCACTTTCATAGAATCGAAGAGCAAAAGGGCCACAACCAACATCGCGGTTTCAGCACACATCCTGGACCGTTTCTCTTGAGTCGCGACAACTATAAGGCCGATTTTACCATGCAATAGTGTTCTGCGTTCCCAAGGGTCGGTCCTGTTCAGAAGCCGTGACTTTATCCGTGTCATCAAGCATGTCCGAAGCTGCTGATCCAACTCGAACACCTATGCTACCTACTTAAGTAGGTAAAGAGAGCTCTCCGATAATTGTAGTGCTAGTGTGGGGTAACCTTGCTGCCTCGCCCACGGTTTGATGTACTCATAGTGACAGTGTGGCAAAATGAGCACTTGGGTAATGGACACAGCCGAACATCAGTCAATTTGAAGTTTGACTTTTCAAGATTCCACGTCATTTTGACATCAATAGCTTTGGCTGCCTCTTCAAACCCATGCCGGGACATGAGCAGTCCACCATAATCATGGTGGTTCGAATTATCCTTGCGTTCTACGCTATGGAACATGGCAGCTAGCGATGTAGACTGCCGCGCGCCTTTTTGAGTCCTGTTCTTGGCTGATAGCTTCAGGAGGGTGTTGTATGAGAAACCATGAAAGCAGTTCAGTCTAGAGCGATCTAGCACTGTCGCCAAATCGGTATCAAGTTGAAGGGACTTGAACAGCAGACTTTTCTACGGACGTGAAATATATACAGCGGTCAACTTATCCCCATATAAGTGGTTTCACTTCTATTCCGTATATATCCGAGAACATATATAGCACCGTTATACTATAATAGTTACTCAAGACCCAGCGCCTGGAAAAATATAATATTAAAAATAATAGTTGAAATATGATAGGTAACTATAGCCTTAGCCTTATAACACACAGATAAGGCTAAGGGGTACCGTCTTAACGACAGTGTTAACTAGAATGCCGTGAAAAGAGTCATACGATGAGATTTAAAATAATTACTATATAAATAAATCCCATAAAGGAAATCCTAGCTAAAAAACTTAGCCCTACACATATACACACACAACTAATATCCCTATATAAAAAGATGATTTTCATTTGAAGCCTAGGGAATTGGACTTTGTTTAATAGCCCATTGCAGTAGATGTACCTCGGAACACAGCCAAAGCCGCGCCAAAAGGACGCATCCTATCGTGTAGAGTTTCTGGGCTGTACTCAGAATGAGATTGAATATTTAAACAGTGTCTTCAGAAATTGGCAAGCAGGCTGCAAAGTCTCAAGTTTTCAACTGTCTCTTCCTCGTACAGGCCAATTCATTCATATAGAGTCAGTGGTGTTGGTGGGCTGGCTGGATGGCTGAATTGAGGGTATGGCTGAATGCGTGGGTTGGGGACGTCACATAGGCACTGTTCTGCTCTAGTATTGCCTCTCATTGTGTCTTTACCTACAGTGTGCAGTACCTGGTGTGCTTAACTAGCCGGCCGCCCGCATCTATTAAAGAATCAGTGGAGCGAACATGCGTGTGATGTCAACATCAATCGCCGAAGGCAGCTTAGTTCCAGAATACCAGTAGGGTAGGGGCGGAGAGGCGTGTTCGCGTCGCCGCAACAGGTTGGGCTCGCTCTTCGCATAAGCATCGGATAACGCAGTGCCGCGAGTGAAGGATCTTGAATGTCAGATACGCAGTACGGAGTACGAAAAGTACTGGAATTAACCCGTGCCCGTGTTTTGGGAAAGACATTTCCTACCGCTGCTCTCCGACGTTATCCGAATCCGAGGAATGCAGAAACCAGTCGAGTCCCGGTCTCCATTATAAAGTGTGCCAATCAATTCCTTTGGCGCGTCAGGGAACATTGAATCCTGCCGATGTGTCGCCTAAGAATATAACTAGTTTCACTTCAATTCCGTATACGTCTAAAGAAATACATGGCGCCTTTACATAGTGGTAAACACTTAAGACCCAGCCTTTTAGGGAAAAAAAAAAGTATATATAGTATTAAGTGGTTTCGCTTCTATTCTATATATGTGGGTAGTTGGGTAGTTTTACTTCTATTCCGTATATGTCCGAGGACATATATGGCGCCTTTATACTATAGTAAGCGCTTGAGAACCAGCGCTTAGAAAAAATACGGTGTCGAAATAATGGTTAAAATACTATAGGTGCTTGTGGCCTTAGCCTTGTGACGCACAGACAAGGCTAAGGGGCACCGTCTTGACGATGGTGTTGACGCTGTTATAGTGTTAATAACAGTGATAAAAATACGATAGGTACGTGCCCTCCGCCTTGTGACGCACAGAAGAAGCTAAGGGGCATCGTCTCGACGGCACCGTCGACTACCTAGATAGACCTCGGTAATCGTCGACTTAAGTAAGAGCCCGTGGCACGCAGGCCGGCAAAGCAGTCATATAAAGGCCAAATGCAGTAACCTGCCAGGTGGACGTGGATCTCTAAACTTCAGCCCTAAGTCCTCTAGTACTTTCACATCCAGAGTCCAGCAGCTTCGCCCTTGTTGCTGCAGAAATGTCGAAATCAATTTTCAAGAACGTCCTCATCTTCGGCGCAACCGGCGAGGTTGGCTCAGCCGTCGCCCGCTTTGCTAGCTCCAGTGGAGCCAAAGTCTGGCTGGGCATGCGGGACATCAACAAGCAAAACACATTGCTTGGGAAGGAGGAGGAGATCGAATCCAACATGACGCGTCTACACGCGGATCTCACAGACCCCGTGTCCCTCGCCGCAGCTGTGAAAGAGTCAGCTGCCACAGCCGCCTACATCTACGCCACCCCCTCTCGAGATGGCATGCGGTCTGCTCTAGAGGCCATGCGCGACGCCGGTATCCAGCACACCGTCTTCCTCTCTACTTCCACCGTGAGGGGTGACATCAGGGCCATCCAAAGGCCCTGCTTCATCCCGTGGCATCACGCCCAGGTCGAGATAAGCCTCGAAGATCTGGGCATGCAGCACACGGCCGTGCGGCCCGGTTTCTTTGCCAGCAATCCCTTCCGCCTATACCTCGAGCCGTCGAAAACCAAGGCGAAAATCTTTGCGCCCGAACAGATCCACGACCCCATTGACCCACAGGATATAGGGAGGGTCTGCGCCACCCTGCTGACCAGCCCCGCTCACAAGTCATCCGGTGAGCTCAAGGATGTCCAGTTTGTCTCCGGGCCGCGTCGGCTGTCGCAGACGAGCATGTGGGAGATTATCAACACGTGTCTGGGGCGTAAAGGAAAGCCCCTTGTTGAGACAGCGGAGCTCACGGAAGAGGAGTACACTGGGTCGCTTGAAGCGAAAGGCGTTCCCGACTTCATCGCGCAGTCGTTGGTCAAGTCCATGGGAGACACGAGTCTGCTGTATGCAGACGAGGATTTTCTTCCGGCGAGCAGGAATGTGGAGAATCTCACGGCGAAAAAGCCGACGAGCTTTGAGGATTTCGTCGAGAGGGAAATCGAGAAATACTTCCCCTAAACTTTCGCAGATGAAACATTTGTATCAAGGTTTCTGAGCTCCCAAGTCAATATTTGAGATGTGCATGTAGATGAATTCAAACAACATTGAAGCCTTCACAACTCACACAGCCGAGTTTCTATAATCTGTAATGGAACAGAAGGAACGATAAGGATCACTTTTGTATGTGGGCTCCATTCTCTTGTAGTCGTGATGGACCACGTCGCAAGTAGCAACACTGAACAGCCTAGCTAATTTGCACGTTGAATTGTAAGTGATATCTTAAGCAGTAAACTGCTAGTACACAGTGGGAATTTGTAAATGTCAGGCCGGAGAAAGCAAAGATGCATAACTTCACGACATTGTCATCCAAAATTACCGCAATACTAGATCATTGCACCCCAATGTGCTGGTTTCCCTAAGGTGCTGAACCCATGAAGTCCCACCTTGGGTCTCCGACAAACACCTGATAAGAGTCACTACCCTAGGGTAGTATACCTTTGTAGCCGTGCAACATCCACATGATACGCTCATGGGTCGAATATTCAAGGGAGCATGTCGAAGGCTCTGAGTTGACTACACCGAAACATCGTGAACAAGTGGTGCAAGGATGAGAGTCCCTTCTATCTCATTTCATAACTCACGAAGCGTCGCAGTGGGGGAAGAACTGACATAGTTACGCCTACTTAACCACAAAGGAGATGCTTTCTCAACACGCCCAACTCCAAGTCCCTCGGGTAGTGCTCCTGCCGCCGCGAGGCACCTCCAGCGGGCTGGGGTAAAATCGCCAACGAACCCAGAGTCTTCTCTGATCAGACATCCTCCAAATTTATCAACAAAGCCCTCTCATCTGGTCTAGTGACATTCGAGGAGGTAGGACTTGGACTAGCTCGCGGGTTCCACTTTGGGCTTGCAATTCCTAGGCCCTTGATTCCGCCGGCGATAGCATCGAGAAAGCTCCGTGCGCGATCCTTCATGGAAACATCTGTTGGCTTCTCAATCTCCGACAGCGGCAATGAGGCACATTCAGAGCTGTTGCGAGAACATCTGGCAGATAGGTCCATCGCGTGCTGGCTGATGGTGTATGAAGAGGGGCTGGATAATTCCGCAAAGTACTTGCGCTCCATTTTGTTGATCCCATCGGTAACCTTTTTGGATGTCTTGTCGTCAAAGCAGTCGTTAAGCATGGGCTGTTCGCTGAAAAGATCCCCAGCAAGCTCGCGATCGTTCAGGATGGTTTCGGCCAGTTTCTTCCAGTCGGTCCGGCGGATGAGTTCCGTGACATAACCAGCGCCCGAACACATTTTTAGCTGTTCTGCTTCGGCAGAGAACAGCCTCTCTTCCGCGTGTGCGACGTTGAGTGCCAATTCTTGCAGTGGGAAGACAATTCCATCATGGTAATCCCCCCTCAAGTCGTCGCTATCGGCATCCGACTCCCAGCTGTCAGCGTTATGCGCTTCTGAACTGTCGCTTTCATGTACCTTGGAATCATCGCTGTCATGCGCGTCCGAGCTGTCGCTGTCGCTGTCGTACGCCTGTGTCAAGTCGTCGGAGCTCGTGTGCCTCGTGGCTGCGTTTATTTGTCTGATTGTCTCGGCCCTATTGGAAGCCCACTCTGTCGGACTATAGGACTCACCAACATAATCGTGTAGAAGCATTTCTGTCAAGTGCGTCTGAAATTGGATCATGTCTGCCAAAAGGAATGAATGACACAGATGGTTCTTGTAGACCTTGCACCAGTGTTGCACAAGCTGTTTATGTAGACGATCAAGGTTTCTGAGAATGTTTGCTTCCGCAGCCAAGTCTTGCTCTTCAAGTGCTACGGAGTGCAGGTCCAGGAGAAGCTGGGTCTCTTTGCGCAGGAGGGGTGTGAGACTCTGGGTGAGCTGGAGTCTCAAGCACGCAATACGACCGCCTATGACGCCGCGGACGTCCTTATTGCGTTGGCTGTGTTTCATTGTGACAGGCAGAAGGTTCTTGACAAAATATGTAAGTGTTTCGAAAGGGCGATATTGAAGGCTGGCTCTGATGCGTGCTTTGGGGTGAGGTTGCCTGGAGTCAACGGAAAGACAGCTGGGCAAGACAGCAAGCCAAAAGAGCTGAACGGTCACGTCAGAAATGGTAACCGGTAGAACGCCGAGCCTCCCAACCTGCCAACCTGCATTCATACTTAAGTACCTAGGTAGCCAACCTTGGAACAGAACCTGGCTAAGGTGGTCTACAGGTCCCCAAGGCGGCACGTCATTAATTGTTAGTGGTAGACACAATGCAGTTGGTCTTTGGTATACCAACCACGCGACTTGACACTCATCGTGAAAAACCTGGATGCTGTAAACAGTCTCCAGCTTTGGTAGAAAGACCTAGTCTGACTCGTAGCACTCTGAGTCTCACCTGCGTCCTCGCTTCCTGGTCACCTGAGCACCTGGGCACACCGGACCCGCATCTAGATCGTTTTGGTGGCGCGGCCCGAAGCCGGGTGTGTTGAAACATTTATACGAAAGTTTGGCAGGGCTGAAAGCGGATCCCCAAGACTGGTGGTAGACTATTACGGAGTACGCTGCGGATATCTGACATGTACTAGTAGTGCATTTGCCCAAACTAGCTCGCTACTGAGTAATAGTATCTGTGTCCGCTGCCTTAATAATCCGGATCAGATAGATTCTCCTCCGTCGAACAGTCACCAAACATAAATATGAACTTCACTGAGCCATACGCGTGACTGATTTCCTCGGAAATCTACTTAGATAGAGACTGGATCAGTTCTCACACTGAAGGGCTGTCTAATACCTGATGTGGAATTCAGGGGCCCGGCTATGCCGCTGATGGTGGGAGCACCTGGCTCCGCTACCCGCATTTTCGGCACGCTGAACCCTAAGCAAGTGTGGAATAGCGACTAGCCAGGAACAAGCCACGCCTATGGAACAATACCATCAATTAAAGTTTCCCAGCAACGTCTTGAAAGATTCAGGGGCGTCAACCCCATATCAGCAGACCCGGTTTTCCTAGGGGGCAGCGATATAGGACTGAATTGAGTATCAAAGTTGATGGATCTACGGTGAGGATCCGGCGGATCAAAGCCAGTTGAAATTTCATCGATGCCTACCTAGGTACCCGCGATCGATGTAGGGGCTCACTTAAGCTTCAAGTTTCTCGCCCCCAAGGGATCCTCGGGGCGCGCTACGTCGGGAACTTCACAGGGAAATCTCGGAGGGTACGGTCCCTTAGTTTCCGCCAAGCAGCATCGCTGAATCCCTGTAGCCAACCCCGAGTCAATTCTTCCATATTCAACCGGCAGTAATCTCCGTTACGTGTGCTACGTAAATCGCGAGATTCAACATGCACGAGACTATATAAGCCAACAAGATGGCCAGGCTTCTAAATCAACCAAGCCTCGCCTTGTCACCAATCCCCTCTCCATCCAACCCATTCATTCGTTCCGTTCCCTGAGCCGGGCCTCGTTTATATCACCGTAGCAGCAAGATGTTTTCCGTGTCGCTACTCATGACCCTCGGGGCGACGGCCGTCGCCGCTATTCCATCCGGCGCCAGATCGCCCATGTCCGGCAGCGTCAAATGCCCTGTGGTCCTCGAGGGTCGGATTCCTGCTTCGGCTGCCCTCACGGACTTTGACGTCGACAACGACCTGTTCAACTCGGGCTATGTCAAGGGCAACAACCTGACCTGGAGCGATATCCTGCTCTTCCCAGAGGTTCCCAACTCGCGGTTCGACAACGCATCGTACAAGTCCGTGGAGGTCACCATCAGCGATGAGTCCATTTTCCAAAAACAGTACGGCTTCCGCCGCGCGGGGCTCCAGTTTGCCAACGATACCAACGAGGGCAGCCTGGGCTACCAGGGCCTCAGGACACTGCACTGGAGCGTTAAGCAGGACTCCGCGCGCGCCCTGAACCTGAGCCACGAGTATCTAAACGTCTGGCACGAGGCTGCCGATTACTCGGCAGACCAGTTCATGTTCCAGACGGGGCAGATGCTTTCGTTCCCAGACATGCCGGCCGACACCTTCAAGTTCTTCGACCGCAACTCCAAGCTACTGTGGTCCACCCCGATCGACTTCGCTCGCTGGCAAAACTTTGCCATCACGTTGGACATCGATTCCAAGTAGGTCTTCGCTCATGTCTGGTGGTCCAACGGCTGTCACTAACACGCCTTGCTCCGCAGCCTCGTCCAGATCTACTACTCCCTGGGTGATGCGGCCCTGGAAGCGGTGACCGAGTTTGTGCCTGCTGACTTGTCCGGTGAAGGGCAATTCCAACTAGGAATGGGCAAGAAGCCCACTGGGACCGATGATGTCGTCAACAGCGGGTTCCAGGAGTCCCCGCTCAACGAGGGACAGATTTATGGCGGTATATTCGTGGAAGACAGCACGGGCGGCTGCGTGTCGCTGTGAAAGCTGAGCAGTTCAAATACCTTGCTCAGGATATGGCGCATTAGGAACTGCGGCTGTCGGGGGGGGGGGGGGATAAACGCCGTTGTTTCTTGATGTAAAAATTCAACCCTGTCAAGGCATCCTAGTACCTTCCATTGAAGTAGATGAGGCTTCTCCGCTCTGAGGGCTCTCATCCGCGTGTGCCGTGTCCTTGCTGCCGCCGCTGATCATCTCCGTGCAACCCACCAGGCTCTGGCCGGATTCGGCCACCGACTCGGTCTCGCCGCGTTCCGGACGGCGCTCAGCGTCATCCTTATTATCCTGCTCCCCCAGCCTCGGGCCCCTCTCAATGTCGAATAGCTCCCGATGGTGGTCGTAACGCAAATCGGCGATGTCTATATCCTCCACCATGCCTTTTGGGTTGTACCTCGGATACATGCGGTATTGGTACGGGAACTGGTTTGGGTCTGGGTAGAGCTGCGGGCCAGAGTTGCGCAGAGCAAAGGTTCCTCCGTCGGTTGATGACGCACCTACGCTGTCGTTGTGGCGTCCATTTTGACGAGACCTCTCGTTGTTCGATGTCGCTGGTGATCTGCCTTTGTGGCTGCCGACATGATCGTGGTATGTCACCCAATGGACCATTATCGCAGAGAAGAGGACTTTTCATCGTTTTTGTTAGGATTCTTTCGCTTTTGAAATCAGGACAGAAATACTCACCGTCGCAATTACAGCACAGCAGACAGACCCATCCCGGCTCTCCATTTAAGGCTGTCAGGACTGACAGATTGCTGTACGCTGAATTAGAGACTTTCTTCCATGCACTGTCTTGAAGAAATGGAGTAGCTGCCGTTGCTCACACAATACTGCTCGTCAGGGTACAGAGCGATCCGATAAAAGTCCGGCGTGCAATCTTACGCAGCTCCAGACTCGGCTGTGAGAGTTGCACGTTCCTGAAGGAATGAAGACCTAGCCATCGTTAGTAAAGAGCAGCACTTCCACGAAGTTTAGATCTTTTTGATATCCACATACTCGAAAGGGGTATCAAAAACAATGTGGTCAGATAAACCTGGACACACTGTCAGTCACGGCCCGTGAGGCGCAAAGGAGATATCTGTTGTGCATACGTTGACAACCAAATCAAAAATAATCAGCGGTAACAACGCCGGACGCTCCATCCCGATGACACACATGCCAGTTCTATCGAGATGTGCGATGCGACTATGGGATAGACCAGTTAGAGCAGTTTAATAATGTTGAGGAACAATCTGGGGTGGAGCTCACTAAACGAAATTCAGAATGATCACGATGCTATATAACCCTGCTCAGATGTGAGCAGCTGGGCTTCAGTGGTGATACAAATCAGGCGGACATACCTAACATGCCAAAAGCATTAAAGACCCACATCTTGGACCTGAGCCTTGGCTTCATCCCTCCTCGGATAATGAACTATACTTAGTTAGCTGAACAGAGCTCATACTGCCTCAATGTCAAGTGGCTGGGACGTACTGCCTTTTCCACCAGGAAGAGGTAGATGAGCTGCAAAGCACCAAGTCAGTAACTCAGTCACCATGCAAGCGTTTTGTTCGGGTCCTTTGATCGTTTCGTGAGACTTACAACCTACAAAGTTATGATTAGCAGTGCCGCATTCTCAAGCTTCGTGATCTCAGCTCACCTTGGTGCTAACATAACCGACGAGACACAGCAATATAGCTGCGTCACAAACGGCATATGCCGAGTTCACGCCCAGCCCGTACTTCAGAATGGCGGTTACGAATACGAAGAGGAAGGAGTCAACATATACTGCTACCACAACTGTGTAGGTAATGACAAGACGCCTGCGTCAGCTCGTCTGATCGTAGCTTTCTCGATTCACAAATCCCTGGGCCCAAGTGAGAACGAATAGGTACGTACTCCACATGGCACATGGCAGTATTCGCCATGACTTGACAGCAGCATACTTCTGGGCTATTGTCACGCGTTTGCGGTTAGCTCAGCTGGTTCCCTTTGGTGGTGTGGCAGGACTCAAGCCAGGTCATATGGACGATTGGGGGCCAAGCCGCAAGGTGGAGAGAGACCCACTGAGGAACGAGGAGATGATGGTGAGGGACACCAGAGACACCACCACGCTGATAACAGTTCCCACCACCGGCGTGTGGAGATCCATCTGATGAGTCGACTCGATATCGACCCTCGACGACGATGTGGATGCACAGAGACAGGAGGCAAGGCGGCAGGTCCACGATCTCGGGCTCAAAACATCACATCTGAAAATTGACCTCCCTGTTGAGGTATATTGTGGCTGGCATGCGAAAGGAATAGCAACTGGCAGGTTAGGTATGGGCAAGCAATTGCGTGGCGCTGGCATGGTCAAGGTGGCGAACGCCGGTATAAGACGGGAGCGTGCCCAGAGCAGCAAGAACCGTGCAGGGATATATGATCTGCAGATAATGGGAAAGCATGGTCGGAGCAGGATCTATGGTAGTGTTTGCCGAGTCACATCGAGGCCATCGTTTGGGCGTTTGGCTGGCTCCGGTTGCAGTCTTCACCTCTGCCGGCCAATCACTCGGATGGCGGGGGTGTATGCATCCGTTCACCAGCGACTGGACGGCGGAAATATGGTAGCTTGCGGCTGACTCGTGCACAGGATCCTAAATTCGGGCAGCGTGTCTAGACCTAGATCCCAGGTAGCCCAACGTTGCAATGCGTGTGCTCTTAAATGCATCACGCCATGAGCCGGTGGTCACGGTCTTCTGACGTTCTCACCGAGACTGACTTAGTTTGAGACTGGTAAAACAAGTTGTTCCGGTAGGCTCTAAAGCACCACAGAGCAGAGTATTCATTGCATAGAAATCTTGGAGATTTGCCGCTTCCAAAATTGACACACGGCTAACACCCAGTTGCGATCACCCTTTTATACTAGGCCTAGCGCGAAGCATATTGTGGCACTGGACGAAGCTGGAAAAATTGTTCCAGTCATCATTTCAAGACGCACAGTATCCAACCACAGCAGCGGCATCGGCGAATGCTCCGGGCAGTATGGCGGTACGTGGCAGTTGGCGGAAGACCAGTGGTGTTTTCACCACGCGCATATTGCAAACGGCACTGCGACTTGGCCGCCCAGAAGTGGCTTGACACCGATGTTAAGCTCAAGCTCTCGCTAGCCACCAGCGACCGGGGTTGACTCGTACCCACCCAGACCTCCGCCGAGTGGGCTAACCGGTGTGAACCTTATACGTGTAGAACGGCCGAAGACGTGCCTAGGTACGGAGTAGACAAGTCGCGCTCTGGTTGGGCTTTAGTCGCCTTGAAATGAAAATACAATCAATCATGGTATTAAATTGGATATACTGCGTGGCGGATCATAATTCACCGTGGAAAATGTGTTCCTCGTGCCAGTGAACTCCCCTTGGCAGTGAAGGTTATGTGTGCGAGTTGAACCCCCACAACAACGGCGCGGAGGCCTCAATTTATCCCAAGGCGCTGAATGCGACGGCAGACAGTTCACCGCCGCCTGACTCGAGGCTAGAAGCTTAAGGGCAGCAGCTTTGCAGATTGAGACTATCAGAATCAACGTGCACAGAGGCTGTCAGGCGTCATCTCGACCGGGAGCTACTGCAGAAATGAACTGATGGCAGTCTGATGCCCACATTGACGTGTAAAAAAACCCCGCTGCGACGGGATCATCGCTGTAATCAGCGTCTGACACGCTCGCAGGAATGCCTAAAGCGAACTCCCAATGCTACCCTACCCCAACTGCCTTGGAGCCTCCCTCAGCTTTCGCATCTTCGGGTAGTAGTGGAACCTCCAGGGCTCTGGAGAACAACCCCACGGGTCCCTCCTCCACGGAGGGAAAAAAAATAGCGGACGTGCCCGATTGGGTCCGAGGGTGGGATGTTCTTGGGCAGCTGCCCAGTGCCGACACACACCTTTGCCTGGGCAGGTGGTGTAAACAAGCTACCCAGTTCCTTTGCTACTACATTCCTGGCCGGGCGGCAGGCAAAGCTGGCCACAAATTTCGCGAAACTTCTCCGGTCTGTATATTATTATATTATAAACAAGTCCTCGGTTCCATCTCGGCTTGCCGCTTGCCGCTCGAATTGCACCGTCGCTAAAGCAGGCATGAGAGCCAGCCCCCTCGAGGCTGTCTCGCTATGGTCGGGAGCTTCTGACCCGAGGGGGCCTGATTTACGATTTGGAAGTGTGAGGCAAGTGGCAGCGGCCTGGAAGCCGGCTTCTACACTATGGGCAAGGAAGCAGGTGTGTCAACAGGTTGGCAGGCGTGGCTCTGGGCCACGCGGGCAACTGACTGTGGACATGAGGATTTCCCGCATGCCTGAAAGGACGTTATACCTCGTCGAAGGCCATCTGACCCATCTTCGGGCCGAGGACACATTGACATACAAACCGTTGCACGCTTGGCCATGCCGATGAAGGTGTGATATATTGACGGCAAGAGGCGGGTGCTTCAGATTCAGTAAGATGTCACTAAGCATCTACTTTTCTGGCAGCACATGCATTACCCCTGAAACCACGCACGACCGGATGGCCTAGAACAATGAGCAGCCTTATTACTGCCGCCTGAGATGAAAATCCGGGGATCTCCGCTGGGTCTCGGCCCTAGCCGTTAGTTGTGAAGTTTATGTTCCTTCCTGTCCGAGCGCAAATGTACTAACTGGATTCGTTTCTATCCCTATGCGTCCGAAAAATGCCGGTTTTCACAGTGACAGTTGGGATGAGTCAAGGAGTCGTTTCTATCGGATGTGTCTGAGCCACCAGGGTAATCATTACCCGGACAGTAGCTTAGAGGTGGAGAGGGGATTCACCAAACTTGTCATCTCTACTGCGCCAGTGAACAGAGAATGTTTTTGCCACGAGCGCATGCCTAGTTATTGCATTCTGTTCGACGGCTTGATCAATGCTTGAGGAGGTACGTCGGAGACAGCACCCGGGTAACTAATGAAAAGCATGCTATGGCGCAAGAAGCGAGGCAACGGGAAGGAACTTCAGATTTTTTTTTTTTGAAAATTGTAGATGGTTCCTTTTCTAATCCCCATATACATAAAACGTATGTGGCGCCTTCACACTGGGAAACGCTTAAGACCTTGGAATTGTAGTGTGCCTGACTCCTATGCTAGGATAAATGGTTGCCCCTCTATAAGTGTAAATAAGTATAGCCTTACTATACATTATATTACTAGTTAATAATGAACCTTGCATTATCTCTTATATATTTTAATATTAAAGCATTATTGAATTAATTAGTTAATTAATTATTTTCATTTTTTTTATTTTATATATAAAAATAATTATTAATATATTAAATAATATTTATGTCAGGGCCATGGGCTGATCGCCAGCAGGACCAACCAGTGGGTCCGTGCGTACTGCTTATCTTATCAGCCCAAATGGCCTCCATAACTTTCTTAACGAGGAATCGTAGCTCCGCTACCTTCCTCTCTTCTTTTCCTTAGGCAACCATAGTTTCAAATTAATAATTCTTTACAGACAATTTGAGCCTTCTTTACCATCAGTCGTAAGGATTATTTTAATTTATATAAATATTAAAAGTTTATATTTTTTTAAAAAATATATAATATTATTAAAAATATAAAAATAATTAAAAATAATATTATAAAAATAAAAATAAAAAATTATTAATTTAAATTATAAATATATATATTACTTTCATAAATAAAATATAAAATAAATAATTTAAAAAATTTAAAAATAATAAATTAATTAATAATTATATAATAAATATAACTTAATTAAAGTTTTAAAAACGTGAATAATAATTATATTAATTAATTATTAATATTAAATCATTAGATTCGTACTTAAATATCTAGGTAAACTTTATATATAAAAGCGTGTAAATTACGTGCTGTTCCTTTTAGCCTTATTATGAACTCTGATTATCAGCAAAATTTTTAAATCAAATGATTTTCGTACTGCTGTTGCTTTTTCTCTACCAGTTTTTGCTGGACGTGCTGCGTACCGGCAACAGCCGGTAGTACTCAGGGGTGCAGGGGGTTGCTGTGCTCAATACAATATACAGGCTGTCCACGTGTGGTTCTTCAGGAATATTACTGTCACGGATGACGTGTCAATAGAGAGAACGAAGGGCGTCTTCATGTCAGCACCGTTCTGGTCGGAAGTGGGCTCCAGGAGGAGAGATTGCTGGAGCGGCGGCTGATGGCGGACCGGGAAAGAATATTGAAGCTGGTGCACTTGTTCATCGAAAACCTTGTCGTGTGCCAGTGTAGGGGTGGAGATAGTCTCCACACAGGGTGTGATGTCTAGACCGGCACGGAGGGTGAGGGTGAGGGGGGCTCAGGAAGGTGGAAGAGTGGGTGTTGGTGGCAGGGGTGTGTTAGGTAGAACACATTTTACCTTCATACCAACCATTGCAAGGCTTAACTTATGGCCAGCGAAAATGAAGAAGAGCTTACAGAACAGCCAGTTGCTGCTTATCTCATCTCCTATTTCGGGTATCTAAGTCCAAAATAATATGTAGAGACACATCAAGTTGTCTCTGAAGTGGGTTCTTTTGTTAAAAGTGGTCGTAACAGGACAGGGATTCTGAAGTTGTACCCTACCGCGTAAGAAACAAGAAGATGTTTTTAGACACGTCCGGGATATCAGTTTGGCAGCCACAAAATGGGCCGGAGACCCCCTTCGAGTTGTGGCTCAAATGGGATATGATAGAGATATAAATGGCCCAGGCAGGGGTTCTCAATGATGGATGTATCGCATCTTGGGGAAACCAAGCTCATAGCAGTTATCCGATGCTACTAAGATGCCTCGTAGACTAAAAGGGAACTTGCCATCATCCACTTCTCGTTGGTTGTTTGGAGATGCCAGTGCAGCCTATTTATAATCCCTTGACTTAGTTGAGGGATGGCTGTTTACACAAATATATCAGGATTCTTGGTCGTTCGATTGTATTTCTGTAGGGAATATGTGTAAGATATCGGACGGACACGGGCAGACGGACGAAGAGATAATAGCTTAGTGACATGACGACTTACGTGATGAAGAATTTGTGCCAGAGATCTGACGCCTGCTCCCAAAGCTCGCGCCTCTTCGCATTTTGGGGAGGCAAAAGGTCACAGGCTGATCCTCTGGCTTGTTGGATCCGTGTACTAATATCCCTGGCTGCTGCAAGGTTATACTTACCCGAAATCAGTTGGGCCGCTACCATCCCAAATAGCCATAAATCAGCTTTCCACATATCTTGCTAGCTCATTGTGACTACAGGAGGTGTCAAGATGGTCGATGGCAGTGGTCGTCCGATACGGTTGTATCGAGAAGAGGAGCCTCGATTTTGATACCGAATTTGTTGTCCACGGATGTAGTGCTCGCGTCTAGGAAACAACAGCAAATACTTGCTTTTGCAGCTGTTAGAGGCCAATAAGAACCTTGCGAAGACTGGCCGGAGTGACAGATTGCGGGATAGCATCCCTGAGATCCTGTCGTTATCCAAATAAAGACTCGTAGAGTGCCGCCGGGCGTTAACTCTCTAAACGAGAAGAGATATCTTTCTTCAAACTGATGATCGAAGTACGAGGCGATATTTGGCTGACTTTGACGAATTTACTTCTGATCCGGATATTGGGATGAGAAAAATGCTCTGCTGTACAGACAAGTCCCCCGCCGGATCCACGTCCAATATCTCGGCTGTAATGAGATCTCAGATGTCGGTCCTCATGGCGCATGAAAAGACTGGATCGTGGTGGCCGTCCCGGATTTTGTTTTGGCTCATGATCCGATTGAAATTGATGGCAGCGTGGCTTCTACAGGCTGAATCGCTTGCTGACATGTTGTGTTGTTATTGACATGGATGGGTAAAGGGCCAAAGGCAAAACGACTTTAGTAGAGGTGACGTCTTAAAACGAGTGACAACCAGGTATTCAAGGTTGGTTCGCTGCGGCAATGTTCAACCGAAGTGGGCTTTGTGAAGTCCGTTTATTTACATGACTAGTTTCGGATGTATCATTGATTGTGTCGCAACTCTGTGCATATACACTCGACATTAACACAAGAAGACAGCAAATGTTGAAGGAACTTTTTCTGTTAACAAAGAGAGAGGAATCAAACAGCCATATTGCAATTCAGAGGACGAGATATAGCGCATCCATACTAGTCTTTGATTTTGTGGACCACGGGTTTCAATGTCTGACTTGCTCTTTCTGGATCAATGGACCTCGGGAGCGAGGCCAACAGGAATTGAAAGTACCTAGGTATACTCTAGCCTCAGACATCAGCGAGGATGGTTCGCATGCTTTCAACCAAGTCGCCATGTTCCAGACCAAGCAATGCATTCGAGCTCTCTTCCTCCTTCAACGCATGGCCGGCACCGTCCGCAAACTGATACTGGCGCACATAGTCCCAGAATGCGTCGTATGCCTTTCCAGACGACAGATTGTCGTCGGCTGACTTCTCTGCTTCATCAGCAGTGATGTGTTTAGTCTCAAATGTAACACCAGAAAGGTCCTCTGCGACCCTCAGGATTTCATTTTGTGTCGTAGTAAAGGAGGAAATCACTGCGATCCAGGTCAGCCTCTTTCTGTATCTTTGCCACTTGGGAAGCAATGCGGCCGGCTCCCATGCCGCGATTCCGGAGAGCTATAGAGTCGTTGAGGTTGGCGACAGAATACTCACTGATGTACTTGTTTGCAGTTTCTTCAGGCTTCTTCAAGATCCCAGCAACGGCCTTACCAATCAGGGCCAGGTTTGTTGTTGAGAAGGGCTCGTCTCCGGAGTCAACAATGGTGGCCTTCTTTGCCACGAGATCGATACCAAGCAGGCTGGCTTTCATGGACTAAAGGTCATGATGAGAAAAGTCTAGCCCCGCAAAAAAGGGCCGGAAGTTACGATATCGTGGCGTTTCTTACTCACCCAGTCGAAAAATAAATTGTTGCCAAGTCCTGTCCACGAAAACCAGTCAAACTCTCCAGCCTTAGCGATTAGGTAGTCAACTGTCTCGATCTTCGTGCCTAACATCCTTCCCAACTTGGTTGATGCCCCGACGGTGCGCGTGTTCAACCCGTACTCAGACGGGATGAACCGTTTGATCTTGGCTGCCACGGCGGCATCGACAAGCCTCATCTGCTCACCAGTCGCCATGGTACCAATAACGCATACGAGCGCATCGTGACCCGTGAGAGCTGCTGTGAGTGATTCCTCCGACTCAAAGTCAACCTTTCTAACTTGGACGTCGGAGGCGAACGATGTTGCTGAGTCTGATCGACTGATGGCTGTGACAGAAAACTTCTCGCCTAACAAGGACTCGACGATGAACTTGCCGAGATTACCACCTGCCTGGTACTATGTTAATAAGCCTGAATAGATGATCGTGCCCCAAAGGGAAGGAAGACGCACGCCGACTACGGCAATTTTGTGTAGTTGCGCCATGTTCTCAGGCTTTGCACGCCAAAGATTCAAATAACAAATTGACCAGAATATTAAGAGGGAAGCTGTTGCGCAAGAGCAGGCAAGCTTAAATGCCTGTGATCAGATTTGAGTGTAGACAGACGATTCCCCACAGTGTCCAAGAAAGCCCACATGCCCCGAGTCGTGATCTATGTCTGGAAAATACCCACCTGGGCCGTTTATCCGGCCCATTCTTTTCGGGACGGGACATGCCATTGATAGTGATCGGTTCCACAAGACCATCATTGTGGCTCTGTACTACCCAACAAGGTAGTTTATCTGTAAGCATGCCCCATTGCTGACGAATTTCAAGGCAAGGCATGGCCGCTGCTTCAGAGTCACTGTGCCGTTCGGAGTCTGATTTCCTTGCCCAAAATGTGATATCATTTGTTCACCCCACACTCATCATTTCTCATATTTCCTTCTTCATTTAGTCCTGTAGAGTTTTGGCGCTACTCAACTGGAAAACTTGGTACTTTCCCCAACGCGAAGTCTCCAGTGTGACAATGCCGTCCCAGAAACTACTAAGTACGGTCACCTTGGAACCTACCGTGGTTTGAGGTAGCTGGCTTATCGAGATTGCAACCAGAGCAATCTTTGTGCATTTAGATATTTCTCTCCTCCAGTAGGTAACACGAGCTTTACTAGGGTGCCTTCTTCGCAGCCACGACATCTAAGGGAGACCGCAGGTCGAGTCAATTCGCAAGGTCGCGAGCCCACCCTTTGGGATGGGCCCAGGGCAGCCGTACATTGTGTTGTGAAAAATGGCGCAGAGGGTGGGTCCTTCTGTAGAGTGTCAAAATGCAGCTAAGCCATATCTTCTTTGGTATGACATTATACCAGTTATGTAGCTGTGTCTGTTATGTCGTAATGGTGTTTGTGACAATGGGATAGGCACAGATACCCACGCTCAATATTGATGCTAGACAGCCTAGGTATTCTTCTGCTGAAATCTTTCAGAGCTTTACAAGGGGAGTTGCACTAGTCTGGCGCAGACCCGCCTGCGTTTCATAATATTTTAGGTATTTGTCCGCTCCGTCAATTTGTGTGAGCTGACTTGGAGCCTCTACTCTAATTTTATCACGGTAGCACGACGCTAGTCATCGGCAGGTGGTTTCGTTTCTAATCCCCATACATATGTGGTTTCGCTGCTATTCCGTATACGTCCATACATGGCGCCTTCATACAGTGGTAAGCGCTCAAGACCCAGCGTTTTAAAAAAGTACAGTGCCAATAACATTGAAAAGAGAATACAGTACGTCCTAGTGATCGGTAACATCTTCCATATGCATCGCTGGAGCCTCAATGGACCATTTTGAACCCTCTGACCCCCGGTGAAGATACTCATTTTGACGTGGCATGTTCTTCAAAATATAACCAACACCATACCGTGCGTTGGTGAGTACTAGAAATGGTCACTGTAACCATCCTCTAAATAGGAAATTCCTCATCTATAAAACAATCACGGTATAGATTTAAAGTAAAAATAGTCTTATAATAAGGGTAATTATTTAATTATTTAATAATTTTATAAAAATAAGGGTTATAGAGAAAAGAAATAGTTATAGAGAGAAAAAATAGTTATAAAGAGGGTTATAAAGAGAATAAGAATGGTTTTAGAGAAGTTTTTATACTTTCCCTTATATAAAAGGAGGAAAAATACTTCTCCCTTCTCCTTTCCCGCTTTTTTCCTTCCTTCCTTCCTTAACTTTAACATTAACACTAACTCCTCCACTTTCCTCCTTTAAGTTAATTAATTAGTTAGTTAATATACTTAAATAAGAGACTAATTATATAAAAATAAAGAGAGAGTTATTTAAAAAGAAAGAGCTTTCCTAGTAAGTTTATTTTTACTCTCGTAACTCTTTTTTTTTATAACCGTTCTTAGCTTTAAAAAAAATTTATAATTTTAAAATGATTATTTAAATTTAATAATATATACTATTATAATTATTAAATTAAAACAAATATCGTGGTAACAGCCTTAAATAAAAAAAAGTAGTTTTGCAATTCAAAGGTTACTAGAAAATCGTGGGTGTTTATAGTGACTATCTCTAGTACCTACTAACGCACGGTATGGCACTCTTCCTTGTATGTCTTGTATTCTAGTCATTGCATTCAAACTTCTCATCGTTGTAGAAGTTGGCCGATCATTTCCAAAAGTCCAATGCGGGCATTCGCTAGCGCCGCCTGGTCCGTTATAACAATGTCCAGTCCCTCCGACGTTAATGTCCTGTTGTACGACACCGAGTTCGTGCTTTCTCGCGACTCGCTTGACGCAGGCATTGAGACCATATCCTCCCTGTGGTAAATTCGCTGCAGCTGCTTCTCAACCCATCTACAATAACTTGAGATACGGTTTTCTGACTCTTTGAGGACATAAACGTTAGGGAGGCACGAATGTCCAATCCGACAGTTCCCACATTATTCAGCCATCTAGCGATTGCAGAGAAATAACTAAAATACACTAGTGATAATGGTGGGAGACTGGCGGCGTGCACTTTAACAACATCGAGCATCATTAGCGTATAGATACGGGATATTCGTAAGGGAAGAAACGGATGCTGTAAAGCAAGAACTAAATATTATTTATTTAAATATTTAACTTAATTCCTATAAATATTATAGTATTTATATATATTAAACATTTTTTTAATTATTATAATATTTTTATTTAAAATAAAACTTTATATTAATTATTTTAAAATTTTATTTTTAAATTAATTTCTTTTAAATAAAAAATTTAATGTTATAAACATTTATATAATTTAAAATAATAATAATATAAATTATATTTTATTATATAAATTAAATAAACTTTATTTAATAAAAATATATATAAAAATATTAATATAATTTTAAATTATTTTAAGTTTTTTATATAAATATTTATATATAAAAAATAATAATAAATTTAAAATTATATATTTATATAAATAAATAATTTTAAAATTAAAAATAATATTTAATTTTATAATATACGTTTTTTATTTTATAAATATCCGGTTTTAAAATATATTATATTATTTTTATATTATTATTAACATTATAATTTTAAAAAATAAATTTTAATATTTATTATTATATAAATATATTATATTTATTTTATTATTATATATTTATAAATTATTTTAAAGTAGAAACTAAACTACCTCTTAAAGTTTAATATTTAATTAGATTTAAGTGGTCTAAAGTATCATACTCTTTAAATCTCTTCTAATATAACTACTTTCTTTATAACCCCGGGTACTAATAGCTTAAAGCTACTACCTACCTAGGTAGCTACCTACTAGGGGATGAAGGTTCCTAATACATGCATCCTATATATTCAGAAATTCATATTTATATAAAACTATCGTATTTTAACCATTGTTTCGATATCGTATTTTTCTAAGTGCTGGGTCTTGAGCTCTTACCACAGTATGAAGGCGCCATGTATGTCCTCGGATGTATACGGAATAGAAGCGAAACCACTTACATAACAACTATCTTATTATGGTAAAATATTAACAAACTAATCGAAAACCGAGTGATTGGCATCAACATACCCCACCATAGTTACCTGTGTTCCTTATCTTGTGGTCGTTTCAAGGCCCCAAACGCCGGGATCTGAATCCTGCCCGCCTCCATCCCGTCGCATTTTCCGTTGACTGATTCTGCCGGACGGCAGTTTTGATTGTCTTGCGCTGCACTGTTTATCCTGATCCCGGAACAGACGCTGCCAGGATGATCTCCGGTCCCGCCCCATACAGCCGAGACGAGAGCAGACATACCACCCTTCAGGCTATTCACCGAGATGCCTTTGGCCCTCAAAACGCTGGTAGCCACCCTGGACGTGTCTCCCCCGTAGCACACCAGCCACACACATCCCGCTTACTTGAGAAAGCCAATTTTTGTGGGGTTAAAGATGGACTCAAGTTCTTTCCATTGCCGTTCCATCACCATTGGGTCGGAGAATGGCGAGGATGTCATCGATTCAAGGGTATTCAGAGGCCTAGATATTGAGCCGGGAATATGGTGATTCCCAAAGGCTTCTGTGGCCCGCAGGTCCAAGATCATGTTTCCCAATGCCAGGGCATGGGTCTCTGTAATCACCCGGTCGGGATTACACGAAAATAAAATGTCGCAGAATTGTTTGTCCCCAATCTCCCAGGTCTCATCATACCTCTAGGTGTCTGTATCCAGCAGATTCTTGTTGATAAGAGGGTGAAATAGGTCCTCACCCAGCTTGTCGAAGTACTCGTTTATATACTGATAGGGTAGACCACAGGCCATAAAGACACGATGAACATGCCCATCAACTCCACGTATGGTGTCCAGTGTACCATGGTCGCGTTGTTTCTGTAGGAAATTGTACAAGCCTTGCAAGTTAAAATCAGATGGAGGCCCACAGATCAAGCCCTCGCGTGACATTTCAAGAGACAAGCGGTAAGATTCTGGCGATCCGACTTCCTCGATTGTGTCCATCGCCGCTCGCCATGGGAACTCGACGGGCGACATGAGGGCAAAAGACCGCGGGCCGGGCACTCGGTCACCGGCTTTGGTGCATACACTGTTCATCTATAATGCCAGTCTCGATTCATATTTTTTAGTGAAATGAGAGAAACGAGTCCTTCCATACCCAACTCGAGCAACCGATGGCTTTGCCTCCTTGAGATAAGTCCCGATCCCAGTCATTGTTCCGGATGTGCCCATACCATAACAAAAGACATAGATTTATGGAATCTGAGACAGAATCTGGGGACCGGTCCAACGGAGTTGGACTTCCAGTTAAAGTTGTTGGCGTACTGGTTTGGGTTGACCATCTCCTCTCTACTCTTGACGCTCATTTGCTCGGCCCTGAAAATGCCACCCCGGTGGTCCGAGGGCTCCGGCTGAGACGGCCCACCAAAGAGGGTAATATTTAGACCAAAGAATCGCATGAGCTGCAGCTCTGTCCACGAGATCATATTTTTCAGGAATGCCCGGGTGTCGGTAATTCCGTACAGTGCTCGAGCGATGAGTGACATGGGAATGACAGTTGATCCCGAGCTGTACTCGACAATGGTCTTGGTGTCTGATTTCACAGCATTCTGTAGCATATTTAAAGCTGTGATTTACGTCAGCTTTGCAAGCGATTTTCTCTTTACTACTATATGTAACCTCTTAACCGTACCAGGGGTGATTTGACACTGTTGCCCGGTAAAGTGCTCATCATCTTGACGTAAATCCTGACTCCGTCATCGTAAAATGGATTGAGCCTCCGAGGGAGCTCAACCATCGGCACCATTGGCTGCTGGTCCGGGTCAAAATAGTTCTGGAGTGATCCCGGGCCCTTGTACACATTATTTGTATTTCTAGTCGCCATGTCGAGACTGTGTGACTCTCAGAGGCTCATCGACATGGACTGCGTTGGGCTCGTCTACGGCCGCCTCTCCGACGTCTGGTCTAGAAAATATGTGCTTTTCGCCCTGCTGCTTATATTCCTCCTGGGATCGCTGGCCTTCTCGATCTCTCGAACTGCAATCCAACTCATCATCTTTCGCGCCGTCGCTGGTGTTGGTGGCGGCGGACTGATGACTGCTCCTCAGGTCATCGTCTCGGACGTCGTGTCTCTCCGTCAGGGGGGGCAAGTACCAAGGCATTTTTGGAGCGGCTGTCGCCTTCCCAATGGTTTTGGTCCTTCAACTGGAGGCGCCCTGTCAACTTCGTCCAAGGAGGGATGGAGGTGGATCCTCCGGCTCAATCTTCCGCTCACGGCGCTGTGTGGGCTTGCTGTTGTGCTCGCCATGCCGCTCAAAAAGGCATCTGGAAGCTGGAAGCACAAGATCGCTAAAGTGGGCTTTTTCGGGTGCTTCCTCATTCTTGGTGGGTCCGTCCTCTTCATGCTTAGCCTTACTTGGGCCGGGGATGATCACCCCTGGAACTCAGTCGCTATCATACTACCCAGGTACCGATCGTCCTGGGCTTTTGTATCTCAGTCGTCTTCCTAGTATGGCAGAAGTATGGAACTGAATACCCCAACCTTCTACCAGCTGGCATATGGTTACTCAACAGTCGTGCTGTACCACTCCTCCTTCCTCTAACACTCATGCAAACACTCTCGCCTACCTTCTCCGGACTCACTATCACTTGGAGAGGACGCTACGGGGAGAGTATTTTGATAGGATGGGTTGTCTGGGCTGTCGCTCTGGGCCTGTTCAGTACGCTGGATCGAGAGAGCGGGCTCGGAAAGCAAATTGGCTACGCCATCTTGACTGGTTTTGGCGTTGGCCAAACTCTGCAGCCGAGCCTTATAGCCATTCAAGCTGGCGTTGACAAGCAAAACACACGGGGACGAGGAATTTCGTGCGCAACCTCGGTAGTACCCTCAGAGTGGGGGTCACGGGGACCATTATCAGCAATGTTGTCAGGTCTGGGCTAGCTTCCGCACAACTTGGCCTTTCTGAGCATCAAATCACATTGTTACTCAGAGACCCAACGTCTGTAGCCAGCCTTGGTCTAGGGGACGAGGTGAAGCGAGCCCTGCTTGGGGCCTATCACGTTGGGTTTCAGCGAGTGTTCTACACTATGGCTGTGCTTGTTGCCTTTTCTGGGTTGATTGCATTTGTTCTCATGCCTCAGATCGACCTCGGCATAGATTAAGAGGAGGACCAAAAATCATGAGGCATAATAATACAACATAGCATTATAGCGCCCGCCAATGACCCCCCGCCCCAATCTCGTAATAACATTCACACTTTTCATGGCAACTGTCCGATTGCTCACTACCAGAAGAGGCTGTCTGCCCTTTTATACCCCATTCCAAAATCTAAGACAAAACATTAATCTCATTACACAATGCATAATATCACACCGTGGAATACAACCATCTCTTGAAACTAAGACCTCTTCCCACCACTTAGAATACCATTCCCTTGACCTGAGTCACCTTCTTCAAGTCAATGTTCTTGATCATGAACGTCCAGATGAAGCACAGTGCCATCACACCAGTGCCAGCGGCAAGCATCCTCGTCTGCGCATAGCCATAAGCCTGCTGGATAGCCAGACGGGTCTCACTGCCCACAGGGTAACTAAGCTGGGTGTCCAGATCCTCGTAGATCATGTCGAAATTATCCATGGCGCTGGCGGGAAGATACCTCTCAAGCGCATTGGGGAAGGTGTTTGTCCAGACGGCACCCGAGACGGCCCCACCGATAGCTCCACCGATGGTGCCGACGACACTGAGCAGCGCCAGGGCGGCGGCGACGTGGTGGTGGTCAACCGCGGCGAGGACGGCGACCTGCTGGACGATGATGAACACGCTGCCGCCGATGGAGATGAAGATCTGGCACATGACCTGGTATCCGACAGACTGGTTGGGGCGGCGGAAGTAGATCATTAGGCCCTGCGCGAAGATGTACAGCGGCACGGCAAAGTACAGCATCCACTTGAAGCGGCCGGTGCGGCGCATCAGGTAACCAACGAGGAGCAGCAGGACGCCCGAGACCACGTTGAAGGTGTTGTTGATGTAACCCGCCTCCGAGATGGACACGTCGTTGACCACCTGCAGGTACGAGGTGAAGTAGTTGTCCCAGCAGTAGTAGGCGATCTGGTAGGTGGCGTCCAGCAGGCAGGCACCGAGAACGGTCCGATCGGTGAGGAAGGTGTAGTTCAGCAGTGGCTTCGGGGCTGCGAACTTCTCGTAGATGGCGAAGGAGACCAGCAGCACGAAGCCAACTACGATCATGGCGATGATGTAGCCGGATGCCCAGCCGTTCGGAGCGGAGCTGGCGATGTCGAATGGTAGCAGGAAAATGACCAGACCCGCGGAGAAGATGACCACTCCAAGTGCTGTTTGATTTTTTCAGTCAGTTACTGTTGCATGCTTCTTAATGATTTGGTGACTCGGAGGACATACCATCGAAATCCACCACGTAATGCCAGATGCTCTGGAAAACATTACGGCCGCTGTTGCGAGGAACAAAAGTGCCAAGCTTCTTGGCCTTGTGCACGTTGATCTTCAAGATACCGTACAGCGGCATGGCCACGATTGGGAAAACAATGGCGAAGCAACCGAAGCCCCACCGCCAGCTGATGTCCTCGTAGAAGCTCTCGGCTGCCTTGGGCCCGGCGAACGCAGTGATGATGTAGGGGGAGGAGGTGAAAGCATAGGCCAGCCCTCGGTTCTTGAGCTGGGAGATATCGGCTGTGAGAACGTCGACGCAGTAAGTCATTCCTCCGAATCCGACCTGGTAGAAGACCTGTGAGAGTCCCTTGTCAGCATCATAACATGCAACTATTCCTCCCATGTGAAGATTGATGCTACTTACAGATGCAGCGCAGAAAGTCGCCAGGTTGTGGCTTACAGCCATCAGGATCATGCCCAAGGTAGCAAATAACACCATGACAGCAAATCCCTCGGCACGGCCCCAGACATCGAGAATCTTAGAGAGTGGCACATAGATTGCTGCAGATATCGCGTTCGCGACGACAGAAATGACATTGACCAACGAGTGTTGGGACCATTCACTGGCGGCGTATGGAGTGAGGTTGCCCAGGATGCCACCCTGCATGGCATTCACAAAGTAGATCAACCATATGCTATCATGCCCATTGTGTTAACTGAACCAGCTCAATCTCATATCTGCCAGTGGCGATTGATCCCGTTGGTATGGGCATAGTGACAACATACTTGAGGAAGACTACAATGAGCGCGGTCTTGGTCCAGCTGAGGGTCACTGCCTCCACATTCTGGATACCGCGCTGATCTTCTCCTTCGACAACCACCGGGCGGTCGTGCTGCCCTATCTCGGAGTCTTCGCGTGACGCCGGGCTGTCGGTGGCGTGGGCCATCTTGTTGTCTTCTTCGGGGCTCATGTTGAAGGCCTTCGCTTCTGGTACTCGACGGGCGATCGGTTCGGGGATCTGACTCGAATTCCACAGGCCAAGTCTCGTGGGAGGCTTGGCTTCTTGAGTTCAAGCTCAACTCGCAGGGAATCGAGTGGGATTTCGCTTGTTTCCGGCTTGCGAAAACAAGTACGCGTTAGGCGAGGTCTCGAACTGGAGAGAAAAGACTTGGCAGCTCCAGTGCGCTGGGCCGGGGCGTAGGGAGGTGCCCTCGGAACCCAACCTTACTTTTAGTGCGTTCAGTATTCCTGGGGGATTCTCTCTAACAGGAAGTATTTTCTCCGACGTCGGCTCGACTTGCTTGACCCTGGTGCTACTCTCCGTCTCTCAGGTGTGCTCAGCATGACTGAGTGTTCTATCATACTGTGACAGCAACACCCAGTCTACTGGTCTGTCAGGCGGCGACCCTTGTCTTCAGGCGGTCTGTGCCAGCAACCGAGCTGTTCTACGGTATCATTTTGTGCGGCAACACGTTCATCATTCGAATGCTGGAACGTTGGTGGGCGCCACGATGCACACGATTCCAAGACGGGAAGCCAAGCCGAGCTCCAAAATTTCTCCTTGGACTATTATCAGGCGGGAATCGTGTTCACGTCGAACTTCCCAGCTCACCTGGGCCCTGGCACGCTGCAATCCCGCGCACAATTCTTGCGGGCTACTGCAGTTGTGGAGCTCTGGGGCCCTCGGACGCCAGAAGAGAGAAAATATTAGTGGCATTGGGAGCAGGTGCGCAGGGTGGTTGGTGTGGTACCCACATATATTCTGTGGGACCAGACACCCCTTTATCTGCATAATGTTATCAGATCCGGCAGGAGAATAGAGTCGCACGGTGCGAGCCAATGCGGCGTGCGCCGGCCGGATGGGTGGGGGTTGGACGAAAACCCGACGGACGGTCCCCAATTTAATCTAATCAGATCATCTGTGGAACCGCTAGCAGGAAAAAGTGGCGACCCGGTCCAACTGGTTTTTTGTCATCGATTCCACCCACGGTGTGACCAACAGGATTCGATCACACCCTGCCCTGGCATGCGTGAACCACGATGCCCGCAACATTGGATTTCGGCTGGGGGATATGGATGGTCCGCCCCGTGTGCTCAGCTGAGATGCCTCGGATCTTCAGGCGTCCCCTCTCGTATCTCCTAGCATCAATGTAGATACTGGAGGTAGCTTCTTTTCTAAGCGGAAGGAACTTGAATAGAACTTGAGACTACCGGGCAAGATAGAGTGCGGGATTTTTTACATGATTACTATGTTGGCGAACATACCCAAGTAGGGTGTCAACAACGGCACCACAGACTTGGAACCCGTACGGATACGCGATCAAGGGTGGTGATGTCGCACAGGACGCAAAGCTGAGAGGTACGGATCGTCTTGAGATCAATTGATCACCACTGTCAAATGCACCCCACAAGACCAAGCTTTCCCCAAGCTTTCGCCAAGCAGCACTGAGGCACGCAATGTTGGCCCCCAACGGCCAGCTGTGATGATCACAGAGGGTCCTGAGGGCGTGGGCTGCATGGATCGCCAACCTTAAAGGCCGAGATGCAGCTCCATCTCGGGTATGGAGAAAGGACGAAAATACTGTTCTAAGTCCCTATGTACAGCAAGTGACTAATGGTGTTGTCAATACGTCCTAGAGTCGTCCGCGGGTATCTTTCGTGTCCTTCGTGTTCGCCCCAGTCCACCTACACCATGCACAAGCACGATGGTCGATCTCAAGTGCCCGCAGCCGAGCCGATCACAGCTTCGCATTCCAGGCCGCCCGGTCCGCCGACTCGAGCGGCTTTTCGCGGCCGTCCCAGAACAGGGGACACAGCTGGAACCACTTCTCGCGGCTGCAGGTGGAGTACACGGAGCGCTTGTGGCCGAAGTCGACGTACTTGCCGATGGTGAGGCCCTGGGAGTTCTCGTAAGACAGGATGATGGGCCCGCTGGCTTTCGGCTCGCCCACGACGTTGGCCGTCCGTGGGTCGTCCAGGAAGCAGTAGTGAATGCAGCTTGAGTACCACGCGTTGACGCGGCGCGCGCCCCGGAAGGAGGCGTCGCCTACTAGGGAGTGGCGGCCGCGGTCGTAGTGACCTGCGTCGTAGTGGGCACCGAAGTGGTCCTCCTAGATGATATGGCATGTTAGAGACTTCTTGCAAGAGTGAAGCCGATGACGTGGATGTATATGGTCTTACCTTGGCCCAGTAGAGCTCGTAGTATGCGAACCGAGTCTCGTCGAACCGGCCGAAGAGGCACAAGACGTGAGGATCAAAGTGGAGCTTGCGCAGGTACTCCCGGTGCTGCTCTAACGTCCCCGTCTCGTTCCAGCCCTTGGCGACACGCGGGTCATTCTGCCATGTGTTGAAGAGCCTCAGGTGCTCGTCGTTCTGCCAGTCGATCACCTCGAGCGAGAAATGCATGTCGCATTCCACGATGTAACGGCTGTACGCGATCGACCCGGGGTGGGGTTTGGGCCGGCGCACCGGGTGGCGCGTGTATACTGGCTCGTCGGGGAACCGGTTCGTGATCTGGAAGTTTTCGGGCATGACAGGGTATTGCGCCAGCGGTGTTCGCAGATTCTTGTCTGTGTTCTCTCCGACCACCCAGATGGGACGAGGTCCGGTCGGCGAGGCTGCGCCTTGCCAGAACGAACTCCGCAGGATCAGCAGCTCTCCATCTCCTTGCTGCGCAGCTGTGTCTTTTGAGGGCTGTCGCGGCTTCGGGTGGTGAACACCCAACCCGGTGGCTAGGAGCTCATCTTTGACGGTATTCGCGCCCTCGCCGGCGAGGGTGAGCCTGAAGTATTCGGTGGCGGGATGGCAGAGGTAGATGGCGTGGACCACATTCCAGATCTGAGCCAGAGATGGCGCGGGGCCTTCCCATTGGAAGTTCGTTGCGGGAGATCGTCGTGCGCGAGCCAAGGGGCTGTTATCTGAGATGGGTGGGCGTTCGCTCTCGGCCGGGAGGGTCAGATCAACCCATGATAGCCTGTCTGAATGTAATGGTTGCGGTAGAGCTCTGCCCTTCGCTGGTTGGTCTTGCAGGGTGAGGATAAGCCTTGGTGAATTTTCGGAGACCTTTCGGACTCGATAAGTGGTGAGGAACGGGTAGGGAAGCTTCACGGGCGGGTATTCGCCCTTTGGTCTCGTGATAGGGTCCATCTTGAAGTAAAGTGCTTCGCAGAACAACTCTGATGATGTATTCTAGAAGAATTCTGGTGCAATTGGAGCAGCGAGGGAGTATTATTTTGCACTATATGACGACGACCTCACATGTGAGAGGGTCTTTCCAGACTAGGCCATCAAATAGAGATGGGCAACAAACGGGACCCAACATCAGACCCCAGCGTGATTGAAATGGACGGGCTGATTTTTACTAAAGATTGTGGGACCTGGAGAAAAGAATAGATTAAGTTTTTATCAGATCCGCCTTGGCCAGCTTGGCCGCGCTGTGAACAGTCCATTGCCGCGACACCTCGTCGTAACTCCGAGGGCTTGGTGCGCCTTGGTACGCCTTGGTACGGGGAAGTTCACAAATAGCGGGATAGGCTAGCCAGGATACAGTCAGTAAACAGTGCCGGGTCAACCATTGGTCAATCATTAATCTGGGTTGAAATCCTGCACGTGGCTTGAGACCGTAGATATTCCGAGGCCGTACAAATACAGGAGAAGCCCGCCCAAGAGTCGACGGCCGAGGGGCCGAGTCCAGAGACGGAACGAGACACGAAGCAACTATGGGGGAGACTCGCAACCAGTACCGCTCGCCAGGGCCTTCACCCGACCCACACAATGCGCCAGGAAATTCCGACCAGACCGTTTCGCTGCGGTCTCGGCCGCTGAAGTTCAGGCACTTCCGTGTCACCTTCCCCCAGGAGAAAGTCGTCCAGGTGACGCTAACCAGGACGGACAAGCTCAACTGCGTCGACAAAGCTACGAGCCGGGAGATAGCGGAGATCTGGGAGGCATTCGACCGGGATGAGAGCCTGTTGGTGGGGGTGATCACGGGCGAGGGAAGAGCCTTCTGCACGGGGGCCGATCTACACGGTGCGTATTTCTCGGTGTCTTTTCTCTCTGTGTCTGTCTGTCTGTCTGTCTGTCTTTCTTTCTCTCGGACGAGGCCCGCCCGCCTCTCTGGGACAAGTTTGGCATGGGCGTGCTGCTGACGTGGAACCCTACCAACCAGAGTGGAACGAGATGAACAGGAGTGGCGTCGTCAACGACATGGGGGCACCCGGGCTGGCGGGTCTGCCCCGTCGAGGGGGCAAGAAGCCGATCATCGCAGCGGTGAACGGCATCTGCATGGGCGGGGGGTTCGAGATGGCGGCGAATTGCGATCTCGTAATAGCGGCCTCGTCGGCAACCTTTGCCCTGTCCGAGGTGAGGCGCGGCATCGTCCCCGTGGCGGGCAGCCTGCCTCGCCTGGCCTCCACCATCGGCCTGCAGCGCACCATGGAGCTGGCCCTGACGGGGCGGAGCGTCAGCGCTGCCACTTTGCACGCGTGGGGCCTCGTCTCCCAGGTCGTGGACGGGGGCGCGGACGACGTCGTGGCCGCGGCGCTGAGGCTGGCCGGAGAGATCTGCGGCAACAGCCCCGATGCGGTGATCGTAGGCCGGCTGGGCATCCGCATGGCGTGGGAGACGGGCAACGTTGAGGAGGCTGTTACCGCCCTCGCCGAGCAGTGGTATCCCCGCCTGGTCAAGGGTGCCAACTTTGCCGAGGGTATCCAGGCATTTGCGGAAAAAAGGCCTCCAAGATGGGTGGGTTCCAAGCTGTGAGTGGTCACGCCTCAGCGGCGCAAGAAGGGACTTGATGAAACCCTCTTGTCTCTTAAAAATTCTACCGCCGAATTCCGAGCAGATGGGCAGGGGAGTGGAATGACTCGCCTGACTAGCGTAGCATGCAAATCTTATCAGATCCGTTTCGGAGACAGGGGATCCATGGAGTGTGTGGCAGGGATGAAATTTTCGACGTGCTAAGAAGTCGTGATATATGCATATATGCATATCGTCTTACACGCATTCCTTCCCCCCACTCAAGTGGTAGTAGCTTGACCATCTTTGGACACGATGGCCAAAATCAGAGGTTCCTGGCTTGCCGTCCTGGGATTAGTTGAAATTCTGTCTGGATGCCCAGGGTGGCCATGGAAGTTTTGTGTCATCGAAATCGTCACTGAATAGTACTGAAGCCCCCCATCCCTGACTGGGGAACGATGAATATTGTTGTCATAGCCCATTTTCACGAGCGAGGAGTATGAGGAAAACGCTGTACCACATTGCCAGTTGAGATACGCAACGGATTTTGTCATAGTATCGCACTCAGCTGTAAATGGACCGCGGACACGAAAAAAAAAACAAAATACTGCCTACCATCACTCTATTCTCACATCCGGCCACGCGAAGATTGATGGGTTGCCAGGGTGTGTTATCTAAAAGATCAATCCAGCAACTGCCGTCGAGTCCTTGAGTAAGTTCTCGAGTATCCAGTGGCCACTTTGTCCAGGGCCAAGCATTCTCCCCACTCATCTCAGGCCGGCCCCTCCCACCAGCCCTGTAAGCCCTTTCTTTTGCTTAGGTGGCAGTTGTCACTGATTGTCCCCTGCGCAACCAAGCAACCAGCCAAGCCCGTCTCAAGGCAGCCAAGCAGTCGATCTTCTTGAGTTGCATGTTGCCGTGACAATATGGGGCTCGCCAAGGGAATCTTGGGCTTCCCTCGCCTGCTTCTGGCAGGGAGTCCCACAAAGATCGACGTATTGATGCTCCTCGGGGGCATGCTATCTGCAATAGCATCGGGCGTGCCATTCCCACTGATCGGAATAGTATTTGGTCAACTGCTCAACGACTTCAACGACGTCACTTGCGACGAGGCCGCCGATGCATCCAGTTCCGAGTCTGACGCCGCGTACCAGAGCAGCATCAACCGCAAGATTCTGCTCATCTTCTACCTGGCCATTGCACAGTTCGTCCTAATCTATGGCCACCTGCTCTGCTGGAGCCTGACGGGCGCCCGGCTCGCCCAGAGGCTGCGGGAGAGATACCTCCAGAACCTGCTGCGTCAGGAGCCGTCCTACTTCGACAAACTGCCCACGGGCGAGGTGGCGTCCCGGCTGAGCAGCGATATTTCGACCATCCGTTCTGGCACGTCAGAGAAGGTCGGAATATGTCTCGCCAGTTTCTCCTTCTTCGTGACCGCGTACATCGTGGCCTTCATCAAGAACTGGGAGCTCGCTGCCATGCTGATCTCACTCATCCCGGCCTACTTCATCATGTCCTTCGTCGGAAGCTACTACATTGAGAAGTACTCTGGACTCATGTCAGACTACGCCGCCACCGCTTCGTCCATCGCGTCTGAGGCGCTGTCCAATACCGTTGTGGTTCAGGCGTTCGGGGCCAACAAGCGCCTTGAGAGCAAGTTCTCGAATGCCCTCAAATCTTCTGAGCGGGAGGGGTTGAAGAAGGCAACGGCAACTGGTATTCAGGCCGGTGTTCTGTACTTTGTGGCATACTCGGCCAACGGTCTTGCATTCTGGCAAGGGGCTCAACGCATAGCAGACTCGGTGTCCAGCGGTACAGACGGCACAACTGTCGGTGCCACGTTCACCGTGATTTTTATCCTCGTCGAGGGTGAGCAGTCTATCCCTTTTTTATCCCATGCTATTACACACGAGCTTATACTAACGTGGTTGTAGCTACATTGCTTTTAAGCCAGGTTGCGCCCTTCATTCACCTTTTCACTGCCGCAGTTGCTTCGTATGAGAAGCTGCACGAGGACATCAACCGCGAACCATCATACGACGGTACAACGGATGCGGGAGTTCGTCTCGAACAGGCTGATGGCAGTTTTGAGTTCCGCGATGTCTCCTTTGCGTATCCATCTAGGCCAGAGGTCACCGTCCTTGACCATGTCAACATCCGCATCCCGGCAAAGAAGCACACCGCCATCATTGGTCTTTCCGGAAGTGGCAAGTCAACTATTGCAGGTCTGGCAATGAGATTGTATGACCCTGCTGAGGGACACATCCTGTTCGACAATCAGAGCCTCCAGGATATCAACACCCGTGACTTGAGGAGCTTCGTCAGTCTGGTCCAGCAAGAACCATCGCTACTCGACAGGACCATCCTTGAAAATATCGCGCACGGCCTAATCAACTCCAGCAACCCCAAGCATGCCCACCTCAAGGCAGCATTAATGGGTTTCGATCTTTCCGATATTGCCAACGAGGCGAGGGACGGCCAGGATCTGATGGCGGCAGCCGAGAAGCGCGGCGCACAAGTGGTCGAGGTTGTCAACCTGGTTAAACACGCAGCTATGCTTGCAGACGCAAGCTCGTTCATCGAGGGGCTACAATATGGATACGCCACGCTCGTTGGGTCGATGGGGCGTCTTGTCAGTGGTGGTCAGAAGCAGCGAGTTGCACTGGCCAGGGCACTTGTCAAGGAGCCCGCTGTTCTGATCCTCGACGAGGCCACCGCGGCATTGGACTCGAGGAGCGAACAGCGTATCATGAAAGCTATCAACAACATTGCCAGCGGCAGGACGGTGCTCACGATTGCTCATCGCCTGTCGACCATCACCGATGCGGACAACATTATCGTGATGCACAAGGGACACGTCGTAGAGGAGGGAAATCATTCCGAGTTGATGGCTAAGAAGGGCACATATGCCGACTTGGTTAGCATGCAGAACCTGGGTACCCCTTCTTCGAAGAGCGACGCTTTGGGTAATGATTCACCTGGAAGCAAGGATGACCACGTGTCCGTGACCGAGACCTTGATCGAGAACGACGCTCCAGCAAGTAAAGACAACGATAGCACCAGGGAGAAGACCGGCCAGCACACCCCATCTGAAGGAGAGGAGGAGGAGCCAGAGACACCATCCAAGTCGTTATGGGCTTTATGCAAGGGCTATGCCCCAGCACTGAGGCCTCATCTGCTAGTGCTCTTCGTCGCTCTTCTCGGCTCCATCGTCGTGGGTGGCGCCTTCTCAGGAGAGGCTGTCATATTCGGAAACACAGTCGGCAGCCTGAACATATGCAAGAGTGCTTCCAGCATCCGGGACGCGGGCAACTTCTTCGGACTCATGTTCTTCGTGCTCGCAATCATCGAGTTCTTTGCCAACGTCATGAGCTGGTCCGGGTTCGGCTGGGTGTCCGAGCACATCGTCTACTCTGTTCGTGTCTTGTCTTTCCGCTCGCTCTTCGAGCAGGACTTGCAGTGGCACCAGTCAAACAATCGCACGCCGGCACTGCTCCTCTCGCACATCACGCGGGATGGCAATGCGCTGGCCGGTCTAAGTGGCTCTGTCCTTGGCACGATGATCTCGATCACTGTCAACCTCGTCGCCGCAGTCATCCTGACGCACATCATCGCCTGGAGGATCGCCCTGGTCTGTCTCGCCCTAGTGCCCCTTCTACTCGGCGCAGGCATGATGGAACTTCATGTTCTGGGCCAATTCGAAGAAAAGCACGAGACAGCCTACACAAAATCCGTTGACATCGGCACCGAGGCGATCACAAATATCAAGACCGTCGCGGCCTTGTCCCTCGAAGAAGAGATTCTGAGCGACTACCGCCGGTCCCTGAAAGGCCCCCGGCAGGAGACACTCAAGGTCACCCTGCAGGCCAGCCTGTGCCAGGCCATCACCTACTTCCTGGGCAACTGTGTCAACGCCCTGGCGTACTGGTGGGGCGCCAAGCAGATCATCGCGGGCAACTACACGCAGACGCAATTCCTCATCGTTGTCTTCTCGCTCCTCGTCAGCGCCCTGCTCTTCAGCCAGATGTTCGCCCTCGCGCCGGAGCTTTCGAGCGCCCGTGCTGCAGCGGCCAGGATTTTGGGGCTGATTGAGATCGGGTCTGATGGCATGAAAGGCAAGATAAAGGAGTCCCCAAAAGCCAACCACGACGTCGAAGCGGCCGGCGAGAAGTCCACTTCTTCCTCCCCCACCCCTGCGCGTCGAACGACGGCTGCAAGCGTACAGTTCCGCGACGTACACTTCGCATACCCAGCGCGGCCAGACTTCAAGGTCCTCAGCGGGCTGAGCATGGACATCAAGCCAGGCCAGTTCTGTGCGCTCGTAGGCCCCAGCGGCGCAGGAAAGTCGACCATCATCTCGCTCGTGGAGCGCCTGTACACGCCCTCGTCGGGCTCCATTCTCGTCAACGGCGCCGACGTCACCCGCGCCCGGGACGTGGCATTCAGGGAGGACATCTCGCTCGTGCCGCAGGAGAGCGTCCTCTTCGAAGGCACCGTGCGCTTCAACATCGGGCTCGGCGCGCGGCCCGGCCAGGAGGCGAGCCAGGCCGAGATCGAGGACGCGTGCAAGCTTGCCAATATCCACGATGTTATCGTGGCTCTGCCGGATGGGTATGACACTCTTTGCGGGCCTAATGGTAGCCAGTTCTCCGGCGGGCAGCGGCAACGGCTGTCGATTGCTAGGGCGCTGGTGAGGAAGCCCGGTCTGCTCATCCTCGACGAGCCTACGAGTGCACTGGACGCCGAGTCCGAGAAGCTGCTGCAAGAGGGTCTGGGGAAGGCCGCTAGAGGTGTCACTGTTATTGCCATCGCGCACCGGCTGCATACCATCCGGAAGGCTAATCGCATCTTCTTGATCGAGGCTGGAAAGTGTGTTGACTCAGGATCTCATGAGGATTTGCTGGAGAGGTCGGCCAGTTACCGGGCTAATGTGATGCACCAGACTGTAGCTACGTGATGGTGCTAGGTACAATTGCATATACAGAGTAAATAATGACTATTTAATACCGCGTTTCTCTTGATATTAAAAGCTGCCCGAATTCATAGAGTTGAGCTTTACAAATCTGACAGTTCGTGACTACTTGGGCATACAATCTTGTAAGCGTGCCATTTGGTTGACAGCATGATACACATGTAGATCGGGCGTCATAATCTTGGTAAACATTATTGATTGCATGTGCCACAATCTCTAGACTTTCAAAGACGTATCTAAGTAGCTCATCACCCTCTGGCAGAGCCACTGCCGTGGCTCCGCCTGGTCGTCGTTGCTCAAGGCATGGGACGCATTGGGTATCACCCCGCTATGCTCTCTATCCCAGACCTGACACTCACCATTGCGGTCTGCCACGTCAGCCCATTTGTTCAACAATTCCTGCTTATCAACATAGTCCGGCACAGACTGGTCTGCCCCAGAGTGCAGCACCATGAGTTTGTGCCTCAGCAGGCCACCCCTGTGAACAGCCCCAAATGTCTTGCTAAGCTGTTCCTCGCCAAGGTCCGAGCTGAAGAGGTCGTCCTCGCCAGGCGACTCTGGACTGTCCGGGCTGACGAGACTAAGGAACCTGCGGCAGCTGATTGGTGTGTTGGCAGGGTATATCCTATCCGTCAGCGAGAGCGGCAACATGGCACCGTCCAGCTCGCGCTTCATTGCCGCCTCCCTCGCCAGGGCCTCCATGGCCTCGTACGCCTCCCGGCAGCTCTCAGGGGACCTGTCGCCAATGCCGTGCTTCAGGACCCAATGGATAGCCTCACGGTCTGACACAGGCGCCTGCATGATCGCACCGTCCACGGCAGGCCGCTCGACGTGCTCGAGGTAGGGGTCGAACGAGGGAGCAGGGCCGGTGTGAGGATTGGGCCGGTACAGATAGTGCAGAACGCACTGGCTGCCGGTAGAGTGGCCCATCAGGACGACCTTGGCCTCCTTGTCCCCGGTGCCGTATTTCGCGGCCTTGTATTCCTTGATGTATTGCACGCATTGCGCGATCTCGTCGGTGTCACGGTCCAGGTGGCCCACGCCCCATGCCTGACCGGCAGAGGTGAGGTTGATGGTGAAGAGGGACCATTCTGTGGGCGCGAGGGAGCGCACAAGATCGGCTGTGTAGGATGTTGAGGCGAGGCCGTCGCCGAGGCCGCCGATGAAGAGGAGGCTGTGTGGTTTGCGGGCGGCAGCGCTGGATGTGTATTCGAATGTCACGAGGGTCTCTGTCTACATTATCGGGTGCTTGTTAGCTATTGGAGCCATGGTGATGTCAAGGACCGACCGTCTCCTGTAGATGGAGTCCAGGTGCAGGGGAAGTGAACACGAGAGGAGCACTGACGTAGTGATGCAAGATGCCAGGGAGGCCACCCTTGGGCCAGAACTTGGAGTACTTGGACATGGTATAAGTTGGACCTGGGGTATTCTCCTCGTACAGTCAGGTTCCGCGCACTTGTCTCAACGAGACTTGGATGGATGTGAATTGAGGGCATGCGTATGCATGTGTCAGTAGGCCGAGGTGTTCGGGCAAACTGAGCCAACTCATCCCCACCACACCGAGTCGCGACCCACTTGCTCATGCAGCCACTTCAGGTCGCCGCTATCGGGCTGTCACAGACAAGCATCATGATTGCACATGCTGTTCATCCCTCGGGCTGACTCGCAGGGATACTGGCCTGGTGTGGATCTGTTTACGTGCTCACGTCGGCTCATATATCCGAAGAGGAACATGCAAGCACGGCAGCCATCCTACTCTCGTGCCCACGTCCGGTGGACCGCTTGATGCGCTGAACTTTTCGTGCCTTTTTCTGGCCCAACCGGGTCCTCGAAAATTGACCTAAGCCATGCGCAATGGTCTCATGGCCACACTGTGGCACAGGCGAGTGCGAAAAAGAGGAGTCTGGACCGGGCTGGTCGAAAGTTTCTGCGCTATTTCGAAGACTTTTCTTGTCTGATCAATCTAATCTAATCAGATCGTATCCCTGCTACCCAGATTTTGGTGCGAGTCACCGTGTTTGAAACTGTGTGCTCTCAGCCTCAATAGACGCATATTTCACTTAGACGATGCGGACGCTTGTCTCGGCTTCACGGCCTGTTCCGGATCCCTGCACACAGATTTTGTCACGTCACGGACCGACGACACACAACACGACGTGGGTCCCTTCCATCCCAACTTTAGTGCAGCACTGCAGATGCCTCACACGCGCCGTCCGCTGTGGTGTATCATGCCGAGAGCCAAGAACAGCTAACGATCTGATAAGATTTTAATGGCCATGGATTCATTCCCGTCTGAAGCTGGGGCAGAACGGGTGGGCCGTCATCATACCGAAGACGGCAGCACCTTCTCCAGCCAGGCCAGCTAGCCAATCTCATCCATGTCCAGGAGCCCACTTCGTCGTCCCCAGACATGCACAAGATCGATATGAGATAGAGTCATCGCGGGATCGAACTTCCTAGTGTTTCTCTGCGTGTTTGACAGTTAAGCCCACATCGCGCTCATGCAAATCGTGCCACACAATACCGAAAAAGCCCCAACCCTGTCTCAAAATGGGATCTGTAGGCGTTGATGAGCAGGGCCTCACACAGGCCAACGCTCACCCCTTCAAGTACTACTCAATCGACGGCCTTTTCTCACCGAGCGAGACCTGCCTTCCAACAGCTTTAAGAGCCGATGTTCTGCTCACATCATGGCTGATTGTGCTTATGCGGACGAGAGAGGAACGCCAGGCCTCCTTTGAATGGACTTACGATGGCTGGGAGGACGAGGCCGTGCATCAGAGGACGGCTAGATGTCTGTCGACTGATGAGGTGTTACCTGGGCTGGACCTGGACAGCTCCTTGGCAGACGCCATCCAGAAAACGTCGCGCAATCATGCCTCGGGCGTGAAAGATCTATGCACAGAAACATCGTGCCCCAACCATCTTCTCCTGAGTACCGGATCTCTGTCCACAACGTCAAATGACGAGCAAGATGAGGCAAGTGGTGTGTCTCCCTAGTAACTATGTTTGCAAGTTTCTGACTGTACACAAAGGGCGCAATCCATCTCGAGGTGCGGCTCGACGATGGACGACTCGCAATCCGGCCCGCATGGTACAGCGAGAAGGTCCTGCCATATACTGTGGCGCTGCATGTGGATATTCTAGTCGATATCGTCGAGATGTGCCTGTCAAACCCTGGCGCATCTATCCAGAGCTGCATGGCACCAACCAAGCACGATCTGGACTCAATCTGGAGGTGGTGTCACGAACTTCCTCCAACCCATGATTTTTGCATGCAGGACATGGTCGCGGAGCAGGCGAAGCGCCATGCAGACAAAGTGGCAATCGACGCTTGGGACGGAGCTTTAACGTACGGCCAAATCGAGCAGTATTCCACCTATCTGGCGGGCCTGCTCCGAGATTCAGGAGTCGAAACACATGATTTCGTCCCTCTGTGTTTCGAGAAGTCCAGATGGACAATTGTGGCCGTTTTGGCAGTGATGAAAGCCGGTGCGACCATCGCAATGATGGACCCATCACTCCCGCTTGGGCGGCTGCAGAACATGGCAGTCCAAGTAGGCGCGAAGACAATGGTTTCGTCACGCCTGCAGCACGACCTAGGCACCAAGATCCTACCAGAAGGACCCCGATTTGTCGTGGAAGAGGAGGCCTTCGCGACCCTGACAGACTCGTCGGAACTTCCCACCCTCCCAGCTGTGCCGCCAACCGCCCTGATGTACATCATCTTCACCTCGGGCAGCACAGGCACGCCCAAAGGCGTCAAGATCTCCCACAGGACCTACACGAGCAGCGCTATCCCCCGCGCGGCCGCGGTCGGGTATTCAGAAGAGTCGCGCGTGCTGGACTTTGCCTCGTATGCCTTCGACGTCAGCATCGACAGCATGCTGCTGACTCTCGGCAACGGCGGCACGCTGTGCATTCCTTCGGACGAGGACCGGCTCAACGATATCAACGGCGTCATGCGGCAGATGCGCATCAACTATGCGGGTATCACGCCGTCCGTCGCCCGGATCCTGGAGCCGGATGTTATTGCGTCGCTGACTGCCTTGGGGCTGGGCGGCGAGGCGTCCGCGCCGAGGGATGTCAACATGTGGGGAAGGGAGACGAGGATCGTCATCGGGTACGGTCCCTGCGAATGTACCATTGGTTGTACGGTCAACAGCAGCGCAGCCACCGGGAGGGATTACATCTCTATCGGCCCTGGAAACGGTGCGTCGATATGGATTGTTGACCCCAATGACCACGACGTCCTTGTACCAGTTGGTGCTGTTGGGGAGCTTCTTGTCGAGGGCCCGATCGTGGGACAGGGCTACCTCAATGACGACGAGAAAACCGCGGCGGCGTTCATACACGACCCACCATGGCTGCTTGCCGGCCACAAGGGCTATCATGGTCGCCGGGGCCGTCTCTACAAGACCGGTGACTTGGGCATGTACGACCCAGATGGGTCCGGAGAGATTGTCTTTGCCGGGCGTAAAGATACCCAGGTTAAGCTTCGTGGCCAGCGGGTCGAGCTTGGCGAGATCGAGAGCCAGCTCAAGGCCAGCCTGCCTTCGGATGCCAATGTGATCGCCGAGGTCATTGTCCCTCAGGCATCTGGAGGTCAACCTACTCTGGTGGCATTTGTCTCGCAACTGACCAAGGTCAATGGTGTTGAAGAATTGGAGGCTGCTCAGCTCTCTGCAGATCTCACGCAAGCGTTATCCGGCATCAACACCACCTTGGCGAAGGTACTGCCACGATACATGGTGCCAAACGCCTATATCCCTGTCAGCTACATCCCTACTTTGATCTCGGGCAAGATAGATCGCAAGAGACTCAGACAATTCGGTGCAACGGTCGATTTGCAGAAACTCGACCAAGGCCCCGCAGCGAAGGCTACCCGGGAATCCAGAGATCTGAACGACATCGAGCAGCGGTTACGCCACGCCTGGAGCCTGGTACTGAAGGTTGCGGGAGACTCGATCCACCCACAGGACAATTTCTTTTCACTCGGTGGTGAGTCCCTGGCCGCCATGAAGCTTGTATCCGTGTGCAGAGAGCGAGGTCTCGATCTGTCCGTGACCAGCACCTTCTCTCATCCCACACTTGAGGAAATGGCCGAGACCGTCCGCATCTACGACGTGGACGTCCAGACGGAGACACCACCATTCTCTCTCATCTCCCAGTCCCTCGAAAGTGCATGCCTGGAGGCAGCACAGGCATGTGGAACAGATCCAGCAGCTGTTGAAGATATCTATCCTTGCACACCCACCCAGGAGTCGCTGATCACCTTCTCTCTGAAGGCAACGGAGCCGTATGTGGCACAGAGAATCGCGTGTATTCCATCAAACCTGGGCCTCGATGCATTCAAACAGGCCTGGGAGTCGGTCTTTGCCGCAAACCCCATCTTGCGGACCCGCGTGGCACAGCTACAGGACCCAGGGCTTCAACAGGTTGTGCTGAAGCAGGCAATCGACTGGAGGCACTCCACCAGTCTGTCCCAGTACTTGGAAGCTGACCGTAATGAGAGGATGGACCTCGGCCAGAGCCTGGCTCGGTACGGCATTGTCGAAGACGAGAGCGACGGCAATCGGTACATGGTCTGGACCGTCCACCACGTACAATATGACGGCTGGTCAGAGCCCTTGATCCTCGACATGGTCTCAAACGCCCTGGAGAGCAGCAGCATCGTTACGCAGCCCAAGGCGCTGATGAAGGACTTCGTCAAGTGGGTACATGACACCGACCAGAACGCAATGCAAGACTTCTGGCGGAACGAGCTTCAAGGCGCCATCGGGCCCCAATTCCCAGCGACGCCGTCGAGAGACTATCTCCCAACCCCCAACGGCACAGCAGAGCGTCTGATCTGCCTCGACAAGACCGAAGGCCTCCCCTTCACAATCGCGACCCTAATCCGCGGCGCCTGGGCCCTCGTGGCCTCGCAGTACACGGGCAGCGACGACGTCGTCTTCGGCGAGACCCTCACAGGCCGAGACATTTCCCTCCGCGGCGTTGAGGACGTCATAGGACCCATGAACGCCACGGTCCCCGTGCGCGTACGCATCGACAGGGCTGCCTCGGCAAAGTCCTACCTGGCCGCCGTGCAGCACGCCATGTCGTCACGCACCCCCTATCAGCACATGGGCATGCAGTACATCCGGCGGGTGAGCCGCGACGCGCAGCACGCGTGCGAGGCGCCAACGGGCATCGTCGTGCAGCCCGAGCCGGAGCTGGTCGGCGGCGCGCTGGGCTTTGGGCTCGGGGATCCCGTGCGCGAGGCGCTGCACTTTAACCCCTACCCACTTATGCTCGCCTTTGGGCTGCGGAAGGGCGGGTTCCGGGTCTGTGCCAGCTTTGACAAGAGTCTGGTTGATGTTGCGCAGATGGAGAGGGTGCTTGCCCAGCTTGAGGCTGCGTGTCTGCGTCTGACGGAGGACCTTGACAGGAAGGTCGGCCAGGTTTCGTGTATGCCTGAGGAGGAACTGGACCAGATATGGCGGTGGAACCAGACTGCGCCGTTGGCCCCTGAGGAGGCGACGGGCAGATTCCGTGCTAATGGGGCCATCAAGCCTGGATCACAGTACCCGCGGGTGGCAAACCCCTGGGTTTGTGACCCTCGTAACCCATCTCAGCTCGTGCCCATAGGCTGTCAGGGAGAGCTATGGCTAGAGAGCGCCGTGCTCACCGAAGACGTTGTCGAGACTCCGGCTTGGCTCATCGCCGGAAGCTCCGAAGTTGTCGGTCGTGCGGGCAAGGTTCAACGCACCGGTGATATCGTCCAGCTGCGACCTGACGGGAACTTGCTCTTCGTCGGTAGGAAAGATGATGTTATGCCACTGTCAGGACACGCAATCAACGTGGCAGATCTCGAGGCACACTGCGCCAGACTCCTGCCGCAATCAGCCCGAGCCGCCGCAGCGGTCTTCCAGCCAGTGGCGGATGGCAGGAAGCAAGCACAGGACCAAGAATTGGTCATCCTCGTTGAGCAACAGCCGCAGGGGGAAAAGAGCGTCGAGCTCATGTTCATGAGTCACGATATTAGCTGCGATGAGGCTGATCCTGACAGCTTCAGGGCAACCATCTATTCCGAAATTCCCTTCAGCCTTGCCATGGCACTCAAGAAGCTTGACAAATTCATCAGGGACGATCTACCGTCCAGTCTGCAGCCCTCAGCCTATGTGGTGGTGGACAGACTTCCCCTCGAGAACGGCCATGTGGACCGTGCCGTGTTGAACATGTTTGCCTCAGGGATCGCATCGCACGTCCTGGGCCAGCTTCGCGATGGATTCAACAAGGTCTGGGAGACCCTAGGACAGGCAAGCTTGTCAGCGTCCGAAGACATTCTCCGGTCTGCATGGGCAAAACTGTTGGGCATGCGTCCGGAGCAGATCGATGTCGATGACAACTTCTTCCGCCTCGGAGGCGATTCGGTGCTGGCTATGAAGCTGGTGTCGGGTCTCCGCGCGCAGGGCCACGGCCTCTCCGTGGCCGATGTCTTCCAGCACATGCGCCTTGGTGATGCTGCCAGAGTCATGAAGGTCCACTCAGCACCTGCCAGCAAGGCTCTGCCATACAAGGCCTTCTCCACTCTAGGTGTCCAGAATGTAGACCAGTTTTTGGCCGATGTTGTGCGCCCAAAGCTTGCTGTTCCGAGCTGGTCAATCAAGGATGCCGCACCGGTCACGGACTCGCAGGCCCTTGACATCAGAGGAACGGTTCAGGCACCGCGAACTTCTGTTCAGTATACCATGCTGCATTTCGAGCAGGAGATTGATCAATGGAGACTTGCCAATGCCTGCAAGGACCTGGTCAAGACCCACGACATCCTCCGAACCGTGTTTATCGAGCACGAGTCGACCTACTTCCAGATTATCCTGGATGAGCTCAACATCGCTCTGACAACGCAAAGTGCCGATGGCAGCATTGACGAAGCTGTCAATAAGGTCTGTACAGAGGACATTGAAACCGACTTCGCACTCGGGTCATCGTTCTTTAAGCTCTTCCATGTCGAGGGCAATGATGGGAACCACTGTCTTGTCATCAGGCTATCGCACGCCCTCTACGACGGAATGTCTCTCCCACGGCTGCTCGAGGATCTCGAAAATCTATACAGCAGCAGCAAGGTCGGCGACTTCGAGCCGTTCCCCTCCTACATCGCACGAAGCTTTGACCAAAGCTTGCAAACCAAAGCACTCAGCTACTGGCGCGGTCTCCTGCAAGACTCATCACTCTCCGTCCTGCAAGGTCAAACCACCCAGCCAGCCGACAGGGGCATCTTCAAAGAAGACCTCGCCATCGAGAACTTCCGGGTCCTGGCCGAGATCACCACGGCCAACCTCCTCACGGCAGCGTGGGCCCTCGTGCTAGCCCGCCGCACAGGCACGTCAGATGTGACCTTCGGCGGCGTGACATCCGGCCGCGGCATCGACATGGCCGGCGTCGAGAACGTCATGGGCCCCTGCTACCAGCTGACCCCCATCCGGGTGTCCTTCGAGCCGACGTGGACGGCAGCCGACCTGCTGCGCTTCGTGCAGCGGCAGAGCGGCGAGTCCGCGGCGCACGACTTTGTGGGTTTCTCCATGATCTCCATGGGGTGCACAGGATGGTCGGGCGAGGGGGCCACGCCGCGGGTGTTCTTTGACTCGATCGTGCACCACCAGGACTGGGATGATGCGGACAGCATGCCCTTCGCGGGCACGACTGCCAGGCTCGAGATCTTGAACCCGCATGGGGACGCGCCGCGGCCCCTGAAGGCCGTGTCGTTCGTCAGGGAGGGCCACCTGCGGATTGGTGTGGTTGGCAGCGAGAGGGATGCGAAGCTTGTTGGGGCGGTGCTTGCTGAGCTTGTGGCCGCGGTGCAGGAGCTCGCGGGCCCTGGTGGTGGACAGATTGTGCTTGGCGCCAATGCTTCGATCTAGGTGCGAGTTATAGGGAACCAGTACATGAGGTGCTCTGCGGAGCATCAATTGATGGGATGTCAAGGGCGTCTGGTCGGTACTATCTGTCCTGGAGGTCGAGACTCGTGTTGGTTATCGTCTTAACGTTTCTGTCAAATGTGTTCCTCAGGCTTGGGTGATCTTTGGACTCCTCCTAGTAGTTTCATGGGGTCTTGGATCTGTGTCATTTGATGATATCTTACGTTGAGAGAATACAATACTTGGACATTATCCTGTATCATGCACTCCAGGGCCCACTTGAAAGCCGCAAGTCAGGCCTCCCCGATCACTACACTTCTTTCCTCGGATCACTTCTCCTACATTTTGAGTCAACCATTTCTCTCACTTGCCGTTCCACTCTGGCAGTTCGCAAAACTTCCATGCTCGTGCCCCATATTCGCTATACCCATTGCCCTTCGACTCCCATTTCGTGCAGGGTTCCTTGGCAGAGGCGCACAAAGACATCAAAGAAGTTATAGAGACGAACGCATATTCTTCCCAACAGGTACCTCATCATATTATCCGTTTCATACCTCACTTCCGTGATTCTACAGGTGATATCAACGACATCAACACAAAACTACCCTATTTATCCAGGCAGTCTCAGCCCACTCATATAGGTACATTTTAGCCAAGTCCCCCCAGCCGAGAGCCTGCACGAGAATGTCAATAGATTTCTTATCCACATGTATAAATAAAGGACCACAAGGTCCTTCATTCTCTTCAAGCTTCGTAGTGCGCATAGTTCCAGGTCGTAGACGTCAACTGGTATCAGCCCCCTCAAGCGTGTCCCCATCCTGCACCACCTGCGCGTAATACCTTCAGGCCAACTCATTCACGATGACCCAGTCAGACTTGAGCGGCTCCATATCTGGTATTATTCAGCTGAAAGGCTCGAAAATACCATGCCGGCGCACCTGCACACGTTCGCGTAGATTTAGGAGGCCTTGTACTACCATACCGTGTGTTGGTGGGTACTAGAGATGGTCACTAGGACTACTATTCACGTTAGAAATTCCTAATATATAAGACTATTTCGGTATATATTTAAAATAAAGAATAGTTTTATAATAAAAGTAATTTTTTAATTATTTAATAGTTTTTCTTTAATTAAATAGTATTAGGAAAAGAAATAATTATAAAAAAAGGAAATAATTACGGAAAGAAAAAATAATTACGGAAAAAAGAAATAGTTATAAAAAAGGTTATAAAAAGAATAGGAATAATTATAGAAAGCTTTTTATACCTTTCCCTATACATAAAAAAAGAGTATTTCTTTTTTCCCGCTTCTTTCCTTCCTTCCTTCCTTAATTTTAATAATATTAACATTAACTTCTTTACCTTCCTCTTTTAAATTAGTTAATTAATTAATTAATCAAAATTAATTATATATAAAGATTTAAGAGCTAATAAAAATTAAAAAATAAAAGAAAATTTAATAGGAAGAGAAAGGAAGGGATTCTCTTTTAATAACGTGCTTAGGTAGGAAATTAATTATAAGGAAATAAGGAGAGAATTATTTAAAAGGAAAGAGCCTTTCTAGTAAATTTATTTTTACTCTCGTAACTTTTATTTATAACTATTTTTAATTTTAAAAATAATTTTATAATTTTAAAATAATTATTTAAATTTAATAATATATATTATTATAATTATTAAATTAAAACGAATATTATAATAATAGCTTTAAAAAAAGTAGTTTTATAATTAAGAGGTTACTAAAAAGTCGTGGGTGTTTATGGTAACTATCTCTAGTACCTACTAACGTACGGTATGGTAGCCTCAGTAGACGATCACATTGTCCACGTCGGTGCTAGCTGGCCGGCCTATCGTTCCACGCTCGCAGCAGTGATCATCTATACCGGCCGAACCCGGTCGATGAAGGGCATAGGTGGTGCAACTGAACCTTTGCTCATCCTCATATGAGGTGTGTACGATGCTCCAACCCCAGCATCGGGCAAGTGGTTGAAAAGAAACTGGGAGAATGGTCCAGGATGAGTGGAGGGTGTTGGTGTGGCGGAAACATTTTGTGAGCTGTTAGTTTCAGAGGCAGGCGACGGGACTTGACACAGGGAAATATCTGTTGGTTGGAGAAGAAGGGAAAGGGGTTGAGTCCATATCAGTAGGGAAACGCCGGGGAGCCTTGTAGATGACGACATGGATCTCATGAGACCTGTGCATCATACGCCGAGATTGAACGAGAATTGTATCTCTTTGATTCACTTGAGTTGATTCTCCTATAAATTGCGGGGGCCGCCACTGAGTCGTGCACCTGCTGGTGCGTTTGTGCTGGTGTGTCCTGTCTCAGCTTTTTGGCAAGCCGCTGCGAATCTTCCATTCTTGCACGCCAGCCCGAAAACGGGTTGAGCAATATGCCGGCCCTTTGTTTACCACCCTCGGGCCGCAGGCTTTTTTTTCTTTTTCGACGGTGCGAATTGTCTTACATCGCTTTACCGACAACAACGACTGATACATTGAGCGCCCCATCGGTACCACCCATCACAGACGTGCCCAGCCTGCCCAACATAGTTGAAAGATTCTCGTAAATATATGGCGCAGGATGGACGAGGCTCGGAAACTTATGGCCCTGCAGCAGGCATATTCTCAGGATAAATTCCACAGGTACAGGAATGGTATGCCTGGTGTGGAAGTTAGCCTTAGAGACATCCTGAAAGGTCGAAACAATGATCCAAGTTCTACTGCGCGTTTCAATGACATCCGGCGAAGATGGGGAAATGACCTTCCACGGCAGAATGCAGTATACCCATTCACTCAGGATAATTCAACGAGGCTCAGAGGTCTTGCCGTTCCGCGACGCTTTCGCTTTCGAGACCTAGACGGGGCAGTAACACTTGCAGATTTCCATCGGCCGCCCACAAAGGCCCAAGACCAAGTGAAGGCGAATCTCAACAAGTTCAGAGATTCACTAAAATTATCATTTACCTACATAAAATGTTTGGGGTGGGGAGGGGAGGGTGTGGTATCGCTATGGAGGTATCGGCCTGACCGAAATCGAGACCGTCTCGTCGTGTTCAAGGCTGTCATCCAGCAGGGAGATGACCAAGATACGGCCGCCCAGAACATAAACCGCGAAAGGGATATGTTAACTGAAAGTATCACTGAGCCATGAACATATTCACCCAGTGTTGAAAACTAATATTAGCCCACAGATGTTTTGTCGTGCGCCACATATTGTACAGCGGTTCTTCTTGGCGGATAATCCTCTTACGGCTGCCATTCCCGGGAGGAGGAGATCGTCTCGCGTAGTAGACATGGGGACTCAGGTAGACAATGCTGAGGGGAGATACATCCTTATGGATCACTGCAAGTTCGGTACCTTGCGTTCCCAGCTCGTCAAGGCCGCAGTAGACCAGCCCCCCAACCGTACGGAGCGATGGTTCCCAGAATCCGTGCTATGGCGCATCTTCGATTGCTTAATAAAAGCTTGCATGGCGATGGAATGTCCTCCAAGGTATGTTCCAGCTCCAGCGCCTGCTGCACCTCCAGCGCCTGCTGCACCTCCTGCGCCTCCTGCGCCTCCTGCACCTCCTTTGCCGACATCGCTATCAAATGGCTATCTACCAGAAGTGGTCGCACCTGGCAACGGAATCAACGCGGGACACCATGGAATCGTTCACGGAGATCTTGTAAGTGGCATTCCTATCAGCCTAGATCATCCATTCCACAAATGTGGGTTCCTCAAGATCCTACCGAATTCTTTTCGTGGACCTGCACAAAGAACACTTCCCCATCCAACTTGTATGTCGTGTGGTGGAAGGGAAGGTTGTGGTCCTCCTGAATCTAATTCAATTCGAGGAACTCTCTCGGACTGGAACGTCTGCATTTAGCACCCGCTGTCTCAGCACCTAGGTAACTAACGTCTCCTTGACCAGGATCCCACTAATGGTATGCACCATCATTTGGTACTGCGTTGTACGAACATAGTCCCTGCTAATACATATAAAGTATTTCTATATGGTTACGACGCGCCAGAGGATGGGATCACACCAAGCCACACCGCAATTCCTCGAATCCAGGTGAGCAAGTCCTTTATGTAATGTCGCATGGAGGCCCCAGGTGCCAGATCAATCTGACACAAGTAATACAGATAGGGGATTTCGGTGCAGCGAGGGATGAGGCTACCCTGTGGGCTCCTATAGTCACGCTCATGTCGTCGCCACTTGAACAAATGCAAAATCGTAGACAGAGATGGCGTAACAGAGATGGGGGCAAGCTCAACTATATGCTTCCGGTAAGGCATTGGATCGTGCACTTGTCATCTCATTTCTCGTCACTGATAGGCTAGATCACAGGAACAATTTGGTAAAGATTGGGATAGGATACCTATTGCACAAGATCCTTCGGAGGACTTGCCCACACCCTGGATGTTAGCATGGATGGGGCCGTGGGCGCGACCTCCACCGATCAGGTCAGGTCCTGGGAGGTATACTTCTGCATCCAATGTGTGGCACGTTGGAATGGTGAGTCAAAGAGGCCTAATAGTGTCCCAGTCCCAGAGTGCTCCAGGCTGAGTTGAGAATTGGAATATAGATCATGAAAGTCTGTATGACGCTGGCATACCCCGATCAACCCCCCTGGGCAGGCAGAATGACAAGCGCAGAACCACAAGCACCCGTGCCCCTGCCGCCAAGTCAGGAACGCTGGACATACGGGTGGTCACTTATTGACCCCAATGAACAGTGGGTTACCAAGTATCAGCCTGCTCTCACCGACCTCGTGGCGAAATGTCTCATGGCAAAACAGGAGTTTCGTCCAACCCTCCAGCAGATACAAACAACTATCACACAGCAATTGGCCCTTCAGGCCAATGCATCTGTCCCTGATTTTTGGTCAAACACATTTTTTAGCCAGCCTCCAAGGCCACAGCCACCGGAAGACGCGAAAGATGTCACGCAAATAAACCCTTTCTGGGACTATGACGAAAATGTGCAAGATTGGCTTGGGAGACCACCTGCATGAGCAGATTTAACTGGCACTTGACAAGAATTGAGGACTGAAGATAATGGCTTCTTCGGTGCTCAAACACAAGGCACATTATTGTAACAAACCCATGGATCCTTGGATTTGACACACAGGCTGAATCCAGTGTATTCAAAAGTTGCTGCAAATGAATTGGCATGGATTCATCTCAGCTCACCCACAAAACCACCCACTAGTAGGTAGGTAGATTGTTTCGGCTAATTCATACCATTTCACATTTGAAATAGCAATGCACCGAGCAGACTTGATATCCCGTGGAATCAATGAAACCTCGTCTCATGAAACCAGACCCTCGCTTTTCAGCAAGCTCTCTCAAAAGCCAGTTATGGGTACCGGAAGGTAAATATACTATTTTAAATTAAATATAAGTATAGGTATAAAGATGTTAAAGACTTTACATTTAGTAAGATATAGGGGGAGGAGTTTAATATTCGAGCAGATAGATAGATACAGAGTACCTAGGTAGAGAGGAAGGATAAGTCAGTGGATACCTTCACGCACAGCCCCCTTCGCACACACCACCAAAATCAGACACCCTGAATTTAACCACCTAATTAAAAACTTAAATTTCTTAATAAGTACTAAAGCTATTTATTATTTAATTAGGACATATTAATCTTCTCCTCTTATACTTTAATGTATTCTTTTAATAAGTTATTATTTTTAATTTTAACTTTATTATTATTAAATTTTAATAGAATATTTATTATATTCTATTTTATTATTATCTTTTACCTCTTAAGCATTATAATGTTAATAAATATTTTATTTAAATTAAAAATAACTTAAATTTATTTTTAAAATTTTTAATTTTTTAATATATATATAAATACTTCCTATTTAATTTTAATAATAATTATATATATATTTAATAAATTAAATAACTTATTTAATTTATAAAAAATAAGTAAATTATAAATATTTTAAAGAAATTATATAATTTATATAATTTAATCTTAATTTTTTATAATTAATAAAATAAATAAAGTATGTTTATAATTATTCTACTTATTTTTTTATTTAAATTAAATATTAATTATTTTTAAAATAATATAATAATAATTATAATATTTAATATAATTATTAGCTTTAAATTAAATATTTTCTTTTATTATTTATATTAAATCTTTATTATAAACTATATTTTTTAATTTTAAAAAACAAAATATTAATTTATAAGTTATATAATATATTTTAAAAAGAAATTTTTTAAAAGATTTTTTTATACCGTATATTATTATAAAAAATAATAATAATTAATAATATTATTATTTTAAAATAAGAAAAATATTAATATTAAATAATTATAATATATAAAAAATATAAATTAAAAAAAATTATATTTAATTATTAAAATATTTTTAAAAAGATTCTTTAATTATATAAAAGTAGTAGCTATTAAAAATAAGAACTTACTAGCCCTTTTTAACTATTAATATAATTTTTGAAAGGAAAACCTATTTTAATTATTAATTTAACTAATATTTAAATAGTTTTACTTCTATTCCGTATATATCCGAGGACATACATAGCGCCTTTATACTATATACTAATATTTAAATAAATAAATTACTAATCTTTATAATTAATAAAGTTTTTATAAAAAATTATTAATATAAAATTAATTTTATTTTAAAAATAATAAAAGATAAAAACGTTTAATTTAAAATATTATAATTTATTATTATTATATATTGTAATTTTTAAAACGTTTTTTTTTAATAATTAAATTTTTTTTAATAAATGAATTATAAAACTATTATCCCTATTATTTTCCTAAATATTAATCTTATTAATATATTATTAATTAATTTAAAAAATATTTATAAATTTAAAAAGATTTAAATAATTATAAAATTCAATAGAAGATTTAATTATAATATTATTAACTTAATAATAATTAATATATACTACTTTTAATATTTTTAAAAATAGATTCTACTTAAAAAAATAGTAAATTTACTTTTTTTAAAAATATATAATAATTATAAAATTTAAATTATTATTATTAATAATACGGGTTATAAAATATCGGAGGAAAATATATATAAAAGAATAGGTTAATTAGCTTTATATAAGGGCCTAATTAATTAAAAAAAACTTTCCTATATTTATAATAACTTTTAATAAATTAAATTATATTCCTTATAAATTAATATATCTATAAATTATTATTATAAAATATATTTATTAAGGTAGTATTTATTATATACTTTTTTTAAAAATTTATTATTAAAGTAGATATTTAAAGTAGTAATAACTTTTTAAATAAGGATTTTTAATATATTATTATATATAAAAGAAAAAGATAAATTAAACGGTATGATTCTCGTGTATATATGATTTTTATAGGGCTTATAATTTAATTTTTTAAGTAAGCGATGCCGATTAGAAGTATACAGATTCGTAGTGTGCGCGAAGGGGGCTGTGCGTAAAGGTGTCCACTGACTTATAGTGTGGCCGAAGCCTATCAGGGTCAAGTTTACTATTCAATTTTAGAGTACTTAGTTATTTTATTAGGTACTCTTCGTTATTGATGGTGTTGACATAAATGTTGGGTAAAGTCCCTGGCTGCTTCCTAATGGGCACAAACGTTACAGGATTCTATCACCTCTGCCACGACGTTGCGGCTTTGCTATCCGGGTGGTGGCCTGGAGCTCCCAAGCCTATTACTATGTAGCCAGCGTTCAAGAAATACAGATGGGTTATGGCTTTATCTCATAATAAAATTGGGATAATCTCCAGCAGCTATCAATTGCCAGGAGTATCATTCATGAATTGACAGGCACAAGTGTATTCAAGTCGCACGAGGATGAGAGTTGGAACCCCTATTATATGCTTCTAATTTCTTCACCTCCCAGTACAACATTTCAAACAAGTTGATTCACAACACCGTAGAATTACCCTAGAAAACAGTGTCTTACATATTCGGACACGACGTGAGCATCACTATGTGTATATGAGTACAACTGAATAAATTGTCAACAAAGACACAGACTTGTGCGATGCGCGGGAGCTTGGCGTTCTGAAAACGGAAGTCCAGAAACTTGTCTTTGTTCCGTAAAATTAATTCACCATCATCACGACAGACAGAAAAAAACTCATTTCTGATAGCGGTATAACAACATAGGCCTACACAGGATCTCCCGACTACGTGGTGCGAGTTGCATCATCCAAACTACAATGAATGCCGCAGTGATAGAGGCCAGAGCCGCACTCCTAGATCAGCAGAAGTATCTACAAGAAAGGTTCTGGAGGTATAGAAACGGGGACAAGACCTACTTGAAATCTCGAGATGAAATAAGTGCCGAGTTCAACACCCCCGTTCATGGGGCCCAAGGCCAAGCTCACGAGCAAGCTATCCGGGCCAGACAAGTTCCGAGAGTGAACTACGGACGGCAATCGAAAGACGCCAAAAGGATTTCCAGGGAGCCGTTAGCTGAAAACAATAGATCCTTTTACCTTCCCAGGGTTGCGAATCAAAATGCCACCTCTTTCGATTTGGATATGATACAACGGGATATCGCTCTAGAAGAGTTCCGTAGGATTAGTAACGTGATCACAGCGAGGAAGAAATTCACTTTTATGAAGATTTTGGGAGCCGGCGGCAACGGCATAGTAGTGCTTTGGAAGTGGACTCCGGGAAGCAACGCGGCCCAGGCTGCAGGATTTGATGTTGCCATGAAGTTCTCAATCGTGATAGACGAAGAGGGAGAGGTGGAGTGGGCCGGCGTCAACGACGAAAAGAAAATAATGCAAGTAGGTGGTGACACCCCAAATATCATGTTTTTCCAGACTGAGCAACTCACACTGGACTACGTTAGAACTTGGTTCGGGCGCCGCACATAACACAGCCGTTTTTCCTTAGTGACAAAATAAGCACCCCTGCAAGTGCCCCTCAACCGAGGCCTGACCTGCAACAGGTGATCCAGACCGCCAATGATCTAGACTCAACTGAAGGTGTCTTGTTCATGGAATTCGCCAAGATGGGCGACTTGCGGGACTGTATCGTAAAGTTGGCGGATAGAGACATGGATTTAACACCAGAGGTGGTATGGAGGATCTTCGATTGCCTCGTCAAAGCGTGTATGGCCATGGAATACCCCCCCTACCAAAGGTCCCCAGGTCCAAGAGATGGGCCGCCACTCCCAGAGGAAATACCTCAGGGCCCGCCAGGTGCCCCACCTACAGCTCAAACGGGGTATACTGGATATGTGCACTTCGACTTGGACCCAAAGAACAGTACGTTGTATCTAACGTCTCCTCCTCTCCATTTTCACCCGTCGCTTTTACATAGCGAAATAACTCACGACAGAATTGGGGATATCTAGTATTTCTGATTGGATACGACCAACGCAGGGCGACAAGCCCTTTAAACCCGAATCACACTCAAGTGCCTAGGTTTCAAGTGGGTAGCAACCCCATGGGAATGAATTATAAGGATGTATTTGCCCTGACTAACCACATGGCCTAAGCTAGATTGGAGATTTTGGCGTCGCAGAGACTGGTGCTGACTTGTGGAGGCCCACTAACCCTCCTGGGATCACTGAGTTGCGTGCTTTGAGGCGAATATCTAACGCGTGGAATCGAAGAATGATGTCCAAACACAGGTGGTTTCTTCCGGTAAGAAACCTTGATGAATTTCCCGAGGAAGATTCGAATCTCGATTCTGATATTGGCCACAGGAACAATTCTCGGTGGAATGGGACCAGCTCAACCGTGGTCCAGATCAGGGGCCTCCAGCTAATAACACTTGGCCAATATGGAACAGATGGAGCGCTCCGTCGGGCCCAGGTCGGTACAGTGCCTTCTCGAACATATGGCACGTCGGGATGGTGAGATACTTTTCAGACCCCACCAATGGACAGTTGTTATTCTAGCTGACAGAGGACCTCCCCACCAGAATATGTTCTGCCTGCTCCTTCGTCAGCATCCGGACTTCCCACCCGTAGCTGGACGTATGCGTAGCGAAGAGCCACCCCAAAACGGCCCGGTTCCAGTACAGCACCAGCGCTGGACATATGGCTATAGGCTGATCGACGACAGCGCAGAGGCCCAAGACTACAGGGACACGTTCACCCCACTCCTATGCGAGACGATAGCAAGGTGCCTCATGCACAAACAGGAGCACCGCCCGGATCTTGTCCAGCTCCAACGCATTATTACTAATGCCATAGGCGACCCGCCACCTCCGCTGCCAGATGATGTTCGGCGCTTCTTTGGGAGTGATGCCCCACCGCCCGTGCCCTGGTATGTGCCGTATGTGGATGTAGACCTTGGCACGATAGATCCTTTCGATCCGTATCCAGGGTTCCGATACCTTGATGAAGAAGAGCCCTCTGACTCGCCTGACTCGCCTCCGCGAAAACGGGTACGATTGAGCCATGGAGAACGAACGTATCGACCCTAGCCAGGTCTAGTTCCAACTTCTCAAGCGCCAGCGATGACGAAGGCGTCCAAATTGTATGCGACTGCAACTTCGGCGTACGCCTATTGACACTTCCTTTGGTAAGCGTGTCTGACTTTGTTTATGAGAACTCAAGAGTCTGGGTTGAGGCGTTGAGCCGACTTCGCTATTTAAGGGGGAAATTATCTTAAGATTACCTAGCTATACGTGTATTGAGATGATAGCATCATTGGGTTTCAAATTGACAAGGTGCTCTCACTTTAGGCTCTTGATATTCTAGCAGTTTAGATGCAACTCATGGTCTCTGACGTACACGGAATAGGGACGAAACCAACAAGTCAGCCTCGGTGAAGTCTGGCGGCTTCAATTTGCCTTAAGAGTCAGCTGGGAGTTGGACATGTGGCGCGCGCGACCTCGGCGATCCGGTCTTAGCTTTAATCTTCGTGGTACGTGTATGGCATGGAAGAGTTAGTATTTGTGGTGCCGGACCGGAAGAGGCGGAGGAGGAGGACACCTTCGCCTGGGGGTGGAGAGAGACTGTGACGAGATGGGGTGGTGGTCGTGGAGACATCAACGATGTAAGGCGTCGCTTGAGATTCACATGGGATGTGATGAGATGGTTCCGAGTGCCGCCCGAAACTAATTTGTGAAAGGAAAATGAGATTTCCATGTTGCGAATGGTCTTGTAATCTCGAGTGTGGAACACTGTCGAAGTCGACTTCGGCAAAGTCGAGAAGCTTGAAATGGTCGAGATGAAGGGGCTCGGCTTTCTGAGATTTCTACTGATGCTGAAGCTCGATTTGATACCAAACACGGAGCAGGCCTCTCCACTTCAAAGTCCATTCATCGCCTTGTATTACTTATATCTGAAAGGTACGCCTTGCACGGCATATTCCTCCGAGTTAGAGATTCTAAGCCACCATGCCTCGCAACCAAGTCGTCGTCTTCGAGGCATAACACCCCACCATATGCAAGGAATATCATGTTCGACCGGAGTCAAAAGTGACATCATTATTGACAACTATAGCTACTGCCTGTCTGCCGCAGCGACTTTGACCGCAGAAGACGCAGAAACAATAGTGTTTGTGGGTTGCTTCTCGCGGTAAGTTGCTTGAAGTCCGTCCAGTTTGTCATAATCTGCCGCTCCACTGAGATTTTCGCGGAACCATACAATGAATTCTCCGAACTTTGTATCTGAAATCAACTCTTCCAAGTTGTCGGGACCACCGACGAAGGACTCTGAATGGACAAGCTCCGAAAGCTGGGCCATGTGCTGGCCCCAGACAGGAGCGTGCGGTTCAGCGTGCATGAGCAGAACATGCATCTCCGACTTGAGCAATGAGACGAAAGACGGGACTTTACAGTCCACGACTTGGGGTTTCTCGCTTCCCATGTCGGGCAGAGCAAGGTCTGGGTTGAGCTCAGACAGCATAGTGTAAGCCTCTCTGAGCCCAGTCGCAGAAATTGGTGTTTGAGCGGCGATAGAGGGCAAGCCGACCTGCTGCAAATTGTCGTCCAGCGGATCTCCAGTGGCGGGGAACTCGTACATGGGAGTTGAGCCGGGTCCTGCGCCGATCAGAAAACCGTGAGAACGAAGGGGCTAATCTCTGCCACTCCTCAAATGAGACAGGGTTTTGCCTAAATTGATTTGGAGTAGAGATGGTGAGGTCTTGGGGAAAAAATGAATTAAACACGCGGCGTGTGTGGTCCGCTGCGTTGATTGCGATCTCGATGTCCTGGCGGATCTCACTTAGAATTTGGGCCTCGTTAAGGGCTTAATATTGTTTTCTGGACCTCCTACTGACCAAAGGACAGAAACCTCCTCCATAGTGAGAAGCAGCATTAACACTCCATAATACGGATTTAGTTATAGTAGCCTACCTAATCAATGCTCTTCCATCTTATAACTTAATACCCTCTATTCTACAACTCTCCATGCCCTATAAATTTCCTACTTTAAGTCAGCCTACCCTATAATACATAACCCTATTAATATATATACGATTTTTAAATACCTCCTAGATTACCATTAAATTTTAATATTAAATTTCTTAATAATTATTAAAGTTATTTTAAATTTAATAAGGATAAATTAATTAATAAAAGCCCTATTATAATATAATTTAATTTTATAATTTTATTTTTATTTTTTACTTTATTATTATTAAATAATTCTTCCTTAATTTTTATAACCTATTTTATTAATACTTTTTTTTTTAAATTATTATAATATTAATAAATAACTTATTTAAATTAGGAAAAACTTTATAATATTTCTAAATCTTCTAATAATTAAATATATTAATAAGAATATCCTTTTTATTTTTAATAATAATTATATATATTATTAATTTATTAAATCCCTTAATTAATTTTTTTTAAAAAAAATATATTATAAATAATTTAAAGTTTTTCCTTAATTTATATAATTTAAATTTAATTTTATATATTTAATAAAATAAATAAAATATTTTTAAACTTATTTAAATTAATTCCTTATTAATAAAAATAGATTTCTATTTTTAATTAATATTATTAATAATAATATTATTATTTTTATATATTAATTTTAAATTAATGATTTTTTATTAATTTTTAAACTAAATTTTAATCCCTAGCTACTCTTTTATAATATATTTAAATATAAGGGTATTTTATTAAATTATATTATAAATATATAAAAAGAATTCTTATAAAAATCCTTTATACTATATATATTTATTAATATATTTAATTATTAATAATATTTTTATTTTAAATTAAAGAATATATTAATATTAAATAATTAAAAAATATAAAAAATATATATTAAAAGGAAAATAAGTTAAATTTAATAAAAATAATATTCCTATATAAAATCCTTAGTTATATATAACTTATAATTATTAATAATTAATATTTATTATTATTTAAAATTAATAAAGTAAATAAAAGGCTTATATATAATCTTTAATTATTATAAATTAATAAAATTATTAATTTAATTTATTTTTAATATTATAAAATATTAATTTTTAAATTTAATAATAATTAATAAAGAAATTATTATTATTATTAAATTATTTTATTATAAAAAATAATTAAAGAAGGAAATTATTTATTATTATTAATATAACTTTTAATTATAATATATTATATATAATTAATAATTATTTTTTTAATAATAAAATTATTTTTTAAAAACTTAATAATTAAATAATTATCCTTATTATTTTTTTAAAAACCTATTTTATTAATATTAATTTAAAACTTTTTAAAAATATTAATAACTTTTAAAACCTTTAAATTATTAAAAAAATTCCTTATTTTTTTTAATATAATATTATTTATTTATTTATAATTAACCTATATAACTTTAAAAATCTTTATTTTAAAATTCTTTTTTAAAAACTTTTATATTTAATATTTTTTTATAATAATAATAAAAAAATTAATTAATTAATTTATATTAATAATTTAATAAATAAAATATTAAAAAAGTTTATATAGAAAAAAATAGGATAAATAGTTTTATATAAGGGCTTAATTAATTATAAAATTTTTTTATATTAATAATAATTTTTAATTAATAAAATTAATATTTTTTTAAATTAAAATATTTATTAAATAATATTAATAAAAATATTTAAAAATATAATATATTTTATATATTTTATTTTAATTAATACTAATTTAATAATTAATTATAATAATTAAAATTATAATTATAATAATAAAAAATATATTATTATATATAGAAAAAAAACCGAGTTAAATAATATAAAAATTAAGTTTATATAATTTAAAATATCTTTATAAAATAAATTTATATTTAAGTGATTTTAATTATAATAATATAGATAATTTATATATATTAATGGGGTTATGTATTATAGGGTGGGCTGATTTATAGTTTTCCTAACTTATAGTTTTCCCTACCCTATAACCTTTCCCCTATCGTGCAATCCCCTACCCTATGGCTCTCCCTGCTCCATATTCTTTTACTCGTGCTCTGCTCTATAATTCTCTCTGCTCTGCAACTCTCTCTGCTCTGTAATTCTCCCTGCCCTGTAACTTTTTTTCCCGGCCCTGCAACTTTTCCTTGCTCCGCAACTTTTTTCCCTGCCTTGCAATTTTTCCTCATGCTCTGCCCTACAACTTTTTTCCCTGCCCTGCAACTTTTCCTTGCTCTGCAACTTTTTTCCCTGCTCTGCAACTTTTTTCCCTGCCTTGCAATTTTTCCTCATGCTCTGCCCTATAACTTTTTTCCCTGTCCTGCAACTTTTCCTTGCTCTACAACTTTTTTCCCTGATCTGTAACTTTTTTCCCTGCTCTGCAACTTTTTTCCCTACCCTATAAATTTTTTCCCTATCCTATAACTTTTTTCCTTACCCTATAACTTTTTTCCCTGCCCTATAACTTTTTCCCCTACCCTATAACTTTTTCCCCTACCCTATAATTTTTCCTCGTGCTCTACCCTATAACTTTTCCCTACCCTATAACCTTTTAACTTCAGCCATACTATATTTTTCTTCTATATTATATAATTATCTTTCTATTTAGTTACTTATTTCTTCCCTAATAGCCTAGAGCTTACATACGAAGTCTTTCACGGCTTTATATATATCCTTATAATTCTCTTATAAAGGAACTTTAAACACTCCCTTTCCTTTATTTTTATTATATTTTTCTATATTAAGGAGAAATTATTTATTATTAATAATAAAAATATAAACTTAAAGGAGAATAAGCTCGTTATATTTTTCCTTTATTTTTTAATAAATTACTTTTAAAATTCTTTTTAAAAGTTTTAAAATTTTATTATAAAAACTTTAAGGATAGAATATTATAAATTATTTTTTTATTTTAATTATTTTTTAAAATTAATAATTATATATTTAAATAAGAATTATAATATTTATTTAATTATAAGTTTATTATAATATATATATATATATATATATATAAAATTAAATTTTTTAATTAAAATTTTTTTATTATAAGATTTATTTATATAATAATTATTTTAAAATTTAATTTTATTAAATAACTCTTTTTATAATATTTTAATTAATATTATTATTAAAATAATACCTTTTAATTTTATTTATATATTATAAAATTAAAATTATAAGTATTTATAATATTTTAATTATTATTTTAATATAATATTTTTTTTTAAGTATTAAATCTTAAATACTTATTATAATATAAAGGTGCTATATATATTCTTAAATATATATAAAATAGAAGTAAAACTACCCACCTATAACCTTTTCCCTACCTTATAACCTTTTCTCTAAATACTTTATAACTCTCCCTGCTCTATATTTTTTCCCTTATACTCTACCCTATAACTTTTCCCTACCCTATAACTTTTCCCCTGCCCTGTAACTTTTCCCTGCCCTGTAACTTTTCCCCTGCCCTGTAACTTTTCCCCTGCCCTCTTGGCAAAAACTTGGAATGGGAAATTGGGAAATGGCATCTTGCTACAGGAGTCGCGCACGGCGTGCGATTGCCCCTATCTGTTGCCGACGCTGGGATCCCCGAGTGTCAGTCGACGGACGGGCACACACCAGTGCGAGTTACTGGCCCTAGCATCAATTCTAGGCGACTGGCAGGCGACTGGCACTGGCTGTCAACGGCCGGCACCTCGAACCAAAAGATGGATTCAAGTTATCGAGACGCTCGGCAAGACCGCGGCCGAAATTTGTGCTTGCCGTTGTGGGCGCACGAGCTTCCGGTGTCCTCGACAGGCTCCATCAGGGCGGCGGAATGTCGTTCTGATAGAGCAACGTGGCGAGGAGGCGACCACCCTCAACGTTAGGCTCGCGGATGGAGGCCAGGAGCGTGTGTTGAGCAGCTGCCATCGGGGAATGTCAGAGGAAGTGGTTAGAGTTTTGGTTCGAATGAGGTTCTTATTCCGAAGTGGTAGTCTGAGGAATGCCACTCTTCTGTTTTCATGCGGACAGCCCGTTGTTGACAACTTCTGCCTCCTCTAGCTGTACTTGGGTGCCCGAATAGAGCTCGTGGATCATGATTTCAAAAGCACAAAATTATGGAATATTAGAGTCAGTCCATCATGTGATCAGTATGACACATACTTCAGGAGAAACCTTTGAAGTAGTGATATCAAGCACTTGTTGAGCATCATCATGGCCCCGGTGAAGTTCAGTCAGCAAGCGTGGGCAGCGACCCCCCGGCCTGAAAAAACCCCACCACACCCCTTATTTTTTTTTAGCAGCAGACCCTTGTATTTACACTATGTAACTAGGCGCTCACCTTCCCGCCAACACCCAACTTGAAGTGCCCATTCTCACCATGATTCCAATTGGGCAACCAAAAACTAGGGAGGACAACTCCAAACGATGTCTCTGATATCGTCCATCCGCAACCGCTACCTGTCCTGGTCACACTCAACCCCCCTCCCAGACCTGCCAGCCACAGCCCCGCCCGTATTTCAGCACTGGCATGCCTTCAACAAGACAACCTCCAGCTGGGAGATAGTCCAGCCCGACCTCCTCAGCCACACATCAGCACCAACACCACAAGACCCAACCCTGCGGCTGCTAACATGGAATATCGACGCCTTCGGCCAAGAGCCCGAAGCACGCATGGCTGCAATCCTCTCCAAGATCCGCCAGATGCAGACAGGCGGCGACAACGACAACAACAACGGGCCCGACATAATCTTCCTCCAGGAGGTCTCCAAACCCGCCCTGGCGCACCTCCTCCAGGACGCCTGGGCCCGAGAGACCTGGATATCAAGCGAGGCAGACGAGGCCAGCTGGGCCGGCGCGGCGTTCGCCACAATGACCCTGCTCTCCCGCTCCCGCTTCTCCCCCGTTGTTGATGTTGCCTCCCAGCCTTCGCCCACCCCGGACAGCAGCGCCTGGGGCTTCTTCTCCCCCGGCCCCGTCTGGCGGGTGCGCTACCCGAGCCGCTTCGCGCGCGACGCCCTGTGCTGCGACGTCCTGTGGGCCCGCGACACGCGCGTCCGCCTCGTGAACGTGCACCTCGACTCGCTGCCCATCGAGCCGAACCTGCGGCCGCGGCAGGTCGGCATCGCGGCTGACCTCGTGCGCGCGGCTGGCGGAGGAGGGGGCCGGGGTCTCGTCGCGGGCGACTGGAACCCCGTCGCCGAAGGGGATGCACGCCTGGTGCGGGGGAACGGGCTGGTGGACGCGTGGGAGCACCTGCGGCCGGGGGAGGACGGGTTCACGTGGGGCTTGGATGGGGCGGGGGCGCCGTTCCCGCCGGGGCGGCTTGATAAGGTTGCCGTGCTGGGTCTCAGGGTCACGGGTATCGAAGTCGTGCATCCTGGAACACTACCGGCGGCGGGTGATTCTGAAGGTGGCACTGGGGTGCCGTGGAGTGACCACTCGGGTCTCATTTGCAGCTTCACGCATGTCGATACGGCTAGCTGAGAATGCGCGCGTGCGGGTGGGGGAATGTTGTGCATGCCTCGTAGGCACCGTAATGTATTAAGCGACTTGTAAGTAATTTGGGATTTCTACTGTAACAATGCATGTGACAGGAAGTCTATGAAGATGACTTCTTAATCCTGCGGGGACGGGTCGAGTAATGCCAGACACGAGGAGCGGACGCCTCTAGCTGCGGCTCTCGGGGGTGGGTAGCAGCGTGGTTTCTAAGGACAGCCAACGCCTAATCGATATCCTCATCCAGCACATCCCCTTTCTCTGCCTTGTCCCTCTCCTCAAGGTCATCGCGAATCTTCTTGAATTGCCACGGCCAGTCGACCACATACAGGAAGGGCCGCAGATCATGCCTGTTGTCGTCCGGGTTGTACGCCGACAGGTGCGGGCTGGGCGTGAGGATGACGGCCTTGTGGCGGTTGATGGAGTAGAACCTGAAGAAACGCATGACCTTGTCGGCGATCTTGCGACGGTCAAACCCGGGCCGCTCGTGCCAGTCCACGAGCAAGCGCTGGTAGGTCGACCACGGCCCCAGCTTCTCCACCTTTCGCAGTATGCCGAACTGGGAGAGTTCGTCGTATGTAAAGCCCATCTCCGCGTCAGACTCGTCATCCTGGACGCCGGCGGACAGGGGAAGAAGCTCTGCCGAGGGGGTAGCTTCGATAAACTCTGTCATGATGGGCAGGTCCCAGTTGTCGCGCGCCCAAGCTTGGAAGCTCTTGGCGTCCGTCTTGGATATGCTGCCCAGAGGGGCGATGTCCGCTGAGGAGGCATCATACTTGGTGTAATATCCTCGCAGGTTCTCGTCGACATTTCCAGAACCAAGGACGAGCAATGCACCACCCTTGCGGGGCGTGTTGCGTGCGGTGGTGGATAGTTGGGCAAGCTCATAGGCCACGACGAGGCGGTTCCGCGCCTGAATGTTCTGCCGCGCCAGGTTTTCCGCCGGGCTGCCGCCTTCGATGGAGTACTTCGGACGGAAGCCGTCCAGAGTTTGCGCGATAATGTTTTCATGGGCCACGACAGCGTCGTCGATTTTGATATCAGAGTGGTAGGCACCGAGTCGCTTAGCGAGCTTCTCTGCGCGAGACCGAGTCTCTTCGCCCGAGTTCACAGTACCCATGTAGCAGGTGTGGAATACACGCGAGACAATGTCCTCCGGCTTGGAAGGTGTAAATGACTTCTCCCCAGTGACACGGCGGAGGTCATCAAGGACAGTCTGCTCGCCGTCTTGAATGGCCTTTAGTACCATCCGAGCCATACTGTAGACAAAAAGGGCTACCGTTGAGGAGTCGAGACCGCCGCTCAGGGCAAGGAAATAGCCGGGAGAGTTGGTCCGGGAAAGATACTGCCAGAGGAAGACGGCTTGGGCGTTGGCTATCTCCTCCATAGGATCGAGGATCTTGAGCTCCATGGCCTTGGACGCTCGGTACTTGAAAGGGACCAGACTTGACGACAATCCCAAGCGCAGGTCACATTCAACCCTGGGGAACTCCCGCTGCTTGGCGCCCTGCTGGTTCCGAGAGATCGATGAACGGTAGCTCCTGACCTTCTCGAGCTCGATTATCGCCGTGACGACCTCGACAGGACGCAACGAGAATTGGGAGCCCTGGGCGACGACTTCTCCGTTGACAAGGACCATGCTGGACCCGTCGAACATCATACGCGCATCGCCATCCACACCGGTCATGTTGGAGTAGACGTAGATACCGCCCAGCTTCCTCGTGGAATTTGAAATCAGGTCGAGGCGTGTCCGAAGCTTGCGCAGCTCGGCATGGCTGGCGCTGCTGTTGAGGATGACCTCGGCGCCGTTGAGGCCCAGGTTCGAAGACGGGTTGAGAGGCGTGAAGAGCTCTTCGCAGGTCTCGCAAGCCACGGCAGTGTCCCTGCAGGACAGGATAGCATCTCCAATGGGCACCTTCCACTGGCCTGTGACCTGGGCAACGACATCCTCGAGGTAGTAGTCTTCGGTCTCGTAGGGCTTTGCCCAAGCCGTGAAGTGGCGCATCTCTCGGTAGAGGCCGTCGTTGGCCAGTGCCATCTTGGGCCGGAGGAAGAAGATCTTCTTGTAGGTACACAGGGCGCGGCAGTTGTAACGCACGTTGCGATGGCGAACGCCGAGGCCGACGTCCACGAGCATGTCCTTGCACGCCTCATCGGAGATGATGTCGGCCAACACCTCCCAGCTGTGCAGGAAGGTGTCGCCCTCCAGGTGGTGATCCAGGCAGCCATAGCCGGGGATCTCGAGCTCAGGGCCTGTCCGTATGGTGGCGCCCTTTTCTTTGGTGACGCGGATGGACTGGATTATTCGATCCCGGTTGCCCTTGAAATCGAGGGGGACGCTGGGCAGCGTGCAAGCTGCCACGGAGATGTAAGTCATGTCCGCTGTGTCGTGATGTGTTTGCACGAGGGACCAAGGGCGAGTGGTGAGTGAGAGGGCGTTGGGATGAGTACTCTAAGTACTATGACTGTGCGAGGTGGGCGCCCTTCCCGGATTGGAGATGCAGCAAGGTAGTGGCTGTCTTGCGCCCTGGGTGGTAGTTGCCCGTGAGAGAAGTCTGGCTGTGGATCTGTAGTACGACCTAGCACGCAGCAAATGCAGCTTCTCAAAGCCTCTCTCAACAAGCTGTCGAAGTATGAGCAATACGCGATTGACTGGCGCCGGTACGGAGGAGGTATCCCTGCTGCCCCGCGATGACCGTTATCGTTATCGATAGCAAACGGACAGGGGCTGCATCGAACTGTCTCTGCCCGGAGTCACCCATCGGCATGGCTTGGTCTAGTGCTTCCCCGGGCGTGCTAGGCCAGGTAGGGATGACATACTTCCACAGGACGACATCTATGCGACATCCTCGTGAAGGCCAGCCTCATGAAAGCAAGTCTCCTGTAAGATAACCTCAAACAAGACTGAATTCTAAACCACGAGAAGATATCCTCCTATATGGCATCTTGTTATACCTCTCAACGACCTAAAAGACACCTTCTCATCATATAACATCACGCGGGACAAATCTCCTACAAGAAAACCTCCTACAGGAGTCCCCCTCACAATATGACCTCCTGACCTCCGATAAGACAGCCGTACTTGGATGAACCCCTGTAGAAAACCCTCCTTTGCTCCCGTGGACTAATATGACGGTCTACTGTACGACAAGACGCCACACCAGGGGCCGGCAAGCCACAGTTGATCTGCTGTGATATTACATGCCCTAGGGTATCTTTGTTCACGATGTGGCGGTGATACGGGAATACTGTACGGAAATGCTAGAATAGCAGGCAGTGGTCAAGGAAGGGTGGGGTGACAGAGCAGAATTGGTGTCAGCTGCCGGTACCTGGCCAGGTACGTACCCTTTCGTGGTGCACCCGCATCCAGTCGATTCTGCCTCGCCCGACAGGGCAACACCCCACAAGGCGGATGACCCCAGCTTTCCCTCCTGCCCTCCTCCCAGTAGTCAGTCTACAGTGCTAGTTTGTCTAGGTGACCCAGGATCCGTGGAGGTGATGTGTCGGCGGGGCTGCTGGGCTGGCGCGGGGTGCACAGGGCAGCCGAGCCAAACGCCCACCACCTGGACCAGGCTGGTCACACCTCCCTGGCAGCCCCTGGTCGAGCCTCACGAAACGGGTCGTCCCTTTGACCAGCTGGACACTGACGCCCACGCACTAGACCAACCGACCTGACCCTGCTCCAACCATCCCCCCAGGCCCCCAAGAACCCCCCTCCGACAGCCCAGCCCCAGACAGCCAGACGCAGCCAGACCAAAGACCCAGACCAACCAACGCTGCACCAGGGCCAAAAGCGGAAACAACGAACAGCGAACAGCAGATCAGAAAACGATTGTCCATTGTTGGCCTTGCGGAACGACCGACAGACGGGACAGCGGACAACGGATAACGGACAACAGACGGTTGTCTCCTTGGACTTGCACCTGCACCATCGCACCATCCAACCGCACCACCAAAGCCCTCGCCGCCGGTGAACACACACACACACACACAGGAACAGAGCACGCACATGCGTAGAGGTCATTATCATCAGGCTCGGGTTGACTGGTTGATGATCCCTTACCTCTTCTTCCCCTTGCCCTCCGTGCCCTAGCTGCATCACATCTCGTGTCTTTTCTTGTCCAGCTCTGGCCGATTTACTCAGCATCTCAAATCTACTCTGGCTCATCGCCAATTTCTTGCCCAGAACACACGCAGCATTTCATTACCTGCCTGCATACACAGTACTTACCCACTCTCGTTCGTCCCAAGGGTCAAGGGTCTTGGCAGCTCACACCACAGCCAGCAAGCCTGCCTGCCAACCAGCCAAAGAAAAGAGTCTGATACCCTGACCGTACATCTGTTGCGTCGTCCTTTGCTCTCACTGCCGATCCCGAGACACATCGCCAACGACACCAACGAGGAACAACGACATTGCAACCGCCCATTGCATCCCCAGCAAGCACGCCGCATCACATAACAGACCATACACAAGCTCGGCACCCGCCTGGCCAGCCCTCCGTCCACGGGTCGATCCGCCTGCAGCTCAAAAGACCCATCCAAACCTGCTCGTGACGTGCTGTTTCGGCTGCTGGCGCTCCCCCCGAAAGAGAACAACAACAGCTATGCTTTGATCAAGGCGTCCGCTGCTCCCTTACCCACCACGTTTCCCAATCCCCCACCGCCCGTCGCCTGCACTGTCTTTTTTTGACGCCCTCGACGCCTTCAACCTCGCCAAAGAGCTGCTGCTGCTGCTGCTTCGTACTCGACCGACGTTGCTAGTACCCGCGCCTGTCGCATCCCGCCTCCCCCAACCACCCCGGGCCGGCACCTGGCGCCCGACCAGTCGACCTTCGCTACACCGCCGTGCTGCTGCTTGATTGCATTTGGTGCAACTCGCCCAACATGTCGGAACCTCGTTAGTGATCGCTGCCCGCCGTGTCAATTGTCTATCTTGTGTGTTAACCCGTTCTTAAAAAAAAAACAGTGTCCGCCGATGAGGTTGACCGGTACACCGCGATCATCGATGACATCCTTGCCACTGCCGATCTCGCGACTGTCTCGCGCAAAAAAGTGCGACAGGCACTGGAGCGTTCTCTTGGAGGAAAAGACCTGAGCGACCAGAAGGTAAGAGCATCTCCTCGACACCCTACCCCTCGCAAGCCTCGTTTCTGCCCACCCTGGCCGGCCTAACCGTGTTCGACACATTTCAGAATGCCATCAAGACCCTCATCGAGCAGCGCTTCGACGCCATAGCCGAGGATCCGACGCCTCCCGAGGCTATGCCCACGCCCCCACACAAGTACGATGACGATGTCGCCAGCAATGGCTTGCCAAACGGCACCAAGCAAGAGCATGGGGATACAGATGGCGATGCCTTGGACGATGCCTCCGGGGGCGAGATCCAGGTGTCGACGGCGCCCCGCAAGAAGCGGACGTCGTCAATGGTCGAGGACGAGGATGCCCGCCTCGCCCGCGAGCTGCAGGCGCAGGAGAACCAACTAGCACGCGGCCGGCAGACCAGGCGCGGAAACGACCGGCCCAAGGCAAAGTCCAAGCCCAAGAAGAAGAGCTCGGCCAAGGTCAAGGATGACAGCGACCTGGACACAGAGGACTCGGGCACCACAAAGAAGCGCAAGGCCGGCGGCGGGTTCCAGAAGGAGTTCAACCTCAGCTTCCCGCTGCAGGAGATCGTGGGGGCCGAGCGGGTATGTATCACACCGTCGTGACTGGACTAGACTGGGAAGGTCTGGCTCAGGCGAGAGGGAGGGCGGCACGAGGCTAACCCCATTTCCAACAGCTGTCGCGCCCCCAAGTTGTCAAGAAGCTCTGGGAGCATATCAAGGCGAACGACCTGCAGGAGCCCACCGACAAGCGCCAGATCCGCTGCGACGAGAAGCTCCAGGCAGTATTCAAGCAGAGCACTGTCAACATGTTCTCCATGAACAAGCTCCTCGGCAGCCAGCTCTACCCGCTCGACGAGTGATCCCAACCCGGCCGGCGAGTCGACACACCCCCTTTTCCAGGCCAGGGGTTGGGCGCAATCCGATGAAAGGGAAGACAGAATATCGGAATATCGGTTGGGTAGAGCGACTGGCGCTACATTTGGCAACCACGAATGGGCTGTGGGCTGTGCACTGTGATTTGAGGCAGGCGTTCTTGAAATACGACCTAATGATTATTTGCATACATAGGGGTTGGAATCAGCGGTTTGGTAGGAGTCGGATATCCTCGAGACCCCCTGGCCGCGATACTCGAGCAACACTGGTCCGTCCTGTTCGTCCTGTCTGGGGCCGTGCTAGAAGGAGCCTTGGACACGACAGAGACGGCGCCTGACGCTCCACGAGACTTTCTAGCCAGCACGAGGGCCCATGTCATGGCGTGCCCATTTGGTTGCTGGCGGGATAATCACTTATTTTTGGGCGGCACAGCGCAAACTAGTCATACGGTAACAGCACACGTAGCTGAATCAATCCTGAACATATTGGCCATGGCCATGAAGATGCGGTGAACTGTGGCGCGACGCAGCCAGGGCGTCAGGGCCAAGCTTTTTGTGTGCGGACGGTGAGCCACACCTAACAAGCCGCAATGCAGGGTTGGTGCCATGCCGTAGATTGAGGATCTCTCGAGATACAGACTCTAAAAGATGAGACGAAATGAGACGAGCCAAGAGGAACACGATCAGTGCTGAAGACAATCGACACAGACACATGGTGATTCTTCGGGCGGGTCTTGCCGATGGGGTGCCGTGCACACCTTTTGGGGATGGCTTCTGGTGCTGTGCTGTTGGGGGGGCACTTTTCGGTGTGACTCCTTTCGGGCCCGACGTGTCGCAAAAACAGGCCCACAAATCCGGCCGGGCAAGGACGGACGGACGGACGTGCCGTAGGTGTGAATTACGCAGGTATACATTCATACATGTGTACGACAGGTAGACACTGTACTGTGGCGCCTTTTGATAGATTATGGTTGAGGATGACGTGCTTGCTTCGGCGTTCATCCAGCCAGCCTCAGCATCGCCACCGGGGTCCCCTACGTGCTGATACAGTCAATTCATCAATCGATAATTAGAAAAATCCCCGGCCGCAGGGCAGGGCTCCCCGTCATCCATGTCGCTTATTTTTTGTATTAGTAGTACCAGCAGCCACACGCGCTAGGCGGGTGGGAAAGGAGGGGTGACGTTGGGTGGGATTTTGGAGCTTCCCGCCCGCACTGCCAGACTGCCCTGCCAGGCCTGCCCGCATTTCCTGATTGCCTAAGTACTTAATTACGCAGGTACCCTAGCTGAGCACTGCCCGCCGTCTCTCCCGGCGAGATGAGTCGAAATGACCTCGGCGGCCCGGTTCTGGGCTGGGTCTCGGGGCGGCGGGGCAATTGCAGGCTCTAATAAACGTGGACCTGCCCGTGGGCTGCCCGTAGCTAGCTGATTGGTCTGTGCGTCAGGTCTCAATTGGTGTCTTCTTAGTGCCTGCCACTTTCCATTCTCTTCAATTATCAATCAAGCCCGTTTGCTGCTTTTGTATTCTGTAAGACGGCCTGTCTTACTCTCTCGCACTTGACCACATACAAACAGCATCCCAGCCTGATTTCTGCACTGCCAGAACCTTGCCCCTCCAAATACCTCGCAATTGCACCAGCAATTTCAGCTCTTCCCTCGACACCAAACATCGAGCAACCGAGACAACTGTGGTCTGATAGCGCAGAAAGCGACCAAAATTCTCGCACGACTTTTGTGTGCGCTAGATTCGACTCCCACCCACACTGCGTGCGACCCGCAGACACAACAACGCAACAGGAACAACAACACCCATATAAACAGGAACGGAACGGCGTAATGGCAGATACAGCAGGCGCCCTGCCTACAGACTCAGCAGGAGATAGTGCGTCGAGAACACGCGGTGACGGCAGCCGTGGTCGTGGCAGAGGAGATCGTTCACGGCGCGGAAGGGGCCGTGGTGATGGTGGCGCTGGGGCAACCCGTGGGGGCAACCGCGGCAGGGGTCGTGGCGGGAACAACCACGGCGCAGCCAGGCCAGAAGAACAGGACGGCGACAGGCCGAAGCTCACGCCAGCCGCCAAAGAAGCCCTGCGCGGGCCGGCAGAGCCAAAACCAAAGGCTGAAGGGGACGACGCCGACGCCGACGGCGGTGACGACGACGAGGTCTGCTTCATATGCGCCAACCCGATCCAGCACCACTCGGTCGCACCCTGTAACCACACAACATGCCACATCTGCTCATTACGACTGCGAGCCTTGTACAAGAACAAGCAGTGCGCACACTGCCGAACAAGTGCGCCATTTGTCATCTTCACCGATGACCCGTCGAAACCATTCGAGGCCTACACCGACGCCGACATCTCGAGCGCGGACGAGAACATAGGAATCCGCTACACCGACGAGAACATCGTGGGCGACACGGTCCTGCTGCTGCGGTACAACTGCCCGGATCTGTCATGCGACTTCGCCGGCCTGGGCTGGCCCGACCTGCACAGGCATGTGCGGTCGGTGCACAACAACAAGATGTGCGACCTCTGCACGCGCAATAAGAAGGTCTTCACGCACGAGCACGAGCTGTTCACGGACAAGGCCCTGCATAAGCACATGGCCCACGGCGACGACCGCCCCGGTGATGTTGCGCAGACTGGGTTCAAGGGCCACCCCCTGTGTGGCTTCTGCGGCGAGAGGTTCTACGACGACGACAAGCTTTACGAGCACTGCCGGAACAAGCACGAGCGGTGTTTCCTCTGCGACCAGCGTGACTCTCGGACACCGCACTATTATCGGGACTACGATTCTTTGGAAAAACATTTCCAAAAAGACCACTTCCTCTGTCTGGACCGGGAGTGCCTGGACAAGAAGTTTGTCGTGTTCGCGTCGCAGATGGACCTCAAAGCTCATCAACTGAGCGAACACGCCGGTTCTCTGTCCAAGGACGTGCGGCGAGATGCCCGGACCGTAGACCTTTCTACCTTTGACCTTCGAGAGCAATACCAGGAGGAACGGAGAGGAGGCGGACGGTCTCGTGGCGGGAGAGAGGGACGTGGGAGGGGCAGAGACCCCAATGCAGACGCGCCTCTGCCTCGCAGCTCGGCACAACCGCTGCGGCGGGACGAGATCGCCTACCAGCGACAGATGCAAATCCACTCTGCCCAGTCAATATCTAACCGCACCTTCGGGGGCTCGCTCACGAGTTCCGCCAACAACAACTCCAGCCCTACGCCAGCCGCCGCCCGCAACCAGCAGCGACAAAATGGCGCCTCGTCATCCTCAGCCCAGCAACAGCAACAGCAACAGCAACAGCCCCTGGCCGACGCCATGTCCACCCTCTCCGTGACCGACCAGGCCAACATGACCCCAGCCGAGCGCGCCCGCCTCGTCCGGCACAACGCCGTGATCGAGCGCGCGTCCAACCTGCTCGGCAACGACGGGGCCAAGATGAACGACTTCCGCGCGCACATCTCCTCGTACAAGAACGGCAGCCTGACGGCGCCCGGGCTGATCGACTCCTTCTTCTCCCTCTTCAGCGACACCTCGGCCAACGCGCTGGGCACGCTCGTCCGCGAGGTGGCCGACCTCTACGAGGACAAGAACAAGGCCGACGCCCTGCACAAGGCCTGGCAGGACTGGCGCGCCATCAACGAGGACTACCCGTCCCTCCCGGGGCTCGGCGGCATGCACGGCGCTACCACCAGCTCCAGCGGCTGGGCGGCCGCCGCCAGCTCCGGGCCCACGCTGCACCTCCCCGGCCTCGGCGGCGGCGCCGCCACCGCCGCGAGGGAGAGGCACACCACGCGGGTCCTCAAGCTCAAGAACAGCACCCAGGCGCGCAGGGGCAGCGTCCCCGGCGCGGAGCTCGCCGTCCCCGGCTCCAACGCGTCCGGGCCCAGCAGCGCGCAGTGGTCGAGGCCCGCGGCGGCAGCAGCAGCAGCATCCTCATCATCCGCCGCGTTCCCCGCCCTGCCGCCCGCGGCAGGGAGCAAGAAGTCGGGCGCGGGCGCCGCGGCGGCGAAGTCGGCCCCGCTCTGGATAGGCGGGACACAGCCCGCCGTGACGGATGCGTCGTCAGCCTCGGGGAGCAGGTCGGCTGCTCCCACGCCCACGGTGCGCCGGGCCGCGCCCAGTGCCGGCGGGGGCAGGGCCCCGCCGATGGCCGGCGGCAGCGACGCGTTCCCCGCGCTGCCTGCGGCGCCCAAGGTGCAGACCACCATCTTCGGGTACGGCGGGGGCCGCGGGGTGCGGCGGGACTTTGGGGGCTCCACGGAGACGGGGTTCTCGTGGGGTGGTGGTGGCGCTGGTGGTTCCGCGGGTGGTGATGAGGCGGGTGGGGGTGGTGATGGTGGTGAGGATTCTGCGGCTGGCGGTGGTGGTGGGAAGAAGAAGGGGAAGGGGAAGAAGGGGAAGAATGTGCTTGTTGCTTGGGGGTAGATGATGACAAGTCACCTCACCTCGCCCTGGTCTGGTCTGGTCTGGTCTGGTCTGTCTGGACTGCCGGTGATGATGTTCGGGCCAGGCAGGCTTGAGCCTCTCTGGTATGCCTGTGGGTGGATTTTGAGTTGTCACACTGATGGTGATGTCTTCCTAGGTACATATGGACGGGCCCCATGCGCCTTGGATAAGACTTGGTGTTTTCCTCTTTGAGGAGCAACAATCAATCCTACCTGGTCTGAATAATGCATCCGGCATTGCTCATGTTCATACCCGGCAAAATATTATCACGGCATTCGATCTGGTGTAAACCTGGCCTGGTCTGGGTACATCTCTAACGAATCCAAGCTGTATGACCCGTGGTTAGGCTGGGCTCTCTCTTGCGGCCACTGTGTCTGTGATGGCGCCTCTTTTGAGGCAGTGGCAGTCCCAGTCGATGCCGAAGAAGACAACTTCTTCCATATGGTGCCCAATTTAAAGCGGACTTTCAGGCCCCTCAACAATGGCCACAGCGGAAGCAGGTTCGCGGCCCAAACTCCCAGATACATCTCCACCATGACCCAGAACGTAGGGTTAAATACGGACAGCACAAATGGTTCTTTTTCATCCGGACCGATGACATATCCAAACTCGAACCTTCCTACGGGGTAGGCCACACAGAGGAAGACTAGCCGTAGAATACCTGCCAACGTCGACCTGGAAATTTTGGTCAGTCTGGGACGAATCTGACCAAAGCTTAAAATGTCAAAATGAGTGACCAGGAGCATATTTACACTGTCCCCCAGAAAAAACACAAAAGCAGCAAGCAGCAAGCTTCTTGCTGACCGCCATCTTGAGCTGCCGGACATACAGCAGCGGGGCCCCCAGCACGAAGGCATCCATCAGTCAGGATGCCCGACGCGGCAAAGGCGATGAGCAGGACGCCCTTGTCGCCGCAGCCGCGCAGGGCCCTCGGCGAGCTGCAGCGTGACGTTCGCGGCCGCAGATGGGCAGGTCGGCGAGGGGTGAGGGAGTTGTTGAGGCGGCGGAACCCGGCGGCGGCGGACGCCAAAGACGCGGCGGTACGAGCACAGCAGCGACAGCCTGAAGGCGCCCTTCTCATGGCGTAGTTGATGCGGTGCGCCCGCGCGTCCGCGTCCGCGTCCCCCGCGCTGATGGCCTCGCCGTGCGCCCGTGCCGTCCACCGCGTTGTAGAACTGGATCGCCGCGCACGCCGATGTCACCAGCACGCCCGCCACTATGAGGATGTCGTCGGCCCCTATCCGTGAGATGATGCTGCTGCTGCTGGTGCTGGTGCTTGTGTTGTGGCGGATGCGGACCCAGAGGCGGAGGCGTGTCAGGAGGATGCCGGCGCCTGTCAGGGCCGAGTAGATGGGGATCGCTGTTGAGGGCGGGTCGAGCGTCATGGCACTGTTACTGTGAGATTTGCGATGGGGCGTCTCCAGTGCCGGTGGGTAAGGGATGGCATCGGCGGATTATCACGTTGGCGAGTTCGGGATAGTATATGGCCGAGTCAAGTCGACCGACTTGAAGTGCCTCCGCAAACCACCAATATATCATCCGCCGGCGGTTGCAGAAGAACCGTTTCCAATGGCACCGATTTTGGATTGACAGTATTGTAGCCTGAGCCCTACAGAAGGAATGGACTTGTGTCAATGCAGCTGAAGGTCGTCGCATCCCACTATATAAAGTACATGCAGCTAGAAATGGAAGAGGTGTGGTAAGACGACGGGGACAATATCTAGACATTATCTTGGCCAGCCACCTGGGCACCTTTTGAGCCTCTTCCACTATTCGCATCGCTAAGGTCACCCTAGGGTAGACCGGACCGAGGATTTTATTGACTCTGTATCCAAGTATCTGTCGCTCATAAGGCTGTAAGTCAGTCTCCCATGGCCTTCATGTAGTAAATAAGCCCTGGAGGTAAAACCGACCTTGACAAGATCCAGCTTGAGTACTTGAGTAATCATGGCTGCCGCCAGAATCGTACGGGCTACTTGCCTAGATAAAAATTTCCACGTTGGCGGTCTATTCTGACATGCAAGTGATGAGCCACCTGAGCAGTTCGTCTAGTCCACACAGCCTTGAAGCGCAGGTGCCACACCCGATAAATCTAAGCAATGTTTGCAGAAGTGCGACTGGAAAGACAGAGATTCTAGAACGATTTCTGGAGTTGAATCTTCTAAGGCCAATATTAATATTATTAAACAAACTATAGTTGAAGGCTTTTCAGATCACAACCCCTCTATAGTGTTGCCGTGCTGTTAGCGCAACCACCGGTCCCCTTCCACATACTTCAAACATAACCTGCTATCCCAGAATCCTCTCGTACTCATTCATGGTATGCTCCCACACCTTTTCCCCCATGCCGTTCTCCCTATGAGGACCCAGCACCGTTTCATTGTGCACCGGGTCCACGTTCTCGTTCAAAGTGTACACGCCGCTGCCCTTGGCCCCGTTCGAACCAGCAACGGCCATTGCCTCAGCCGGCTCAGCAGCAGCATACATCGGGCTGGTGGCGGCGAAGAGATGCCTCGCCCCAGAGTCATCCTGGGATGCAAAGACAAACCGCCCAATCGTCGGCATCACAACCCAGTTGAACAAAAACTTGAACACGGGCCCGAAATGCTCCGTCTGAAAGAGGTTTGTCCGCACGAGGCCCGGGTACGTGTGCACAAGGCTGACGCGCGGGTGGCGCCTTTGCAGCTGCTCCATGAAGAGGGTGTTGTAGGACGCCGCCATGCCGCCTGCGCTCGCGACGCCGTAGTTCTTGGGGTCTCTGAGCGACATGTCGCCGGGGAAGATGGCGCCCTCCTGCCCTGCCGCCAGGACGGAGACCACCCTCGGCGAGGGCGCGGCCTCCAGCAACGGGAGAAGGTTAAGGAGGAAGCGCATCCGGGCGTAGTAGCGTATGGATGTGATCTTGTCGAGCCCTTCGCTGGTTTCGTCCCGGGCGGCGAACGTCAGGAAACCGGCGGACATGAAGAGGATATCCACCTGCGTCTCTTGGGCCAGGATCTTCTGCGTGGCCTTCTCGACATTTGAGAGCAGTGTGAGGTCATCTGCCTGTATGGGGATGTAGGTCCCTGTGTGGTTGATCTTGTAAAGTTCGGATTGCAGTTGGCTCAAGACCGCCTCGCTACGCCCAACGATGTATATCTTTGGGCTCGTGGTAGTTAAAGCGAGCTGGTCGAGGAAGCCCCGCCCAATGCCATTGGTTCCCCCTACCACAACGGCTGTGAGAGGGCGGGTGGATTTGAGGGCGGCGTTAGCTGCCTGTATCTCTGACAGCTTCACCATGGTTGTGTATAGTTTATTTTTACTTGATAGGTAGTACGTGTTTTAGTGATGATGTCCTTAACATCATGTGGATATGATGAGTGCTTCTTGTCTCCAAGATGTAAATTACCCGGGACTTTGTATACTTAAGTATTTATCTAGACTGCATAGCGCGTGAGTCCTGCCCAACTGATGCTCTGCGCTTATGCATACGCATAGCTTACATAGCAAGCGTCTGGGGTGTTTGTCATCAACGCCCACACTCGGTCTTACACTAAACCCGTAGACGCGAAGCATCTTGCTTACCTACCTCCTACTTGGTACCTAGGTAGTTAGTGAAAAATGCGTGCGCTTCAATACTGAGTGCTGTGAGCAAGTTTCAGGTGCATTTTCCGACCGGTTCCTAAGTAATCTCTCCTGCCTGGACACCTTGGGTTCTCGGCTCTAACTGAAGGGTATAGCAAACACCACCTCGATTGGATGGGTCTCTGAAGCTCTCCTCTAAACTCGCACTCTCAGCTGCCAACTGCTCCTGCTCATCACATTTTCTCGCCGACTCAAAGTCAATTATCGTGACCTTGCCCTCGGGTTTTCGGACGAGAAAATTGTTCCTGTTGACATCTCCAGGTCGGATTCCAAGATTGTGAAGCCGAGCAAGCGCCATCCTGCACGCCTCTAAATCATCAAGTGTTGCCGTGGTGGCTCCATCAATATCCTCCATCAGGAATCCAACAACCCTTCCGCCTTCTGACACATGTCCTAAGAAACGCGGTCCAATGTCTTCATCTTGAATCCATGCGTAGGCTTTGGTCTCTGCCTCCATGAAAGAGATTTCCAAAGGGAAATTGGCAAGCTTGAAAATAACAGGCTCTCGGAACAAGACATCGCTGACTTTACGGATGTTCGGGCGGAGGCGGACCACCGTCTTGAGCTCCAGGTAGTCAACAACGATCGGATGCCAGACAGAGTCGACTGCGGGGAGTTTTTCCGTCCAAATGGATGAGAACATCGGTTCCCCAGCGCGGTCTCCCTTCGATATACGGCCCATGTTCCAATCGCCGGGTGGGAACTCAGGCATCACTCGAAGCAAATCAGGCCCGAAAGAACGATGGGTCTCGGCAGGAACAGCACCTGCTTCAATAGTCACGTACTTGACGTGCTTTCCGTCGACCAAAAAACGGTATTCGTCTTCTTCGTCGCCGTCAGGGCTCACAAGAGCCGCTAGGAGCTCGATGCTTTCTAATCCAGGTCGCATGGCGGATGCCTCTTTATGATACTCTCCTTGGAAACCGTTCGACGTCTCAAAAGTCGTTTATATAGATGAATAGTTAGGCCAAATATTGCTATCCATAGTAATTCACACATCTTTTTACCTCCAGCCTGCTGACAGCGCTGCATGCCTTGTGGCAAAGATGTTGTTTAGGCACTGGGGTGGATCGATGCGGATGCTCACCAACTCGAGAGGAAGTTCGCTGGCTTAAGGAATGGTCCTTTATGCTAACAGGTCCTTTACGCTAACAGGTGGATCAAGTGATAACGTAACGAGCAGAAATAGTATGAGTGACGGAAAGGTCGTGTTATTCTCGTAACGGAAAGGAAGAAGGGAGGGCTCTGGAAAGACATTCAGGCCGTTGGTAATGCACAGACCGTTGTATAGATCGTCACTGAGTGGCTGACACCGACCCCTCATCAGTGATAGATGTCGGCTATCTACCTACAAACCCAGGCAGCTATTTATTACTACTAGTATCCCATTGAACCACCATTTTATCAACTTTGAACTTATAATTCCGATGATTCTATTGTTCTATCATTTCGCGGGAACCCAAATGGTTATAAATTCTTACGAACAAGCACGTTTAGGCGATATGACGAATAGGATTTGAAGGGGACTGATAACGGCGAGCCAAAAGTCGGGTCTCACAGCTGTAATTATTTGGCACACCTAGCTAAGCTATGACGTGTAGTCGACTTGCGCGATACGCCGTGTTTTATTGGAACCAAAGGTTGCTTAATATAGGTCTGCAACCATGAGTGCTGAATGGCAGCATTTTGATCTGTTGGTTTGCCAAGCGCGTAGCTGAGGGAAGGCTAAGCTGAATTTGCAGCCACCAATAGGCCTCAAATAGGACGCCAACTCGGCATAGTCTGCTTGCGCTTACAGGGAATAGGACCAACATGTGCATGTGCATTAACACTCCAAAAGCCCGCTCATTCTGTGGCCATGAGCTCGCCTCGAGCCTCGAGACTTGGAAGCCTGATCCATCTGCCGCTATATATCCATGCGTTGAAGCCCCCACCCTCGGCGGCCGCAATCCTACCTAGGTCGATAACAAATCTCCCATCTTAATCCTGCAGTCCTGCCTGAAGTCTTCCATCTGGCTTTTTGTTTCCCCTTTGAAATCTAGCAGCGGCTTACACAACCATTGCGATCCCATATATTCCAGGTTGTGAGTGTCTGCCCTTAACGTTGGTTCAGAAACCTTATAACAGAATTAACACCGAGCTTACGCACAGCTCTGCTGAAATTGTGAAAAGACCGCTTCAGTTCCGTCCCCTACTCTATAATGTGCACGCAGTGGGTCCGATACTACACCTGCGGTTGCAAGACGGAGGATGAATTTGTCCAGTGTCCAGCACGACTGGGAACCAACGTCAAATGTTCACCAGTGCTAGAGGCAAGGAAGCCAGACTCAGGGCACATGTGCATGAAACATATGGTGACGGAGGGACGGGATGAGATGGACCGTTGAGACAAGGGCGTGTGGCCGAAGTGCACCAAGATGGTGTTACTGTCAAGGTGGAGACCGCAGAGAGCGACGAAAGGATCCTGAAGGAATGATGCATTCATTACTACTGAGGTATCTGGCCTTCCTGTTAGAGTAAATGGGAATTGGAGATGGCTTGATTGTGAATATCCCGGCTTGAGAAAAGTGGTGTCGGTCTCTACAGAAAATCTCACAATTCAATTCACACTCTATCAGAACTGCTCGACGCAGACTATCCGACATCCCGAGGTAGTCTGCGAACTCGCGAGTTCTTCGTTAACTGAGGAATCTGGATGACAATTGTATAGTGAGATAAATATGCTGTCTTCCTAGAACCGAAAGCGCTTCAGCGTGAGTTGACACAAGACGAATCCAGTTCCAGTGCGTTTTACTGAGGAGCTTCCTCCCACCCTGCGAATCGTCGTTCGTATCTCATACTGTACTGTGACTGAAGCAGCTGGTAGTGTCTATCCAGACATCCATAAAACAGAAGTCTAGGTTCCTCAGCAGCCTATAGTGACTCAATTTTTATACCACTCCATGTTAAAGCCCAGGCTTATGGTTCACCCCGTCAGTGGTCTGTTGTCCCCCGGTCCGAGCGCAGCTTCTCTGCGAGGGCAGATGTTTCCATGTTTCCTCGGATGCTCATTCTTTAATTTCCCACGGACGAGCCCTGTTGCGGTCAGGCACCAGCTGCAAAACTGCCCCTGGGTGATGTCGATCAATGTGGTCCAAGATGGTCTGAGCAGTGTAATGATTGCGAAAATGCGTCGCCGGATGGCGAGTACTGGTGCAGCCGAGGCAATAAAGACCCCAGTCTATTGTTGAACGGCCTAGGTAAGGTATCGTGATTATGGCCATGTAGCGTCTGGGATCGTGCACGTCTCCCGTGGCGGTGCATGCTATTGCAGGATCCCGCTGACGCTCACCAGCCTCTATCACAGCCTGGCGATCAAAAAGGAGCTGCCTCTGCGGAACATTTCGGCCCGCCAAGCCCCCGTATCGCCCGGGAACACTGTGGACGTGAGGCAGTCGCTTCCGGGCCTCTTTTAGTGACAAACCAGAACACTTGGCGGCTGTGGTTGACGACATGGGCATGTAGTCTACATGACCCCTGAAGCAGAAATAACAAACGCGTTTACAGGTGATAAGGTACAGGTAATTTCCTGGTTGATTGCATGTCGCACAGGTTTCCTTGGTGAGAGTTTCATAGAGCGTGTTGCAGCTGAAGGAAGCAGCACGAATGCCCAAGGCGGCCCGGAGGATGTCAGGACAATGCTGCCGTATGACCGAGTATCTGGCTAATAATAAGCTATCAACAAAAAATAGGGCGGTGGGACTGGTTTCCCTGAACGCGAGCAAGCTCGGTATATCGAGGTTGAGAAGGACGTCGGTAAGGATCTCCACTGGCAGCTCACACAGCTGGCCGAGCGCCGCTCTTGCATTTGTTTGCGGGAGTCCATGGCATTCGGGCGAGGTGGGCTTTGGCCATATTGTATTTTTTATTCAACTATTTATCTATTCATCATCTTTTCAGCTTCTAGACTGCCTTTTAGCTTATACCTTAAGTATAAAGTTAATAATTACTTAGTACATACCCTTAAACCTATCCGCGTAAGGAGTTACTAGCTTTCCCTATAGGGTTCCTTATTCTATTACATTTCTTATATATTATATAAAAATAAACAAATTCTTAATAATAAAATAGTATATTTAAAAGAGAAAAATTTAATTTTTTAGTATTTAAACTTCTACTTTATTTATATAATATTTATCCAATATATAATAAATAAACTTTGTTTAACTTTTTAAAAAGTTTTTAATTTTTTTATAAAATTTATATAGGAAAGCTTTTTTAAATAAATTTATTATTATAGTATTATTATTTTATTAATTATATGCTTATAATGAGGCTTATAGTAGCTAGTTTATTTAATAAGGATAAATTTAGGTGGTTATTAAGTGTATTAATGGGAAAAAGTTAAGTTTTTAATTAGGTCTTATTTTATAAAATTCTTTTTTTTTATAAGGGTTATTTTTAAGATTATTATAGTTTTATTATATAATTATTTTACTAGCTTTTTAATTAATAATATTATTAAAGGTTATGCCTCCTAGCTTTATTTATATAGTATAAGGCTAAAGCTATATGCCTACTTATTATATTATTTTTTTATTATCTTTAATCTTATATTTTCTTAAACGCTGGGTCTAGAGCATTTATTATTATATAAAGGCACCATATATATTTTATATGTATGCGGCATTAAAAAACAAAACCACTCGGGTGAGGTGTCGAAGTCGACGGGATAGAAGTTCCGAAGATCGACGTCATCCAAAGTGTAGTCGGTAAGGGTCAATCGCCGCTGGACTTGCACCACGGTAGCAGCTGAATTTTGGGTCATCTGCACGGTTAAGGTTGTTAATTGGCGAACTGAAAAAGAAGGGTGGGTCGACGCACGAAGCGGCTCAAGTGCTGATGGTCAGGGGAAACATTTTGCAACGAGACCCTCGGCCCGCAGCCCCTACGTAGTATCTACTCCGTACTAAACCGGAGCATGATGTGCTGACAAAGTTAAACGGCGACGGGACACCTGGGAGAAACGGTCGGCAGAAAACGGAGGCCCGCACTGATAAATTCTGCGGCTTATCTTTAACAAGTGCACGTAGTCTGAAGCTGGAAAAGTTGACACCGCCGCAGATGACTACCCTGTCACGTATACTTGACGGAGTAGATACTGGTTATCATTCTCCTCCCTGTGACCACTATAGCTTCATAAGTGGTCTCGATGGCTCTGTCGTGATACCAGTTACCGTGCAGGTATCCCCATCCGTATAGACGCCGTATGCCAGAGTACCGAATCTATCAGCAACCGTGGCTACCTCAAGTAATCTCACATAGTTCTCCATTCGGGATCTCAGGGAATCAACCCAACCTTGAGCGTAACCACGGTTAACTGTGGTAAGCCGAATTAGGCATCATGAGTTAGCCAGCACACGTTCTGTGTATAGGCGCCCAGGATCCTGTTAGTCCGGGCAGTGAGGAAAGGGACAGCGAGGCTCGCATACCTGGTACGTCTGGCTTAAGGGCACACGAGGCTGCCAGTGCAGCGCGGCTTACACTACGAAGCATCGATTGACTGCTTCGTCAGAGTCGCGTGCACTTAACTCCGGCTCCTTCGGATAACGACAGCCAACTTACCTCAGAAATATTCCTAAGGCATCCCTAGAATATTGCCTGTTACAACTGCCTCGACGTTTCTGATAGGCTGACTTGAACGACTATAGCACTCCTTTACGCTTAAAACTTGAAATGCTTCTTATTGTATTGGGGCGACAGATGTGCAGACCAACAAAGAGGCAATGTCACTAAGATTAATTGCACGGTTAAGAAGTCAGTAGACTTGACGATCAATGACGTGGCGTTAGATCAATTGATTTTTGGTCCCGAGAAAATGTTATTGGTGATGCAAAACGTAGCGAACAGGTTTCTGGGGAGCGTCCCTCTCAATGTTCCACGAGGTCATCCCGGTTCGCTATCACTTCCAAGGTTTTGCTATCAGGGTAGCTAATCTCATTGATAGGGTACGTCGGCTGGTCGTTTCACTCTGTGCACCTGCCACCCCTTGCAGACCCCCGCACTTCAGTCAAAGTCCTCTCAGAGAGATAAGACAGGCAAGCTCACGGCATCTCTGCCACTTTGACAAGCACTACGTTATCCGCGCCATCCCTGCCAGGAAATTTGAGCTCGCCTCAGCTGCGCAAGAAACGAGGCGGTGCTCAGCGGAACTAGGCGCACGGAATACCACGTTGTCCACGGAATCCGCGATGGAAGAGTACAGACCCTCAAAACGGGCCCGTCAAGCCTGTGAGCCGTGTCGGTGAGAGTGATTTCATGTTTCCTGTGCTTACGAGAAGACGGCCATCTTTCCTAACATGTTACAGGAGAAAAAAGTCAAAATGCCCTGGTGAGAGGCCAGCCTGCTCCTATTGTGTTCGTCTCGGGCAGGACTGCGTGTACGCCACAGGAGAAGACGAACGACCTAACCATGCAATGGTTCGCTGTATTCTGTCAGTCAGTTCAAGTGTACGATGAACAGTAGACTGATCGACGTCCCCAGCAAGAAAGAATCCACCAGCTGGAGAGCAAGCTGGATCAGCTTATCCAGTGCCTACGGTCAGCCACAACATCAGCACAGGTCGAGACCTTCTTCCATCGAGCGTTTCTAATATCTCTTACTTAGACCCGAATTTGCCGGTACAGCCAGCTACCCTGTGGCTACACAGGAGATCCCGTCCATACTAAACCAGTCACATGAATCGGATCTTCAACCTTCTTCAAGCCGCAGTCACCTGGGGTCAGCTTTGCAAGGGCATGTATACATCAGCAGTATCTATACTCTTGCTTTCAATCACTCTAGATGACAATGCGTACTTCCGACCATTGTGCTAATCAAAGGGGTAGCACGGACGGATCGCCAAGTGGAAGAGTTTCCCAGGACCTGCGAGACCATGGGCGCCTCTATATGACCTGGTGTCATCGACAGCCTTTGCAATTATTTGATGAAGACGGCTTTCTTGACTCGCTCGAGTCAAGAGACCACGAGCTAATCCTGGCACTCCAAAGTCTGTCTCTACGTTTTGCTCCACGGACGAGCCCACAGGAGATCTCGGAGAAGACAAGGTCTCTGGCAGATACGTCTTATCGACTCGTGATGGAGAGAGTTGCACAAGGAGAGGTGCAGCTATCTACCTTGCAGACACTATGCATGTTGAGTATGGTTGACTTTGCAGGTATGTAGCGATGACCCTCCCGCAAGTTCTGCAGCTAATCGCGTCACTCATTACAGCTGGAAGGACTCTCAGAGCGTATATGAACTGCGACCATGGCTTACAACTTGTCCAAAACTTAATATGGTCGTTGAAACCTTGTCAAACCAGGGCCCTGATTCAGAATTTCGAGTTCATCGCATGCGTCCAGAGCCTTATTACCCTACACAATTTGCATCACACTGCGGGCTGGTCGGTGACTTCCGAGCCTTCTTCTGGATTTTTCGATAGCTATGCAGACTCGCCGTTGGCTGTGAGACAACTGCTGTCTTGCGCCGGAAACAACGAAATGGACGATATCTTGGTCTTCACCAACCAGCTCTCGGAGGTATGGCACATGGCAAGCTGTTACGCCGCCCGCCCAGCAGACTCAAACACCCTGCCCCCTTGGAAACCGGACTCCGACTACTCACACATCATGTCGAGGCACCTCGACATCGACAGCCGGGTACCGACCAAGTACCGCTGGCGCGATAACAACTTGAAGTTCCAAGAACTCGATTCTGCCGAACTTCAGGAGCAAAGAGGTTACTGGGGCCCATGGCTTTTCCTGCAATTCGTCTATGCCGCGATCCCCTGCCTGCTGAATCACCCCTTCCTGCTCTCGATGAGGCTTCGCAACTTCCGGCACACGATGCCGCAATCTTTCATCCAGCAGTCTTTTGAACAGATCACCCGCCACGCGGGCTGGATCATGTACTTCCTTGACTTGCTCGAAAGCAAGACATTTCAGATCTCGGACCCTGTCTTGGGCCAGTGCGTTGCTATTATAGCCACGATTCATCTCCAACATAGCTTTGTGCGTAATGACACACTTCGTGCCAGGGCTCAAAGTGGGTTTGAGAAGTGCATGGTGTTCTTGCGGGGACTCGGGCGTATATGGCCCAACATAAGCGTCACGGTATGCTTTTCCCTTATGCCACATTCAGACCACCTGCCCCATTCTGACTAATATCGTACTACTTCCCAGGCAGATAAGTTACAGAGACTACAAAAAAGCGTTGTGGGTGTTGTGGACGCTTCTACTGCACGCCTGAATGACCATGCACCGGAAGGGCAAACCTGGTCAATCGACGCAGCATTGCTCTGGGAATTGTTGGTCTACGAGAAGGCAGGATACTCCAGCTTATCCGAGAACCTTTCATCGGTATTTGGAGATACGCTTCTACCAACTACGTTAGCTCCAGAAATGGAAGCAGGGGAGGTCGAAACAGAATTCGACTTAATTGGCTCCGAGGGCATTGCTGGTCACAAGACGGTTCACAAGGAGACACCCCTGCATGCTCCAGGACAAGATGCAACCATCCTGGACTCGAGCTTACCTCTTCCGAGAGCCAGTTCTGTCCCGGGAGCAGTCCCAGGGGCGACATCGCCACCATTTATGAACGCCGTGGGCCGGAATCAGAGCCCACCGGGATTTTTCCTGGGAGCGGATGCTTACAATAGAACGATTGATGCGTGGTTGGACTTGGACATGTGAAATGGGCGTAAGGGCAAGGGACCAGTTGTCTGCATAGTTACAGCATGTAATTTGAAATTAGCTATGTGCATCACCAACTTACCATAACAACTGAAATCCTTAAATCTACTAGTACCTGAACAGACACCATCGGATGACCTGTTAGATGAAAACTTGCCGTCTTCTGACCCTCCCGCGTTTGCCTGCTCAGAACAGTACAAACAATGTGGCCAATGCACTCAATACTACCACGCCAACTGTTCTGAGGCCGAGCATGTGAGTTTCGCACAAAGCTCTATGTCCTCCTGAGTCTTTTCCGTCAAGTTGTACTGTGGCGTTGCGGGCCAGAGCTCCCGCTTCAGCTGTGCTTCTCTCTCATGGTGACTCTTCACCAGGTCTCTGGTGACCTTTTGAAAGTACAGTGGCCCCTTTGTTCACGATGTCTGTCAGTGAGTGAGGTATGGCGTGTGGGATGTATTCTCGGAGTATGCAAGAAGACTTGCCTTTTCCGCGGTAGGGTGAAGCTCTCCATTGATGAAGACGCTCCCATTCAAATTCCTCTGGGCAGCATTACAGAGATCTTTATCCTCCCTCAGAATTTGTTTGAATGTCTCGGTGACATATGTGAATTCCTCGTCTGTCGCATCTTTGTGCCGGTAGAATTCATACTCCATCTGTGTTTGAGTGGCCGAGACTGGGATGCATCGCATCATGTAAAAGAAGTGCGGGCTTTGCATGATCAGCACGTGGCAGGATCCTCACGGATGTCTTGATTCTAATGTTGTGAACACTTACGAGACTGTCATGCACGCATTCGGGTAGTAGAAGGTACTGTATATCCCCAGCCCAACAACACCGGGTTTGTCTGTGTTGAAATGTTGGATATGGCCACCCTTTGTATTGACCCAGTATCTGTTGAGGTCCGTAAGGCCGTTCAAGGCTGGATGTCCCGTGGGGCAATGATAGCACTTTCGGCGTCAGTATCTAATGAGATAGGCCTTGGGACCTGAGTGAAATATAGTTACTGTTGGATATATCATCTACTTACCTCGTTGTAGTTGTCCGCCAATGTCTTCCAATTGTACTCTCCTAGCATCTCCCACTGATGATCAAAGTGGTACTCGGCAAAATTGAATTCCTGCAGTCGTGTTTGGCGGTCAACCCCCTCGAAGTCGTCTTCCCATGAGACGGCCGGAGTGCGGCCCGAGTCTAGATTAACCCAGATGAAGCCTAGGCTGTCGATGTGTACGTGAATAGGGAATAGACCGTTTGAATCTTTCTTGAACCCGTCCAAGTCTTGATACCTGGGTGCTTTGGCCAGGGATCCCTTGAAGCTATACGACCATCCTGTACACCCCGTCAGATATGAAAACAATAGATTTTGCGCGGCGCGCTGACTAGTACACTCTGGTTTGACATACCGTGGTACTTGCATGCAAGGATACTGGAGGTTCCGCAGTCCCGCTCAATGATTGGATATGCGCGATGTCGACAGATGTTATGGAAGGCATTGATGTTCCCTTCACGGTCCTTGATCAAGAAGAACTGGAAACCTGCTTCTGTGATTCGGACAAAGTCTCCTGTTTTCGGGAGTCGCAATTCATGGGTCACTAGCATCCATTTGCGGGAGAAGATGGCTCTTCTCTCCAGTTCGTACATCTCTGGAGATCTGTACCAAACGGACGGCAAAGCCAGGGTGGGCGTCTGTTCGGAGGTGCTGTCGGCCGGAGCCTTCACAAGGCCTAGTAGCCTGTTCATCTTGAGCTAATAGAAGAATATCTCACTGAAGGCTTTTGTATCAAGCAAAAGTTGGGACTGAGGGTCTCATTCGTAGTAGGTAGAATAAGGTCTACTTTGCTAAGACACTGCAGAACTGATTCACTATGCACGTCGTCTTCAACGTCCTCATGAAAATTGCCAATCTCCTTTCCGCACATTTATCATTTAATCTGTATACTCTTCTTGCTTTCGATTCCGTTCCGGTTCCCGTCCGCGGCCGTGATCATCCCACCTCGTATCAAGGTGGGGACGGAAGACGGCCCGGGTCCGGGTGGGCCAAACATGTCTCAGCGTCCCCGGGAATCAGCGACTCGCCGGATAGGCACGATATTCAATCTCTGCCTTTAGTGTGAAGGACAAAATTGTGAGATTGGTAGTCTTGGCAACTTGATAATAGGGATCAAGGTTGGATGATTCTAATCTACTGCCCGGTCTGTGTCGGAAACGGCCCGTCCGCCGGGGGCTCAGGAGTCGCTGGATGAGATAGCAGCTGTTGAACTCTCGTTATTGTCTAATATAGTTCTATCTTCAATTTGTTGATATCCTGGCAGGCAACTACCTAGGTAGGTGAGAGGTCATTGGAAATATCGAAAGTCGCTTGTCTAATGCTTCTACGCTTGCCGACTCGCTTCTCTGGTTCCTCCACACATTTACAGATCCAGGCAGACAATGACGCCTGTTAGTAATGATCGAAGCCCGAAATATGGGTGCCGAGCCAATGGAAGCCAACTCCGTTGCATAATTATTGGTGCAGGGTCAGTCTTGAACATGCCCAGGAAAACCGTCAGTTTGAGCTAACATTGTGTCTCAGGGTATCAGGTTTGCTGATGGGTACGATAAGTTCCCCTTGTCTTCAAAGATATGCCCCTTTTGCCAAGGATGTCCCCTTTGAACTCACTCTGATAACATGTCATTATATATCAGCATACAAACTCCGCAAGCATTTCAGTGGCAACATCACATTCTCAATTTATGAGAAGTCTCCTGATCTAGGAGGAACATGGTTCGAGAACAAATACCCAGGTCCGTTGTTCACGCATGAAAACACGAGCAATAAAGCCCGTCATAATATGACAAAATGATCGACTGATCAATCAATCCCACTCCAGGGTGTGCTTGTGACGTTCCAAGCCACATATACCAGTACCCATTTGCCCCGAATCCGTCGTGGTCAAAATTGTGAGTGCCTTGCCTGCGGCCCTTCGACTTCGCGAACTATTCAGTAACAGAATACTGAGTCCCTGTATCCAGCTACGCATCATCTGATGAGATTCAGGCCTATCTGAAACGTTTTGCTGGCGTTCATGGCCTCGACCAGTTCATCCACTTCAACAGTAAGGTCATCGAAGCGAGGTGGTCTGAGACTTCAGCGACATGGAATGTCAAGGTCGATGGGAGGGCAGATGTCATTCAGTCAGAGATTTTGGTCAACGCAGGCGGCATCCTTAACAACCCTAAACTTCCTAGCATACCGGGTTTCTCAAACTTTGCAGGCCAGCAACTTCACACGGCAAGCTGGGACTCCAGCGTAAAGCTTGATGGGAAGAGGGTCGCCGTCATTGGTGCCGGTGCAAGCGCCGTTCAACTACTACCCCAGATTCAGCCATTGTGCAACCAAGTCGATGTCTACATCCGAACCCCGTCGTGGATCACGGCACCTGATGGAATCGCTTCGGCTGATCCTGAGAATCCGAACCCGGTCTATAGCATCAAAGACATGGAGCGATTTGCCAATGACGAGGACGCCTACCTCGAGACTCGCAAGGAGCTTGAAAACTATTTGTGTGTGGTCGCCAAACTTGCTCTTGGCACCCTTCAGAACTGACATTAATTCCCAGCAACGGCAACTTCCTTGCCAACTTCAAGAAGACTCCTCAGCAGAAAGATTTGAAGGCTCAATTCGAGGCACGTATGAGGGAAGTCATCACAGACAAAACCCTACAAGAGAAATTGATCCCGTCATTCGAGGCTGGGTGCAGACGGATCAATCCTGGTGAACAGTACCTCGTCGCGTTACAGAAACCTAATGTCCACGCGAATTTTGATCCTATTGAAGAAATCACGGCTACTGGTGTCGTCGTATCAGGAGGCGTGGAGCATCCAGCTGATGTACTCATTGCGGCCACTGGGTTCGATACCACTTTCAGACCTCGGTTTCCTATCATTGGTCGGGATGGTCTCAATTTGCAGGACGTGTGGCGTTTTGACCCGGCCTCCTATATGGGAATTGGGGTGGCAGGTTTCCCCAATTACCTCACTTTTCTTGGGCCAAACACGCCTATATCACATGGTAGCCTAATGGGTGAGTGCAGTGATGGCGCAAGTGCACTTTTATACGATGTTGACATGACCATCAGGTTCCCTTGAGGCAACAAGCGACTACTTCATCCGTCTTCTGAGAAAGGTGCTACGAGAAAGGGTTCGGTCTTTCGATGTGCGAAGGGAAGCACAAGATGACTTCGTTAATCACACAAATGCGTACATGCAAGATATGGTGTGGACAGGGAGATGCAACAGTTGGTGTATGGCTCAGTCATTCTCTCAAACTTAGAATGTATCAGACCTATTGCTGACCACCCAACACTCCTCAGTCAAAACGAACGGAAGAGTCACGGCATTATGGCCCGGCAGCTCATTGCATTACATTCAGACTTTGGCGGAAGACCGATGGGAGGATTATGAGTGGAGATACACAAAACAAAATCGGTTCAGTTACTGGGGCCCAGGCATCTCATGGGTAGAAGACCCCTCTATCGATCCCCTAGGGGTTGAGGAAAGTGACAGCCGTGTTACAACGGCAACAATTCCTCACAGTGGGGATGACATGAGCTTCTATCTACGGAAGCATGTTCCATTGCCTGATGATTTCAGTAGAGTGTAACTGAGGTCCAAATTCGGAGCCTCAGAAATAAAGTCAACTGGTAGTAAAGAAAAGGACAAAATACAGCACTTCAGATCGATCGAGTCCATTGTCGGACAAAAATGTCAACCGCGTGCTGAGATTCATATCCAGTGTTGCCAGTACACTGGTTTCGCTTCTACTCCGCATACGCCAGAAGACATAAATGGCGTCACAGTTCATATACGGATACGTCGAGTCACTCATGGTGTAATCTTCCAAATCGAGACCAGATCGCAAGAGTCAAATACTTGATATTGGCCGCTCCGTGATAGGATGGATATTCTCCTACTCTCCTACTCTCCTACTCTCCTACTCTCCTACTCTCCTACTCTCCTACTCTCCTACTCTCCTACTCTCCTACTCTCCTACTCTCCTACTCTCCTACTCTCCTATAATATAACCTCCTACCTAGCTAATTATAGTACCTACCGGGGGGAAGGGGGTAAATAAATTTATAATATTATTATTTTAAAATAATAATAATATTTAATTAATATTAAAATATTTTATTATTATAATTATAAAATAATTAAATTATATAACGCTTTTTATTTTAATATAATTTATTTATTAATTATTATATAAAAGCATTATATTTATTATATATATATAAAACTTTAAAAAATAAAACCACCTACTTTTTAATATGTTTTAATAATATATTAAGCTTTTAATATAAAAATAAAAAGGGTTTAATTCTTATAAAAATTAAATTCTTTTTAGTTTTAATTTAATTATTTATTAACTATTTCTCAGCTTAACTATATTCGACTTATTAAAAACTATAGAAATATAGAACGGAATTACGGAAATTTCATTTCCTCGCTAACTTATAAAATTTATTACTAATAAATTCAAAAATTTTTTAATATAATATAAATTCTAATATAATATTAAAATTTAATATAAAATAACCCCTTAATAAATTTTATTTATAATAGCGTTTTATTACCTTTTTATTAGCATTTTATTATAATATTTTAATTTTAATTAAATGTAAATTTTTAATATTATTGCACGCCTATATTAAGGAACCCCCCTCCCCTAGGTAGGTATATCCCCTCGTAAGATAATCTCCTAACCTCTTACTAGATAATTTCCTGTAGAATAACTTTAAATGTTTCTATAGTAAAATCTCCTTAACTACTTAGTCTTATAAAGTTACCTCCCACAAAAAAACACACCTCAGAGATAGGCAAGTCATAGTGGGTTGATACCCGAGGTTGCTGTAGACACGATATATCTCTCAGAGGAAGGCTTGGCAGAGAAGGGATCTCGCCCGGAAGGCGGTCCGAGCTCCGCGCTGGGACTTCGAAGTACCATATTTAGAGACCACGCATTGTTCACTGCAGTCAAACATTATCCCAACATGCTGCCGGCTTGACTCAGGCCTTCAAGCAACATGCCTTTCACGGTGCAATGTTACTTTCTAACTCCAGCCGCAGATGTGCCAAACAGCATCCTGCCTGTCCTGCACTACCGAAACGTGCTACCCCACCCCCGAACGGAAGTGACGGCCACTGAGTATCTGACTTCTAATCGATGGGAAAAAAGAGTGCGTTTCACCATTTTTCATGAGTTGCGCACTGTGCCATTTTCGCCGCTAACCTTGGAAGGGCACGTGGGGTCATATTGATATACGACACTTCCATCCAAACAGTCATGAATGTTACGGTGAGTGATTTCAACCAAGCTTGGTGTATTTTGTTATTGCATGAGGCCAAGTGATACTCTGAACAGATCCTGGACATTTAAATAGCTAATTTCTTGACAGGAATCTTTCAAGGCTCATCCAGGCTGCTACTAGGCAGAATAAAGGATGATCTTGAAGGCGCATTGGAAGTATCAGTGGCAACAGGCGACGTTATAGTGCTCCCAGCTGGCACTGCGCATTTCTGTCTGAAGAGCACGTCTGACTATCGCTATATCGGCGTCTACCCAGAAGTGAGTTACGAAGCATTTTTGCCTTTGAAATCGCGATTTTACAGAATAGGCTGTGACACGCCGTATCCCAAGGGAATCATGTTTTCATTTCTTGCGCACTCATTTCTGGAAGTGCCGTCTCACAAAGACTCTCCACTCTTTATCAATTACTTCTTCTCCCCTAACTGCATTTCCTTCTCCCGCGATTCACTAACGGACGATTTCGGTCCCTTCACGCTTTTTTCCTCCCCTGCTTACACCAACATAGGGATGTCCTCGTTGGACCAATGAGACGGGTAAAAATCCAGCAGATGCTTTTGGGAAGAGTATTCAGGATGTTGCCACGCCTGAACAAGACCCGGTGTACGGAGCAGAGGGTCCCCTAACGCGGCTGTGGAGACCAGGCGCGCCGAGCAAATTGTGACGAGTATTTCAAGTTGATTGGACCTTTCTTCCTCCCTGATATCATCCATGCACAAAAGGGTAGACGGTAGTACACCAGTTTTGCGTCGTGATTTTCACAGCCAGTACCTGGGTGCTTTCAACGACGAAAAACTGAGAAGTGATGTCAAGTGAGGTTAACTCGTAAAGATGCGAGAGAAAGACGGCAGTGAGGAAATTGCAGGCGTCGACATGGCTTCTGGTGACCACATTGAAGCCGACCAAGTGATTCCATGCACGGAGTCTGGAAAAATAGGCTCGCCCCCCTAAGTGATGCTGCGACAGCGAACGACCTTCTGCGCTTTACCACAGTCACTTAGGGATCTCAAGTGCTCTTTGGCATCACTTGTGTCGTCTTTGAGGAGATTCGAATAATCGGTGCATAACTGGTACAAACCAGTATTCCCGCCAAAGCCTCAGAAATTGTTTCAAGGCTTCTTCTCTTCCAACAACGGTGCCCTCTCATCTTTTGCGGCATCCACTGAGGCCTGCTGACCGGCCGCTTCTTGATGCCCCGAACGCGTGCCCAGGGATTTGATCCCGCCTGCAATGGCGCTGATAATGCGTCTGCCGTGGTTCCGAGCAGAGAGACTATTCCTCAAAGGTTTTTCATGTTCGACTGCTGGCTCCGAAGGGGTTGCAGGGGAAGAATCTGGAGTTCTCTCACGAGCAAGCGGCGGCTTTAGGCCCATGGCATACTTGCTTAACGTGTACTCATCCGGACTCGAAATGTTGGTGAAATACTTTTCCTGTACACTTGTGATGCCTTCCAAGACCTTTTCACGTGTACCACCACCAAACAAGCCCGGTACAATTGGGTCGTATTTGAAGAGACGAAGGGCAAGCTCACGGTCCTTGTAGAGGTACTTTGCTAGGACCTTCCAATCGCACCATTCGATGGAATACTGGATGAAACCACCCAGGGGGCGCTTCTGCTCATCATCGGCGGCAGACAGCAGCAACCTCGTCTCCACATGAGCACTGTCGAGCAATAGTTCATTGATTGGTTGTGCGATATTTTCGTAGAAAATCGCTGCAAATTCGCTACTCTTGTCTTTGCCGACCCTCTCGATGTGAGATGCGGCTTGATGTAGCCACCCAATCGATCGCCTGTCGGTGAAAGCCGCTCCTGTATATTCCGCCAGGAGTAATTGTGTCAGGAAGAGTTGGTATTGGCCTAAATCAGCCACAAGGTAGGAATGATCAATGCAGCTCTTGTAGACCCTTGACCAGTGTTCGTCAATTTTGTCTTGCAGACTGTCGAGCTCTTCGAGGAAAGGCACGTCGAGGCTCGGTTGTTCGAGTGCTTGCTCGTGCACTTTGAGGGCATGGACAATTTCCTCTCGGAGAGATGGTGTAAGACGTTCGTAATCGACATGAATTTGTAAACTCTGGAATGTGTCAATCGAAATTTGTAGCTGGGATTTAGGTGGCCGTGGCATATTCTTGTAGATTTAAAAGTAGGACGGCTGGTGCTAGTGGCTATATTCGGAATAACATCACGTACCGAAACTCGCATTTTGATCGCTTCGCGGGCACGTTGGAGGTTCTTTTCATCCATCTTCTTGCGGTACTCGGAGTTGAAGGGGTTGGGTTTGATGATCAGGACTCGGATAAGCGGCAAAGTGTCCCCTGAAGCAGTGGACGACGAGGGAAGGAAGAACACAGGGTCGCGGCGCAGACGCGGGTGGAAACATGTGGTGGTTCTCATATATTCCAGGTACACACACAAGTAGGCAGCTCTGTCGACTTTGCCTGTACGATGACGTAGATCGGCCACCCTTGAACACCCACCCGTCAGCCGGCTAAGGTCTCAGTGCTAAACATAGCTTGCGTACCTAGGTACCTAGGTAGCTTGCCGTCCCCTAGTGCTGCCGAAATGCAACATGATTTAGAGCCAACAGTCCCTTCGATGGAGTGGCCAGTACACAATCCTTCCCAGAAGAAGATGAAGCGAACCTATTTGAGTCTCCTCATGGTGGCAGCGTGTTGGCCGGATGAGGTCATAGCAACAGCCTCATGCAACCCACCTCCATGAGCTGTCCAGTCAACTCCCAAAGATTCTTCCACAAGTACCAAGGTATTCACCATTTCAGCCGCACGTAAACCAACTGCGATCTGCTGTTTCAGATATTGAAACCCTTCCATGACTTACACTAGCCGAAAAGTAGGCCATGCCGCCCACCAAGGCCACCTACTCGCTTCCTGTGGGCTTGGATGAGGGCCGGTTCAAGGCCAGGGAATGAGCTGCTCAGGAGGCCACTCTTCGCCTGTTTATTTCAAGTGACAAATCGCGATCGTGGCTCAGTGCAGTTGGTATTTAGTTCAAACATTTTCGAATCCCGACCTGACATGGCTTGGAACATATTATTTGTTACAGACCCAGTATTTGGACTGTTTGGAGACGCCCTTGTTTTGTCCGGCCTGTCCTGAGCTCGAGGGCCACCTTCACTTCACAGGCGGTGGTTCTATGTATCTCTGAGTTATGTATACGTAAACATCGTTAAGCAAAGGGCAATGCGTGACGACGGGGAATGACTCCGGCAGCTTCGCACGTGAGGATGGACAGGCCACCTTCGGCCATCCTTCTGCCCAAATCTCACACTTTACAATGCAGAAATTCAAGAGTTGTTGGATGTTCCATTGTGACTACCCATTATAGAACTCTGAGGTCTAATACAGGCGGCCAGACAGTGGCCCGTGAAGACCAACCAACCCAGACTTCCTCCCCTCTGGCCCTCTGTTCGGGACCTCAGGGGACAACCCGATGGGAGTGGGGTTTATAAGTATTTAATTGAAGAGGTCACCCTGTTGGATTATTCAGTCGCTGATACTGTGGTGCACACTCTTACACAACGTTTGGCATGCGGCGAATTTCGAACCAATACATTTAACGCGAAAAGAACGTCTTTATATTTTGACGACAAATACGTCCAGCTGGAATTCTTTTGCTCATTGCAAATACTCCCGGGAAGCAACTCAGACGAATCAGTAATGGCTCATAATCGTCGAGCTCATCCAGAATTGTTGGATGATTTTGACTTTTATATACAATTTGGGACCCATGTCCTTACCCTGGCAGGGATGGTTGGGGTTGTCGGATGGGCTACGGGCGTGAATGGCGCTCTTATGGCACTGACAGCAAGAATATGGAGAGGCAGTGGAACTATTGATGATGAGGAAGCCCTGCGGAGGAACCTACGAGCTGCAGAGGCTGACCAAGGTGGCTTAGCAAGCCGTGTCGCCCGCGCCTTGATGGAGCTTGCGTACAGGTTCGCCCCTCGCAGTCGGGGAGCTGCAAGAGTGGCCCGGGCAATAAGCCCTGAGAGGCCGATCACTAGGAGCTCAGAAAACCCAGATCCGGCTGCAGGGGAGAGCGTCGCATTGAGAGAGCTACAACGGGCGGAGGGGGAGTTGAGGGCTGCTGAAGCCGCTGCTCGAGCCGCTGCCGAAGCCGCGAATGCAGAGCGGAGGATGCTTCAGGAGGAGGAGCGTCGGAGAGAACAAGTCAGAAAGGGGAAGCAGCCTGCATCACAAAATCTTCCCATCCGCTCTGGAACCAGTGCTGGCCCCTCTAACCCGCGTCCGGATTCCAATCGGGAATCTGCCAGGTCAGAGATGTGCAGGTGTGGGAAACACCACATCGACTCCAAGTCTGGCAGGGCGCGTCTTTGCAAGAAATGTTACAAGAGTTCATTGGGAAACTAGCGCGCGGAGATGAAACAATCACCTGATGGGATTTGAGTCCTATTCGAGGAGGCTGATTTGGCATTGACAGGGTTTGCTTCCATTGCAGTCGAAGTCTTGGTTCTTTTGAACAACGTACCAGTGCTGGATGCTGTGTTGAGTATACGACTTGTCTACAGGTGTCTCTCTAGATTTAGCATTGCACTGGTTGAATACAGCGAGCCAAAATTTCAAGTTGAGCTAGATGCCCACCATGTACCAATTATTACCGTGGGTCTCCGCAACGATGGAAAACGAGGAAACCTCGCAGGAAAGGACAGACGATCACTTCGCGCTACCATACGGACGTGAAATGAGAACGTCATCATAACACAAAAGGATTATGAGGAAACAAGTATTCTGCTTCTGGCTGTAGGTATGGCGTGGATACCAGGACTTCCTTTTCTGTGAACACGTCTGAATGGTGGGCGGGACACAAAAGAAGACATGTACCTGGTGTTTCAGGCCCGTTCGGCCGGCCGATTATGAGTCTCTTCCCACCCTAGGACCTAGTTATTGTCATCGGATACTATGTAACGCACGTATCTCTCTCGCAACATTGAACTTTTAGTGTTGTATAAATCCAACGATTACGTACCTAGGTAGAAGGCAGAGCTGATGAACATGTCGCGTGAGATGGATGTCAAGCGTGGACCGAAAGTCAAGGGTGATAAAAGGCTTTCCGTACCTGCGTAACCACACTTGAATATGTGAGATAGTGACTGTGTTGATAGATCACCCTGTCATATGAAAACAGGCAGCTGGCACTTCAACAAACTACACAGTATCACAACTCGAATGGCGCCGAGGATCAGCTAAGTCGAGGCCATCATGCGTCCTAGAGGCGTGGAGGCCAGCCTCGGGGATCTCCGGGATAATAGTTCCAAGAGAAGCATCTACATGGCGACCCACATGCGTATGCTTAGCAGGGCGATGGTGATCTGCTCCAGCACAAACTCTTCGGGACTATTGGCGTATGGACAGGCTGAAGTTGAGGGGGTCCCGGGGTTGCACGGACTGAGAGCAACCTGACTTGCAGCTCGGCTATTCAGAAGGTTTCGGTCTTGAATCGGGCTTTTTGTACACGCATCGGCTGAACGAGGTACTTTTCCGTGGTAAGTTGACGTATTGGCAGGATGGGGGGGGGGGGGTGGCGCTGCTGAGAAGGCGGAACACTACTTAGATCGATGCCTTTGTGGTTATTAGAATAATAGATGAATCGATTTCCTTAAACCCCAAGGACTTGAATGTTCCTAGGCAGCCCAGTTTCAAGGATTTGAGGATCCGAGTGTTTGTGTCTGCATGCTTCTGGGAGGGCCTTCACCACCCTCAAGGTTTCTCGTTCTCCGATCGAGTATCTCGCCTCCGCATCTCCGAACTGAGAATAGATATACATCACCGTCCACATTCGCTTTATCCAGGAATCTATCATCGCGGTCGCAATCGGTGTCCCTACAGTCTGGAACAAGGCCGCCCTAGTGGCCATGTTCAAAGCATCTAATTTAAGTGGAACTGTAAGGACTCATCCGGAGCCTTATTTACATTCTCCTGCACGTACAGGGACACAGTCTTGAATGCTTTTACGTGTTTCTTTGTCCACTTTGCAAGTGATGTAGATGTGAAAAGCAAATTCTAGTCAATGTTTAGGACTATTTGGATTCTCTGAATTCCTCTATTAAACGGGAACAACGATAAGTGTGTCAAAAGGACAAGGCAATATATATATACGTAGGTGGGTATTCAAAGATAAATTCGGCAAGTTTTCCAATCCGGGGATTTTTCATAGAAACTTCCCAGTAAACCCAACATCTATTCAATCAAGTAAGCTACATAGTACTTGCAATGCTCCATTTTATCCAAACAACAATGAGTATGGACAAGCACTAGAGATAATGTATAATTTACATCAATGCAGTGGGTCATTCAAACATCATACATTCTTTCCACATAACTGCCCTTAGGCATCATTGGGCAATGAGCAGGAGGAACAGGTCGCATAAATCACGCCCCCCTTGCCATTATCATCTACAAGAGACTCCTTACCTTTCCTCCTAATATATCCGGAACCATTTCATCGCCGAATTTGAGACATCTCGGGTCTGAGTTCCATGTGTGACATAGAAGAGTGAGGCTCGACTTTTTTTCAACTTACCTAGGGGCATAGAGCACTGGCTACTACCCGGAAATTCCTCAAGGTCCGGCGAGGCTGGATAATACTTGTGTAGGGGTTTCTCAGAACTTGTTATAAGGATTATACGAATGCATGATATGATACGTAATGACATCCGAGGACTTCAGGAGACGATTTGGGGTGTCCCTGAATTCTCTGGCTGTAAGCTTCTAGGATGGCGCAATAGTGGAGGGAGTAGGAGCAGTCCAAGCTAGATCTGGTGACCCAGCTGCTACAGATGTAAGGATGGGTAAGGTTTCCAGCGTCTCCGACCGCTAGTCGAGACTTGCAGGCGGTCAAGCGCTGATGGTGTGTTCACGTCTAAGAGCATAATCACGGAGGAAAGTCAGCTTGGTCTGGTAAACAAACAGGGCACGCTATACCCCTTTCGGAATTCTTTATCAGATACTATGCATTTAAAAACACTTAAACTCAGACTAGTCTTATAGAAAGATTAGAAACTTGGCAACTTCTTACTTCTGTATGTAACTAGCTCAGCACGAAAGTTACTTTACAGGTGTAATTACCAGACCGACTTCCCTCCGTGATCAGGGTTGATACTTGAGGGTTTGAAGGCAGGGTGATGACGGGAACCCCCCCCCCAGCCTTCAAACCCTGGGTGAGGTGGTGATGTTTACCCTCGAGTCATACGGTTAATAAGGGAAGCATTCCGTACGGATACATGCGCTTTGGCGGTGGCAAAGCAGGGCGAGTCTAGCCTCCCTCTCGGTCGCCCTTGCAGAGGGGGGGGCCAATCCGCAGACGCAGGGTCCGTCGGGCTGGCTGGCTGGGCCACAGCCAAAACAGGCCTTGAGTACTTAAGTACCTACCTACCTAGGTAGGTAGACTGTCGGCTAGCAGATGGACGCCTGATAAGATGGTGGAAGTGCTAGTGTGTGTGAACCTCTCGGGCTACAACTGATCGACGTCGGCCGATTATCCGCCGTTGCTGTCGGACGGTCAGACGGTGCAGTCTGCCAGTTCGTGTTTGACGCATGCACCCCAGACTGAGTTGATGAGTGGGTGGAGTCGGTGGCGAAGGGGGGTTTTGTTTTTTGCTGGTTTGATTATTCCGACCGACAGTCCGACAGTCCGATCGTTCCAGGTGGTCGAGCTAGACGGGCGCCGACAGGGCCAGAAGCTCTCGGGATGTTGCATATTCGCCGTGCGCAATGTACGGAGCACATCCTGCCTTGCCTGCGTGGTTATGCACGGCATGAAGAGCGTCAAGGTTCATGCGGTGCGACTCGTGGGCTACTGTACTATATGTGCTATAAGCTGACAGCCGCGAGGAGGATTCATAATAAGGCTTCCAAGGGTTTTGAGACGGATTATGAGGTGTTGTTATAATTGCCCCCGGGTGAAACACTGGATTCCTGGGCTTATGGGTCCCGTCTCACGATGGCTGTAATAATCCCGCAGCTTCTCTCCGTTTCTTTTCTGAAGGTTACCCTCGGCTGCATTGCTGGTTTGGATGTCTACAGTAGAGCAGTGTGATTATTGGGCAGAGGTGGTGTGCAGGTGATTGTGTGCCTGTCCAATCGGCTCGGAACTTACAGACTGCCAGATTTGCATGTCTTGGGTTTCGTCAGCTCTGTTTCTGCCAGCATTTTAGGCTGATGAGCCGATGAGGTAGCATATTGCAGGTCAACCGATCAGCCCGATGTGGAAAATCTTATGAATCCTCTCCCTTGGAATCGAGGATCCCATTCCCACCATCCCAAAACTCATCCCTTGTGGCTCCCTTGGCCGCCAGCTCGTCTTTTTGTGACTGGTTGGCTGGCCTGGCTGGTCGTGTGCAGCTGTCAGCTTCCTGCGGTGACTGTTGAGTCTTGACCCTCCACTTGAGCTCCCCCAAGCTGCAAGGCCCACATTCCAGTCCCACTGCTCCCTATAACGCTGTCCCTGCCCAGTAGAAATGTACCCCGTCCCGCACACCCGACCCCTACCTCCACCGTAGCACGTATCCACCGTGGCACGTAGCACGTAGCACGTAGGTACCTAGGTACGGAGTACGGAGTACCGTTCAGGCCGTTGCACACCACACGCTACTACTGTACGGTAGAGGTATCGCGTACCGAGGGAGGAAGGAAGGACTCACAGCCACACGCTTTCCCGTCGAACCATCTAGTCACAGGCTTACAGCTGTTCTGGCAGTCTGGGTCCCCCTCCCCCTCCCCAGGCTCAAGCATTCCCAGCACTCGCAGCCATTCCCAGCATTCCAAGCTTCCAAGCAAGGCCCAACCTTCGACCCCTTTCCCACCAATCCACTCTAAACCCACAATCCGCAGTCCAGAGTCCACAGCCGACACTTCCATCACCCACCAGCTTCGACCTGTCTGACGCCAGCGAACCGAGTGTCCTCACCTCACCACCATCGCCAAACGTCCTTCGTCATCTTGGGCAGTTTTTCGCTTCCGCCCTGTCTGTGCGTGCCATTGCTTTGATCAAGCTGAGGCCCGTCCTTGGTCCTTGCCGCCAACACGACTCGGCCGGACTACCGATCAGAGCGAAACCCTGCGCAACAAACAGCCCCAACATCAAGCCCTCGAGCCCTCGCTCGACCCTGCCCAGCCCTGATCTGACACGACCAAACCTAGCCTGCACAGGACTAGCACCACTGCCACCCTCGGCAAAAACTCCTCGAGCTCGTCTTTTCCGTCCCTCAACCTCGTCCTCGTCCTGCTTGCTTGTTTCCTTTTGTTTGTTGCTGTTACTGCCTCTTGATGGGTTGACAAGCCAGCATCCCGCCCTCCTTTGACTCGAGCTCCAGTTGCATCCAACGGCTTGACCGCCATCCAACGACACCCACCGACTCTTTTGAACCCTCCACCCCCCCTGGCAGACGCGGCCCACTGCACCCGGCTCCTACCGCCGACTCTTACTCCCGACACAAGTCACAAAACGCCCTTCCACCAAATACTACTCTGGGATAATCGCCAATGACGATTATCCCACAGCCCTACTAGACGGCTAGATAAACAAATGATGCTGCGACGGCCTCCTGGCGAGGGACGGCATGTCGTCCAGCAACCAAACAACAGGAAGTTCTTCTGGGTCCTCGCTGCCCTGCTGCTTCCCGTCCTCCCTCTCGTCGAAGCTGTCGACTTCCACTCGGTCGAGCATCCGCCACAACCACCCGCTTTTGCCTCGCCATCGCTAGCTGCCCCTCGCGCCGCCGAACCTCACCCGCATCCCCATCACCCCGACCAACATGGCAAGCCTGCTAGGGCCAGGGCTCAGCCCCGCCACGAGTCCCCCCTCGAGGGGGACGGTGTCATCCGCAATCTTGCTGCGACTGCGCTGACACAACCCGAGGTCGACACCCCGCACTCTGCCTCGCGCAGGAAGAGAACCAACACACAATCCATCAAGGAGGAACATCCCTCATACGGACAACAACGACAACAACACCAGCAACAAAACATCCAACCCTACGATGCGAGCGCTATCTCCGCTGCGGCTCCGGACCTCTCCCAAGGGCGGTCCGTCCGAGCCCCTTCACCGTTGACCCCCGACAGGTCGATTAATGATTGGGAAGTGGAAGATTTTGTTCTTTTGGCGACCATCGATGGAGACCTTTACGCAACCGACCGGACGAATGGCAAGGAGCGCTGGCACATCTCCCTCGGCCAGTCCATGGTCGAGACAAAACACCACCGCCAGGTCAAGTCACCCGCAGATGCCGACTCCACCATCTGGGACCAGAGCGTCTGGGCCATCGAGCCCACCGGCGACGGTGAGATCTACATGTACGCCCCCGGCAAGACCGATGGCGTCATGGCCACCGGCTTGTCCATGAAGGAGCTCGTCGAGAAGATGTCGCCCTACGAGAACAAGGAGTACGGCCTCGTCTACACGGGCAAGAAGGAGACCAATATTCTCGCCCTCGATGCTGCCACCGGCCGTGCCATCCGGTGGTTCGGGCCAACCGCATCCACTGCCGAGGACTATGATAGCTGCCCCCGTCCCCTAGACCCAGTCGCCAGCGCCGACTCCGAGGAGTGCTATGGCGGCACAATCACCTTGGGGCGCACAGAGTACACGGTCGGTATCTCCAACCCGCGTGGGTACCCTGTGGCTACGCTCAAGTACTCCGAGTGGAGTCCGAACATCAAGGACGAGGACCTGATCCGGCAGTACTCCACCACAATGGACAAGCTCTACATCACCAGTCAGCACGACGGCCGCGTCTATGGTTTCGACTTTGACCGGGGCGCTCAGCGCCGTCAATCCTTCCTCGAGCACCTCCCGACCCCGATCGCCAGGGCCTTCGACGTCATCCGCCCGGCTCGCAGCACCAACAACCCGTACGAAGAGGACGACAAGAACCCGGAGCTCATCGCCCTGCCGCAGCCCGCTCTCCCGGCCAAGGACGAGCACGAGGCTCTGGTGCGGAGTGGTGCTATATTCCTCGACCAGATTGCCGGCAATTGGTATGCCATGTCTGCTCGGGCGTACCCTATGGTGACCAAAGCTCCAGTGGCCCCCATAACCGAGCTCGACTGGTTCCAGGGAGACGAGAAGCTTTCCGAGGTTTTGGTGGGCCAGCATTTCCTTGGCAAGCCATGGAACAAGCCCCGGATTCCACTCCTACCAGGGCCCTCCAACCCGGCAGGCTCAGACGTGCCCCAGCTGGATGGCCCTCGGGAGGATCACCCGGATGTCCCCACTATTGTGACTGATGCCCCCAGCCCCAGCAGCACTGTCATCGAGAGGGTCAAGAAGCTCCCTCAGGAGGCGGCCAACAGTGCCATCGAGGCATTCACCAACCCCTTCGTCGCACTCCTCTTCATGACAGCCCTCTTCGTGTATCGCCATGAGATTATTCGTCGCGTCAAGGGAGTGCCGAAACAATCGTTGCGGTGGACAAAGGGCGTCCTAAAACAACAAGGCTTTAACGTTGACCTGGACGACGACTCATCAGACGAGACACCGGAGACTCAAGTCGCAGAAAATGACCAAGCAAACGAGAGGCTCCCGGCCGAGCCGGTCGGCGCTGCGAGGGAGGCTGTTAATCTCGGTGACGACACGCCCCCAGACCCGGCCACTCCTCGCGCTCCAATTGACATCGCTGCGCCGATCCAAGTCCAGGGTGACATCCCGGTGGATGCAGCGCAGGCTCCTACCGAGCCGAAGAAGAAGAAGGCTCACCGCGGTCGGCGTGGGGGAAAGCAACACCGCAAGAACAAGAAGGGAGATAATGGCAATGGGTCCGCCGAAGATGAGGCACTTAATGACGTGGAGGAAGCAGTGAATATGGCCAAGAAACTGGGCGAGACGGCCCGGGGGCCCGAGCCCGATATCCAGACGGTGCCTGACGACGTAGGGAACGTGTCCGTCCCAATCCTCAAGATCGATGACAGCCTCGAGGTCATCCAAGAGCAGCAGTTGGGCACGGGCAGCAACGGTACCATCGTCTTCGCCGGCAAGTGGCAAGACCGGCCAGTGGCGGTCAAGCGAATGCTGCGATCGTTCTACGACATCGCAACGCGAGAGACGCGGCTGCTGCGCGAGGTCGACCTGCACCCTAACGTCATCCGGTATTATGCCCAGCTCGAGCGTGGTGACTTCATTTACATAGCCCTGCAACTATGCGAGGCGTCGTTGGCGGATGTTGTCGAGAAGCCGTCACACTTCCGTGCGCTGGCGGAGCTCGGATCCAAGAACCCGCTCGGGGTTCTAAAGCAGATCACAAGGGGGCTGGACCATCTCCATTCTCTGCAAATTGGTCAGTGCTATATGTCATCATATGCCCGTTTCTGGGCACCCACTTCTAGGTTGGGTCTACTCACAACCTGTTTACTGACACGAAACAGTCCATCGTGACCTGAAGCCACAGAACATTCTGATCACTACTGATATGGATGGCGAGCCTCTCATCTTGGTTTCCGACTTTGGTCTTTGCAAGAAGCTGGAGAATGGCCAGTCATCTCTCGGTGCTACAACAGCCCACAACGCCGGTACAGCTGGCTGGCGGGCTCCGGAGCTCTTACACGACGATGACGCGGCGCCTGGCCCGATGCTTGTAGACGCAAGCTCCACGCATAGTGGCACCGCGAGCAGCAGCCAGCATCAGGGTGAGAACCGGCGACGCGTGACGCGATCGATTGACATCTTCTCTCTCGGCATCGTCTTCTTCTACGTGCTCACCCAGGGCTCGCATCCGTTCGACTGCGGCGGCTCCTTCATGCGGGAGGTCAACATTCGCAAGGGCACCTACAGCCTCGATAGGCTCGAGGTACTAGGCGAGTACCAGCGCGAGGCCACACACCTGATCTCAAAGATGATCAGCGCGAACCCCAAGGAGCGTCCGAAGACCAAGGATATTCTGGTGCACCCGTTTTTCTGGTCTGCGGAGAAGCGTCTGACGTTCCTCTGCGATGTATCTGACGCTTTCGAGCGCGAGCCACGTGACCCGCCCAGCCTGGCCCTTCAAGCCCTTGAGGAGGGCGCACACGAGGTCATACCGAACGGAGATTTCCTTTCTCGCCTGCACAAGGACTTTGTCAACTCGCTCGGAAAGCAGCGTAAGTACACGGGGTCTCGCATGCTTGACTTGCTGCGCGCGCTGCGCAACAAGAAGAACCACTTCCGCGACATGCCGGAGGCGCTGCAGGAGAAGATCGTCGGGCACCGCGCCATGGAGGAAGGCTATCTGCTTTACTGGACCACTCGGTTCCCCGACCTGCTACTCTACTGCTGGAATGTGGTCCGACATGAGGACGTTGGGTTTGACGAGGATATCCAGCTGAGGAAGTACTACCAGCTCAGGAGGCCGGATTAGTCCTTAATCCGCTTTAGGAGGAATAAGAGAATGAATGCACGAGAAAGGAAGGACTGGATGGAGTATTGTTCGTTCAAACAAAAAAAAAAGGGTGGTTGGTTGGTTTGTCGGTCGGTTATGTCCGGGTAGGCGGTGGCTAGCAATGAATGATGCATATGCCCAGGTGGGCTGATGGGAATCATGCCTGGCGTGGGTGGCTGGGTTCTAGGATCAAAATGGTGTTACTGGACTGTATTGGTGGTCGCCCAGGATGGGGTTGGGAGGTTAGGACGTAGTGAAAGATGAATGTGCAATGAACGATGTTCACGACAGATATGATATCACTGGTGAGCCCTGCGGAGCCTCATCTTCAGGCAAACCTCAGTGCTCTTTGTGCAAGATATGCACAGCATTGGGGTCCAGCACCAGTCAGTGCATTTCACCCCAGGCGTGCATACTCTTCAAGCCAATGACATGCCATCAAAGACATCTCTCTGCCAGTTCAGATTCTGGTAGAAACGGTATCTGCTGAGCCCTGTCATACGGGGCACTTCCCAGCCCCCAGAAAGTACCCGTGGGCCTCGGCTTCTACTTACCCACTACTGGCGTGGTGGGTACTATAATCCCGTAACGGCCAAAACCCCGCAACACTTACACGTTCTTTTTTTACGTAGTTTTCCTATTAAATAATAAATTTAAATATAATTTTTACTATATATAACCTATATATTCTAATTTTTATTATAAATATTTAATTAAGTAATTAAAAGTTATTTATATTATTTAATAATACTTAAAATACTTAATTTATAATATTTTAAATCTTTATAATTAATTATATATTTTATATTTATTTATTATTTAATTATTATATTTTAAAATAAATTTTTATTATAGATATTTAATTATTATATTATAATTTAAAAATATTTATAATTTTATATAATTAAAAATAAAATTAAAATAAAATAATATATATTTTATAATATTTAATAAAATTATTATAAATTAGAGTATTTTAAAAAAAATATATATTAGGAATTTAAATTAAAAAAACTTTTAAGAATTTTAATTTAAGTATTTTATAATAATTATTTAAAGAATTTTATAAGATTTTTTTATTATATTAAATCTATTAATATTTTTAATTAAATAAAACTATTTATATAATTTTTTAATTATTTATAATTTTTTTAATTCTAAAAAAAGAATATTTTTATATAATATATCTAATTTTTTTATAATAATAATTTTAATTTAATTATTTTTATAATTATTAATTAAATTAATTTTTTTTATTAATTAAAATAATTATTATTAATTAAAAATATATACTTTTTTTTTATTTTTTAAATTAATATTTAAAATTAAAAAAATTATTAATAAAGTTAATTAAAATAAAATATAAAACATATAAAATTATTAATTATAATATTAATTCTTTTTTTAATTATTTAAAAGATTATTATATTTATTATAATTTTATTATTTTAAATATATAAAATAATAATAAATATAATAATATAATTAATAAATTTAATAATTATTTTATTATTATTATAATTTAATATTAATTAAATAAAAACTTTAAAATTTTTAATTTAAATAATTATAAATTTATAACTTTAATTAATACTAATAATACTTTTAATATAATTATTCCCTTATATTATATCTTTAAAATTTAATTAAATTATTATTTTATTAAAATAAAATAATTTAATAAAAAAATTTAATTTATTTAATTAAATATAAGATTTTTTAATAATATAATTATATTTAATTAATTTTATTATTTTAATTAATATTTATTTAATTATTATATTAAATTTTAATAATAAAATATTATTTTAAAAAAATAATTTAATATTAATTATTATTTTTATTTTAATTAATAAAAAAAAAATTTATTTAAAATAATATAAAATAAATAAGTTTTTAAAAACATAATTTAATAAGAATTTTTTTTTAATAGTTTTATTAATTATTATAATATTAAAATTACTATATATACCTATAAATTTAATATTCTTTTTATTTTTTTATTATTATATTTAATTTATAAATTTTAATTTATAAATATTAAAATTTTTTAATATTTAAAAAAAAATATTAAAATATATTATAAAATTAAATTTAAAATAATTATTTTACAGCTTTTTATAAAAATTTTATTTATAAAATAATTAAATTAATAATTAAAATAGTATTTATATATAAATATATTATATATAATTTTAAAAAAATTAATTTTTAATTATTTAAATAATAAATTATATTAAATAAAATAATAAATTATAATATAAAATTCTTTATCTTATTTTACTTAAAATTATTATTAAATTAATTAAAAAAATACTTAAAAAAAAATTAAAATATTAAAATATATAATTATATATTATAATTATTTATTTAATAATAATATTTAAAAAAAATTAATTATTATTTTAATAATAATATTAAAATTAATTATTTATAAAAAATAATTTAATAAAATTAATTTTAATTAATTATTAATATTTAAATATTATTATAATAAATAATAATTTATTAAAAAAGAATATAAATTTAATAAAAATATAATTATATTAATTTAATTAAATAAATTTTATAAAAAAACCATAGCTATAAAATAAAAAAAAAAGATTAATAAATAAAAAAATAATTATAAATTATTAAATAATTATATATTTATAAAAATAAAATTAAAATATTATATATTTAAAATATATTAAAATTTTATATTAATTATTAAAAAATTATTAATTATAAATTAAATAAAAAATTAATTATAAAAAAATATAACTTAAATTTTATTATTTAATTAAATAAAAAAAATATTAAAATTAATTAATAAAAAAAGATTATATAAAATTACTTAATATAATTTAAAATAATTATAAATTAAAATATTTACTTAATTTAAAAATATTCATAATAATATTAAATTAAAAAATAATAACCTTATATTAAAATTAAATAATAATAATTATATTTATTTTAATTATAATAATAAGTTTTTATAATTTTATTTTATTATTAATTTAAATTAATTATTAATTTAATAAAATTTAAAATTAATAAAAAAGATTTTAATTAAAAAAAAAGTATTTAATATATATAATTTAATTAAATTTAATTATAATAATTACTTAAATAATAATATATTTAATTTAAAAAAAAAATAAAATTATTAAAAATATAAACTATTTTTTAAATATATTAATAAACTTTTTAAATATATCTTTATTATTATTAATTATATAAATTTATTAAAATTTTTTAAAATATATTAATAAAAATAATAATATTAATTTTTTAATTTAATTAATAAAATATTTATTATTAATTATAATTATTTTATAATTAATATAATATATAAAAAATTATTAATTTAATTTTAATAAAAATTAATTATTTTTTTTAATTTAAATTAATTTAAAATTATTAAAATAACTTTATTTTTATTAAATTAAGTATATATAATATATTAATAAAGAAAATAATAAATTATTATATTTGAATTTATTGTTTGAGTGGGAATCCTATGTAAAAAAAGAATGTGTAAGTGTTACGGGGTTTTGGCCGTTACGGGATTATGGCGCCCCCTACGCCGCAGGCGTAGGGGGGCAGGGAAGGCCTGCCCCCCGGGTAGGTAATTTTATACGGACATGTCCCCAACGGTGATGCAAGACCCGGAGCCTTGTGCACTTCCCCACGGGTAAGCACTAAGTGGAACCAATGGCATGCCGTCAAAGACATCTCTTCACCATTTTTGGATCTATGGTGATGGAGGTCCATCGGTCGCTGAGCCCTGACAACCAGGGGTTTTCCCGGTCCCATTGGTCAACACGGCTCTGTATGCAAGATCTTGTACGCCTCTTTGAACCTCGCGCATCGGCACTTATGCGCCTACGTCCCACGGCAGATATACTCAGAGCCAATGACGGAACATCAACACCACTCCTTCAACACTTTACGTTTGCTGCCGAAGAGACCACGCATGAGTGCTGAGCCTGGATAGCCCTACAATATGCATATGGTGTCTCATCCCCAGGCTACACGTTTCTGTCGCCTGAACCTCGCACATGCCACCTCTGACATATGGCACCCGCCATGCAATGCGCGCCCTCGGAACCAATGACGGAGCATCCACGACACCTCTCGAGAAATTCGTAATCCAGTAGCGACGACACTTGCTGAGCCCTGATGTACCTAGCTGAATTCAATGTTTTGCTTTGCGCTGTTCTCATTTTGATCGATAACCTTAGCTCCAGGCATTGCAAGAGAACAACCTTCTCGGATACCTGAGATCGGGCTGCTCCTCCCGCAGCCTTTGGAACTGTGTACTGGGATCCTCACTGGATCTCAGGTGCACCGCTGCTTCCAAAATTGGGGTTCTCACCGGTGCATGACCAGGTCGTCCCCAAGGCTGTCGCCCCGAGACTCGTACGAGACTGACTGTCAAACATGGCAGGCTACGATGGACGTTCAGCACCTGCCCAGCATCTACTACATGCGCCCGTGCTATTCCTTGGCCTAGCAATGTACCTAGGTATGTAATATATGATATTGGGGCGAATTTTCTCTGGTCGAGCTTGTAGGGTTAGAAATTTCTATGTTGCACAAGCTTACCCCGAGACCAACCTATATCAAAACCGTGTTCGCGGAAGATAAACTGAGCAAATACGCACAACTTCAACGACAAACAACTACTCAATACTGCATTCCAAGCAAGGACTTATAAGGCAATTACGCTTGGCCGAGAAGCTCTTCGTCCCGGCAGACCTGTCCATGTACAAGTTGAGGTCAGCAACTCCACCTCCCGCCGACATTTACAATTATGGCTTGCGCATCGTGTTTAACAAAGTCCCCTTACCCACCTAGTGCCTAGTGCGGAGTGGCGTCAGGATACAGGTGGTACGTGGCAAGGAGCCAAGGAACGCAAGTTCTGGGAATACAGAGGCTTCTACCAGGAGACGGAGGAACCTAGGGAACTGCTACAGGGCGACGTGGCCAAAAGGGCAGAACGGAAACGCGCGGTTCTCGAGAGGGCGGAGGCCTTCCGCCGGGAACGAGAGGCCAAGGCAGCGCAGCTTCAGCAGGGCTCTGAGGGCGAAGAGTGATGGGCAAGGGGTCTCCTACAGAGAGTCCTGCAGTAACACCCCCCCCCCCTCAACCCACATGCACACACACATAGACATAGAATCCTTGAAGCTCATCAAGGAAGTAGCATCAAATATTTTCCTGCGGATGTACCTGGATCATCGGCGCACAGCCCGGCTAATGTCGTCCTCCAGACTTTCCATGTAGGACAGCCCCCGAGGCTCGTATGACAAAACCTTCCTCGTGCGGTCCGGGGTGGACCGGGAGTTTGACGCGAAGGCGAGCCGTGCGACGCCCGGGAAGCGGCTCTGCGGCAGCAGCGCGTCGAGCTCTTCGAGCGTTATCTGCTTCGGCTCCTCGGTGGGGACCAGTCCATTTTGCTTGAGGACCTTCCCTGCGGCGATGGCAATATCCTTTTGGTTGACTTCCTCGCTTGTCAAGAAATAGTACCCCTAGGTATGTCATGTTAGTGGCTGGGAGGGAGGAAAACTCCATGACCGGGTGTATACATACATCATGACCCCAGTCAGCACCCTCGCCCCCGTTGGCAGCAGCTTCGACAAGCTTCGAGAACACCTGGGCCACGTCCTCGACATGCACCTTGGAGTAGATGTTGGTTCCGCTCCCATAGTAGAAAGTCGACCCGGTCTGGACACTCGCGGCCACGAGCGCCGGATAGACCATGCTGTTGGTACGTCCGGGCCCCGTGCCCCGCCCGTGGATCATGGGCGGGCACACGACCGCCGTCCTGACACCCCGTCCGGTCCAAGCATCCTGGATGAGCAGCTCGGTGTTGCGGTGGATCGTCGCCTCCGGCATGGACCAGAGGAGATCGATGTCGCCGATGTCGGACCACACCTTGGGGTGCAGCTCGCCGAGGTTCTCGTACTGCACGATGATGCCCGTGCCGCCGAGGTGGATGTAGAAGGCGGGCAGCGAGGCGGCCGCTCGCTCGCTCGCGCCTGCCAGGAGGCCGCGCACAGCGGCCTCGTTGTCAGAGTCGCCGTGGTCTTTGAAGTGGGTGTGGTTTGGTTAGCTGGTTTCCCTCTGGTCTCTTATGCTGTTCGGGGGTTTGAGGAGGAGGGGGCGGCTTGTCTCATTTGATTGTGTAGGACGACTTACGGACTACAACGTCTGCCTTTGATGCGGCATCCTTCAAGAGCTCGAAGTCTGCAAAGTCGCCCTTGAGTACCTTCACGTTCGGGTACTTCTCAGAGAATGATGGCTGTGGGTTGCGGAGCAGGACCGTGATGTTGTACTCCGGGTGAGCGGTCACGATGGTATTGAAGACGGTTCCACCGACGTACCCAGTGACTCCAGTACTATATCGCATTAGCTAGGCCCTATGACCGTCACTGTTCAGCTAGGGGTATATCAACCCCTACATGAGAATGTTTGGAGCCATGATAACGGTCTTAGAATACTTAAATGTGCTTGAAGGATGTACGTGGTGATGCCGGTTCCCCCTCGGTTGACGGGTATTTCTAACGTTTGGTCTCAAAAAACTCCTTGCTGTATCTATGCTCTATGGGATTTAGCTCCCGGAGGAACCTTGTAATACATGACTCAGGTCAAATTTGTCATCATCGTGCACGGTCCAGTGTTACATATTCCTCCATTGTCTCCAAGGCGTTCACGATATCCTGGATATGCGGCTACATCAAACAGCAGGTATCCCGGTCAAGCAGAGGCTTGGTGGAGTGGGACTGGGCGACTAGCATGGCAATGGTACTTATAGAGAGACCGAACGAGGCTCGGCCGAGAAATGGTCGCGTACTCTTATTGTAGACCAAGAAATACGGCATTTGAGGTCAATTCTCTACAACTAGGTGAGTTGGGGCCCGATAATGCTCCATACTGCCAAGGCTTTTAGCTTGGAGGTCTCAGTGGAGAAAGACGAGACTTGAGAATGAACACGGTGACGGTTCCTGAAGTCTAAGACGATTAAGCCACTTGTATCATTGTCGCAAGAACCCACCCGCTGTCGTCACTGGTGCTCTGGTAGGTCGTAGTCTCTGTATATCAGCTCTTCTTTGATAGGATTGTATAGCTTTCGCGTCTCCTCTGTGCCGAACCTCTTCTCCAGCCACTCCTGCATGAGCTTTGGATTTCGATGCCAATTAGGGGGGACCCAACCGGCAAAGTCGTCCATGGACTCATCCCAAAAGTAGTACATCGGGTTGCATGGGCGCGGCCAATCCATTTGAGGCGGTCTTCCCATATTACTCTGGGTGAATACAATGGCCCCGTTATAGTCTATCAGGACAACACGCGGCAGGGCCAGGCCCGCGACGATGGAGACATGTTGACCGGGCTGCCTCGGCACCAGCATAACGTTCCGGTCGGCAAAGTCCAGCTGATCAATCCCACAATGGAGCTGTCTAACGTACCCGTCCATAGCAAGCGCCAGTACCTCGAGCCTATAGTCCTCTGGGCAGTGATAGGCGTCTTTTTCATCGCACTCAGGGTCGTTGTGGATGTGGCTGCCCCGGATGCTGGTCCCGCAGAGGTGTTCAATCAAGACAAGGCGGACGGGCCGGGTCTGGGTCTTTCCCCTGCTGGTGATGGAAATTTCAAAGCTCCATGATCCATAGTATAAGGGGGCATAGAAGCCGGTCTGGCCCGTCTCCTGTAGGAACTCGTACGCAGCAGCCTCACGGCTATAGTCCATGTCCGCCTCGGTGACAATGTCGCTGGGATTAAAACCGATCCACTTCTTGAAACTGTAGTATAGAGGGTCATATATCTTGGCAACAGCCGTAAAAGGCTCGGCGGCAATTTCTTTGTCGGGAGTGACGGAGCATGTGACAACCTGGGCTCCATGGGCGCATCCCACTGAAAGATGCGTGTTGATGATAAGCCGTGCCGTCTCTGCTTGGGTTGGCGCCGTCTCTAGAGGAGGGTTGTCGACGACCAACTCGCTTTGTCGTAATTTTTTCATGTACTGCAATGATGAATTCGGTCTGGGCTGGGCGTCATAGTAATTTGGACCAAATGGTGGTGGAGGCATGTGGCGGCGGATTTGTGTGGTGAAGCCAGTGATGTATGGGAACGGAGGTTTGTCTGGGTCATCTGGAGGCGTCCAAATTCTGGGGACATATGGTTCGCACCGTTGAGAGCTTTCAGGGTTAGACATGGTTGTGAATGTTATTTTTCTACTATGTGTTGAGTACAAAAGTGCAGTGGAGGGTGCGTTGATGGTTGGCTTTATATTTTTCAAGGTAAAACGGGGTGTTGTGTTTAGTAAGCTTCAGGCAGCAGCTGCAAGTCACCCCTTATAAGCCCCCACCCTTTTCTCTCTCCCCCTCTCTTTCTTCCCCCCCCCCCTTTTTTTTTTTTTTTTTTTGGCGCGGGGGGGGGGGGGGGGTTGGCTTCTCCTAGAGGAAACATCTGAACAGTGCCAATCTCAAACACAATGACAACCAAGCATGAATCGAACAAATACTAGTAGCTCATGAAAAATTTGCCTGAGCATATAACGCGTTGGTTCAAGTACATCCGGTAGTAATGAGGCATCTGTGGCCCGTCACCAGCGCCGGCGCAGCATGATTGTATTTGACGTCTAGCTTCTGTTGACCCCGGTCGGAAAGATCTCGGACGACGCTGAGCTCTTGAGCCGAGCGCATTTCACACCACGATTGTCATGCTCAGCTGGCTTCTGCTATGCCTCCTTTTTGTTTTAGCGCCTCAAAGCAGCTGCTATCAAATACAATATTTTCAGTCTACAACGGCGCTTCTTGTCATGGATTAGCAGCTACCGTCGGGATTGCTATAGACTTTTACCCCACTGCTGCATTCTTACTGATGGGATCGTCGTCAACGGCGTCAACGGCGTGGATCAGGCTAGCCTTACTGCCTACTCAGATACATTCCAGTTGCTGAGTGGCCTAGCGCAAACGCCATTCGGCCAGTCTGGCAGTCTGGCTGACAGAATTACCTGAAAAGGGCGAAGTGATCGACACTGCCCTGCCAACATGATTAAACATCCATTGTGATAATGTTATTTCTGGAATCATTCCATTCTGGCTCAATGCACTATTATTAGGCATGTCTTCTTCAAAAAACCCGAGTGTGTATGTCTCGTTACACGAACGAGCCTGACTGGGTGCCAGTGGTTTGCAGCGTGCTACGACCTGGGCATATTACGTGCATGCCAAGTCGCTAAGTTCGACCTCATGCATGCTTTGAGAGTGATCGACAGGTAACATGCGCAGAAAGAGAACCCTGATGGTCGAGATTTGCCGAAAAGGTCAGTCACTCTCAGGTTGATATTGCTACTATGCGGACTGAGGCCCCTCTTTGTCTCTGTTGGCAAGTGCTAAACCAAGCCTTTGCCTTGGACATCCACCCTAGTCTTTTACATTATGGACAGTATAGCATCAACACGTATCCTCCTTCACCAAGACATACAAGTTCGGGAAAAACTCCCTCCGATGGCAGCATGTGGAGAGGCCGTTGACCATGGTAACAGACGTCTGCGCATCGCTTCGATCTTCATACTCCTGGCGGCGTCCATACTTGGGGCCCTCTTACCCATCGTTTCGTCCAGGACGACCCTGTTCCGCATGCCCAGGTCAATCTTCTTTATATGCAAGCATACCGGCACGGGGGTCATTATTGCCACGGCATGGATGCACCTATTATCACCAGCCGTCGAGGCCCTCCACCATGAATGCTTGGCTTCACGGCTGGGCGACTACGACTGGGCTTTTGCTATCGGCCTCATGACCGTGATGCTTATGTTCTTGCTTGAATTGGTGGCCACCAACTCCGTCTCCCGAGGTCTTTCTCTCAGCACGAGGCAGGTCACACCAGCTTTGCCACCAGCTGGTACAGTGGAGGCGGGTGTGGATGCTTGTGTCCGGAAATGTGATAGCTGCTGCTCCAGGCAGTCGTACGTGACTCAAGATGGCTTGGTCTGTTTCCCTGGAGCATCCAGTATTGGGAATGACGATCAGCAACCGCAAGCAGGAGAATCAATGTCAGCACTCTCAGGCCAGTTGACAGCCATCTTCATACTTGAATTTGGTGTCGTGTTTCACAGCATTTTTATCGGACTAGTCTTATCAACAACCAGCAATCTTGTTGTTCTGACCGTCGTCTTCACCTTCCACCAGCTCTTCGAAGGACTTGGTCTCGGATCCCGTCTAGCTGTCGCCCACTGGCCTGTATCCAGTCCGTGGTGGCCGTATCTGCTGGCTACTATATTCGGCTTGTCATCACCAGTCGCGACCGCAGTGGGCATATATACCAAACCTGCCAACGCCGAAGCTCAGATCCTAATTACTGGTATTTTCGACTCTATCAGCGCAGGAATACTGCTATATTCAGGTATGGTCGAACTGTTGGGGCATGAATTTCTCTTCAATTCGGAGATGAAGGCATCGTCTCTAAAGGTGCAGCTTGCTGCCTTCGCCTGCATAGCGATCGGTGCCACTGTGATGGCGGTCTTAGCTGTTTGGGCGTGAGAAACCGGGCATAAGGATATGGTTTGCGTGCAGGTAGCCGGGTGTATCCTCTCATGTCTGTTTTAATAATTGCATCTATTTCTCATTGGAGTCCTCGAATTCAAGAATCTCGGAATGATTTTAAGTTGATCGTACCCTTGGGGAGGGGAACTATTCACATCATGCTACAGTATGGTACAGCCAACGGTTTTCCAGCTGTCCGTAGATCTGGAATAACTTACAGGTCACTCGATCAGAACATGACCATTTGTAATTAATTTGTTGTTACCTAAGCATCACACAATTTGTGCGCCAGAAGAATGTTTCCGCCTTGCGCGGAACCCCGTAAACCAAGACCGGAGAGGTATGTTCCATACTCCAAGCCGAGACCGTGTATACCAGTTTCCCTGTGCCCTTTTCTCGGAATTGCTTGCTGATGACTCGGATGTGGTAATCGTGTCCTCGCCATTGTTTGCTAACGGCTCGGATGCAATGATCGCCTGTGACGTGGCTCGTGTTTGCAGAGCACGAGCAGCCAGCAAGGTCACGAGCGTGAGAGGCAAGGTGACTTGGAGCCACCGAATCATGGCTGTGGCGGAGTACGTCCCACTTCCGGGACCGTCATCTCCCTGATACTTGATGATGTCGGTGCTGAAGAAGGTCTGTAATGTCTTGGGTCAGCCAACAGCAAACAAAATATTTCCAACACCTATACGCCGTCACTTAGGGCCACCTACGGAAACAAACGTTGCTGGTAGGTATATGAGAGTCACTATTGTGATTATTCGGACTACAATCGCCTCTTTCTCCATTTGCTGATTCATCTTTTCGAGTCTTTGAGAGGTCTGGTTTGCGACATGTTGCTTCACCTGCGGCCAAGAGGTTGTCAGTGCATTGTGAGACTGGTAGGAGGTGCATTGACGCAGCAGAGTAACTTACCAACTCTGACCGTTCCATAGTCCTCTGCCGCAGGGATTTGGCCCGGCTGATTTGGAGCTTGAAGCTAGAGATTATCATATGCAGTTCCTCCACGAAGTCATTGATATCCTCGTGGCATAAATCCCTCAGAGGAAAGTTTTTCTTGGACTGCAAGTTCCGGTAAAAGACAGCCATGGAGGAGATGACCTCCACGTTGGAGTCGAGCACTGCGATCACATCGCAAACCTTTTCGCGCCATATCTGTAGTTGCTGTATGTTTCTTCCCGTGTAGGTTTCGTAAGAGTTCCCTTCTCCCCTATGCCCTAATAATGCCATAATTGTCTGGTAGAGAAGTCAGATTAGTTACGATGTCTGGCTTTGGGGGAATTCCATGATTCTTACATATTCACCGACCATGGTCTCCAAATATTTAATGTAACCATGCCAGTCCTCTGTAGACCAGTAACAAAATGTCGTGTGTGCGGCGAGGCTCGACCTGAAGCAATCCCCACTGTCCGTGAACATTCGTCTAGCGGAATCTTTGCTCGTGAGTTCTTTGAAGCGATGGTGGAGGTCCTCGCCGCCCTTTGTCACGATCCACAGTGTGTTGCCTCCCACGACGTCGAAACGATGATAGAAGGCGGACTGTCGGATCGAGTACGAGTCATCTTGTTGGGATTTGGATACGCCTTTCAAGTTGTAGCACAATTCGTAATGCCGCCCGGACCTCCCAAGGGCCGGAATGCCGCCGGTTGAATCCGTGAGCTTGATGCATACCTGGCCCCGGATTCCTCCAAAAAGGAGGTCACTAGAGTCTGGCTTCATTCCAAATACTAGCATGAAGTCAATATATGCAGGCGCGATCTGGTGCCATGTCAAGAGTTCAAGGAGCATGGAACGTGTGATTCGGAGACGTGCCCTAGAGTGCTCGCCATAGATGTAGCTGCAAACCCAAGCGGGAAGCATACCTTGTCAGCAAAGGTGGCCTTTTTGTTTAGATGGGTCTTAATTTTATGAACTTACACAAAGCGACATTTAGGATCCTTCAGACTGCCTACTACTGTTTTCTTGTGAACGTTGGTGGGGTCAGGAACAACGTGTACCCCCAAGTGTTGGGATAAAGCAGCCTCGGTATGGATGTATGTTTTGTCAAGATCTATAAAGTTTTCTTCGGTCAATTTATACGTAAATGACACACAAAAGTCATGCAGTTCCAGCGAGTTTCGCATACTAACCTTCACTGTTCCCATCATTCTTCAGTAAATCCCTGAATCTAACGTCGAGCGTGGTGTCTTGGAACAACTTTTCGGAAGCACCTTCAAGGATCTTGACATAATCTTTTGCTGTGCTGAAACTTCTCCCTGCACGATTGATGACCAAATTCTGAGGATACGAGTCCCGTTGCAAATACGACGCCTGGAATATATCCGGTAAACGGGACAGAGAAGCCATGTTTCGAGTATGATGCAAGTGATGATCACGTGAGTGATTGAGCTGTTTACTGTGGTCAAATGTGAGCGATGGCCAATGCCTTTATACAGTGTTTGTTGTCGGGCGCCACCTGCAGTCTGGTCTGCCTCGGGTCATTTAGCCCGTCCTACAGCATAGCCCCTGCCACGCGTCTTCAGAGACCACTTTGGACGCTGAAACCTGAGATGGCCGCGGGGACATGGAAGGTCACACAACACAGGAACCCACAGCCTTGTTGGGAACATGCCCAGGGCGCATGAATGGATCCATTGGAGACTCGCGGCAAAGCTTTTTTACATGCTATCGGTTCACATGAATCTCAACAAATGGTTCGACTTTATTACCTAGGTACATAGCAGAGCCTCCCCCAAATGCCGTCCATGTCACCGGGCCTTACTAAGGGCTGTGCATGTAGTGCCACCAAATCCATCGGAAGATGTGCGTCAGGGGACTACTAATTGGCTGTGTCTCAGTGGAATCAACACCCACACCTCGTACATTGCCCTGGTTGCGGCCAGCTGCAGCACAGCCCACCTGGATATGTGCCCCTGGATATGTGCCCCGGGTAGTTATTCCCACTGGTCGCACTATCCAATTACTCGCAGACTCCCCCCTCCCCCTCCCTCCACTTCCCCCTCTTCTCCTCGCTATTCCCTTTGAATTTACTCTGGAGATGGAGATCTGGGAGGCGCAGAAGATTTTGCAAGCTCGGCGTCTCTTAATATGGCGATCTCATTCCTATCCGCCTAGGGTGAAAATGTGAATTAGCCAAGGTATTTGACATGCGTTATACTGTTGAATTACCCCATCAAGCTTTTGCGGAACATCGAAGATCCAGTGATCGTTTTCCTTCGAAGATCTTGCAGTCAGTTTGGAGAAAAGCTTCTCAAGACATATACCTGCCGCCAACTGACCTGCAGCCCGTCTTCTGGGAAGTTGAAATCCGGCCACTTGCCCTGCAGGTACCCTCGCAGTGTTGCCCAGTTCAGGCGGTAACTCGAGTATATGTCCTGGCACCGCCCTTGGGGTCCTGATTGTGGAGGGGCCGTGTTCCTCCTCCGTTGCGACCGTTGCGATTTAAACGACTGCTCTGTACTCCTGCGCTTTGGTGGATCCTGCATATCTACTTGTTGTGGGCGCTTATCACATTGATGGGGCGCAATATGTAGCGGGGCCAGGGTGACTTGGGAGCATGGAAGTCCGGGAAAGGTTGGTGTCGCAAGGCATTACGAGTCTCGGGCCAGGCTCTCCGAGGAGGCGATGTCAGCCTCTTAAATTTCTCAGCTGTGCTAGTCAGGAGCACAAGTGACTGTGACCTGTGTGAGGCTGTGGCAGCTGTGATGGTAATCCAGGCAAACTTCTGCCTGTGAGCGCTGTCAACTCGTAGGTCGCGCCCCATGCCTGAGGCCTGCCCTAAAGGTTGTCACACCATCTGCTGCTTACACGTGCCTTCATACCTAGGTACTTTCTCTACTTGTGCTGCGACCCATCGGCGCTTACGCTGATTATCTTCGAATCGCACAGCCTGATTTATCCCTTAACGATTTGCAATGGAGCAATTCCTCCACCTCACCTTTCACGTCACACACACCCTCCTACAGGCCCCTGACATTTTGCCTCAGCTTCGCCGCCCTTTTTGCGCACGCCAGCCTGAGTTCGTACTAAGTACTGATAAGTAGTTACAAAGTTAAGTGGCAGTTCACATGTGTCCCAGAGTCTGGTTCATCGTCAGGAGCCATTGGTAGTGGTTGTGGACTGATCCATACTACTGAAGATTTTCAATTATTACAGTGGCCCGCATGTCTCGCCTAGGTCTAGACCACCAGTTTGCCACATGCATACTTGTGTCTCCCGTCCTTGTGCGCTGCAATAGGCGCCGACCTGCTCCCAGCCCGCACTCAGCCGCTGCAAAGGAACCAACCACGACCTCCTATTGCCTGCCCAGGTGTACAGCTGCTCGTGTCTTGCAGCAGAGCGGGGGAATAAATATTGGGCGCTATGCGCCGCGGAATGATACAATCAACGCGACCATTCCGCGCCCGCGTGAAATTTCTTGTCTTTTCAACAACTAAGGAGCAAGGTGGCAAGCCTACAAAATTTAACAAGCGCTCTCTAGAAAGCCCCGTCGGTCAAGCACTCCATCCAACTGCCGTTCTATAAACTGCCTTTCTGCCGGCAACTGAGGTCACTATGTCTTCGGATCATGAGAAGGCTGTGTTGGCTCCAGAATCCGCCGCCACCCCGCACCCGACCCTGCAGGCATTCCGAGACTACCTCAGAGGAATTGTTCGTAGGAATTGGGAAGGACGACCATTTTACAACCCAGAAGATATCAAGAGATGGATGGGACTGCGGTCTGCAACGGCTGGAGGACATTCCAGTTCGAATCTCGCAAAAGTGCTGGATGAAGTCCAAACTGATCGATTGTTTCGACGTGCGAGGGAGGACGAGCTGACGAACCTTTCAATATTGTTCGCAATACTTCTTGATGCCAGGATAAACCACGGCCACCTGATTCATTGTTTCAAGAAACAAATAGTCGACGACTCCCAGTTGATGTTCGACGAACATTTTGATAGACTTTGCGACATTTTGATGGAAGAGAAGGATATAAAAGTTCCGGCCAAAAGACTGCTCGAAGACTTCAAAAGAGTGCGCCCAGAATATTGTCCAATGAGAATCGGCATCCTCAAAGACGTACATTTGGTTGATGGTGCCATCTTGCCGTTCTGCAAGAGGGTCCCTATCAACAAGAAAGGAGGAACTGCGAATGTCGAACAATATATGGTCCAGGCAGATCTCGTTGCGGAACACCTGAGAATAGTACTTGAAGGCTCTCGAAAAAGAGTTGACGACTTCGGAGAGGTGAGACAAGCTCTCGTTTGTCAACTCCCGTGTGCGCTTTACTGATCCCTTGATCGGTAGTGTTACAGCATCGCTGTCAAGTCTTATAACCCCACGGAAACCAATGCCTATCGGCTCGAAGTTGACGCATTCGAGGCGCTTAACGGAATTCCCGGTGTGATCAAATTTCTCGGCGAATATAACAGGCGCCGCATGTTCAGAGGTTCCCAGTTACTTGCTCATCACATTATCCTCGAATTTGGTGAACACGATCTGGACGAGTTCTTGGCGGATAATTTCCCACCTATTCTATACACGGAAATCAAAGGGTTCTGGAACAGCCTTTTCAAAGTGGCAGACACATTGGAGCGACTCCACGAGTCTCAATACGGTGAAAGAACACTTTCCGGGTAGGCGCATATGGCTATTTTGCTCGAAGCCGGCAATTCTGACATATGATAGATGGCATGGCGACATCAAGCCTGATAACATACTTCGAGTCAACGGCGAGTTCAAACTTGCTGATTTCGGGTTTACCCAATTCAAGGTTCGCAGCGATTGCGATCCTGACCCGAAAACTCATCTCGACGGCTTGACAAAATCATTTGGTTCGTGGCCTGTTATTCCTGAATTCAACCTACATGGACTAAGAATTGGATCAGGTGCCCCAGAAATTCGCACGAGCGTCCAGGGTGACGGCTACACTCAGAAGATTGATACTTGGTCTTTCGGCTGTGTGTTGTCATCCGTCGCTACATGGGTCATTTTGGGACAGCAGGCGTATGACCACTATCCGGAGATTCGAACAGCAGCCATCAAAGAACTGAAAGAGCAAAGGAAAACGGACCGAAGCATCCATGCGCCGGACGCCGATGACGCTTTTCATGACGGTGTGAATGTCCTCCCTGCGGTCAGTCAGTGGCACGATCTCCTCCGGAATTCCATTCGAAAGTCAGACAGCATTTCAGGAAGAATCCTTGATTTGATAGAGGAGGGAATGCTAGTTGGTGATATCAAAAAGAGATTCAAAGTGAAGGAGATGCACCAAAGGCTGCGTGACGTTCTGTCATCCGCCGAAGCCGACCACCAGGCGGCTCTAGAGTCGGCGGACCCCCACCATGCCCTCAAGCGTCTCTCTCCACAGATGTTGAAGGTCCTTCTCAGCCTCGACAAGGAATCACCAGCCAGTCCTACCACGGCCGGCGAAGCCAGATCGACGCCTCTCACAAGACAAGGCCCTGGGACAGGGCGGGGAGGGTCCCTGTCCGTGACCAATCGAAGCGACCGAGTGAGAAAGTCTGAGAGACTGGACAAGAACGTACGTGCCAAAGTAGCATTTCGTGAACAGGCAATCACGTCTGAGCTCGAAATCGGTAAGGAAAGCATTGCAGAGGATGAACAGAAGGACTGCCCCCAAGTTTGGGTGCCAGTTCAGATCAACAAACCTTCTGGAGAAAGAAAAGGCAAGCAACCTGCGACTCCTTCTATCCACATCACGAACCCAGCCAAAACAGAAACACCTTTGTTCTCACCAGCAACAGAAAATCAGCAAACGGATAGCAATCCGCCGCAGTTGTTCATAGAGAAGCAACACAAGACGCAGACTGGCATTCCTGCTAGTCCAAGCATATATCGCGAGTATGAGGAGCTCCAGAAAGAGTACACAAAGTTCTTAGTTAGGTATGGACTGAAGAGCCCGGTCAAGGACCGACAGCTGGAAAAGCACATCCACAACCGAGATATAGTAGGACCTCACCACTCTTCACGGCTACAAACTCAGAGCTAACTGTTTGGACAGAAATTTGTTGTTGACAATGCCAGAACAATGAGGGACAATTGGTGGGAAGTTGAGAAAGTGCTTCTGGTGCTTGCAATGAAGATAGGTCGACTGGACAAGGACGGCATAGATCTTGTTTACACCATTGGCGAGCACGGAAAGCTTCAAAACGTGAAGGGAACGGATATTTACGGGAGGTTCAAAAAGTCTCTGGACGATGTCGGCAACAGCATCATCCAGACTGATAGGACCAGTATGCGACAGACACTCGGAACCATTTTCTCCGAATACTTGGAGAACCATGGCAAGAGGATGACTTTGATCATTCTCACAGATGGAGCATGGGAGGGCTCACGAACTGATAACGATGTGGAACAACTAATTGTTGACTTCGTCGGGAAACTCCAGCAACAAAGAGGTTCAATGGAACAAAGATGGTTCAGCATACAGTTTGTCTATTTTGGCAACGAAGACACCGTTGCCATATCCAGGTTGAAGAGTCTTGACGACAACATGAAGGAACGTTTCCATATTGAGTAAGGACGCAAGCCATTCAGGCTCAACACTAATTATTTTTCGACGGCGCTGACTGAATCTTAGAGATATCATTGATTCCAAACTGTGGTATCATGAACCAACAGATGAATTAATCCGCGGGAGCATAGAGGAGGGCGTGGATGAGGAGGATGGGGTGACGACGACTGGCCATGAAGCCCCAAGTCTCCCAGGCTCAACCCTTGGACACAATCTTGCTGATATTCAAAGAAGGCCGTCTTCGAGCTCATTGAAAGGAAGCATTAACAGTAAAAAGCGATTTTCGTTTTTCCATAAATAGATATACTAGTATCATTGTGGATGATAGCACATTGCCAATTGTTTGATACTTTCCTCTTTGTGAATATATATGGCCTCGGCATTGGGTTATGTGGGTAGTAGTTATGGTGAGAACCAAGACAACATTGAAAGTATAAAAAAAAAAGGGAAAGCCCCTTCATTCCAACTTGAAGTAAACTACCTAGGTAGGTAAGTAACCCATTTCTTTCAGCGAAATCTCGCGGCTAGCCCACGGGCATAGTTACATAGCCATCAAGCGGCCGTGTGACCGTCCTTGGTAATTAATGTAGGTATGGTCGATCCTCGGCCTTTTCCAAGCTTTTGGGCAAAAGCTGTCAAATTCTCTGTGCGTCAAATTTCTCAAGACGCAGGCTGCGACTCCCGGCCGTCCACCCCCTCAGGGAGCATCAGGCGCGCCCAATTCAACCGGAACTGTTGCAACCATGTAAAGGTTTTGGGTTGCTAGTATCTTGGCCATGTTCCGCAGTGTCTGCATCTACATTATAGCCAGGTCGGTGAGGTCATATTTGTTCGGCGGGGGGGGGGGGGGGGTGGACTGGACAGGTCGGGGCATTCTTGACCTCGTTGCCGTCGCGGGCTGCAGCTACGTGTGAGAAGAAGGTAGCACTGAAGACCTGCTAATAACACTGAAGGGCCGACCGCACCTTGATCCTGCAGTGCTCGAAAATGGGCACTACGAATATATTGTATCACATGCAGGTTAGCCTCAAATCTCCAATCAGTCATGCAAAAAAAAAAGGCGCTGATGCAGAGGCTCTTTAGTGGTGACTCGTCTGATTCTTCTGAAGCTAGAACAGACTGGCCATGAAAACGTTGTTACTTAGTACAGGCTCTTTCCCATCGTATTACACAGTAATGAGTCACTCGAGCGAGGCTATATTGGTTGCAAAGATAACGAATGTGGTACTTTGCAGTACAACATGAAGCTACTCCCACTCAAGCTCACGTTCTGCGCTTAAACCCAGACGTCCCTGGACGTACTTAAGTGGAAGCTAGCGCCGTCAAATGTTCCATGCTTGCGTGGTCTGGCGAGATATCACGAAGCCCCACGATTATTGGCGACACGTACCACGCGCAGTTGCAGTAGACAAGACACGACACGACGTTATCATCATGAATACGTGCTCGTGTCGCTCGTGTTGCTTGTGTAGGGCGAACGATGCACCAAAACAGACTGGTTGTACACGCGTTAACAAGTGGCCCGTTTACCGAACATTCGCCGAAATTCAATGAACGCTTGCGCCGTTTCCCGTCCGGCCTGCGAACCTTGAGCCGCGGCCCGGGCTTGTGGAGACTGCATGTGTGGGGTACAGCACCAAGGTATGTCAAAATGGTACTAATAAAGTCACCCGCCGGTCCGATTTTACCCGCCAGGTTGCCTGGTCCCGGGGGGGGGGTGGTGGGCAGATTGTTTACATAAACCAGGTGGCACTGACGATTTTCTTTGTTCGAACCCGCCCCTTGTCTGGCCAATGACGCATGCATCCACAGCCAAGCACCAGCATAGCAGAGCAAAGCAACCACCCAGAGACCCTGCCAACAACCCGCCGCCAAGATGAACCGCACTGCTCGAACTGATGAGCCCTATGAAGGGGAACTTACCGGTTACAATCAGAGCCCAAATCCATTGTCTCCTGCATTGACCACCAACCGGGATCTCAACGGCATCGTCAACATCAGAGAACAGCGGGAGAGCGGTCAGGGTGCTGGGCTCGGCGACGACTCCCAAAGGCGAGAAAATAATGCAGAACCAGCTCCCGATGAGGCGAGGGAGAGCACCGGCGGAAAGGGGCTGGCTGGTGGATTTATTTCCATCAGCCAGCCCCTGGGACGATGGTTCGGGCGTCTCAGCTCAAACCGCTTCCCGATCGGCTCATCTCCTCCATCTGTATCTGCCTCACCCACCAATCCCTCTGGCCCAGGCAGCGGCACCAGATCCTGGAGGCAGACTATCAAGAAAGGCCTCCTCAAGTTTTTCTCGTTCGTCGGCCCTGGCTTCATGGTTGCAGTGGCGTACAGTATGACCAGTCATTAGATCTCAGTTCACAGCCAGGTAAATCCACCCAAGGCTGACGACCATACTCTACAGTTGATCCTGGAAACTATTCTACCGGCGTAGCTGCCGGAGCTACTTACCAGTTCAGACTCCTCTTTATCGTCCTTTTGGCCAACATATTCGCCATCTTCCTCCAGATCCTTTGCATCAAACTGGGCACGGTCTCCGGACTCAACTTGGCCGAGGCCTGCCGAGCATTTCTACCGCGCTGGATCAACTACATCCTCTATTTCTTCGCAGAAGTCGCAATTATTGCCACTGATATCGCCGAGGCAAGTTCAATGCGTCAAATATTTGAACTCCACTCATCCCCTGAGACCGCGGATGTCCTAACCAACTCGTAGGTGATTGGATTCGCCATAGGCCTGAACCTTCTCATCCCCGCCGTCCCTCTCGTCGCTGGATGCGCTATTTCCATCTGCGATGTGATGCTCATCCTTATATTTTACCAGCCTGGAAAATCCATGAAAGCCCTCAGGATATTCGAATTCTTCATTGTAGCCCTTGTCCTGGGCGTTGTCGTCTGCTTTTGTATCCAGCTGTCCCTTGTGCACGGCACCAGTGTTGGGGCCGTCTTCAGGGGCTACCTACCATCTCGCGCCATTGTCGAACAACAGGGGTGAGTTTTCCCCACGGCTGGGAATTGCTACGTACTCTTTCTGATTGTGAGCAGACTCTATCAAGCATGTGGCATCCTCGGAGCGACAGTCATGCCCCACAGCCTGTATCTCGGCTCAGGCATAGTCCAGCCACGACTCCGTGACTACGACGCCAAGCACGGCCTGCTGCCCCCCGAGGAGAACAACACAGCCGACGACAGTGACAATCAAAAGGACCAGTATACCCCGTCCTTGGACGCCATCAAGTATTCCTACAGGATCTCCGCGCTGGAACTCGCCCTCGCCCTCTTCACCTTTGCCCTCTTCGTCAACTCCGCCATCCTGATTGTCGCCGGCATCTCGCTGTACAACAACCCAGACGCCCCAGAGGCAGACATCTTCAGCATCCACCGCCTCCTCTCCACCTCCATCTCCCCCGGGGCGGGAACGATCTTTGCCCTCGCGCTGCTGCTGTCCGGCGTCTCCGCCGGCGTGGTCTGCACCATCACCGGCCAGATGGTCTGCGAGGGCGCCCTGCACTGGAAGCTGAGGCCCTGGCTGCGGCGCCTCGTCACGCGCAGCATCAGCATCATCCCCAGCGTCGTCATCGCCGGCGCCGTGGGGCGGTCCGGGCTCAACGACGCGCTCAACGGCTCCCAGGTCGTCCTCAGCGTTGTCCTCCCGTTCGTCACTGCGCCGCTGATTTACTTTACGTGTTCTAAGAAGCACATGAGAGTGAGCGGCGATAGGGTCCGCCTGAATACGGGTGGCCGTGATGAACAAAGCCAGGGGCTTGTTGATGGTGCCGCCGCGGAGTCAAGTTCGGCGGATAGTGTTGAGATGGCCAATTCGTGGTATACCAAGGTCTTTGCCGTCTTGCTCTGGATCGTCATTACTGTGCTCAATGTGGCAAATTTGGTTTTGTTGGGCCTCGGGCACTAAGCATATTGGCAGGGACCGTGCAGCCAATTGTTCTCGATGGCTGAGCAAGGCTATATCAAGTGTGCCCGGAGATTGAGCTTTCGATGAGGAGCTCTTTCGTATCATTGAGAGCAGTGTGTCTGTCGCTTGAGCAATAAGCGTTTCGCAGACCAGAGCGTATTTCATCAAAAGCGTGCATCATATGAGAATCATAACGTTGACGACACAGAATCAAAGATAGGCATTTGTTCATTGTGCGTATCAAGGCTTAGAACGTGTGACAATTTCAGCATTGGCGGAGCGATTTAGTGACGAGTACTGACTACGAGTACGTGAATGTGTGGCACTCCAGGCTGGGTGATATGTCTGTTCTGTTGTATGCGTTCTCTAACTGATTGTAGTCTTGAAATTCAACATCACCATATCTTCAGGCTTTTCTATTCCGTCAATTGCAAAATATCTTCTAGAATACCACATGGTCTTTATGGATCTATCTCTTGAGCGTTTACCACTGTATGAAGGTGCCACATACGTTTTATATGTATGAGGATTAGAAACAAAAACCACCACTTATGGATCTATCCCAAGACCCTGAGTTGATGAACTTTAGAAAGCCAGCCCCGTCAATGTAGTAACTCGGCCCATGGCACGCCATGCTATGCAAGATGTCCAGCTCCCCCTTGTGCACTTAGGTGTCAGTGGTGCAGTCCACGTCAGTGGCAACTTCTCATGATCAAGCTATTGTGAAACAAGTGTCCTCCCTCGCAGCGTCTATTTCGACAGTGCACCATGTTAAAAGTTGAGCCAAGAAGCCGTTCAGACCTAGAGTCTCAATGCCTCCTTTCATCTCGACCATTTGATTGCATGCTTCGAGGTGTCGCACCGAGTCTGTGATGTGACCTGCCAGATACTTTTGCTCCCGTCAAAGCTTAGCAATTGTCTCTTCCTTGCGTGTCTGAGTCGGGATACTTAAGTACGAACCTCATTGAAAGTAAGGAACAAGCCCTTTATGATAATCGAATCGGTAACATATCTGGGATCACGTGGCATGTTTTCGGCCATATTCCGGAGCAAAAGGCCCCTATACTGGAACGAGTTCTGCTCGAATCTCTTGCCCTGTCCCTCGTTGCCGGAGCTGTAGTGCATGTTTGCAAAGACCTGGCTTGAAACCAGCAGGATGGCCTGTATGAGCCCTGGGTCCGTGATGCAGATCATCACCAGCTGTGTTACGCAACTGCGGCGGAAGGCAGGGAGATCGAAGGCGGGGTGGGAAGATTCGTATTTGCTCCGCCATTGGGAAAGCTGGACTGTAACAACTGACTCGATCGGTGTGATCAGTCCCCGGTGAAATTTCCAGTGGTCGTGGGTTTAAAAAGAGACGGATACAACTTACAGTGGTCTAATAGAAATTTCTCCTCCGGTGACAGCTCCTGGAGGAGACCTCGAGCCGGCCCTGTAGGCGGCACCCACGCCAGCAAACTCGGGTATGAACGAGTCGGAAGGGTTGTGTCAAAGAACATTACCCCTGGAGGGTACGGTGAGGATACCAGCCCAAAGGATATTGGCGGTGACAGGGACCAATTCCGACGGGCGACCTGCCCATCAGACGTGCTCCCACTAGCCTGGTGCTGCAGGCAATCATTTTCTCCTCGTGCTTGGCATGTTTTTCTCGTCTTGGTCCGGGCGTTTCGGGTCTTTGCGTGACAATTGCGGGCAACGTGGATACGGACTTGTCTCTTGTTGTCTGGCTTCTTTGCCTCCTCCGGGTCCGAGTAGAGAAAGAACTTAAACTGTGGACGGGTGTTGGCCGACATTCTTGGCTGCGGCAGTGGATGAGGTTGTTGTGCCAGATGACAAAGAACCTATAAGTAGCAGAGCGTCTGAGGCGACTGGGATGCTTCTTATCATGCAGGTCAAACCCCGCGTCTGGGCTTCTTCAGATCTCTAGAACCGGTATACAGCACGTGTGTGTCCACCCAGGAGCCTACGTAGGTAGGCGGCGACAGTCGAGAAGCGCGAGGATAGTGGCTTTGAAAGCATTAACGTGAGATTTCTCAGCAGAGAAACGATAAAGTCTTCGATAGTGAGATGACATCTTACACCTCCTTTCTAGATCATTTGGCAGTAGGGCTGATGGCTGCTCCCAAAAGGAACGGAAAACAGGTACGCACCGGACAAAAAGTCCCAGTTCACACCGAAATTCGCCAGCCGGGTTCATGGTGTCCTGCTCCACACGTGTGGCGAAGTTGAGTCCCAGCCTTCTTCTCACGAAGCGAGGGACCAAGACTTCATGGATGCTGTAAGCTGGCCGTTGTGGCTCCCACAACCCTTTCAGACCGCATACGCAGAGCTTGAATGCATGGCCCCCAGTCCCAACGGGCGGTGTACATAGCACTGCTATTGGTAATCCTGCTGTCAAGCCTCAGAGACCGCGACCGTTCCGGCTGAGACTGGTCAGACAGCGACCGAGGTGATGGACAAGGAAAGGTCCGCAGTTCCTCGGTCTTCCTCCTGCGGCACAGATGTAAAATGTTATCAAGGTCTGCGCCTATTCACCACTGAACGGTGGCAGCATCTGGGACCGGAGGTGAGGAGAGATCGACCCGGCCCGCCGTGGGCGATGTGACTGTGACGGCTGAGCCAGACTCGGATGGGTAAGCTTACGCGCATGATGCATGTGCGTGGGGGTGTGTAAGACCCAGCAGACTGGCGAACTCCTTCTAGGCACCACCCCTGTGATTGGACCTGTTAGTTAGACCCCAGGAAATCGAGATCCAATGCGAGGCGTTGGTCCGAGCAGGCAGGCAGCAGGTAGTGTATCAGGAAGACATGTTCAATGGCGTATATCATGTGAGTGCAGATTGCTCGAAGCCACACTGGATTATGCGGAAACACAATCCTACTAGGACATCACATCTGCTTACGGACCAACATATTGGCCGTTCTGCAACTTGATCTGGCCCTCTCCTCGGACGATTTGAAGCTAGCAACGTGAGGAAACGCCTGCAGGGGGGGTGCGGTAAATACCGTCTGTCACCGCTACAACTGCCTCTGACTTTTCATAAGCCGCTATTTATTCCGGTCGACACCCATCAGAACAGGCAAAGTCGACAGGAATGCCATGTGAAGCTCACCTTGAGGCCAGTCTGTACGGGACCTGCATTGGCTGAAGGATCTGGTTCCCAACTTTGAGCGGACACTTGGAGCGTTCCTGGCTGCCTGGCACCCGCCGCTCAGGAGTCTGACATACACATCCGTGCTCTTTATGCTTCGCGGAGATCAGCACTAGCTCAGCGCATATTGGCACTGTTTGTCACCCGACGCTCTTTTGTTATGGGTCAGCAGACCTTTTTCCGCGCGAGGGTGGTTTCAGCAACCCGAGATTCGATTATGATGATTCTTTGCACTAATAAGGAAAGAAGCGCCGTGGCCTGGCAAATCTTACTAGCTACGCAATTCTCTCGCTATTGCGTCACACAACAATGAATGGTAATTCCACAAGTGACGTATTGACAAAAATGAATAGCAATAAGGGCTGCTCGGCTTGGGATAGACATGTGGCAACCGCGAGCAAACACTACTCCCAAGTTGGAGCCTGTATAGTTATATGAACCTGTTTCAAAAAATCTTGTTTCTAATATTATAAGTAGACACAGTCCCATGTTCGTTAAAGACTTGCATTAGAAACATACCTACGTAATTATTTTCGGTGACACGGAAGAGCAGAAGAGGTATGAACCAAGAGCGAGTGTAATTGCAAATAGTACTTAAGACTGTTATCACCATACTATACCTCGGAGGCTTATCAAAATTTCCAGAGGCTTGTTCCATTAGCCTTCCACATGCATGCCGACCTAACCGGTTGTGTGGCGGAATTCCACAAATTCGGCCCAAAAGATGATTTCATTTATCTGGTCAGCAAAATTGAAATCGAGGTCCCCATCAAATGTGGCCGGGAAGTGATGAAAGAAATCATTGAATCGATCTCGCCAGACACAGATTTGTTTTTGTCCCAGGGCTGGCTCCGTGATAAGCTCCGCGAGAAAGTCGTCTTTTGAGATGTCGAGCCACGTCAAGATAGTACGCATTAGCAAGGTACGCCACTCGGCTGGAAGCATATGGTCCTTGTCCATTCCCATAGAGTCGCACACGATACGGAAGCCACCGCGGCTTAAACTCTTCAAATCATCAGTATGTCTCCACGGCTGTGATTCCCCAAGACGGCTGCAAAGCAGACTCATGAAGCTGACAATGACGATGTAGGTGGATAGGGTGTCCCATTTCTCACTCTCTTCCAGCCGTTTACGCCTTTCCGCTTGCCCAAGCCCGTCACACTCTCTTAGCCAGCCAACGAGCTGGCTCTTGACGCTGAGCAGCTTGGATTCGGCTGCGCTGATGAGCGAGTCAAGGCTCATCGTTGCCGCTGGCTTTGGTACGCTGGCACTGTATAGAATTTTGAAAGCGAGCTCTACGAGCCCCGCCAGGGTACAGTCCTGACGTCGCTTCTCAATACTGTCTGCAACTTCCTGAATGACAGCATAAGCAACCGCATGATCAAAATGTTGAGCAGGGTTCGACATTCGTTCAGCATGCTTCTGCCTGCTCATTTCAAGCAGACCAGCAACCTCTTTCACCTTGCCCATATCTTTGTGCTTCGAGAAACCTGACTGCTGATCGACGAACCGGTTAATGATGCTACCTGCATCATTGAACATGGCCTGGATGGCAGGATTGACAACTGAGCTAGACATTTTGGAGTACAAATAATGGCTTTCGGAGTCCGACCTCAAGTTTAAGTGACTGGTTGTGTGTTGGTTCTTTGTGTTGGAGGTGGAACTGAAGTCGATCTATGCATCAAGTTCACACAGGGCAGTTTATGTACTTGGAGGAGGGAGTGGATATAAACAGCCATGGAGAATAGAATAAAAACCACTGTCTTTAACAAAGCCTGCCATGATATCAATTTTCCCGCTGAATCCGAATACAACGGGTATTGTCCGAGAGCAACAGTACAAAGGTGAACTTGAAGATTGTGGCCATGACCAAGGCACAGCGAAGCACAGAAAAGCTTTGTCTCAATTTTCAGGGCCCTTTCACAGGTGTAATTTTACCGAGTTTCACTAATTCCCTTGAATTCCAAGACCCCGGGCCATCGTACTCAGTCATCCGTGGGTGCAGAGTTCGTCAGGATCGCGGCCACCTGGGCAATCTCCAGAGCCATATGCTCAGCTTTCAAGACGGTTTGACTGCGGACTTCAACCTTGATATCCGATAATCCCCTTGTCTATTTCCGGTCTTTATCTGTTATGAGGCGGCCGGTTTGCAACATTCGAAGCCTCATAAACACGACAACGCTGTCTTTCTCTGCCGAAGGAGACGCTTCATCTCCTGGTGTGGCCGGTATACCCCCACCAGAACTGAGCAGCCTCTGCCCGGGATCTTGCGAAGCGAACACTTAGCAGCGCTCACCAACACTTCGCAACTGAGTTTCTTTCTGATCATCATTGACGTGCATACGGACTATCCACAAGAGCGCGCCATTCAATGTTGATGTTGGACATGTATCACGACAGATCAAATAATAGTCCGGTCACTTGAAGCTTTTAGAACTCAAGGGTTACTCGGCTTGATATCGACTCCTCGATTTGTTATTGGGGAAAAAATAAAGATTTAGATAAGTCGACTCAAGTGGCTTCACCTAAAAGTTCCATGCATGCATGAGTGCATAAACGAAACATGATAATAGGGCGAAATTTAGGCATCTGCGAGTGTACTTCCTTCACCCATGGATGATCCAACTTAGTGAAAGAAGTTCGACCAGTGGCAACGGTCGCACTTTTAGCCGGATCGGTGTACCAAACACCCTCTTTGTTCAGCCCGAGCGAGCATTCTGAAGCCATATTCACGCCACCGATTCAGAACCCATCCCACCTGTACGTCTGTAATGGCGTCTCGGACGGTCATCTTAACACAGTTCCTCTCAGTCATGACAATAGAGCCAGTGTCCACCCACCCACCTTAAGCGTCCACCCACCCAGTATAAAACTTTAGGTGCGGAGCCTATATAAAACTATGTACCTGACCGGGATTCTCTAAATTTCAGATACTTTAGGTATAAGCCCCTTCTGGGACCCTTCTGGCAGCCCTTTTAGCAGCCCTTCTAGCCTGCACGTATTTAAATATTAATTAAACATTTAAATACTAACTAAACGTTTAAATGCTAACTAAATACCGGAAAGTTAAAAGATAAAAAAACGAGAAAATTATAACGGGCATTAAAAAGTTAGAAAAAGTATAGATTTTACTTTTATTTTTTTATTTTCTAACTTTTTAATATTTAATTAATATTTAAATATTTAATTAATATTTAAATGTGTGTAGGTTAGAAGGTGTATAGGTTAGAAAGGTCTTAGAAGAGGCTTATACTTAAAGTATTTAAAAATTAGAGAAGGAAATAGCGTGTAGAATTCTTGGTGCTAACTCAGAAAGTACTTATAAATATAAGGGAGTTGCTAAGAAAAATTAGTACTGGGTAGTTGGACGAAAAAAAACTGGGTGGGTGGACGCTTGAGGTAGGTGGGTGGACGTTGGCTGATGACAATGGCCGAGTCATCGTCTTGGTAGTTTGTGAAGAAATCTTCGGTCAAGGGATCTCTTGTCACCCGATGGGTCTCCCACAGCGCGCGATATTTGCTGATACGCTCGTGGTCGAGTGCATCGATCATTACTACTCGCTCCTCTCCAAGCATGCCAACATACATTCCTGACTGGACGGCGGGACCTTCGGAGATGTGCGTTGGAGAGTATTGAGAAAGATGCTGATGCACGTAGTCAGAGGGTGCCATATACGTACCTGAACTATGCGTCTGATTTTCCAGGACCCATTTTAATCGTATGGACAAGAGAACAAGAAATTTTTACAGGATGTCGGTCGCAAGTATGATTCGGAGGGTCTCTTTACCAAGAACGTCCCCGGTGGATTCAAGCTTTATGACTGGGAATGTGTATGTACGGTCTCACACATGTGAATTTGAGATCCTTAGGAGCAGTGGACTTTTGAAAGAATTTTGTTTTGAGATCATTATGTTTAATATTTTGAAAAATAGTAAAGCGCTAGAGGAGATTAGTAAGACGGGAGAGGACATGCGAAGCCTCATATTACCTATCTCAAGTTAGCTATCCCACAGCTTGGACTCACCTACCTTTTACTCCTGTGCCTGGAAGTTTTAACTTCATTTAGTCCCTACAAAACATTAGTTATTTTACAAAAGGGGAATTGTCCTACCTTTGCGCGACAGAGCGAGCTATCACGCGGCCTACTCACGTGGCCTGCAGTGGAGAGCGAGGAGGCGGTGTCCAATCCAGCTTGGAGGGGTCCGGCTGCTCCTTGAGACCAAAGTAGCGACGTGGCCGACTTGCGACTGGGGTCCTACAAGCGTTAGCTCCGATCCCAGCAGCAAAACTCTCCAGTTTCAGCGTGGTAGCCATTGCACGCACCGCCTCTTCGTCCTCGGCGTCAAAAGAAGGGCGCATGAAGCGCCGAAACTCTGCCTCCCCATGAGGCTCTGGTGCAGCCTGCCGGGGGATAGGTCGTGCTGCAGCACGCTTCTTCCAGGCGAATCTTTGGAAAAGGCACATTGTCGAAGTATGCAATGTTTACCGTGTGCGTGCTTTGAAGGTTGACAAGATGCGATCCCTGATGAGGTTGATGTGGAATATTAATATAATAGATGGGGTGAACTATCTTCATATTTATACAATTCTACCCAGGTATTGTTGTGGTATCGGGAAGTTATTGTCTTTGTCCTACGAAGTCTAAAGCAGGGATAAGGGATAGTGCTTATTGTGATGCTTCTTGCCCTGCAAAGAAGACAATTTGGAGTTACAAAATTTGACAATGCATTGTCTTGGTCACCTTCCCGAGTTGGAGATGCAAAGAGTCAAAGAACCATGAATGAACAAGGACGTTGTAGCTCCATCACCGCTTGACTCCTGCTGTGGGTCTCTGCTCCTCAACACAGAACAAATCTGACCGTGATTGCCACAATAACCCCCAGATGAGCTCCGAATGAGTAAACCCTATCTTCATTAAATCAAGTGCTGTGTTTTTTCTTTTCCCATGCAGTGCACGGCTCCGGAAACGGACTGGGGCCATTGACTTCTTTTACGCACGGCTCGGTCATCAATTCTTTTCTTGTTTGTAACAGGTAAATGGTACTGAGCGAAGACCCCATTGGACAAAGAACCAATCCTGACCCTCTGTGTAGCCAAATGTCTCGTGGATAAACACCAAAAAGCCTCACAGACGGACATTGGAAGACACATCCGGGAGTCAATTGCCCTGGATACATTATTTACATCATGAACCGCAACAGAAGCAGAACACAAAGTGCCTTCGGCCGACTAGACGGATTTGATACCCGGGGTGGACCCCTTGACGGACCATTTGATGTACCTGATGCGGAGGTCAGGCTTGAAGTCAGTACCATCTCCTGCATAGGCGACTGGGTGATATATCAGTTATAGGTGTACAATCCGATTGCGTCACGGGTACTGACAAGCCCACAACAGCAACAAGAGCAGTTAGACTATTGGGCGGCCTTTCGGAGGGGTCTGAACGACGAAAAAAGATGGATCCGTGACCATAGGGCGGGGAGGCGGCGTCCAATTTATGAATTATACACAGTCCCGAAGAGGCGAACATGGACACCCGAGGACCAACCGCGACCATGGACACCGCCCGGTGACCAAGGTCAAGCCCCAGACGTCCGCGACCCCACACGACCGCGCATGCTCCAGGTTGACCGGCAACTCCCAGGCCATGTGCGCTACCACATTATCCAAGCTCTACAAAATCCCGAGAGGCTCCGCCGTGCCGACGGGGAGATAATCAGGGGCGAGAACCCGATCATGACAGCCCTACAGCCGCTTGGTTTCCGCTTCAAGAAGACACTCGGCCAGGGCGGCGGCGGTATTGCGATACTTGTGGATTTGTTGGACGAGAGTGGAAAGGCGGATGAGTGGGTGATCAAGGCTCCTATTAGGAGGGGGAATCTGTCGCGCGAGGCAATAAACATGAGGGTGAGTCGGCGAGCAGTAGAATCTGCGGCGATTCGCTCGTACCATTCGGCATACCACAGTAACCCCCAAGCACTTTGCTAATAATTAGGGTGCGTCGGTTTAGCTCATGGTCGGGGCAAGACACATGGTGCAGCGCAAGTTTATCAGCGTACCTGATCCAGGTTTGCCCGCGGACGGGCCCACCCTGAATTCAGATCGGCGTGACTGCCTCATCGGGATGGAACTGCTCAAGCACGGCTCTCTCGACGCCTTGCTTAGGAAAGTATCCGAGCGAAATTTGAAGTTAAGGGATGATGAGCTGTGGATGATATTCCATTGCCGTGAGTTTCAAAGAACAGCAATTCTTGAATAGTTGTCTGCGATACTGACACATATTGACAGTCCTCAGGGCTTGCGTGGCCATGGCTCGCCCCGGAACGTGGGATGGGGGCCTCACCCCCGAAAGAGACCGCATCCCATTACGAGACGAAGATATTCAAGAGAATGGGCCTGTGGAGACGGTTTTATCCCTGCTCCATTTCGACATAGACCCTGATAACAGTAAGCCTTTCGTGTCCGCATATCTGACGCTGGGCCAAGCTAATACATGAAAAGTCCTAATCGGTGATTACGAATCTGACCCAGGAAGTCACACTCACGAGACCGTCCCAATTTTCAAGGTATACAGCGGCCTTTTATGATGGCAGATATTTCAGCGTTGTTAACAGTCTTCGAGATCAGTGATCTGGGTGTCGCCTTACGGCTCGATGAGATGCAACAGATGAAAAATGACATGTAAGTTCTCCTCGTAGCGAAGGGCTTCGGTCTCGTGGTCCACTTGAGCACTACTGATGCGGGTGACAGGTATACGATGTTGTCTAGCAGAAAAATGGGGAAAGTAGAAAACCACACGCCAGTAAGCAAACTTGACACAAGCCTGCACCGACACTGGACCTAACATCTGTCTCGGATAGGAACAATTCACTGAGGAATGGGATTATCTAGCCGAACCGCCCGCTGCAACGAATGAGCCCGTGGCGGGGAACTATACCTGGAAGAATAATCTATACGGGGTTGGAAACGTGAGTCCCTGTTTATTTTCAGAAGAAAAAAAGGCTTAGTGGTGGCGTGAACCAAGATAATTAACATGCGCAACAGGTCATGTGGATGCTCATGACACGATGCTGTACCGGGATGCCACCAGTTGCCACGGAGGTTTTCTTGCAAATAACTGATGTGGATACCGTTCACGGTTATACATATGGTTACGACTTATTTCAAGAAGGCGCTGAGGACTACCACCCGACACTTAAGTCCTTGGTAATATGGTGCATGAGTAAGTGATTGTCTCCTGGCCGGTCAACCATACATTGTTCGATCGGATGGCCCTTCGCAAATCCAGATTTCATGGCATTTCAAACATAAGCAGCGAACAAGCCGCAAGCGTCCCACGTGGCGAGGCCGTATCTTAATATTTACCATGAGGCTAAACTACCTGATGCCATCTAGTGCACGACCCAGCGAAAAGACCAGACTTCCGACAGCTAGAGTACATGATCCTGGGCAACATCCGGGGCTTCCAGAGGGACGGCGACCAGAACACGCAAGGCAGGACTTCGATCAGAGACATCCTATCCATCCCCCCACCGCCGCCCTCCCCGCCACCGCCCCCGCCCGCGTCCGTACGAAGCTCTTTCGCGGCGGGCGAGGACCCCGGTGCCTGGATCCTGGGCGGCGGCGCCGCCGCCGGTATCCAGCACGTCCGGTGGACGTCGTCGGGGTGGCAGGCATTGGACGCCGGCATCGAGGGCGCAGGGGGTGGTGGTGGTGGTGACCAGCAGCCCGCCGTGGCCGCGGTGGTGCGGCCGCGGCGGAGCAACCTGCGGGCTGCCGTCAGGAGCGCGTTCAGGCCGAGCGGCGGCGGGGGCGGCGGCGGCGGGCTGCGGAACCTGGCGCAGCGGGCAGGGCGTGGCATCAGGCGCGTGTTCCGCGGGGCTGTGCGCCGTGTTTCGGGCTCGGGGGGCCCTCTCAGGCGGTCCCAGCCGGGGAGTGCTACCGTCTCCCGTCCGGCGGCCCAGGAGGCTGACGGAGGGCGCGGTACAATGGCTAACCTCCAGTTCGCCATGGCTGCTATGGGGGTCGTGTATCCTGGCAACATGGCATGGGTGCGACGACGTCAGCGAGCCGGAGACAACCAAGGGGCACCACCGGCACCTTGATGTGTAAGCAATATCTCATGGTAATAGATGCCATGTAGCTGTGAACTTAGTGGCTTTACGAACGAGATATATTGAAATTCATTGTACCTAGATCTGAAGTACCTCCTCTACGGCAAATCTGTCTTGATTCACTTATTCATATTCAGCAGATGGGATTGTATTATCTAGCCAATGACTGCGTTCTCATTCAATGTTATATGCTAAGGATGTATAGTGACAAGGAGGTTTGACAGGAGCACGGATCCGAGAACATCGATGGACTGTAGATCTCGAATTTCTTGGTATCATTAACGCTATGCGTAATATTTCTTCTCTATAACAGTATCAGTTGCGCTTGCGGGCGATGATTTAAGCAGCCTTCATCATGCCGATCATAGAAATGCCGTGCCAACGTTCCCAATCTCCTACTATGATCCGCATTCTGTTGCTATTCATCGGTCCGTCTCGTGAGAGGTGACTCTGGAGAGATTCGGGGTATTATCTTCCGCTGAGTCGTCCTCATCACCGCCCTCGCCCTCCTCCAATATAGTGGCGTTCGGTGGGGGGAAATGCGATAGATACAGCACTGCCATGCCCACAATCGCAAGCGCAGCGTTGACGTGAAAGGTCATGTACGCCTTCCCTTTCTCGGCCAGGGCAGAGAAAATGAATCCGAACAGACCCTGCGTGGCCAGCCTCGCGATGTTCTCCACAAGTGTCACCGCGTTTAGGGCGTCGGTACGGTCGCCGTGCGAGCACATCTCCGTGATGACACCTTTCGCGGCGGGAGCAGAACCAGACCCCAGTGGGAGCAGGAATGAGGCTGTGTAAAGTTGAATCAGCAAGAAAGAGCCTTCACGGTTGCATACTACTTGGAGAGCTGCGCTTAAAGTATGGGAAACGATAAAATATAATCATTGATACTTACCAAGGAATATGTGCCATCTCTCGGTGCACAGAGCAGCTGCACCAGTCATCAGCCCGTCCAGCAGCAGGCTCCACCGGAGGAAGAAAAGATCAAACTGGCATGCGGTCCGGTCTTCGTCGAGGCGCGTCTCAGGCTCAGGCATGGACTCCTCCTGCAAGTTCTGGTTGCCGGACCACATCGGCGCCTCCAGCTGCTCGGGCCGCGATGGTATCCGGGACAAGGCGTTCGGGTCTTTGGTGGCTGGCGGCGGAGCATTGCGAGGGCCCTCGACCTTCCTAACCCACCACTTCCTCCCCGCGTCGATGATCTTGGGGAAGGCGAAGAACAGGAAAATGCTCCTGCACAGGGCGTTGCCGCTCATCAGCCAGCCGTTGTCGGCCTGGGTGAAGTCGAAGTATGCCGTGGCGTACATCTGGATCAGCAGCGGGCCGTAGCTGGTCGCCAGCACGGCGAGGAAGATGCCGCAGCACAGGAAGAAGACGCCAAAGTGGTTTGCCACGTGCCCGTCCATGAACCGTATGCGCTGCGGGGCCAGGATCTTGAGCGGGGCGAGGAAGCCCTTGATGCCCTTGGCCTTTGTCTTCTTCCCGTCCGAGAGCGACGCCGGGTCTATGTAGGGCAACACGGTGCGGGAGTAGAGCGTAGCGCACAGGAAGAGTATAAATGCAACCTGGAAGGGCATCCTTATGCCAAACACGTCGCCGACCATGCCGCCCAGGAGGTAGCTGATGGCCTGGCCGAGCATGATGCACGCCTGCAGCTGGCCAAACACGGCGGTGCGCTGCATGGGCTCCACCAGCTCCCCGGCGATGGTGTTGACCACGAGGATGTATCCCGCGGGGCCACCGAAGATGGTGATGAGCTGCGTGGTCTGGATGATTGTGATGCCTGCGTTGCCACCGGCCAGCACACCAATGACCTGCGTGGCGACTCTGATGGCTGGGATGAAGGTCTGCTGGATGAGTGCGGCGCGCGGTCCCCACTTCTTGATGGACCAGCCCGTTATGAACAGGTTGACGGTCCCGCAAAAGGTCGTGCTCATGCCGAGGATTGAGAACTGGGTCGCCGTCCCGGCTGCGATCTCGTTGACGGAACATCGGTCCCCTGGTCCGGTGTGCGGCGGGTGTGTCTCGTAGTAGACATCACATTCCATCAGATGGAAGACGTAAAAGATGGGCACCTGGGTGAAGCTGAAGGCGAAGGTGATGATGAAGCCGGCGAGGAGGACCTTGATCGTGTTTGGGGGCCCAAAGACGCGGGTGGCCCAGGATCCCTTCGTCTTGGCCTCGGCGGCGTCATATTCTCCCACTGTGCCATTGCCATTGCCGTTGCCGTTTCGGTTGCCATTGGGCTCAATGGCAGTGGTGGTTCGACTCTGATGGCCATTTGTCGAGCCATTGGTCGCGCCATTGGTCGAGCCATTGAGGAGCGGTGTTCTCTCGTCTTCTCTTGAGTCTCCCGCCATGTTGATCGATTACCGGTGCTGCATGGCAGGTTAGGAAGGATAGTGGGATGTTGGAGGTCCAAGAAACAAAACAGTACCAGAAAAGCTTCGGCGAAAAAACCGACGAATAAAGCTGGAGTATGTCGACTGGTTGCAATCGCCCAGTGGATCCCCGCGTTGCACCGCTGCCGGACCCGGTCGTCTGGAGCTGCCCGCGGGCCGGTCACCGGAAGCTGAGTAATGAAGTCGGCTCCGGCTCGGCCAAATTTTAGACTTGACATGACGGCATTTCGGGTCAAATCACGCCCTTTACTACGTCGTGCTCCAAGGCTAGATATTGGACGTGGAAGTACACACATGTCGTGGAACTTGCCCGAGGATCATCGCCCGGATGAAACCAGTTGACCATTGGGCACACTGGGCAGTGCAACCGGCACAAGGGTCAGTCGATAACATGCCGCTGGTCCAGAACAGCTTGAAGGGCACTGGGGTACTGGCACTTTCCAGCATGCCATACGAAGGCTTGCACATGATGAAGATTGTGGAGAGGAGGGCTGCCAACAGGCTCATGCGGATGAGTCCAGGTTAACTTAGAGGCTGAGATGTGATTCAAGTCGGAAGTAATTCTGATTGAACTAACTGTAGGGATGATTGAAAAGAATATTCCAAGTTCAAATGTCAGAAATCCGGCAGAATCTCAGCCCAATGAGGCATGCTTGACGGCGACAACGGCAATGTAATACAGCAGTTCACCAGTCACAGAATAACGATGGCAGTACCTCCTCTTGACCACAATCGACAGGACACCCCTCCCAACAGCATTTCGGATGAGACCCGAGAAGTCGTTCCGATCACAAGGCCCATCTGCCCCCTCCACACCGTCTTTGGGGCGTGCTGGCTCAAAGAAGTCCTCCTTCAGGTTGAACAGCAACAGCCCTCCCGCGTCAACAAGCGAAACAGCAGCCTTGAACGCCCGCACGTTTGCGTCACCAAAAGACAGTGAGCTGACAGACACCAGCACGTTGAAACCCTGCGCGAACACCGCCGCCTCGGCCGGGTCGCTCGGTGTCGCCTTGATATACTCCGTGATATCAGCGACCACGTATGCGTCGTATACCCCCGGCCGCTCACGCCCAGTGGCAGCCTTGGCCTCGGGGAGGATATCAAGCCCCACGATCCTTGTCGAGTCCCTCCCTGTCAAGGGGCTGCCGCCGCCCTCGCGGTAGCCCCGGGCAACAGACCGGATCTCCCTGCCCATCAAGCCATTTCCCGCCCCGAAGTCTAGCACCCGCAGCCTCGGCGTCGTGCTGTCACCCCCCAGGCCCCGCCCCGGTTCTTCCTGGCCGTTATCGAGGACGAGGTGTAGCTGCTCGCTCAGAAGACCGGCCATTACCTGTGGTGATACGCACCTCGTCTCCGACTCGGGCCCCCCGAACAGCTGGTCGTACAGCCCTGGGATGCTAAAGACATGCGCGTAGTCGTGGAAGCGGATGCAGGTGACGTGCTCGCCTTCGACGAGCTCGCACCACTCATCGTCCTGTGCCACGTGTTTTAGTCCTCGTTGTGGGAAGCGGATATCGAGGCGTCCTGGTGCGGGCGCCGTCGCCGGAATAATGGTGCTCTTCGTGAAGACAGTCATTCTTTTTGGGCCACGTCGGGTAGTCGGCTGAAAAAGAGGTGGACAATGAGATTGTGTCTCTAACCTAACAATGGCATGATGGCCCAGCCTATTGAGGGGTTTTCATGTTGGGTCGGTCGGCTATAAATGTGAACTCACGGCATTTCCCACAACTCGGTGTATAGCTTTTCGGGCCACCTGCGTCCTTGGCACTCTTCCCACCGCTGCCGAACACAGGGAGTTTGTGGCTGTGTGACCACACCAAGTTTCCAATGAGGGTCTCCGCCGACCAAATGCTGCAGCTAGATCAATGCAAAGTTGGATACACGCTACCAAAGACTCGCCAAGAAAAAACTTCATGGCCAGGCAAGAGCGTTGCCCGATGTCCTTGGTGAAACGAAGGACACGAGCAAGGTTTGGCAGCACACGAAGAGGTAAAACTCGGGGGATGCACGTTGGTGCCATGGTGTGTTGTATGGACAGTCTATTGTAGTGTAATAATAAGTATGGACATAGAAGTGAAACTCCGCAAGGTCTCCGGGAAAGCCCGTTGGGTGACCACATGCACGCCATGCGGGCGTACTGCCGAGGCAACACTTTCACTGCAAGGCAGCCTCGCGTCGAACTGCACAACTAGCTACTCTTATCCCATTCCAAGGGTCCATCCATATCTAGCAGGTGATCTGTCGCATGCGTCAGCACAGGGAGCTCTTGACATGTAGATGGGTGCAAGACCGGATCACTCACCTTCTTGGGGCCGGGGATGGTGTAGTTGTTGAAGTTGTTGTAGATCTAGACAGACATTAGAGATAGTTCGTCCACTGTGTCTTCTGGATGAGCTTACATTGGCGGTGTAGCCGGGGTCAGTGGCCTTGACATGGCCCGGGATCTTGGTGGTGGGCGACGGGGCGCCGCCGCTGCCGCCCGAGACGGTGACCTGCGCGCAGCTGATGTAGAACTGCGGCGGCGAGCCGGGGTTGTGGATGCCGAGCTGCTCGATGCGGAGCAGGTAGTCGCCGTCGGCGATGCAGGTCGGGAGGTTGTATGTGTAGCTGGCCCGCATCGGCCATGTCGCGCTGCCCCCGCTGAAGGTCGGGCCCTCCTCCGCGATCTTGAACCAGTCGCCGTCGCCCGCGTATGCTGAGGCGCCTGCTGGTGCCTTGGACATGTACACGGTGACGGGGCCTTGGTGGTAGACTGCCTGGTCGAGGTCAAAGGTGAATGCTGCCAGATGTTAGCGGTTGTTATGGCCTTCTGGATGATGTGTTAACTACGCACAGCTGCCTGCCTTGACAGCAACTGTCTCTGTTCCTTCACCCTTCGCACCGGTGTTGCATCGCAGGTCGTTCGAAGCGAGATCAGTCACTGGGGAGTTGTTGCTGGTGTTCTCCCGGATGAATTTGAATATGCCGTTCTTGTTGATCTGGTTGAATCGGTAGTGTGCGGATACTGGCGAGACGGCGAGCAGCGCCACCACAAGGCTGGTGAAGGTCTTCATTTTAGTCTAGATAGTTGGTTCTGCCCTCTCTTGTTGAATCCCCGAAAAAACATGCAAGGCTGGCTTGGCTGGGTTCAGGGCGGCTTAGGCTGGTAATCGACGGAAGGCTGGTCTATCAGTTGGCATAGATTCTCTCGATGCTGGGGGGCCTGATCTCTTATACCACCACCACCACCACGTTCCTTCTGGCGGCGGGTCATCTTCCATGTCGTATGAATTCCCCTTCCGGAATCATGGGAGTTCCCATCTGCCCGCCAATCAGTCCCGTCAAGCCGTCGTGCAGGTGGCTTTTGGGTATCCCTGGCCCATACCGTCAGTTGTAATTGCTGCACCACCCAGTCGAAACGGCCCGCCAGTCCTAGATTCAGCATTTGACAATCAAAACATCCTTGGCAGATCGCTATTCTAGGTAAATTCGTGTTTGTTTGGCAGTGTGCTGACTGACACCTACAGGGGTTGATCATCACTTAGTGACTTCAGGACCTGCGGTCGGGCGGCTCAAGTATGGTTCCCCTTGGTGGGTGGAGCTGTCCTGAAATGGCTTAGGGGTTTGCTGGTGGGTTTTGCTCTCTCAGATAGAAGATCCCAGCCGTGCATCAGTGCTTGCATGTTGATCACGGGGGTGCTTCTCCTGACGCTCCCGTGCGCAAGGTGGAGATCGCTTATTGATGGACAAGGTCTTGGCTGCCGGAGCGCTATGGTCCGCATGTAAAAAAGTACCGGGGCGCTAAATTTATTCGCAACACCAGTCAGTACCCTCTTGTGGGCCAGGAATTTAACCGGACCATGATTCGACCTCCAGCTTGGCAGGGCTCGTCCGAGATGGCGGCACGACGCATAGCAATGCCGAAGGAGGATTTCTCAGGTATTGGTCCAGCATGAAATCGAGGCAGAATGACGTCTCCATCATTGTCGTTGTGTCTTCCGATCCTGGCTGCGTAACCCTTTTTCTGACAAATACAGGTGGCATCCATAGATACTGCCCTGCACTAATGTCTACTAGTACACGCCGTGGCCTTTCTTGACGCAAGCCTCGCGAGCTCATAATAGTCAGGGTCCTATTATTTGCTCCATATACGAAAATTCAAGAGAGCTCATGTCATCATCGCCAATGTGCTGAACCGAAGACTCAAATTTCAGCAGGCCACACCCATCGGGATATGATTAACTACCTAGGTAGTGCTTCATGTTGTCTGCGAATGTATCCAACATAATTATTGATGCACAGTCTCTTTATGGTACAAAACACCCACCCTCTGGGGTGGGTAAATAGGTACGTACTATACTGGATAACCATGGGGACTGGTAACCCTTAATAAGAAAGATGCCGTAATAAAATGTCTTACGGTTGGATCTGGTCTTACGCTTTAATAAAGAATTCTTATTAGCTAGCTTCTGTAAAACCAGCCAGATATACCTTCCTTCCTTCCTTCCCTTCCAAAGGTCTTAACAGAGAAGGGCTAGAAAGGACTAGGATTCGGAAGGGCTAGGAAGGGCTAGGAAGGGCCAGATAGGGCCAGGAATAAAAAGAGAAAAGTAGGCAGTATAGACAACCCCAAGAGAAAAGCATTCTTTAACGGCTAGAATTAATCCCGAGGCAAAATACTATAGGGGGAAAATCTTACGATTAAGCCAGATTTTATAGTTAGTCCGTATATTACCGTATCTTTGATTGGCTACGGTTGGCAGACCCCATGGGCTTCCGCTACAGTAGGTAGTAATCATCTGAGTTGGCTCAACCGAGTCTGGAGGCAGGAGCTCCAAGCCAGACAACCTTGGAAGCTTGGTATGTTCTAGGTATCGCAATACCTGCGCCTGGTGATTCCATTTGTATGGGAAAATCTCAGCCTGGCAGCCACTTTCCCTTCAATCCTGTATTCTCGAATTCTGATGGATGATAATACTTGGTAAGGCTTGAAAGGGATGTGCAAGATTGCAATCTGATGCGAATGGAATTTGTGCATGCATTGTTGCACATCGAGACCGTCAGCATGTAGAAACTTTAGTCGCGATTAGTGTATCAACAATCAAATACTACCTTTCGTATCAATACATAGAGTCAAGCGCCCTTATACGTTCTCCAGAACCCTCTTCCGTTCTGATTAATACAGCTATTCACTTTCTCTGGCAATTCCTACATTTTGGGGACGGTCTAGGGGATAATCATCATCAAGAGCTGCCAGCTTACTGCAACTGGGCCTCGAGCATGGCTTTGAAATCTTCCTCCGTCGGTTCATCCGACACCCAGATGCCCTTGTTCTCCTCGGCGGCGTCAATGAAGCCTTCGGCCCGCTTTCTGGCCTGGGCGTCCAAGTCCGTGACGTATGAACGGCCGTCAGCATACCACTCCTTGCCGTCAGCTAGCACTAGAGCTCACGCTCTGTGGACAGCATCATGCCGTCCTTGACCAGCCGTCTTAGGCACTAATGACAGGCAAGGCGTGATATACGGCTGCTGTGGGTCAAATTGCACTGAAGGCTTCTGGAAACTCCGGCCACCAGCTGGCTTCAAAGTTTGAAGAGACAGGCAGCGTCTCTGTTCCTTGTACTTTCTGGTCAACCTCGGTTGCTATGTCACTCCACTCCGGTCTCTCGCGGCTAATCTGCTTGTTGTAGAAGTTCGTGACCTGCGTCTTGCATTTAGAATTGCTTCAATTTGCGCTGGGGACCATGTCAGGGTCAGGCTTACCATGGTAGGCGTCTTAGTACCCAGGTGCTGCGCAAAAGCCTTCCAATCCGTGCCAAAGCTTTGCAACAATTCGGGAAACTTGTTCATCTCAGCCACGCTCCAGTAGGCTGATGAGGTCTTGCTGTAGTAACAACAAAGCCACAGTACCAAACACTGGTGGTGTAAGAATTCGTGGCAGTCTACCGCGCCGCTGGAGGTTGGTCACCCAGTAGCCACGTCTATGCGGCTGCGACTAGGCTGTCCATAATCTGGTTCAGCACAAGTAACATAGCCCTATTTGATATGTATCGGCATCATGTCTTGCCCAATTGACGTCTTCAAATATTCATTACTGTATTCTCCACGGATACCCAATGCCACAGGAGTGCCTCCCTCTCACACCTCATGCCGGCCTCGAAGTCTGCACGACTTGCTTGCAAAATCAGCGCGGACAGGAACAAAATGACATTCACGGAAACGAGTAGTCCGGGGGCTTGTCCGCCAACGTCGGCCGTGCAGCCGTTCTTTTTGGAGTCGGATATTCGTACAACCCCGTTTGGATGCTCATACAACCAAACCTGACTCATTAGGGCCATAACTAATTAGAGGGCTTTATTCAACCCCAGTGCCTAAGTTATAATGCTTTTTACTTGCGGACCGCCTCTGTTAACATACTTTGACTCCTCATTAACCACACAAATATCACGATAATTGTCAAATACTTAACAGAATCGATTAATACAGTACTGAAAACCATCTCTAATTAGTCACATGACATTTTATTGCTGTTGCGTTGGTGGCACTGGCCGCCAAGGTGGGAAATGCTAGTCCATATATTAATCTTAACAAATTGTGTGGTGGGCCCTAGTTAAAATAAATTCATGCAATCAGTCAGGTTTGGTTGTACGAGCATCCAAATGGGGTTGTATGAATATCCGACTTCTTCTTTTTCAGCAAACTGACTTCAAGGATGGACCGAGCTTGTGCGATTCTAGAATCTATTATCCGAAGACGCCTGCTCGGACGACACCCAAGGCGCAGCTCCCAGACGCAGTCACTGGTTCTCCAATTACCCATCGAGTTGCTCTTCGCAATCTTGGACTTGCTTCCGGAAGAATAATCATTCGCTTTTGCAATAACTTGCACTTCCTTGTTTGGCGTTCTATTCCCAAAAGGCAAACTACACGGGAGCCAGCTAGACAGGGGGCGACCGAAATAAAACCCCCTTTTACATAATATTCCAATCATACGGAGTGAAAATAGGTCCTTTTCGCTCTGATCCCAGGCCAGTGCTCCTCCATAAAGCCCATTTCTACAACACTCACTAGCTATTAACCGGTAAGACCCCTTAACTACTAGCGTAAAGGACCGCTCGGCTATAAGACTACCTAGACTCTAAATTAGTTACTACTTAGCGGTTTATAAGCCCATACCTAGGTACCATCACAGCTATATCTATGATATGTAGAAAGGTGATATTGTGTGGTCGCGTGGTGTAATGTTGAACACACGGAGACCCCATGTTTAAACCGAGCTGCTGGTTCAAATCCAGCCGTGGCCACATTTTTTTTTTTTTTTTTTTTCTTTAGCTTTTCCCCTTGAGCAATTTCTGCTTTTCCTAATACTGCTGCATTTTTTGACCTTGACAGTCATATTTGTTTTACGCTTCAGCTTTTACTTAGAGCGAGACCTCAGCAAGCAACTCTTCTGTGAAGTATGCCACATACCTAGGTACTAAATCACTTCTGCTCATGTGGAGAACAGGAGCAATATATCGTTTTGATGGCCCCTGCTGGCCGAGGCTCGTGATACGAGATGGTTACCACCTGGGCTTCGATTTTGCTCGCCTCGCTATGAACAAGCATCTCTTGGGGGAAGGACTGAACTTGAGTCAACTTGACTGTACCCTAGGGTAGTCTACCTACTTCCTTGGCCGGCTGGAATGTTAGTTTCGGAGCAACAGTGATTCAGAATGAGCTCTACCTATGCGTGTCCCATGAACTCTCCCTCAACGGAACAGGCCCTAGAAACCGTCAAAAGCTTGACCATACGCACCACTTGAGCATGGAATTTGTCACCATGTCACGACGCACCAACCAAGACAACGCTTTAATATCTCACACAGGCGCATACCGGAGCTTACTTATCCGTGGTGGCTTTTGGAATTCGGCCGGGGTTTTTACGCTGTGCCGCAGCGAAGAAGGGTCCCCGAACTAGTACCTGTGCAACACACGGAGAATTGGTTCGCCCTTACGGAATGCCGAGAAGCGCGAGGATCCTGTCTAGTCGGCTTGACAGACTGTGTTATCACAACAAATAAAACGGACCTTCAGTAGTTTGACAACAATGTCAGAGCCATGGGAAATAGTCATGACTGCGTACCATCAGCTGGCCCTTGCCGGTCGCAATTCGATTGGAAATGGCTTACGTTAGGTATGCGACTCCGCTCCAAGATATGTGTAGGGAGAACTTGAGAATATGGACGCATCACTGCTCGGGAAGCGATCCAAGGATGGACCTTTCTCGCCAGGGTCTGTGCAAAGTCGCTGGGATCGTAGTTGACTCTATGGTCATCTGTTTGGACTTGTCACGTAATTACATTGTTTCCGTTTCACCGCCGCGTTCTTCAGAAAATAATAAGATGTCATACTAGAGCTCTTACAGCTAATCTGCATACCTTTCTTGGGTTGACTTCTGGGAAGTGCTCCTATAAGGTTACGATGTTGTCTTGTAAGATATTGTTCCACGGAGCACGGGGGGTTAGCCTTGGCAGCTTATCCCGCGGGAGGTTGTCCCACAGGAGGCGGGAGGATAGAAGCCCCGGGGGCGTAGCGGATACCCACCTGGGCAAGCAAAGATCGCATTGGAAATACCCCCAACGCGCAGCGACTGCCTGGGGACCATTCCAGGTTAATTGACGGAGGGGGGAAGAAGCGACAACATGGCATGGAGAGGAATATCGCTCATATGACGCGGAACGCGTTCGGTGCCGAACTTCGGTCCCGAATACACACGTTGGCATCGAAGAGGCCCTTACACGTTTTAGAATGCCGTCAGTTACCTTGCTTCGCCGACCTATCCACATCGCAGCCTCGTCTCAATTACTAGTCCGACTGTGATCCGAGGCCGGCTCATGGGTTGTTGTAAGTTGTGAAACTGCATCACAACCCGTGCGATATGAATGGAGGAACAGCTTGGATGCCTGGCCGTGGGGGCGAGAAGGGGTCGGGGTAGATGTGCTTGGCTCGTCGCGTGGTGTATGAAGGATCTGCCTCGCCAGAGTTCTGAGCTGGCCGGTTTCAGCGGCCAACGGCCACAGGAGGTCAGCGCAGGCTGCATATGCTCTGGGGAAGAAGTGATTGATCGATCGACGACATTCAATATTAAACGACCACGAGGGATGCTACTTTTCCACGTTTTACCCCTGCCGTCTCTATCTTGATTCTCTTTCATCCCTTACTTGTGTGCAGTGAGTATGCGCTGGCCACGCTCACTTCAGTATTACTACTATTAATATTTAATTTCGAAATGTCCAATGCCTCTAGCTTCAGCGACGGCTCTGATGCCCCGCAGGCAGTATTTCCAAGTCCTGATCCCAACACCCACAAGATTCCCGTCAGTTACTCGGAAGGAAAGGAAGTCTCGAGTCTGGACAGAGAGGCATATGCCCGCAACCAGCCATACGGGCCTTCATGTTACAATCACTATAAAGCAGGCTACGGTGATTGTTACAATAATTACGGCCGTGAAGTACAACCTCAGCGTGTGGAGTTTCAAAGACCGGTAGAACGCAGAAAAATATGTGGACTTCGGCCGGTATGGTTCTGGACAGCCGCAGTGTTAGTCGTTCTGCTTCTCATAGGCGCCACTGCCGGGGCCGTTGTAGGTGGTATGATGCTCCGCCAGACCAAGACGTCCTCACCATCGCCGTCAATATCGTCGGCAGGAACGGCCGAGCTACTAGGCTCACAGCTCAGCGCGGTCAACTGGACAGACAGCACAGGGATCCAGCGCAGAGCCGTCTTCTACCAACGGAATGGGACGCTTCACGTCAGCCACAATGCTGCGGGCGAAGAAAGCAAGAAAACGTGGGCGGAACTAAATATCGAGGCCCAGTTCCCTGCGGGTGCGGTGGGGGCCATGAACGCGACACCGCTGGCAGCCAGTTTTAAGAGCGCCGACGCTGGCAAAGACATGTCATTCAGCGCTGCGCTTTACTATTTGGACACAGAAAACAACGTCCGCGACGTTGTGAGTACGGCGGACGACTTATCAACGTGGTCCAAGGGCCCACTTTGGGACGTCACAGTCGCCGCGAATCCAATGTCAGGGCTGGCGGCGGCGGCACACATGTGCGCGAAAGGGTGCCTTGGGGACCGCATTGTCGTCTTCCAGGGGACTGGTGGTGATCTATTCTCAGTAAATGGGCCGAGGTGGACCGAAGCCCCAACTCGGATTGTCGCGGCGAACATCGGCACGCCTCTCGACCTGACGCAAGCAGCGTTTGTCAACGGCTCCAGCGATGATCCGCCCGTCCAGTGGACGGCTGAGCAGACGCAGTTGCGCTTGTACTACCACCGTGCGCAGAACATTGACGAGTACTTCTTCAATGATAGGACACCGTTGGCGTGGACTCCAGGTAAGATACAACAGAGCAGGTTCTCTTTAACCCCAGAATCACCTGGAAGAGGCACGAATCGCTGACAGACTGACCGCCGGAAGGTTTCGTGGGAGTGGTGTCAGGCCTCGAAACAGATGCAGCACGTGGACTCTCAGCATCGCCCTCAGGTCCCAACAGCGTCGTACAGGTGGCGACACTGAAGAACTCTGGCAGCGCCGTGGTGAGCTTCGTGAAGGGCTCGACCGGCAACTTCGAGGATAGCACTGTCGACCTGCCAGCGCGGTTCACTGACGGTGGAGATGTAATTACCGGAGCACCGAGCCAAGGGGCATCGGCCATCACTCTCAGCCACAATTTCGGCCTCTACGTGCTCACGGAGGACGGGAAGCAGATACTGGAGTGTAAGTCTACCCGTCCATATTCTAATCACATCCCCTCCCCTTCACAGTCTCTTTGAATATGGAGTTGACGTGGCACTAGATAGCTGGTCCAACGCGGGCCCGGACTCGTTCCGATTTCAAGCCACGGTCGTATAGATTACATGATTTGAAGTGCAATTGGGTACGGCTACTTCTCAGTGAGATGATATTGTATAATACGCGCTGTATACGTTGTTTTATTTGCAAATAACTCAGCATTTTACCTATATTTTCAATGCACTATTTGATGAATTCACAGAGCCCGGTATTCCTGAGCGTAAGTGATGCATATTTGATTATCTTTACTTTGACATCGTCTGATATCCAGATCAACATAACTTTGAGATTTATGGACGCCTTCCACTCAGCCATTCAAGTTGCTCTTCCATTTCAAGATTACCTAGGTACATGCGACAGGGAACAAGCCACGTTCTTGGAAACCCCCGCACATCGATCAACTCAATGTCGTCCCCGGCTTGGCCAATCTTTTCGCGGCAAGATAAGGAGCATTTACTCAGAGAATATCAATGTTGGGCCTGACGGGATCGAGATCTGGCCTACTAGTAGTACGCAAGGAAGCATGAAATCTTTGTGTTTCTCGGTGCCGTTATGTTGTGAGGAGGTTGATCCCATGCAAGACCCCGGATCCCGGTACAGGTACTGGTTACATCCGTGGTCCCACGACATTTGACACGCCGCTGCAGAGAAGGGTGTTGCCACCTTGTCAGCAATCAGCAACTAGATGACCGAATATCATCACCCTTTAGTGGTGCCGGGGGCTATTTCGGCAGCTACTGTAGTTGAACATGCGGGGTTTGAAGCGTGATAATGCACGCACTCATTGTGGTATTACTACAGAACATCAGCAGGCTGATACGCGGATACGCTCGCTAGTGACTCTTTATAATCTAAGAGCAGCATCCTCGCAATTCTCATCTGATGTCTTCCGCTTATGTGCATTTGTATGACTGTATTCCTGTTCTATAAAATGGCCGCCTCTTCAGCTCAGAAGCCCTTCACGATCGCCATCGTCGGCGGCGGGATAGGCGGCGTCGCCCTCGCTATTGGGCTAGCCGCCCGCAACGTCCCATTCCACATCTATGAATCGGCGCCGTCATTCGGCGAGATCGGCGCGGGAGTCACCTTTGGCCCCAATGTCATCCGCGCCATGCACCGCCTCTCGCCGGCCATGCTCCGCGCGTACTCGAAACACGTCACCGCCAATGAGCCGCCGGAGCTGGCCGACACCTTCCTGACGTACCGGAGGGGTTGGTTGCCGGAGGGAGAGGACGAGACGTGGACGCCGGCAAAGATGTTCAACATGGTGAACAAGGTTCAGGAGATTGACGGGATGTCGTTTCCTGTGAGGTGTTGTGTCCACAGGGCAAAACTGCTGGATGAACTCGTGCGGCTACTTCCCGAGGGGTCGGCGTCTTTCAACAAGACGTTTGTGAGTGTTGTGGAGAAGGGCGGCGACAGGGAAGACGGAGTTGTTCTGACGTTTGCGGATGGGTCTACCGCCAGTGCGTCGGCGCTTGTCGGCTGCGACGGGATCAAAAGTCAGACGAGAAAGCTCCTGCATGGTCCGGACGCTGGACCAAAATACTCTGGCTATGTCGGGTACCGCGCAATGGTACCCCGCGAGGCCTTCGAGAAGGTCATGGGCAAGGAGCTGGCGGGGACAGGCAATCTCTTCCTCTGCTCGAGCGGACACGCCGTCGCATATCCGGTTGAGCACGGCTCGGCACTGAACATCTTCGCCTCACGCTACCTGCCGGATGAATGGAAAGAGAAAGAATGGCGTGTTCCGCTGAGGGAAGGCGAGCTCGTTCTTGCGAACAGAGAACTGCATCCCGGGCTGGTAAGGCTGCTCTTGGAGCATGGGAGCGGGGAGACATGGGCGGTGTTTCACTATCCCCAAGACAAGACATATTCCAGTGGGAAACTTTGTATCATGGGCGACGCCGCGCATGCGACGACACCTCATATGGGTGCCGGTGCCGGAATGGCTATCGAGGATGCGTATATGTTGAGTGGCCTGTTGGGTGCAATCGACGAATCTTCGGAGATCGAGAGGGCTTTCCGGGCTTTCGACAAGGCGAGGCGGCCAAGGACACAAGATGTGATCCGGCGGAGCAGCGAAAACGTTCGCAGATACGAGGCTGTTGCAGCAGCAGAGGGGGACTACCTTGAACGTTTGAAAGGCGAATTCTTTGAAAACTTTGGCTGGGTATTCGACTTCGACCTAGACGAGAGCCTTCGGCTTGCGATTTCGACGATATGAACCACCTGTACTAGACGCATGGGGTCATGAAACTCCGTGTTCAAACGTCCTGCCACGTCCATACAATTTGCTGAATATAACACTGCTTTTGAAAAGTACGTAGTCGATCCATACATTGAAGATCTGTACCACAGGACAAGATGACTCCAACGAAGTCCTTGTTTCTGAACTTGTCAAATCCATTGATGCCGAGCATGCCCGAAAGGCCCGTCTACAAGTGGCACAGCACAGCTTCCAGATCAAAAGACCACATGGACCTCATCAGTGCCTGGTTTTCGCCCCTCTTGGTCGTAATGATACACACCTAGGTAATTTCTTGCGTTTTCCCAGACAATGCTGTGAACAAGGATCTCCTGCAGAAAAGCCTGCTCGTGATTGTGCTCGGCCTAAATTTCCAGCACCAGGTGGGAATCGTTCATATGGGTGACGCTCACTGCACCGACTCCAATTCTTTCCCGGTTTTAGACTGAGATACTTTAAAAACATATTATCAAACAACGTTCTCCCTAGGATGGAAAATACCAGTATTTTGTCAACTATAGTACAGGAAGAGATGTAGAAATCTTCACCACGCACCTGAGCAAGGTGCTAGATGACCGCCTGATTCATCTTTCTTACAGAATGTCAATCACAAATAGCGCCCCAATCATCACGAACTCCGGCACAACGTGTCTAGGCGATCCAGAGAAAAAGCACACTGGTGACGTATGCGTGGTGTTTACCGGGCTCCGCAAATTATAGTTACTTGGCATGGAGCGTGATTCGAAAACAACTAGACATTTGGTCTGTTGGCCTCAGGGGGTCATGGTAAGCAAGAGGTTTCTCAAAGTTTTGAGCTTGATTGACTGATATATCCAACCTGCGTCTGGGATTTAGAGGGTGACCGTCTTTGCCGTGCCGTAAAAGATGGACATCTGAACGACGAACAACGTCTTGCGGAAATGGTGTCTCTGATGGGTCGACCACCAAAGGATTTTCAATTCCGGAGTACCAAAAGTCGTCAGTTCTGGGACAGTGTAGGTGAGCCTGGCCTTCTGATAACCACCAAGTTTCCAAGGTATCTGACCGGCTATTGCAGGAAATTGGAGGGTAGAGACGAAGACCTTTTACTTGCCTTTGTTCGTAAAATTCTGCAATAGGACCCAAAGGAGAGGCCTTCAGCGGAGCAGCTCTTTGAGGACAAGTTCTTGACACAGTGGCCAGCTGGCATGAGGGAGGGCGGGTTTAGACATTTGACCATGAGCGAGATACTGGTACAACATTTTGCTCTTGACCTGGTGAAGTTGCCTCTGTGCACCCGCTTATCCATACACCACTTGATCCCATTTGAACTCTGCCCCAGGGTACTTTATCAGCACTGTATCTTATCCCCGGTTATTGACGGGCGAACAATTGTAGGACGGGACCGCCTACCCTCATATATATACGGATCAAGAACGAAATCACTTAAAATCGAAACGCCAGGCATTAGGTTCTCGAGATGTTAGGTAAATATTCTTCTTAGAGACGAACAGTTTCTGCCTTTTTCCTGAGTCTTTGTGATGGTGCGAAGCTGCTTTGAGATTTATGTAGACTGCCGGCCGGCCGAGGAAGATATGTCAACGTTCAATCTGCATTAATAGATATCTGGGTAAGTAACAGAACGTCGGGCAAAAGATTTATCAGGTCATCTCTAGCACAGAAAGATTCAAACTGATAGCGTCAACAAGTCGATCACAAATGCTATGAGGTTGGCGAGCGAGTAAGTTGGAAGGAGAATATTGCAGCCAAATACAACTACAGCCACATCAGGATGTGTGGATTGAGAGTGGTTCCAAGTGGGACGATGCGAACGACTCGTGACTCTGATCCAATAATAAATTTGAAACACACATATTAAGCCACTGTCCGGCAAGATCCGAAGAGCCGCAGACATCCACTATGTCTTATGGTTGATCAAATTTACTCGAGAAACAGAGCCAACGTGCGGATTTCATTGTCCATGGCACTGACCAATTCATCACAGTTCGGCTTTTAACCCCAGCCGATGGCGATGATTCCCATCAGTTTACACCAAACTGAGCTGCAAGAACTACCTGCCAGTGCATCACTTGTGCTCAACTCCTTGCTGTCTGGTCACAGTCAGCTGTGGTTTTGTTGTTTTTCTTTTTTAGGGGGGGCAGCTCATCGTCAATATTTGGGTAGCGAAAAATTGCACATTATTAATAAGCCGTAAATCTCCCCCGCACCAAATCTCGGGAATCTTCATATGCCATGTCGATCGAACAAGATATAATATCAGACCTTGACTCGTGATTCTAACAAGGCCGTAGCCAAGGAATTCTTCCATGCTTCACGACTCGGTTCCGGACCAACGAACTCCCTTCTCGATTTCTCCCAACGTAAATTGTCTTCACGTACGATAGCCCGATAACACTTTGGCGCGAAACCGAGGGCGTAGTAGTGTTTTTGATGCTTTCAAGCTCTATGAGGCTGCGTCCGCCAAGGAGATGATTGCTTGGCGGATAGACCAAATTTCTGCTTGCGGAAAGAATTGTCATTCAGCAATCGCACTCGCTAATTACAGTTATCGCGCACTCCATTGGATATCAAAGTTTCCCTAGAGCGTGTCACGGCTGACTGCGGGTATCCGCCTCCAGCCACGTGAACGGCATGTCAAAAAGACCGGAACTGAAGTACGTCCCGTGCCGTGTCACCCGAGGCGTGATCCGTGCAAGACAATGTCATCATACAATCTTAAACGCCACCGTTGCTCTCGGATTTCGGTAACTCTGGTGGGAAAGTAGTGTAAAACCTTGAGACCGGGCTAAATGAGGCTCAGAAGCATGAGCAAGACACCTGCGCAGGAACGGAATGAGCAAAGACCGCGTGATCGCCCGGTCCCTCAGGACTCACTCCAGTGCCTTCTGTTGATAGTGGAGAGTGTGGGCGGCAGCAAGTTCGCACTGCATGCAGATCTTCGTGGCAAGTGGGCAGTGGCGCCACATATATCCCCCATCCGCCCCGTCTCACATCTTACACTACATGCGGTCATACACATTACACAACTTGGAAAGTTATGGCTGCCTCTTCGGAAGCGTCATGGAAAGAATGCCGTCATGCCGCCCAACTATCAAGAATGATGCTCGACGAGCCTGCTACCAAGATCTAACTATTAAGACTAGGCCATGACTAAAGTATTCCGAGCCTTGGCCAACAACAACTGCGAAACACAGTATAACAATAGAGAACGGACCAATGACCCCCATACGCACCGGGCGACGGTATGCCATGCATGATAAACGAGCCAGTCGTGGCGACGTGCTCACTTTACACATCGCTGTGTCTTTCACACTACTCCCTACACACGTTGATGCACGCGTGGGGGGTGGGGATAGCGGGTTCTCGGATAATCCCGGTGGATACGAGCAACGACTCAGACAAGTCAACCGACTCGCCGCAGACTCGAGCCAGGGAAAAGGGTAACCTGGACAGGCAAGAAGAGCGGCTCTGGAGGGTTTCCTGGGCAATCTGTGGCCGTCCATGTCCGGCAGACCCGGGGCTGGCTGGCCGGCTGTTGTGCCTTGCCAACTTTATCAGTCGGGTATTCTTCAGAGCCCGACTGAGCCCGCAGCATGAGGCGGATGTACCAAAGTAAATGAGCATAGCCCTCTGTCCTGCGGAATTTGGGACTCTGAAGCTTGTCGTCCGATGATTCATGGTGGGCAGGGGATTGGGCACAAGGTTATGGTGGTCAGCTCAGAAGCTTGAGCTTACTTGACGATACCCCAGTCAGGCACATCCATCTGTTTCTAGGGTTTGATTTGCGGTGTTGATCGAATAGTGCGTCCGAGATCCCGCGGTATTGCTAAAACAATATCAAGGGCTTAAGCCTTAACGAAGGAACAACCCGATCTGCAGGTGTGCTTCCCCAAATGGCTTGGACAGAACTGGATAGTCTTCAGCTCGAGCTGGTGGTGTTTGTCCAAGAATACGCCCCAGGCCGGGGTGCCCATGCACTCACTCCCTTGCATCCCACAAGATACTCCACTGCGAACCTGTGAAGATGCCTCCCCTACCCACCCATCTCCTTAAGCTCCCCAAGGGTCCACGGGTTCCAACGTTGCATGCGTGATAATGAGTTAGAGTAGGTGCATGTATGCGGCGATTAGACCTTGAGCTTTAAATAATGCAAACCATCCCGTCAAAATATATAGAATTATGTTGATTTCCCCCCTTTTGGCTCCGGCCATTACAGTCGTTTGTTTCAAGCTTACCTGCTAGTATTTGCGGTGCGAAGATGAAACTCTCGACGTTATCCCTCCTTTGCGCGCAGTGGCTGCTGTCTCCTGTTCTGGGCGCCGGCTTGGCCACCCATGACAGCACGTTTGTTCCCGACCATGTGCTCCGGATAACAGCCCAGAATATTTCTCAGGCATGCGACCAGCGGTACTCCGCCGTGGTGAACAACACCTCGCCCGGGCCTGCCATCCGTATCAGGCCGGGAGGCGCATGGATCCGGGTGTATAATGACATGGAGGACCATAATCTCACAATGGTGCGAAAAAAACAAACCAAACCAACCCTATACTATACGCAGAGCGAGATAAAACTAACAAGCCCCCACAGCATTGGCACGGCCTCGCTCAGCGGATGGCCCAATTCTCAGATGGCGCAGTGCTGGCATCCCAATGGCCCATTCCGCCCAAGAACTACTTCGACTACGAGATCGAGGCCCTGCCAGAGGACTCGGGGACCTACTTCTACCACTCGCACGTCGGCACGCAGGCCCTGACCGTCTTCGGCGCGCTGATCGTCGAGGACTGCGGCCCGTCCCCCTACGAGTACGACGACGAGCGCACGCTGCTGTGGCACGAGCACTACAAGCAGAACGACTCGGCCTTCGAGGCCGGCCTGCTGGCGTCCCCGCTCGTCTTTGGCGGCGAGGTGCAGGCCGTGCTGCTCAACGGGCAGGGCGTGGCCATCAACCACACGGCGGGCGAGATCCCGGGGGACGCATCGTGCCAGCTCCCCGTGCTCGAGGTCGAGCCCGACACGACGTACCGGTTCCGCTTCATCGGGGCGACCTCGCTCAGCCACTCCATCATCGCCTTCGAGGACCACGACCTCCTGACCGTCATCGCCGTCGACGGCGGGCAGTACACGCAGCCGCAGGCGACGGAGCGCATGCAGCTGGGCAGCGGGCAGCGGTTCGACGTGCTCTTCAAGACCAAGAGCCAGGACGAGATCGATGCCCTGGGGGGCAAGACCGACTACTACATCCAGTTCGAGACCCGGGACCGGCCCTCGGTGTACCAGGGCTTCGGCGTGCTGCGGTACACGGGCGCCGGCGGCGACACCGAGGACGAGCCGCCCGTCCCCGCCAAGCCGGCGACGGCCCCGTTCAGCCTCACCAACGACACGTACGACTGGCTCGAGAGCACGCTGCTGCCGCTCGTGCCGGACCCGGACTTCCCGACGCTGGAGGAGGTGACGAGGCGCGTGGTGATCGACGTGGTGCAGCTCACGGACAACGCCACGGGGCAGATCATCTGGCAGCTCAACGGGCTCAACTGGAACGAGCAAGTGGCGTACCCGGTGCCCCTGCTGGTCGATATCTACATGCGGGGCGAGGACGCCGTCCCCGACTACGAGACCGCCGTCGCCAACGGGGGTTGGGACCCCGAGAAGAAGGCGTACGCCGCAAAGGTCGGCGAGGTCCTCGAGATTGTGTTCCAGAACACGGGGTCGATCGTGAAAAACAACGGCGGCGTTGATGTTCACCCCTTCCACGCCCACGGCGCTCACTATTACGACCTGGCCAGCGGCAATGGCACGTACGATCCCACCGCGGTCGAGGCCGCACGGGTGGCGGCTGATTACACACCGGTCAAGAGGGATACCACCATGTTGTACCGGTATGAGTCCAAGACGATAGCTGGTGCTCATGCTGGCTGGAGGGCGTGGAGGATCAGGGTCAACGACCCTGGTGTGTGGATGATCCACTGCCATATCCTACAGCACATGGTAATGGGTGAGTAACAAACCCCAACTACATTTTACTCCTTAAATGGTGTCAGTCAACTAACCCCCCGGTAGGAATGCAAAGTGTTTGGGTCGTCGGCAACGCGAGCGAGATCCAGAAGACTCCCGTCGAGCTGAGCCAGGGATACTTCACGTTCGGGGGCAGCGTCACCGGCAATGACACCTGCGATCCGCAAGTATACGAGCAGTTTAACCACACATCCACCTGCCCTTCTTAATGCTCACCTCTGGGTCAGTCGTTGCCATGGTCATGTTCATATGAGGGAATATAATTATATACATGAGTACTCGGGTACAGCGTTTGATTATTAGATGATACCGTGCCTTACCCACCTTCAAGCAGCACAAATTTTATAATACCTATACAAACTATCCATGTTTACTTACACACTTCTCAACCAAACAAGACCATGTGCACCAACCCTAAGTCGGACCCGTCAACTACTACGTGACAGACGCCTTGGCTGAAAGACCACAAGTCCAAGTCCCCCAGCCTTAGAATCTAGTAGTTGCAACGGCAGGCGCGACTGCTAGTCACACGCCATAGACCGTCCGGCCAAAAGACCATAATAACCAATCTACTATTGGTTATCTCTAGCAGTACATAAGACCCGTACCGTCACTGTAGTTATAAGCCCGTACAGTCACAAACCCTCCAAACCTTCAGAATAAGAACTTCTAGTTATTCTTAACCTCTTTCAAAAATCTTAATAGTTTTAAAAGGTTAGTAATTAAGAGGAAGTCTCCTAAAAAGGGGGTCTTTATGCTTCCACCATAGAGGTGTTAGTATACAAGCCCCTAAGAGGGGCTTAAATAAATACCCTTTTAGTGGCTTGTGTATAAATGCCTCTAGGGTAGTAGCATAAACACCCCCCTTTTAGAAGACCCATTCTTAATAACAAGAGTAAGAAAGGTTATACCCTGCCTTTAGGGGCTTTTAAATTAGAATTAGTACGGTAGTCTTAAAGTAAAGGTATAGAGTTTATGTAGATGTAAAAGAATTTGTGCTACCTGAAGGTGGGTGTGCCTGAAGATAGGTAAGGCACGGTACCAATATAGTACACAACCCTGTACTTGAAACAAATATGCTGAGCGTCAGGCGTGAGGTGAAATGCAAATGTAATTTCACGATGCCTTGGTGATTTTCCAATACTTCTGATCAGTTAGAGTGCGCATCTTGTTGCTTCTTCTCAATGTCGTGGCGAGCTCCATATGTCCGGAGTGCTAGATCCGGTCGTTGGATATTGACAAATTAAGCAGACAGGTAGCCAGGAAAGAAATCGACCCCGGAAAACTCATAAAAGAGGGAATCCCATGACAGGAAACGGGGTACTGCGTGGAACAAAGCCCTGCGTACTGTTGTGCCTCAGGGTCCCTGGGAACGACTTGAAACATCACAACCATCATCAGTCATCACCAACCTCGATGAGTCCGCGGAAGACATTTGTAGGAGCCAAACACCATGTCAAATATTAATTATATCTCTCTGCTCCCTGCTCACGCCACATGTTCCCGTTTAGAGAGGGGGGGGGGGGGGGAGAGAGAGAGAGAGAGAGAGAGAGAGAGAGAGAGCCTCACATACTTCCTCCCCCCCAAAGCCCGGGATTTCATGTACGCAGGCAGCATCATCACCCACCTCCATGCAGCCACAGGAGCACACTCACTCACTGCCTGGGCCGGGGCAAAACCTTTAAATAACCACATGCCGTCATCAGCGCAAGCCTGATTCTCTAGCCACCAACTCACCTGGTTAATTTATTTGTTTAGGCAGTGTGGCCGCCGGCGCCGAAGAGGGGAGGAGCCAGTCCTTCCAACAGACCGCAACAGCCACGTCAAAACATTTGAACACACATCGACGTGTCCGGTAGACAGACAACAGACCAACTGCAAGAAACCGCTCCATTTAATGCTGACAACCTAAGAATACACAGCCCATCATCAGCAAGGCTCGATACTCTCATAGCCTTCCCCCCGATCCTCCACTAGTTGAACCCGTCCGTCCCAGTCTGCTCATTACCTACATGTACCATTTACGCCGTGTCCCCCCCCCCCGCCCACAAACCGCGCCGTACTCCCTCGTTTGCTCGCTGATACCCATGCACATGAAAATATTACACAACAGGCGTCAGTGGAGATAGTCCCTCCCTCCCTCTTAGGCTTCCCTCATACCCGCATACCGTAACTTCAAGCCAGCAGCAACTTTCGCCTTGCCATCTCAGGCAATTGTAGAAATTCGTCGTCATGATATACACCAACCTATCAACCGACTAGCTCTCCCGTGTGCTTGTGCCCGCATTTTCTCTCACCCGCTCTAGCCTCTCTCTTGCCACTGACTGGGCCCTTTCTCATGCTACGCTCGCATCTCTCCCAGATGACATATTACGCATGATACCGCTATTGCGTGCGAGTTCCTCTCATCTAGTCGTCCCAACATCTATCCGGGTATCAAAAAGGACTCATTGCCCAAAAAGTGCCGGTGGTGCCCATCGGTCATAGGCCGCTTTGCGTACAAAGTTATCTTCCAAAAAACTTGCAACCTTCAGATTACACTGCGCTTCGGCGGTCTAGGCCGGGCCCGCGCCAGGCCGAGAGACGACCTCTCGCGCATAGAACTCGACTAGCATCGTCGCGTAGGCTTCCAGGTCTTCGACCTGGATGGCGAGACGGAAGTCGTTCAGGAGGAGGAATTGTATCTCCAGGTGGTTGAGCTCGGCGAGCGGAAGACCTCCGACCTGTGGGTGTCTATGTTAGTCTACCGCCACCGTATGTGGAGGATAAGCAGCAAAGCAGGCCGTGTGCATGGTTGTGCGGTGCGATGTTCTTACCTTTGCATATCTCGAATTTGTGTAGAAGACATCCGAGAAGAATTTGCTCGCACACGTCACCCCAGAAATGATCAACCTATGGATGTTGAAGCTGTCCACCACGAAAAACGTAGGCTGGCTGGCGGCAGAGGGTGTACCGCTAGCCTTCCCAGTGCCACTCGCTTGCGCCCTCGTGGGCTCCACGGGTCGCTCCCCTTCGCTGTCCGAGTCATCCACTATGTCCTCGTCCAGGTCTTCGTCGCTATCACTGCCCTCGCAGGGGGCCTCCTTCATGACGACATCAGCCTGGGCCTGTTCCTGTACGAGGCCTGCCTTCTTGGCCTCTTCTGCCTTCATAACAATGTCGTTGACCCTCTCCGTCATGCGGTCAAAATAGACGAGCAAGCTCAGAAACACCTCGAATGTGGTCGGGCAGTACTTGTGTATGCGGCTCAAATAGCTCAATATGGTGATGGCAGGAACGTTCTTGCCGTGGAAGGCCAGGACGCTGCTGCTCAGGGGGCTCATGCTGTTCTCGGAAGCCAAGCCGTCATTTTGGGCCTGGGCCTGTTTGACGTGGCTGGCGTTGCGTTCTACGGCATTCCTGCTGAGAGCGTCGTGCTGCTGGTCGTTGGTGGTGGTGATCTTGGTCAGGAGCGCGGCAACCATCTCGATGACATCACCGATGGGGCACTCGCTCAGGTCGTATTTGAGGGACTGCAGGGGCACATCGTCGTCGACGGAGCTCGAACCCATGCCCGACCGAGCGAGAGCCTGGACATGAGCAAGGTCCCGGACCTTGATGGTGGTCTGTTCTTGTGTGGAGGAGGTGGGCGAGGAGTTCAGTGTGGACTGCGATGCGCCCCATCTATCGCCAGAATTGGAGGCGGGAGAGGGAAGGACCTGACTTGGCTGGGCGGATCCGGCGACGGTCTGAGACGAGGAGTTGGGGGTACAATCGGCGGCAGCAGCACCGGCAGCGGAGAATCCCTGCGCAGGTTGGTGCGCGGCTGAGGATTCCATGTAGACCTGCTTCTGACCATCCTGTGCAACGCTGCTTGTGTACCTCGCCTTCAGGTCTTCGTCTGATTGTGAGGCGCTTGCGGCACCAGCACTGGTGCTGCCAGACGAGGAGTCTGGGGGCGAGGGTAGTCTCGATGCGGCGCTTTCGGCGGTGGACGTGGCGGAGAATCGTGGGGAGCCCCGCGAGGACTGCTGCCGGCTCGCTGGAGGGTGGTTTCGGGGGGTAGAGCTTCTCGAATGGCTGCTAGATCGGTAGTGGGAGGAGGCGTGGGATGATTCTTGGGAATATGGGAGGCCCTGGGTTGCGATCATAGTGTGGAATCCGGAATGGTTTGCGAAGTCTCCGATGACAGCTGCCATAGCATGTGAATGTGTGGGTGGTCGTCGGGCGGTGCGTGGTTGCTGCCTTTGACGCAGGGAGTGTTATTATTGAGCCGACGGGATGGCAGGCGTGTTCGTGCAGGTGGTGGTCGTCGCCGCCGCTGATGGTGCGAACGTCGGGGGAGGATGGGGAGGGAGGAAAAGGTGGTGAGCTGTTGTCGGGGGCGGAGACGAGGATTAGCGGGCTGCATGCGGGTTGCTGTCTCAAGGCTGGGTGGCCTCGTAGCGCGATAAAGTTTCGGGAAAGAGAAGGGGGGCCTGGTGGAGAAGCAAGAAGGAAATGCGCAAGAACGACAGCACAACAACAACAACAACAACAAAAAACAATTGCAGAGATAACGAACGATGCAACTGGTCTACAGCATACGACTGTGCAGAAAGATGAGGCTTAGTATTATTAGGAGGACAACAGCGAGGGAGACAACAGATGATGGTGTTCCCGGGCGGGACAACATAAGACGACACAAGATGAATGAAGTCGAGGTCGACTTGGGCAGCGAGCTGGGGTGCCCAAACGGTTTCGCAGGTGCAGGCCTGACGGGACAGGCGTGTGGCCTTATCTCCACATGTAAGAAGCCCAAAAAACCCCAAAGCAGAAAAGGACGCGACGAGGGTGACAGGCCCTGGTGGGGATAGCATCAAGCGAAGCGATCGAGGCTTGTCAGCTGCAGGAGAGAGAAAAGTGGCTTGGCTTGATGGTGCCGTCGTATTGATATTATTGATATTGTCTTGTGCCGTGGTGGTTTGCAGTTGCAGTTGCAGCACCGACGACGTCACTTCGAGGGCTGGTCTGTTCGATGGACAAGGGGCTTTGATGGCTTCTTGGTTCTTGTCTCGGGCAACAAGTCGCAATCGCAGTGTGCAGAGTTGCAGGATGCTTTGTTGACCCAAGTTGCGGCAATGGTGGGCACTGGCCGGCCGTCTCGGTGGGCATGCATGTGTTGCGTGGTTTATGGTTTATGGTTTGTGGTGCGTTGTTTGTGGTTCGCGGTCTTCTTGCAACGCCCTCCTCGGTGTCGTGCATCGATCGGCCCAGACCAGACAAAAATGACGATGAGAGTGCAAGAGATAAGGGAAAAACCACCATGACTTACAGATGCCAAAAACGCACAGCAACAATCAGCGGTCTCAGGTCGTAGCGTGTCGGCGCGGCAACAAAAACAAGAATAAAAGTCAATGGGTCTTGATCTAAATGCGAGGACGAGGAAAAAAGTCAATGGGAGAAAGGGTCGGTCGAGATGCGATGCGGAGAGGGTCGACGGGAGATGCGATGCGCAATGCGAGGTGATGTGATGTGATGGCAGGAAGACGGTTGACAAGGGGGGACAAGAGACTAGATACCACATACTGTGGTAGAAAAGACCAGGCAGGGCAGGGCCAGGCAGGGCAGGGCAGGCCAGACCAGGCCAGGCCAGACTTGTGGGGTGATTTGATGGTGGCCGCGGTTGATGGGCCGAAAGGGGCGTGTGTGCATTGCTGCAGACTGGATTGGTGGACGCGTGCTGTCTGCTGTAGTCTGTCTACCTGGGTACCTGTGCTGTTCTTTCCCAAGTTTCCGTTTCCGCAATCTTGCGGTCAGAGCTTCCCCCCCTTCCGGGCCTTCCCCCAATACGCAAGCAAGCAAGGTTGGTCCAGACTACACTATACACTACACAAGTGTGAAGTGTGCTACTACACTCAGTACTAGGCCCTTCGGCCCTTCCAACGCACTGACTAGAGGCAGGGGACAGGGGGTGGCTGGGCCCTGCCACCCACGCTGCCATGAGGCAGGCCCGCCTAGCAGCCTCGGTGTGCTGCCATCTAAATTCGATAGGGCGGGAGGGCGGCAGTAGCCCGACCATTCACCATCAGCAGCATTCTGGACTCATGGACTTCGTCCTGATGATTGACGACAGCTCCACCGACCACTGCCCACCGCCCACCGCCCACCGTACAGTACAACCTTGCCCCCAGCAACCGCAGTCAAACAGGAATATTTCACTTACGTACACATCCCACTTATACCAGTCAAAAATACCATGACAGGATGGAGAATCCGAGCCGAGGAGGACCCCTAAACTCTGCTCAGATCTTAATTAATTACCGCGACAAAGCTCAGCCTCACGATATGCTGGATGGGCCTGGCAAGCCTGGATATCCACAGCACCACAGCAGCAAACCCACCCTGTCCACCTGTTCCCACCTGACGATCTATCTCCGTCCATTTGCTGCCGTCGCTGCTTGTCCCGTGCTTCGCTGTCGTATCCCATTTGGCCATTCGTACCCGACGGTCCAGAATCTGCCAGTCAGTTCTTTCAACGGCACGGTTACATGCATTGGACGACCCTGATGACTCGTGGTGCTGGAGCCTACCTAGGCAGTTGACTCTTGTCTGACACTCGCATCGAGCCCGACTCGGATCGAGTCTCTTCGCCTCGACAGCCTGCCTAACTGCCCCTCTGCCCCTCTGCCCCTCCTCTGCTGCCCCTCTTCCAACTCGACCCCTCCTCCTCCTCCTCCTCCTCCTCCTCCCCTTTGCGTTGTTTAAGGTGGGGTCTGAGTCTGAGGCGGGATTCAACCTCGCAGTGGCTGCTGCTAGTCTGGCTGGCTGACAATGGAGTGGATGCCCTCTCAAGATCTGAAGGAGCACTTGAGGGGTAGACGCTCGGGCAGGATTGGATGTGACAGAACGCCACGCATCATGACCTCGACGCATCAGAGGTTGAACCATGGCGATATCCACCACTTGTGGCTCCGTTCAGCCACCACTGGCAGCCACCAGCCACCCGCCACCCGCCCGCTAGAAACCACCAGCATCAGAGCGTCCATGCTGCCATGCGAGAACTGTTCGCCAATCTAGCCGTGGCCGGTGCTACTGTTCTCTGAATGGACCACGATCCACGCAGCACGCCATAGTAGACGCAACCAGGGCAGCACGGTTGCCTGGTGTGGACGCTCCGACCTCTGAGCGCCCAGCCCGGCCATCAACCCGGCGATGCTTCGGGGCCAGTGAGTCCAGTCCCACCCACAAGGGTCTTCTCCAGCATTTCGAGGCAAAGAATGCTTGATACGCGTACCACAGTATTGGTATGTGGGCAGAGTCGCAGAGTGGGCTACCTGCTACTAGATCAAGCGAGTCGCCTGCAGATCAGACCGATCACTGCCAAACCAATTCCGGCGAAGTCCTCTCAATGGGCGGCCGCTCATCTCTCCAAGCCCTCCTATACCGGATCACCTATGACATAATCCCGCCTACGGAGCACAGTTCTACAACACATAGTCTACAGAGTACAGAGTACATGCAACGGAAATAGCACACCCCAATATCAGATCGCCTTTTCCTACCCGTTAGAGTACGTTATGGGGTTCCCGGACACCCCTAGTTACCGGACAGACGAATGAGCTTTCTCGCTTTTGTTGACATTGTTAGTGATTATGATGTTTGATTGGTGTGTCCGGTAACTAAGGGTGTCCGGGAACCCCATAACGTACTCTACACCGCAGCATGTGCGCTTCTGCGAAGATAAAGGATCATCGGGGCCATCCTTGCCCACTGCGTTCGGCCCCCACAAGCCAGAGTCAAGAATAAAGAAATCTCCCCGATCTCAAGAGCACCGCTCACATCGCTGCCACCACAACACGTGTCTCCATCGAGGGGCAGAGGGGCGGGCTGGGCGGAAGGAGAGGAACACCCGAGGGACACACGGCGTTCCCGCCGCCGCTGCTAGGATAGGGGTCTCAGACACGACGCCACCGCCTTGTCCCGTCTCACCACAGCAGGGGCCACCCGGGAGCGACCCCAACTCGCGCTTACACAGTCCTACTGTGGCCTATGTGCCTCGGCCTAGCTGGACCAACAATGCTTAACGGCCTTTCTCTCTACGGATCACAATCTGTCACTCGTCGTTGCAAGCCGAAACTTGATATCTACACGCCCCAGTGACCTAGGGGAGACAGGCTCATGAAGGAGAGAAAGGCAGGCAGGGCAGGCCAGAGAGCAGCGACCCTCGCTCGCATCATCTTACCACCCGCTCGACGCGCGGAGAACTAACACCCCCCCCCAGCTCACGCCACACGCCGCGATAAGAAAGCACATCGCAATTGCGGCACGGCAGGGCGGATCGATCCTGGATCCCCCTTGTCACTCACAACCAACAGACATGCCCGCCGAACCGTCGAAGTGGGCAGGTGGGCTGGCGGGATAATCGAGATCGAGAGATTCGGGCAAAAAGCATCGAATCGAAACGCTCAGCACAGCCATCTTCTCCTTTTTGAACATCCTCATCAAATTTCCCCGTCTCATATGTCCCGTCGCACAAGCTCACCCGGCAACGGGGGCACAGGGGCAACGGGAAGGTTTGTAGTCTAGAATATAGGTTGGTCCTGTTGTTATGTGAATCCCCCCTCCAACAAGTAAGTGGCACCGACTACGTGGTACCGCCATCTGCAGTGCCCTCACACCAAGGGGTTGCCTTCCCGCCCGTACTGCCCCTGAGATTCCGGGGAGACGAGACCGAGCCGGGGGCAAGGGGTCCTGCGGCGCGGGATCCTGGCCCCGTCTCCTTGGGACACAGACAGGACCGACAGCTTCCGCATTTGGCGATCAACTCGTCCAACAGCAACTGCACCGACCAACTGACAACGCCCCCATGCATTATACCTATATTTACATATACACATGCATACAAACACATGCGCAACACAATGCGAACACCACCGAGCAACAGCACGAACGCCGCCCACGTCCCCCGCGCATCATGTGTGCCGCCTGGCATGTGACCTACACTACTCCGTACTTTACAGTGCCATCGCCCGGCCAGCCCGGCCAACCAGCCCAACCCGCCCACGCCGCGCTGTCCAGCTGTTCACCGTCAGACGCCTCCGCCCGCACCGTCTAATGCGCTCACTCGCCCCCCTTGCCGCTCCGGAGCCTGAGGGCTTAAACATGCCGGGATACGCCCTCCATCGGACGCGGGTATGCTCCCTCCCCCACGCCTCTTCTTCTCACCGCCCGCCAGCCCGCCCATGGGATCAGCATCATATGCGTGACATACATCCAGGTATGCTTTACTCTTATAGACGGGACAAGCGCGCTACTCAGCCTATCTATCCGCTTTCTCTCCCGCCCTTTCAACAAATCTCATTTAGTAAGATAGATAGATGCCCTTCTACATCCATTCATTCACCAGACCCGATATCGCACAGTGTCACCCTGCCTGCGTGCGGCCGCCCTGTCTCAGCCTCGAGTAGGGTCCCGTCCAGTTCTGACGTAACCACCCAAATATACCCGTATGTGGCTCTGGGTGTCACATCGGAGGGTTGCGTTGCGACGTGGGGCCCCGGAGCCAGGACCCCTCCATGCCTCTGCCCGGTTCCGCGGCTCATTGGCCTACTAATTGGGGCTGGCAGCCACGTGCCTTCCGACGCCAGCGTGTATAATGGTTGAATGGCATGAATACGCCAGCGCCACACCAGCAGGTTGTATGTATGCGGTGGCCTCACTGAGATGTGCCCGCACGCACGCACGCACTTCAACCGTTGGAGTTATTAAAGGGTCGCAATGGTAACGCAGCTCCTCCGCGGCTGTGGCTGAGTTTGGCATCATGCTACTGCCTGCCCGCCCGCCCGCCCGCCCGGCAACGGCTCCTAATCTCCGTATAAATTGAAGGCACGGGGGGAACAGAGCGGGCGGGCATGCAGGCGCGGCGCATGAATGCCGTCTTTTTTTACCTCGCCGGGGCAAGCCAGTTAGTCAGTTTTTGGTTGCCAGGGCTGGCTGGCCGGGCCACGCACGCACGCACGCATTGCGAGGCAAGGATCACTCATACGGGACCGAGTTGGCTGGCGATCAGATGAACCAGGTGGGTACTCAACTCGCCAGAACAAACCAGGGCTCTATGTACCCCTAAGCCCTAGGGGCCCAGGATTTCTAGATTGTTTCATGGAAGGTCCTTCCAGGTTGGCTGGTTGCTGGTGGTCTGACGTCAGGACCCTCCCTGGTTTTGGTAGTCCCTCGGCGTGTTGTTCGCACGACCAGGCCAAGCAGGCCTGCCTGCTTGGAGATGTGAGCGCCCGGCGAGGTGTCGCATGTTCGGGGACGGACCTGGTTGTTTTTGTTTTTGTGTGTGTGTGTGTGTTTGTTGTGCGGTTGCGCGTATGGTCGATGTGCCCGGTGTGTTTGAGGGTGATGTACTGTAGGTGCAGCGTTTGCGTGCGTGGCCGTTGAATGAGGTTTGTTTCAAGTATGTACGGCTGCTGTCATGGCTTGGGATGATGATGCTGCCAAGCACTGGTAAACGACGACCCTTGGCTGTTCCGGGCCACGTTCAACAAGCGTTAACAAATAATCAGTCCTCATGTCACTCCGTTCATATGTACGTGGTACTGGTCAAACACTTTCATTGTGTTTCGCCCAGGCTCGTCATCTAATTTATAAGAGTCGCACACCGCTGGTGTCACTAATAAGACCGGATAGGTTGACGATGAGCACCATCCCAGCCAGTGGGAAATTTTGAGAGAGAGAGCTGATGTTACGGCATGCGTATAACGAGGGAGTCTGGCCCTGATGCTCGATATGACTTCTCATCTCATCTTGGACACAGCGGGCGCGGACACTCGATCAGTTCCAATTTAACAAACGCCACAGAATGCCGGGACGCAGCAGTAACAGCCTCACATCAGGTATCTTCTATATCCCCAATGGGAGGTTTTAAGTACATATCTTTTTAACATCCCTATAACCAAGGTTCGCTTATTTAAATTAGAATAAGTAGTCTTAACCTAACAGATACTAACAATTTTTTATTTATTTACTATCTTATAAAAGAATTTTATTTATTTTAAAATTTCTAAAAATTAAATTTATATTATAATATTATATTTTTATAATATTTATATATTTATATATTTATTTATATATTAAATATATTAAATATTAAATTATATATAATTTTAATAATTTATAATATTCTTTTAATTTAAAAACTAATTTTAATTTTTTTAATTTTTTTTTTATTTATTATACTTATTTATTATAATATTTTATTTATTAAAATATTATTTTTATTAAAAAATAAATATATTATTTATATTTTCTTATTAAAATAAATTTTTAAAACTAATTAATATCCTTATAATTTTAAATATTAGCTTTTTTTATATAAATTAATATTTATAAAAAAATTTATTAAAAAATTTATAATTAATTACCTTATTATTTTAATTAATAATAATTAAGAGCTTATTAAACTTTTTATATTAAATATTTAAATATATAACTTAATTTAAAAATATTTATTAATTAAAAATCCTTTTATAATTAACTAGTTTTAATATAAATTTTCTTATTAATAAATCTTTTTAAAAAAATATTATAAATATATTAAAATAGCTTATTTAATTAATAAATATTTAATTTAAAAAAAAATTAAATAAAAATTTTATATAATTAATAATATTATTTTTAATAAATTATATAAAATTAATTTTAATAAATTATATAAAATTAATTTTTTTATTAATTAATTTTTAAATTAAATACTTATTATAATGTTTTTATAAGTAATATTTTTTTTTAATAATAATAAATATAATTATATTATTTAAAAATATAATATTATTAAATATTCTTTTAATTTTAAATTTATAATAAAAAAGTATTTTAAAAAAAGTTAAAATTTAAATAAAAAAAGTTATTAAAAGTATTAATAAGGTAATTATTAATCTTTAAAGGTTATAATTAATTATAAAATATATAAAAATAAGAAAATTAATATTTAAATATAAATAAATTAAATAGAAAAAATCTTTAAATTTTATAGTAATATAATTATTATAAGGTAAAAAATAATTATAAAAATTATTATATAAAATATTTAATAGAAAAATTAAGTTTTTAATATTAAAATATTCTTATAAAATAAGGGTATTAATTTATATATTATATACTTATAAAAAAAAATACTTTTTTATATATTAATTTTTTTTTTAAAAAAAATAAAAAAATATAAATAAAATTATATATTAATAAATCAAAAGATAATATTTTTTTTAATATTATATATTATATTAATAAAAAGGAATATCTTTTTTTTATAATACTTTATTATAATAATTATAGATAATAATATTTTATTATATACTTCTTATTAAATAATTAAAAAATATATATTATTATAATTTATTTATAATAATTAAATAAATAAATATTATTATAAATTCTAAAGTATATTATTATTAATAATTTAATAATTAAATAAAAAGGTTTTTATATTTTAAATAAAGTTTTTAATATAAAAATAAAATTATAATTTTATTAAAAATATTAAAAATTATTGATTTATTATATTTTAAAAAAAAAAGAATATAAAAAAATATAAAATTTAATTAATTTTATATTATTTTTTATAAAATTAAAAAATAAAATAATTAAATTATATTATAAGGTTATTATTATAATTTTTTAAAAATTTTAATTTTAAAAAATTTAAAAAAAAATTTAAAAAAAATTATTTAATAATAATAATACTTATTAAATTAAATAAATATAACTTAATATTTCTATATTTATTTAAATTATAATAATTTTTCCTTTTAAAAACTTTTATAATAACCTTAAAATTAATAATATTAAAAATAATATATAATTATATTTATTTTATAAAACTTATAAATATATATTAATTATAAATTTATTATAATATAAAAAAATTAATAGGTTTATAATAAAATTTAGTATTTTATTTTATTTATAATAATAAAATTATAATTTTTAATTATTTTTTAAATTCTTATAAATATTAATTATAAAATAATTATATTAGGTATATAATAATAAAAAATTTATTATAAAATAAAATTTCTTTATTTTAAAAGTTATAAAGGAATTATATATTTATTTATTTTTTTATAAATTTTAATTTTTTTATATATATTTATAAAAAGTATATCTTTTTAATAATAAAAAGCTTTTTTAATAAATATTTAAATAATTAATTAGGAAAGTTATTAATTATAAAAGATAATTTAAATATATTAATAAGTAATTAAATTTATTAAAAAGTATATTATAAAAGGAAAATAATATATAGAATTTAAAATAATAAATTAATTAATAATATTTTTTTATTTTTTTAAATAATTTATTAATTATTTATTTTATTAAAACTTATAATATTAATCTTTTTATTTTTATTAAATTTATTATAATTTATAAAACTTTTTTTAAATTTATTAAATAATTATAAAAATATTTTTATTATATTATTAATTATTTTAATTAATTATTTAATAAATAATAATATATTTTTATATTAATAAATATATTAAATAATATAATAATTAATAAAATAAGTATTTTTAATTTAATATAATTATTATTAAAAAAAATAAGTATATAGTTTTTTTTAAAAATAAAAGTATTAAATATAATATTAATAATTTTATTTAATTAAGTAAAAGAATTATTTAATATATTAAACTTTTTATTATTAATAATAAAATTTATAGGTTTATAAACCTTTTTATAAAAATACTTTTATAACAAATTATTTATAATTAATAAAATTAATAATAAAATTAATAATAAATATTTTTTTATATATTTATTTTATTTAATATTTAAAAATTTAATAAAATTTTATAATTTATTTTTTTTAATAAATTATAATAATTTTATAAAAAATTTTTTAAAAATTTTTATAAAAATTTTAATTAAAATAATTAATTAGCTATACTAAAGGATTATTTATACCTAATAATAAAATATTAAAAATAAAAAATTTAAGTTTAATAAAATTATTTTTATAATATTAATTAATTTAATATAAAATATTATATTTTAAATAATAAAAATCTTTATAAAAAATAATATATAAGTATTAAAAAAACCTTTAATTTAGATATATTATTTATAAATTATTTTTATAAGTTATTTATAAGGGTTACCTTATATTAAAATATAATTAACCTATTTACGGAATAGGGCCACGGGAAGGGGCAGAGGGGGGGACCTATCGGGGATATAAAAGAAACCCTCACGTCAACCAAAAAAAAAAATGACGCCACACACACACACCCATGGCAGACGAGACCATGACGGAGATTTGCAACAAACAACTCATAAAATCCGAGAAGTCTCTTTCGGCGCCGGTCGACCTCATCTCTACGTCACCCGTTTCCCAGGGGCGGGACCCACGGCGCAGCATCTGCCGTCGAGTCGAGCTGGGTGAATCGAATTTATAGATATATTAAAAAAAATGATGGGCATGTGCTCGTGTGCGGGCGGGCGGATGCTCTTCCATCATGCTGCCGCGAGCGCGCCCCGCCCGAGACCACAACGGTCGCTCGACCACCGGCGCCAATAGGTAGATATCCATCCTCTGTGATCTTCCGCTACATGCGAGACGGGACTGCTCCAGACTTGCCTGCCCTGCCTCTTCGAGAATGGAGCCCGATGGGCGAGGGTTACGCAAGGGGAGGCATGGGAAGCGACTTACTGCGGTAGTATATGCCGCTCCCGATCTGACGTGCCCAGTTTCCCTCTCATACATCCGCAACTTGCCGCTGATATTCGGCCTGCTCTGCCCTCGAGCCCATTCTCTCACAAGATCCTCTTGGGTCTGGTCAATGCCGAGCCCTAATACAGTTCCTTTCGCGAGGTTCATCCACGGCACCGATTCCCAGTCATCGATCATCGATCATCGTAATAAGCTGTATTTGTCTTGTCTTGTGTCTTTTCGTGATATCGTACATATCCGCCGCCTCAAGGCCTCGTGTCACCGAAAGAAGAAACGGGCCCCTTCTGTAGCTGCGCGAGCACGCAGTTCCCTGTCAATGAATCCGCCCCGTCAGCTCACCCAGAGGGCGCGCCCTTGGCAGATGCTGTTCCTTCCTCCCACACAATGTGGTGTCCCCCGAAACCCCTCAGTCTCTTTCTTGGCCACTCCCCCTCCTCTGCTCACTGTTGCCTCACCTTGTACCCGGTGTCGGGCAGGTACAGGTGCCTGTCGGCGCCCTTGGCCGTCAGGACGACCATGCGGATGACGCCACCCGAGCTGCCGTCCCACCGGATGGCCTCCTTGAGCGCCTCCTTGACGAAGCCGACGGCCTCGTCCTCGCTCATGCCCTCCCTCCAGTTCGCGTCGCAGTAGCCGTAGATGTAGGTGGACCCGGAGCCGCCGATCGAGTAGGCCTGTTTGTGCAGGGACCCGCCGAGGGGGATGCTGTAGACCTGGCCGCCGTGCCGCTCGTCCCAGCCTGCGATGATGAGGCCGGCCCTGTTGTGATGGCGGATTGTGGGTTAGCGGACAACAATTCCGTCATGGGACATGTGGTGGTGGTCTGAGGGGGCTGTATGTAGCCTCGGCCTGGCATCGCAGCTGTTCTGTCTGTCTGTCTGCCTGCCTGACTTACGTCAACATGTCCTTGTTCGCATAGCAGAGCTCCTGGAACATGGCCGCCGCGGTCTGGGTCGTGGGTGTCTTGCCGTTCATCATGTGGAACTGGCCCAGCTGGTACTGGACGATGTCGGCGACGGCTTGTGTGTCGGCGGCGGACCCGGACCGGCAGCACCAGATGGTGTCGTGGACGCGGGTCAGCTTGTCTGTCACTCGGTTGGCGATGTATGCGCCGGTCGTGGTTCGGGAGTCGGCGCCTGAGGGCAGAGCGGAGGGGTCAGCATTGGGCAGAGCTGTGAGTACGTCCGGGGGCTGCCTGGGGTGGCAGGGGCAGCCGAGGAGACAACGCACCGAGTATCACACCGTCCTTGAAGGTGACTGCCATGCTGTTGTGTGCTCGTTAGATCGATCGACCCGGAGTATCTGACGTCGGTTCGCATTGCTTACATCGAGGTACCCAGGCTGCGACAATGGTTAGCATAGGACGTATCTGTGGGGTGAGGGCTGACCTACTTGACCTCACCTGCCTTCAGCCTGTTCATGTCGATGTGGATGCCATCTACAGGCAGGGAGGCGTCAGCACCCAAGCCATACATCACGCCTGGTCGTCGAGCAGGTACGTACCTTCGGACAGGTTTCCTGAGGTGCCGAACTCCATGTTTGCGGTGTTTGTTCAGACGTTGGGGTTTTCGGGAGGAGGATGAGTTCCTGGGTATCTGCAGAGTCGGGTTCGTGGTGGAGGTTCGATGTCGAGGCGCAAAGATGGTGGGTGGGTGAAGCTGGAGTTGGGATGGGCTGGGCTGGTGGCCGTCTAGAGAGCTCCCGTTGCAGCAGGAAGCTCAAGGCAGCTCCGACGCGTTGGCTTGCCGCGGCCTCCCGGCAGGCAAGACAACCGGCCTTGCGGCCGTCATTGCCCCACGTGACAACCCCCAGGGTCCCTCCCCCTATCTCATGGCTCGAGAGTGAGGACATGTCTCAAGCTGCCTGCATCGTGATGAAGTGTGTTTTAGTGGTGTCAGGACACAATGTGTGCCTGATTTCGACATTTCTTGAAGGGCGCATTTGCTTCATTCGTCTGCGAAGATCTCCTAACATCCGCTATGGATGGCCGAGATGAACAGCCAACTCTCGAGCAATGCAGAAGGATTAGATTTCTTGCGAAACATTGGCTGATCATGATCTTATCAACCAGATTTTCATGGCATAGGATTCAACGTTTTCAAAGATGTACAATGTGCTGAACTGTGGCTATGCAATGCCAGGCCCTAGCGAACACCAGTGCCTGTAGACACACCCCGAACGCCTAAATAACCCATAAAATGTCCACACCTGTAGAAATGACTACATTCTCCCATCCATTCTTTCAGAAGTCATATTACACGGCCATCTACGCAGCCGGCGCGGCAGCCTACCTCTCCTTAAGCTCCGCCACGCTAGCCTTGTCGGCCTCGTCGCCCTCGGGGGCGGCCTTGCCCGGGTCGTCGGCACAACCGCAGTCATAAAAGTCGCCGATCTTGTTGCAGTCGAAGATGGGCTTCTTGAGCCTCTCGTTGACGATGTTGTGGGCGAAGCACAGCCACCCGGCGGCGGCGTTGCGGCTCGAGACCTGGGGCGGGTACTTTGCGATGAGCTTCTGGAAGTGGCCGGCGCACTCGCCGCAGGGGTACAGGCGCGAGAAGAGGGTGATGAAGGTCTTGAGGGCGACCTGGTCGTCCGGGGTCGGCTTCTCGGGGAACCGCGCCATCATGGTGTGGAGGAACTTCCACGTGGCGTGGCCGAGCTCGCGCCTGTTGCAGAGGGGGAGAAGATGTCAGTCAGTTACACATGAATGGTGTGGTGCACGGCAGACAGCGGAGACGTACTTGGCCGTCTCGTTGCCCAGCCTGGGCGCGATGGCGCCACCCTTCAGGATGTTGTCGCCCAGCCCAAAGTCCACCTCGCCAGGGGACCAGCCCGCGCCCGCCTGCTGCTTCAGGCTCTCCGTCGAGTCTTTGGGGAAGTTTGCGGCGGCGTAGTTGTCGGCGGCGGACTCGCGGCCAGCGGACATTAGATATGTGAAGGTGAGGAAGCCGATGCAGACGAGGAGGACCGTCAAGGTCAGATGTTGGCGGCGTGCCATTTCGGTTGTGTTCTTGTGCCGCCTGCGCTGGATCGGAGCAAGTAGGAAGGGACGAGGGAAAGAGAGTTTGAAGAAGAAGAAGTAAAAGAAGAAGTAAAGGTAATACTGTTCAAGCCCGGGGCTAAGAAAGAATGTATGGCAAGAAGGAGAATGAATGGGCGGGTGGTGGGCAGATGGGTAGTAAGTAGTCTAGGTACTGAGTAGTCGAGGCGAGAATTGGCCAAAATAGGCGGACTGGCCGGGGACTGCGAAGGTGGAGGATCACCCACTGAAACCGGCCGGGCACTACGGCCTAGCTCGGATGCTGCCGAGGTGTGGGGTCTTGTTTCTGCAGGTACCGGCTAGCTGGTCTCTGCAGTACACTAATAGTGAGGATGCCTGTGATAAGTACTGGGTCCTGGGTAGTCGAATATCAAGGGTCCTCTGGAGATGTGAATTCTGGTGGATGGGCCAGAAGACGAGAGAACTGAAGTCCCTTATTACTTAAGTACCTAGGTATTTAAATTTCAGCCTGGCTGCATTCCAGTCTTACATACTTGGTACGTCCCCGGCTGAGCACTTGCACAAGATAACCAGGGAGCATTCCTCCCTCGCCTGATGTGCTGCGTGTGGTCAATTGCAGGGGCTCGACCCCCTGAGAGAAAAGAGCCTAAAACAGAGCACTCGTCCGACTTGTGGGCAGACCAAACAGACTTCGACGATCATATATTCTTATTGAAAAGTTACTTCCCTCGTGATGGTAATTTCAACCAGCTCTGAAGTCGGCCCATCCATACTGCTCCAATAGAACCATCAAGACTAACAGATGTCATCATTACTGTCTGCAATCCACCCCACACCACACCCACGGGCCGCCATCCTCGCCAACAAAAACATCGCCACCCGCCTCACCATCACCACCATCAACATGCCTCACACCTCAGCACGACGCCCCCGCCCTCGAGCCTCCTGACCGGCCCAAACAGCAGGTCCTCACACCTCTCCCTCGCGGCGCCCAGCACCGTCCACCCGCCGGCCCAGCCGGGCCTCACCGTCACCGTCAGCTCGCGCAGGCCCTGCAGCCCGACCAGCCTCGCCCACACGGGGCCCCAGATCCGCTCCACGTACGCCGCCACGTAGTCGGAGCCGTAGATGAACGTGTACGTCACCCACTCGAACCGCACCGCCCGCACGTGCCGAAGGCTCGACGCCGGCGTCGCCGTCAGGAAGTGCTGCAGCGGGCACAGCCTGTCGAAGCGGAAGCGCGCCTGCGCGTAGAGCTCTGGGAGCGACTCTGCGTATCTGCCGGGCGCACGGGGTGGTGTCAGTGGTGGCCGGTTCGGCGGGGAACAGGACTGGCTGGTTGATTGATGAACTTACATCCGCTTGTTCGTCTGGAGCAGGGAGACACCGCTGATGTTGCTCGACAGTGAGTGGGCGACCGCGCATGGCCTGGTTGTCAGATTGTCCTCCCTGTCGCCGCTGGAGTCGCGAACAATGTCTCTTGTAGACCGGCGGATATCACACGAAGTTCCATCGCCAAAGAAGTACTGTTGGTATATCAAGACCCGCAGCTCGGCCGGGAAGCGGGCCAGGTCACCAAGCATCTCTTCACCATCCTTATGCTCGACAGGGCCCGGGTAGACACCTCCAACATCGTGATACTCCTCGTCTGCCTCCTCTTCAGGGATTGCAGCGAGAGTTTCCCGCCGGGACTTCTCGCTGTGCTCAGCCATCTCACGTCCTTGCCCGCCAGTGGACGACGGACTGCTGTCAAGGCTGAAACCGAGCACAAGGACGAGGGATGAAATCAACAAGACGATCATGGCGTGCGGGCCCGTCTGCCCGGAAACGGCCTTTGTGGGGGAGGCTACGGCTTCCTTTCAAAGAGCGCCATCCTGGACATCAAGGCCCCCTCGCCCGGTCATCAGGGTTCATGTGAGTATGCACGCAGGCACGCTGATGCGAGGACATCTGCAAGAGTATAGGCCAGTCATCTTTCACATAGTGTCACAAATTTGACGGTCTGTTGGAGTTGTGTGGCTACTTAACGTCCAGTGGACGCCGGGGAGTGCTACTAGCATATTGCCAACTTGGTATCAATAATAGTAAGTACTAGTAGCAAGCGGGACAGCCACCTTTTGACAGGACACTACGCAAAGCTGGGCTGCGGAGTGATACGCGGATTCCCGTGTCACTGCCAGATAAACCCGGATTGGTAAAGGTTCGTTTTCTAAACCTCGAGTGGTTACCCACGGTTCTGCCAAGCGGCGTTGATTCACAGTTGATCCAGTCCTCCAGCACAAGAGTTTCAAGTATAATTGTACCCGGCACATTATAGATCCCCGCAACACGATCCGAGCCGCAAATGTAACACGTTCGGCCGCATACGCTTCAACTATTCTTCGAGGGAACAGCATTATTCCTGGAATGGCGGGCACCACGTCAACGCCACTGGCAAGTCTAGTCGTCACATCTGCGGGGAATAGATTTGGCGACCGTAGTGGCCGATATCCATGTCTGCCGCATTGGAGTTGTAACTCCTCGCGGGGTAAAGGTGGTGTAGTCTATCCGTGCTGCATACATTTATACCACTTTGAATGGTAGCTAGTTATTCTGTGCGTGATAAATTGTTCAAGTCAACATTGAGTAGCAGAAACTTGCAGCGCAGTCACACAAACACAGCCATGGCACCATATCTCGAAGAAGCCAAGTCAGACGTGCCCGTTCTCCCGGATGCTCACTCTGGCATACCGCCTTTCCTCCTGGATAAAGCCCGCGATGCAAAGAAGACCATTTTTGAATCACGGACTAAGCCGCTCAACGAGAGGCAGAGGCTCCCGGTCATACCCCAGGGCATTGACAGGGACAAGTTTCTCGAGGCTCTCGATGAGCTGCGCAAGGACTTGGGGTCGGAGCATGTCGAGGTCAACGACAAGCCGTTGAAAGATGGATGGTGAGTTTTAACTGTCCTCAAGTCTGACTGTGATGAGACTGACGGTAACCCAGGTATATGGAGCGTGAGTGATATTACATGGCCTCCACGGGCCGATGCGTCGGGTGGGAGCTGACCAGAAACTGCCTCAGATCCCAACACGCACGACATGATGACCATCCTCGACGAGGAGGAGCTCGTGGCCTCGGCCCTGGTCTACCCGGGAAGCACGGAGGAGGTCCAAAAGGTCGTCCGCTGGGCAAACAAACACCTCATCCCCATCTTCCCCATCTCAATGGGCCGAAACTGTATACGTCTTCCCCCCTGACACCTTCCTGGCCCCGTGGCCACCCACAACCGAAAGCAACATTGGAACTAACCGGCAAGAAAAAAAAAGTGGGCTACGGCGGCGCGGCCCCCCGCGTCCGCGGCTCCGTGACGGTCGACCTCGGGCGGCGGATGAGCCGGATCCTCGACATCAGCGCCGAGGACTACACGTGCCTGGTGGAGCCGGGCGTGAGCTTCTACGCGCTGCACCAGGCGCTGCGGGACCGCGGGCTGGACGGGCACATGTGGGTGGACACGCCGGACCTCGGGGGCGGCAGCATCATCGGCAACACGGTCGACCGCGGCGTCGGGTACGCGCCCTACGGCGACCACTGGGCGTGCCACTCGGGGATGGAGGTCGTGCTGCCCACGGGGGAGGTGTTCCGCACGGGCATGGGCGCCCTCGAGGGGAGCAATACCTGGCAATCTTTCCCCTATGGTTATGGGCCTTTTTCAGAGTGAGTTTGATTTATTCTCTTCTTACATCTGGCTGACAAGATGAGCCGGCGTGCTCTGTGAGGCTGATGCATGATGTACAGTGGGCTTTTCTCGCAGTCCAATTTTGGCATCGTCACCAAGATGGGCATGACACTCATGCCGAACCCGGGAGGGCATGAAAGCTTTGTGAGTAATTAATTACAGGCTGCTTGTCCAGGTACGTAAATGAACACACTTGCTAAACCTCTCAAACTCAGATGTACACATTCCCGAGAGAAGAAGATCTCACGCAACTGGTAAGCCAAAGTCCCCGGGACCTCATTGTGATTGACAATACCACCCAGCCCACTCACTCACACCAAAAAACAGATCGAGATAATCCGGCCCCTCCGCATCTCCATGATCCTGGAGAACGTCGCCCAGCTCCGGCACGTCACGCAGACCATAGCGGGCCGGGGCCACCCGCGGACAAGGTACTACTCGGGCGAGGGCCTCATCCCGCCCGAGATCATTCACAAGGCCGCGTCCGAGTCGCCCCTCGGCGACTGCACGTGGATCTACTACGGCATGAGCTACGGGCCCGAGGCGATCCGCAGGTACAAGCTGGACATCGTCGACAGGGAGTTCAGGAAGGTGCCCGGGTGCCGCAGGGTCGACCCGGCCACGCTGCCGGCGGGCGAGTACTTTTGGGCGAGGGACAGGGTCGCGGCGGGTGGTGAGTTCTATCTCCACTTTCCTACTAATACTACCTACATACACTGCGTTCCACCCGGTAGCAAGGGAACCCGACTAAGGCTCACCATCACGATAGTCCCCGACATCCAGGAACTAGCCTGGGTGAACTGGGTCCCCAACGGCGCGCACATAGCCTTCAGCCCGATCGCGCCGATCCGCGGCGCCGACGCGACGGCGCTGTACCGGCTCGCGCGCCAGCGCCACGCCGAGTTCGGCATCGACCTGTTCCCGGCCTTCATCGTCGGCCTGCGCGAGATGCACCTGATCGTGGAGCTCGTGTACGACCGGCACTCGCCCGACGCCAGGTCGCGGTCCCTGGCGTGCCTGCGCGCCATGGTCGACGACGCCGCCGCCCTCGGCTACGGCGAGTACCGCACGCACCTGGCGCTCATGGACCAGGTCGCCGGCACGTACGGCTGGGGCGGCGGCGCGCTGGGGCGGTTCAACGAGCGCGTCAAGGACTGCCTCGACCCCAACGGGATCCTCGCGCCGGGGAGGTGTGGCATCTGGGGCTCGAGGTATCGCGGCCGCGGGTGGGAGATGACTGGGGCCGAGGGGGAGACGAGCGAGGGGAAGGGGGTTGGTGGGCGTGTTTCGGAGGTGTAAGTAGGTAGGTGTGGGATGTGAACAAGTCTACTGAACTCTACTAAGAAAGAATATGTCAGAGAATCCTAGGTATTTACGGTGGGATTCGGGCTAGGACGGTATAATACAAGTAAATCAGACTTTGACTGCGCATCATCTTCGTCGTGGCATCGCCCAAGGTGACGCACAAGACGAAAACGACAGTGAATCTCCAGAAGAAGGAGAAGATGGAAACCAAAAATTTTGCCTCGTGCTGGCCTCCCGAAGGAAGCGGACACATGACAGAGGGCCCCTCGCCGTGCAATGGGGTGCCTCAGCCGTCACACAACTGCGGACTTCGTGATCTCCCGTTGTCAGGCTATGTAAGTATACAGAAGGAAGAGGAGGAGAATTAGAGACAAATGCCAAGGAATGATCCCTTTTATACCTGATACGTGAGCGTCCCTCACGGCTTGAGTCGAGCGCCGTATTTTCTTTGTCTATTCCTCCTTATCGAGTTCTCATGTTGGGACGCGGGAGCCGGAAATGTTGTCCATGTATAATCAGTACCTGATCCAAACAAAGGCAAGGAGGATGGGCCGCTGCAAATCTCTGATGTGTCCTGTCCTCTCGGTGGCTGATGAGGGATAAAAGGGGGGCGGCAGACATTTGTCTCGAAGTACTATATTCGTGAGACTCTCAAGCTTGGGGGTCACATATTTCAAGCAAGTCGACAGCGGCTTCAAGAACACAGTGCATCCAGGGAATATTGTAATAGGAAGTAATGCTTAAAAGGTATCCAAAAGCCCCTGATGCTGGGAAACAAGCCTCGTCACAGGCAGCCGAAGCCGAGCTGCAGGAGAGCAACACAGGAGAACGACAAAACGGACATCCCACTCCTTCCCCCGAAAAGAAATTGACAATTAGACATGCAAAGACATTGGTAGCGGGTATAACTTCATGAACGACCTCATAAAAACAGGTATCTTCTAAACCTCTCGTCGTGCGACCTTCTCACCCTGCCGCCGCCGCAGTCTACGCACCGGCCGAGGGCCCAGCCGCGTCCTTGTCATGCTTCTTGCCGCCCAGGCTCAGCGACTTGAGCTTCTGCGGGTCCTCGACAATGTCCCACGCGGCCTCCTTCTTGCTCTTCCAGTGCTTGCGGCCGCCGTACTCGCCGTCGCTGTCCAGGCGGCTCTCGTCGCTGCTGCTGATGCTGCTCGAGTCCGGGCTCCGGTTCTGCACCATCTGGACCGCGCCGCCCTCCTTCTTCTTGATCTCGCGCTGCTTCTGCTTGAGATCCTGGCACTCCTGGTCCTCCCAGTGCATGACCACCACGCCGAGGCCGGGGAAGTTGCGCTCGAGGAACTCCCGCAGGAGGGGCAGGATGCTCTTGTCTGGGCGATAGGTCCCACTGTCGTTGTCGATGACGAGTTGGTAGTGGCGTGGGTCGGCTGGCGGCTGGGCGTGTGGCGGGCCGCCTGGCAGGTCTTCAGATGGATGGGTGGGCTCGCCGGGGTCGGCTTCGCCTGAGTGCTCAGGGGCGTCAGGCTTGGCGAGGCGGCGGATGAAGAATTCACCCGAGCAGGCAATGTAGACCGCCACGTCCGAGTGCATGGTATGCTTGGACAGGAAGTCGATCCCGAATTCCTTGCCCGTCTCGGTGAATCTCAGCAGGCCGTCCAGGGTGAGGACATAGGTGAAGACACGGCCGCCCTCGTCGAAATGGGCCATGCGCAGGAACTGCAGAGAGGCTTCCTCGGTGCACGGCTGGAACTGTCCCCACTGTGTCGACGGGCTGAAGCTGTAGATCCGGTTGTGCTGCTTGTGCAGGGCTTTGTGCAGGACCTTTCCTCGGAGGCCCGTGGATGTGAACATGCTCGCGACCCACGAGCTAAATTCAACATAACGATGGTAGAGGTGCTCTGGAACGGGGCCTGCAAGCTGGAGCTCATTTGATTGGAAGCTGCGGCAGCAGTCAGCTTGATGTGCAACCGGGCCATAATCATGGAATGTTGTGTCTGTGGTTAGACTTACTCATATTTTTGGACCTTCTTCTCCCCTGACTTGCCATCATGCTCAACTTCGTCCTGTGACTCGTCCTTGTTGACCTTGATACCTATCAACCTGCCCAGCAGCGGACTGTAGTGCTTGAAGTATATCGATGGCCCGACGGTGTACATCTGGGAGCCCTTGACGCCAGCCTCGGATGGCCCGAGGACATCAATCTTCAGGTTGAGGCGGCCAGTCATGCTTGTTCCTTTATCGGCAGCACTGGTAATGGCCTTGAAGAAATAGGCACGCTTGCTAGCCATGCGCTTTTTGATGTCGAACCACTGACCTTCCGGGCCCAGGCTCCAGCCCTCTACGAGTGAGTTGGTCTCAAACGTGACATTGCCCAGGCGGTCATCATGGTCGGGATAGTCCTCGTCGTACAGGCGGCACTTGAGCTTGAAGCCGCCAGAGGGCACATTTGCGACAACCCATTCTTCCTCCCACACCGGATCGCATGTCGTCCGGATCGTCTTGGTCCTCCAAGTAAGGGGGGGATCCTCCTTGTGCCTCCTTGGAATGGGGGCGGTCAGGGTAGCGTGGATATAAGGGTCACATCGCTGAGTTGCGAGATCAGCGGCTGGCAGATTCTCGGCGCGGTGGAAGGTGAACCTGACGGTCCAGCCGGAGGGGAAGTCGGGCAGAGGAGTAGGGTCGTAACCTCCTGGCGGGTGGGCCTTGTCCTTAAGCTCGTCCTTCTTACCGGTGACCTTGTGCTTCAGGCCGTGGACCCCCTTCTCGTGGTCTTCACCCTCCTCGGCCGAAGGTGGAGCTGGGGGAGCAGCCTGCGCATCGGGATGTTGTTGGCCAGTGCCGTCCAGGGGGGCGGCATCCTCGACAGGGGCGGGGCCAGACATTGTTCGTGCCGCGATCTGAGATCTGAAATTGCAGGTAAGGCTTAGTGTGGTTGAAGGCAGACTATCGCCACGCCCTGTTCGTGTCGCGGCGGGTGTAGTGTGCAGTAGGGGGCACGTGTGGCTTGACGCTTGACTTGACCTGGGCCTGACAGAGGGTCACAACCCACAGCACGATGACGACAGTCGACACCAAAACAAGCCTGTCCGGCAATCGATAAGCCAGCTGAGGGGCGGAGGATCCCTGTGGCCTCGTTGGGGTACGGAGTACTGCTGTGTCGCTGGCAGGGCACAGTGTCGGAGCCAAGACCTGTCACTTGTCTTGGTACGAGCAGGTGCTGTGCGACGGTTCGATCGCCAAGGCCGGAAGATCGACGACCTGTTTGTCCCCTCTCAGATTTGTCCTCTCTCAGACTCGACTCGAGAGCCGACTGACTTTGGATTGTTTCCTTGTCGATATGTTTCGTACCAGCAACCGGAACAGAGCGGTCTGGACCTGCACGCCCCGAGTGGCTCCCAAAGACAGGCTGGCTTGGCGGTGGAAGAACTGGGTCTTCTCAGTGGTGGCTGGCTGGCTGGCTGGATTGTTGTCTCGAGTCTCGACACCCTTGCTGCTTCTGTCGGCTTCTGCGGCTTCAGATTTCTGCGCCCGTTCTTGACGACAACGATGACAAGGAGTCCAGTTGGTCACATTCAACTTGCATCAGGACACAAACGGCAACGGCTTGAACGAGACAGACGACGACAGCTTTTTCCCAAAGGAACCAGCGGGGTCAAGAGTAAGTTATATTGTGCTTGCAGGTGGCATCGTGTATGGGTCGGTAGGAACAGGGAAAAAATGAGTCAAGATAGGTCGAGTCTGCTAACAAAGTGGGTGTAGGGAGGGCTGTGCAGAGGCCGACTTTTGATCCGGGCCTGTCAAGACGCCGGCTGTGCTGGAAAAGAAGCAAGGGCCAGCAGGGGCAGAGGGGCAGAAGTCGATTTTCGGGTCACTCGCGATGTCTGTTGGTGCCGAATTCCGCCTGACGTCATTCTGCCCCTGCCGGACACCCGTTCTATCTAACGTTTGCTAGCATGTGTCAGCCACACGCTAACGGCTGCTGAGGCTTAACGGCAGAATTCGGTATGGGTTGGTCTCCCAATCCATGTGCGTCCTGATTGGGCAAGGCGGTATGAGGTACGTACCTAGGTATGTGTAAGTCAAGCCCATGCCCAAGACTTCATACTTCCAACTAACCTGGGTATAATATAAGCCCTCAAGATACAAGAACACCACACATATAAGAGTGGCCCAGCGATGGAGATATAAATCTCCCACAATGTTGAAAGTATACCAAGACTATGGAGTTGGCAAAGAAGGACTTAATTATTGCCAAGGCTCCTGTGCAATTCCCTGGTCTTTTCGACATGAACCAAGCAAGTGGTTTTTTTCTGAACTGAACTCAACAATGGACGCGGCTTGGACGCGACTTGTTGACGCGACTGGGGGGAGCTGGTGCAGAGCTGGCTTCCATGAACTACCATTGTTGAGTTGTGCAGCGGCCACACACAATCCGACCTTCGTGTACAGACGACAACTCAACAACCCGTGAATTAATCCACCAAAGACAATCTCTTCTTTGTCTCTTTTGTCTACTCTAAGAGTTCTAATCATGACTTCAAAGTCAAACCTCACCGCTTTCGCGGTGGGAATAAATGCTCCCTGGAAAGATTCAGAGAATTTGGTTGACGCGGCCCCAATTCGACCCGCATACATACTCTACATGCCCCGAGAGATTCTCGACAAGATAATCAACAAGCTGTCCCAAAGAGACCTCAAGTCCCTCCGAGATACCTGCCCTAAATTCGAAGAGATCCTCAACCCAATTGTTTTCAGGCGCATACACATGTCCAAGGCTAGAAAGGACAGACTCGCTTTCTGGGAGATCAAGGCAAGCCCAAAGGTCACCGCACACGTGAAGGAGTTGGTCTGGTATGAGCTGGCCGAGGATCACAATGTTTTTCTCGAGACAGCCCGTGACCCCGTGGGCCGCTACCCACATGATGGGCTGCGCAACGCCATCCAGCATGACAACATTTGCACCCTTCCAGACCTCGCAAACATGGCCATAGGACTGTTCTGGCTGCCTTCCGTCCCAAAGCACGATGACCCTCAGAGAGACACGATCGAGACATCTCGCACTCAGATCATAAATCAGTGGATTCCCCATTTCTACCAAGCGCTCAAGGCCATGCCCAAACTCGACACTTTCACTTCCCGGCCGATGCCTGCTCACCACGTCCTGTCCGGGCCTTCATGCAGCTACGAGTTCACTGCCTGCCATTTCCAGATGGACGTGCGCGGAGATATCCAGGGCTACCAGAGAAACGATGGCCTCTTTAGCATCCTCCTGCCCGCCATCACCTATCTCGGGAACACAATCAGACACCTCCACTGGGCCGATGAGACCCACGGCACCTCCTCCAGCGTCTCGAGGCTGCGCTACCGCCACAAGCTCTGTTTCAAGTACCTGCACTCTCTGGATCTGTGCCTGTGCCTCCCCCTCAGGACATCCGTCCCCGTGCCCTTGGGCACTCCGTACAACCCGAACCGCCTCACCTGCTGGACCGTCCTCGGCGAGTGCCTCCACAGGACCAAGAAGCTCTCCCACATCAGCCTCTGCTTCGAGATGGCCAACCCCAAGCTCGGACGCCTCGCCCTGGCCCGCGCCGTCCAGGATGTCCTCTTCAATGAGAAGGTCCGGCTGCCGGGCCTCACGAGCCTGACCCTCCGCGAGGGGCCCATGCGCCGCTTCCGGTACCTTGAAATCCTCCTCGGCGAGTTCCTGGTGCGGTACGGCCCTCAGCTGCGCCACCTGCGCTTTGACAGGTGGGCTGTCACCACGGAGGTGCTGTTGCGGCTCGGGATGGGCAATCAGATGGAGTTGGAGAGCTTCAAGGTCGACAACAGCGAGTTTGAGAGGGGATTCGCCATCCGCGAGGCGGATCTGGTTGGCTCTGTGAACCGTAATGGCAAGTTCTGGCTAGTGCCGCTCGAGGAGCGTATGGTCGGTCTGACCATAAGAGAGGAAGGTGAAGCCAAGGAGGATGCCTGCATCTGTGACTGGGCAAACCCCAAGTTTTCTGATGTTCCTGAGGGAATGGATTACTGTGCAGTCGTTGCGGGGAAAGAAGCACCAGCCGGTGGGGAGGGAGACGACGAGGATGATGACTACCAGCCTTCCGAGTCAACGGATACCTCTGAATCAGACAGCGAGTTCGACCAGGACTCGGACTTTGATATGGGTGATGACTCAGAGCAGGACTAGGGCTTAGTTTGAGTGCAGATACCTGCCAATCTAGCAGTTATGTGGAATCATCGAATGTGATACATTGCTGCTCACAACTGCAAAATGACAACATGCTATAGCGGAGCTAATGTGGCTCATTGCGATACGTAGTCCCCTTCCCAAAAGAATAGACCTTTGGAGAACGCTATACTGCACTTCACTAAGAATGCTAAGTCAGATAATCTCCCATTGAATGGCTTTTCATACCTAGGTGGGATGGCCTTCCATGAGACAGCCTCCTACAGAATAAGCTCTCATAGAATACCTGCTTTAGGATGACCTTCTTCAAGATGGCCTCCCATGAATAACCATGTCATGGCGCCCGAAAACATTTTTTGGAACCACACGGATGACTACGTATATTGTGTGCTATCGCCATATTCCTCATTTCTGACCGGAACTGTCTGCTAGTCCTCTCCCACGTGCCGATAGTCTTGCAGTTGACTCATGCTTGATCTACCACAAGTAGCGCTATCTATAGTGAGTGGTTCCGGTGGCGAACCGGCAACTCAGTCCGGTCATTTTAGTAAGTTGACTTGATATTGTAGTCATGCCCCTAGGGTATAATAGTGTCGTTGAGGAAGAGCGCGAATAACAACAATTGAATTGAGGATTGCGAAACATACTTCGAATATGAAGAACTCTGCAGAAACATGGGAGGGCCATCACTAAAGGCAAAACTAAATTGAAATTGCACCAGAAGAAGTGAACAAGCTCTGAAAGTATTTTTAGGAGCTCAGGTGACGAAAATACCTAGGTAGGTAGTTCCGGTCCGTTCTGACACTAAAATTTAGTCATCTCATTTGGAAAAAATTGATGAAAATTGATAAGATTTCACACTTTATTGTTTAAATTCCAGTGTCTTGAATTTCCGCGTATCTCCAGAACCTGAATCACAGAAAATTCATTACACTTCATTGAATCCCCGCGCATCCCAGTTGAAAGGTACTTATCACTACTAGTACCTAGTTACACTACCTAGGTACTGCAGATACACAACACCGATACAGCAAGAAGATGGCCGGCAAAATGCCTTCTTTTCATCAAATCAAGACATGGCTAGATGCATGTCGCCACCAACAGCTCCCCAAATTCAAAAGACGGGCATCTCCGATATTTTCGTTCGTCGACTTCAAGAGCGGACCTCCAAGAGTTCAAAATTACTATCTGACGAACTATCCAAAAGGTAGCTTCTTCATGACTCCCCATATCAAGTCGCACCTCCAAGCCAGAGACACCTGGCGGGAGGGGCTGCCCGACCTCCATCTGGCCTGGAACGGCGGCCTAGGACCCATGGACCCTCGTTGGAACGCCTTCCCACGCTCGGCCATCTTATCTGCTTCACAACTGACGATCGGAGTCAAAAGTCTATTTGACAGGGAACGGGGCAGTGTTGATGAGCTTCCTCGGCGCATGTTTAGCTGGATGGTGTTGAACACCAAGTACACCTCTGGCCCCCGAATGCAACTTAGACATCTGACACTGGTGGATGAGACAGTCTCCAACACCCGTGAGCAACGGCCGGAAGAGGATCTTGAAGTATCGGACGCAATTGTGGCCGATTTCCCCATCATCCCAGGGCTGGAAACACTATACCTGGTCTTCATGGAGCACCCTGGCCCGGCCCTTCTTGACAAGCTGCGTCAGAAGCTCAAGGCTCACAATATTGAATGCGACTTCACCGTGTGGGGTCAGCCTTGGGTTTCAAATTGATGAGTGGTCATCAACTCGTGGTGTACAAGTTCAAAATTATCCGATGGACACTGGAAACATCTCTCGAAGTGGGGGAAAATATATTGCGTGCAGAAAAAGGTCAAAAGAGTTCGGCCCCCGGTGTTGGTGACCGGTGTCGACTGAGCCTACGTCTCTTGTCGTCACCATGTTGCGCCCCAAGCTGATTGATGGGGGAGTTGAACCGTGGCTATCGCGATTGGTGTGAGGGAGACAGCTTTGCAGTGGGCGTCCCCGACCACTCGGCCATCTGCCCTGGTTTTTGGCCTGCAATGGAAGTTTATAATGCTTTGGCTGCTAATCGGTTTGCGTGGGGGGCAGTGGGTGGGGCGGGGGCAGTGAATGAATCACCGGGGTGATGGGATGAAGGACCACTGCGCGTTTGTTGACTCTGTGGGTTGGTTGCAAACGCATTGTTGACAAGCTTCGAACCTCGATTTGACCCCAAGTCTCATTTGGACGCACACCCTTATGCCTCCTCGAGTATACCTTAGGACGTCTGACCGTTTCTTGTTTCATTAACACCGATGCTCAAATGAATTTCTGGCATCCTCTACCTTTTGCAATTGGCTTCATAGGCAGATATGGCAAGAAGCACGAAATGAGATGAGGGGGAGCTATGTATGCAAGTCGCTGCTAAGATCTCGTCATCTTTGATCAGTACCTAGTTAGTTTTAGCACAACCAAAATGATGATCAGAATTGCTATTATTACCCAGTGGAAGAAGTCGAGATGCCATGTTCCAAAGTGAAAGAGAATTGCCAGTGGTTTCGCTCAACTCCTTGTTCTGCTGGACGCCCCCAGTCCTTGACAGGATTTGAAAATGTTTCAAGTTTGCGTTTTTAAAATGAACTGAAGGCTTCGAACAGCTCGACGCATATGTGCTTCCATTGCTAGAGAGCAGTATCTGAGTGGAATCTATTACACTCCCCAGCCCCATCCCGGCCCAACTCTGCAAATCTGATGTTTAGCAATGAGTCACTGATTTGCTTTCAGTCCTCGAATTTCGACCATTCTCCAGGCTTTTATTGTCCTTTTGGGAAAGCTTAGCTCTTCTATCCTCAGAGAATATTATCAACCTCGTCGGCTTCCTGATCGCGAGCATCAGACGTGTCGTTTCTGACTTGCAGACACAGCAATGTGCTATTTGTTGGTAGGCACAACTGCCATGACTCCTCGACTTTTCCGGCGGCCAAGCTCTGTAAGGGGTGCTGCCGATCAATTTGCTGAAATTAGCGTTTCTGTGTTGCGGAACAGCTCCGGGCTGTCTTGATGTTGAGGACATCATCACATGCAGTGAAGGGCAGGGGTTGAGTGTGGCAAGGGGTCCCCTGCAGGGGTTCCCTCATCCATAAGGCTGCCACACCTACCCTCAGGCCTTCTTCCCCCAACACCTTAGGGGCAACCTTCCTTACTTCTTTTCTTCCTTGGGCAGACCTACTCGTAAAATCTATACCATTTGGTGCAAACTTGAGCCCTTGTGCCGTGAAGCCCAAGTGATATCTCACGTTACTTAAGTACCTACCGGGGGGAGGGGGGTTCCCTGACATAGGTGTGCAATAATATCAAAAATTCACATTTAATTAAAATTAAGATACTATAGTAAAATGCTAATAAAAGGCTAATAAAATACTATTAAAAGTAAAATTTATTAAAAGGTTGTTTTATATTAGGTTTTAATATTATATTAGAATTTTATACTATATTAAAAATTCTTTAAATTTATTAATATTAAATTTTATAAATTAGCTAGTGAATAAAATTTCCATATTTCTATATTTTTATAGTTTTTAATAAATTATATATAATTAAGCTAAAGAATAGTTAATAAATAACTAGGTTAGTTATAAAATTAAAAAAAAAACTAATACTAGTAGGAATTAAACCCTTTTTTTACTTTTATATTAAAAGTTTAATAATATATTAAATTATATTAATAAATAAATTATATTAAATTAAGGGGCATTATATAATTCGATTATTTTATAATTATAATAGTATTATGTTTTAATATTAAGAGATTATTGCTATTATTTTAAAATGCTGGTACTATAAACTTAATTTACTTACCTTCCCCCGGTAGGTAGTTCGAGATTGAAGAACGACAAGATAGAGTGGTTAATACGGGAGACGCTGATTGGAAAGTGGCCACAGACGGGTTCTCTCTGCTGAGTGGTTTCGTTTTTAATGCGTACACATCCTGATTGTGGGTCGAAAAGAGGGAGCGTGCCGAGCTGCGACGGAGCAAGTTCCTGCCCGATCACCTACGCCCACATTCGCAACATTATAAGATCTTTCTCAAATACTCACTCCGAGTCACTCGGCTTTGAGCCTCTGCCACTCTATGAAAGCGCCACATACATTCTAAATGTATTATGGGCATTAGAAACAAAACCACTAGGAACGAAACCGTAACTCTCAGAGACTCCCGTCTTACCCAACAACCTAGTACTTTCTTCCGCACAAAACTCACATTTCTCAAGACGAAGACGGTCCCCTGCCCACTTGTTGCCTTGATCTGTCTACAACTCGCAGTGAACTGGAACGACCGAGAAAAGGCCTCTAGCTGCCATCCCATTGACCCCATATGTGCGGATGAGATCGACCAGGTATGGACTTGGCGAGCTCACTATACTAACTTGAATAGAGATCCAGACAACTTAGAGGAACAACGCCTCTAGGCCAGCAAGATCATACGCTCTGTATTACCAGACCATGGTGTCAAACTTTGACTTAGGGTTATAGTTGAGCTTCTTGAGCGGGAGTGCCGCATGGAACATATCTACTAGTAGGTAGCAGGCAGGCTCCCTCACGCTGTACACGGGTTGAAGTCATCCTGAAGAAGTTGGCCCAGCATCCGGGAAGGTCTAGCCAACCTGGGCGAGGGGAGAAAAGCAGTACAGAAGTACCTCGAGACTAAACATTTAGACATACTTATATCGAACCCTAGGTGGGGATGCTTGCCTGGTGGACGGTACAGGACAGATTTGCGGGCCTTAACCTCCCCCCTGGTTAACATGCGATGGTAGAGCGTTGGCCCCATGCCACCTACGGGATCCACGGCATGACCGAACGCCTGACTATGATATGCGCGTTGTCTCCACAACGGCTGACCCCCCCCCCCTGCTATTGAATGCTGACAGCTCGCAAGTGCTGGTTCTATTGTCTCCGCGTGGAACATTCAGATGCCAACCATTACTCATAATCGCTGGATACCTGGGTAGGTACTTAAGTATCTGCGAAGAAGTGTCTGAGGAGGTCGAAGTTGTCCGGTATACCGTCTGCCTTCGAGCGTTTGCCACTGCATGAAGACCAGTCTATGAAGGCGATGTGTATGACTTCGGACATATACGGAATATAAATGAATCCAGGAAGGCATATACATGCTAGCGACCAAGCGACCTGCTCTGTCCCATCCTCAACGAAGAAAGAGCAGCCGTTGGTAATACCCTCTCTGGGACCTGTCCGAAAAAGGAAACGAGGCAAGGCGATCTAAACGGCTATTCCAAATAGTCTCAACCTTGCCCAAAGATGACTGTCGTGGAAAAAGCCAAGAAATGATCGACGTCCAATGCGATTGGTGGAGATGGAATGAAATACCGGTACCCTATTCCTCTCGGTCCATGATCTACGGTTACCATCTAGATGTGCTGGCTGCCCTGAGCCTTTGCTAGTTGCGCGAGTCGCCTTTGAAGTCTAGCGACAGAATTCCCATGGCGTGAGAGGAGATTTGAGGGGACAAGATGACAGACGGCCTCATGCAGCGTTCGAACTAGAATGTCTGATAAAAGTCGAGCACCGACCTGGCCCTGTGCCTCACTCGGCGCACCGCCGGTTTATAGACTGAAGCCAAAGGTTTGCTTTCTTGCGGATGCCGCACAACAGCCCTAACTTTTCTCTCTCAACATAATTTTCAAATTATCGAGATCTCGTGCTTGTATCACGCTTCAAGGTATGTGATGCTGTTAAGTTTTCCAATGGCTTCAATGCCCCAGTGCAAACGCATCTTCTACGAAACATCTCAAATCCGGCAAAAGGCTCATGGCGTAGCTCCTTGAGGCTGGACGAAACTACCGACATCTTCACTAAAAAACAATAGTCTTTTTTCGCTGACCACGAGCGACATCAGTGTCTACTTCTCTTTTCCGCTAATTTGAAGGACATAAATAGGTCCACGTCCCGGTCTAGGAACAACAGAGTGCGTGATCCGGGATGCCATATAGATGCGAAGGTCGTGAACAAAAAGCGGTGTATTATTAGAAACTACTAGGCCCCCAACGATCTCTCGCACGCTTGCTCGGCGCGGCCAGCCCGGCCAGCGCGGCCGGAAGCTCAGAACAAACCCATATGTGGCTCTCGATCACCCGAGGCTCCTGATCCCGCTGCCGTGACATGAGCACTATTGAATGCCGTCGGCCGGGCAGCCTAAGAGTGAGTGTATCATCGCCACCCTCGTGTTGCGCGGGGGCCGCAGCGAAGGTGTGAAGGCCCGAGTCAGAGTTGCAATCCCGCGTGCACAGAACACACACCGTTGAGGATTTTAGTCTACCACCTAGGTAATAAGCCAGCCCCACGATACCTAGCCGCCCGTACTACACCCCCAAGGAAAGCCGAGCTGCACCACACACGCGATGCAGCATGTGAGCTAGGCGAACCAGACTTCCCCAAAAGGGGTGAATTGGTTCTGCATTTGGGAAGGACTAGTCTGCTGGTGTGTGGCCTGTCTCTCAAGTGTGTGTGCTGACTTGCCCACTTGTGAGATAGCGCCCAGCCCTTTCAAAAACCGGTTGAGCCTATCCCTTACACAGGCCTTCACCGACGGCAGGGTGACCATTTAGGGGTGTTATCAACTGTCAACTATGCAGCCACCTGCAGGCTAATGCAACCCCCTCTTGGCGAGATAGCAACAGCTGACTTTGCAGTCTCTGCTGGCCATGAAGAGGGCGGAGCGCCAGGAGTGCACATGTGGGATACGGAGGGGGATACGGGACTCTGATCTTAAGACACTTCTGGGTCTGGCAATGACGGCTGTAGCTGTCCAGAAACACAAGGTCGTTGGGGGCCTTGGGGGGGCACGGCGTGTATGCATGCAGGAACAGGTGCGTCTAGATGCACCAAGATTTGTTGGCAAGCATCAGGAAGGTGACGCATGGCGTGTTATCTCGCTGCTGCATGCTGGCATGCTGGGTCTCGTCGGACCATTGCTTTTGCTGGGGGCGCATGCCTTGTGATGCTGTGATGTTCGAGACAAAAGGCCGATCCGGGGAAGAAAAGCCACGCCGACGGGGCAAAAAGGCAGGGGGCGTTCCATCAAAAGAAAAAAAAAGCAGGTTGGCGGTTCCATGTTGATGAGCCGCGTGAGGAGGCGGCACCAACGCTTGGAGGAAATCGGGGCTCGTGGGGTCACTCGCAAGTCGCAAGACGGGAATCCGCACCGGGAGGACGCGGCAGGACACGGCTAACCCCTGAGCAACCACGGGGCCGCGGATGCTTGCTGTCATCCTCCTGAAATGCCTCCGTCTCGTGAGGCTAATACCCGAAACCCCCCAGCACACCGATCACAAAGATCACAACTGGCGCTTGAGTAACAGGATTTTAGTTTTTCGACCGGGCTAGAATAAGGTCGCCGCCCGAGATCATCATGACGATGCCCGGGGAGAGGTTTTTGCTCCGTGGTTGGTTCTTTTTTCTAGTCACGACTAGTCGGCCGCGTTTTAGTACGGGACCCGAGGATCTACTACGAGTAACTACTGTGTACTCCATCCGAGTAGTCGGTTCCTGCTCGCTTCCTATTATTGTCTGTTGTGCGAGCGAGCGGATGAGGGACATAACGTGATAGAGACACAATTGTCTTTATCTCACTGCTCACATCGCACAACGTGTAAGCTGCCTGCGGCAATAATAATAATACATGCAAAATGCGATATATGTGCGGTGGGGTCGGAGCCAAGGCCGATGACAAAGTGCGAGAGAGAAGGAAAAAAAATCCTCTCGCGTGTACCACGCCATTATTGCGCTGTTAAGCTTATGATGAAGGGTCTCGTGCATGAAGCATGACCAACCTTTCGATATGAGGCGCGTGCCTATCCGCACCGCTAGTCCCAAGTTGGTCTTCCTACCCCAGGCGGCCAAGGATCGTGGGACACACGACCCAGGCCCCAGCGGAGATTGCAACCCAAACCTTAGGTACCAGTGATTGGCCCCAAGGCGTGGCATTCGTATCAGTCGTTGCAGTCACCCTCCATGAGGGACATGCCCGTTTCTTTCCTTCTGCCTCTGCCCTTGGAAGTCTTGGAGTCGACCCATGGATCTAGTGTGATACTTCCAAACCCTCCAGGGCTCGTATCTTGGGTAACCATGCCAGCGAGCCATGTCTGGCCTGGCCCAATTCGTCTCATTTGCGCTTAACCTTCCTTTCCATGCCCCTTGATATAAGCCGGACAGGCCCATGATATTCTCCTCGCGCGCTACTCCTAACCTCTCCCTTCTATCGGGCTGATTCTTATCATTCCTGCTCGGAAGCCTCGAATATTCACTCGCTATCTCCAGTCGCTCGCTACCGTAAATAATTCCCGATTCGTCGCTCATCAACTATCTAATAGTTTCCAAGGTTCCTCACCCCCCTCCAACTAATAAATTGATAATCACCTCACCGCCCGACTTGTCAACATGAAGACCTCGACTTTGACATACCTGGCTCTGGCTTCTACTGCCACATGCGAGATCACCTGCGGCCTTGCCAGCGGCTACGACCGGGGCGAGAAGGCCTACTTCTATAGTGGTGACGGCAGTCTTTCCAACTTCGACGCCTGCTCGTCCAAGTGCCAGTCAGACTCGAAATGCCAGAGCTTCGCCTTCGGCAGCTCCCAATGCCTCCTCTACGCCTCGCCGCTGTAAGTGGGCCCAAGCATCCCAGCCATATCAAAACTTGAACTGAGCAAAGAACAACATGCTGACCTCCCCATCAGAGACTCCAACTTCCGCGAGCAGTCTAACAGCCCGTACCTGTTCTACGACCGCAACTGCGTGGACGTCAAGGCAACCTCCAGCTTCACCACTGTCCTGCCCCCGGCCACCGCGCCGGCGGCGGCTGGAGGCGCCGCTGCGACGCCGCCTGCCTCGCCCTCACCCGCCCCTGGAGATGGGGGCAGCAGCGGCGGCAGCGGAGGAGGTAACGGCGGCAGCGGAGGAGGTAACGGCGGCAGCGGCGGCGGCGGCGGCGGCGGCGATGACTCGGGAAGCGCCCCGACCGCCCAAGCCGTCTCGGCCACGGCCGCGCTGCCCGGTAGTTCTGGCGCCCCAGGAGGACAGCTCGGCGCGTCCAACACTGCTTCGTCGGGCTTCTCGACTGCCACCCCGACAGGGGCAGCAGGCTCGTCGGCCACCGGCACCTCATCCTCCGGATCCGGATCCGGGTCGTCGGGCTCGGGGTCCGGCTCATCGTCGTCGGGCTCCTCATCTTCCTCCGGATCATCTCAGTCAGGATCCACCACGTCGGCCGCTGCGGCCACGGCTGCCGAGAGCTTCCGCATGCTGGTGCTGGGAGCAGTGTGCGTCATGGCTGTGGTTGTATAAGTCGTGAATGGTTGAGTGCGGTATACTACTACTTGGTGGAAAAATTGAGTCGACTCGAGAAAGACCAGCAATGGCAATGCGCTGTCAACGTGACGAATTACGCGACATGTTACGTCGATGATGTTCACGCTATTTACGATTGACAGGAGATGAGGCGTCTGGATCCACCACCGTCCATCACTGTCGTCGTATGATGTCAAAAAAAGTCACGATGTGGCTGGCGAAGGACCAGGGAAGAAGATCAATTGATAATGGGGATCCAATAGGCGGGTCAAATTCACTGCGGCGGCATGTTCATCTCATGGCGAAGACACCCGAGCAAACAACCCGGCGCAGGATGAAAATGAAAAGGCCGCCTCCAATACGTCAAGCCGATTCAAGGCTGGCCAAGAGCACAGACAGTACGGGTGGAATCGGGGATTGGGAAGAGTCCCAGGCGGTTGAAGAGATACCAATACCCCGGTAGCAACGAACAATCAACAGTGATGACAATCATCTAGTGAAATTACTCCATCTATCTTGCTCTGCCTAAGCACTGTGAAAACCTTGTGTGCAAAGAAAGCAGCGCGCAACCTGGCAACGCGCAACGCGAGTAATGCATGTTATCCCAGGGTTGTTCGCAGAAGCGCTGACCGGGCCCTTGATCCCAGGAGCCCGGCGACAATTTAACCTCAGACTAGCTTTGGCCTCGGGGTTGCTACCGACACGACGTTACTTTGACCGTGGCGTAGCAGCCGACACGACGTGATCTCACCCCCCCCCCTTCGAGCGAGAAAAGGCCGGCCGGCTTGGACATGTGTCATATAATCCCCCGAAGTCACCCCAAAAAGTATTTTGATCGCCAAGTGTAGTATCAATAGCAATAGCGGGACTCCTTTTTTCTCTTGTTAGTCCACGCCAACCGCCCAGCAGGGCAACCCAATACGGAGGTATTGAACTGTCACACCAAGTGCCGCCCCGCCCCTTTGACTCCCGAGGTCCCGCCCCCGCAAATTTTACCGTCGATATACTTTTCTTTTGCCTCGGTCTTCTCGTTCCCCGGTCTCCTCCCATCCCATCCCCACAGTGACGCATTGACGCCCGAGGAAACCACCACCGCCGATATTGCAGTTGTGTTATGTAGTACGTGTAAAAAAAAAAAAAAGGTTGCCCCGATCCTATTCGCTCCCGCGCACACACAGATTGATGACACTCCCCCGCTGGGCGAATCCTCGGGCACCACACTTTGATAACACAGGGCCTTTTGCGTGTCTGTGCGCCTCTATTCGTTCGCGGGCGGTGGGAGGAATTAATTAACCCACCTGGGCAAACTCAAGCCACCACCCAACGGTCGGTCCGTCCGCCGGTGTGCGCAAATGGCGGCTCGCCTAGCGCTCACAATAAATACATCCAAGGATCGCCGGGTGGCGGCTATCCGCCGCCGAGGCTGTCCCGGTCGTGTTTTATCGTTATCAGTGGATTGGGGAGGACAGCACTTGTGCGCGGTGGGAAAGAAGGGTGTTGGAAACGATCAGGGTGTTGCGGCCGCCTTGGAAAGATAGCACGGCGTATCAGAGCCTCTGATCTCGCATCCTGCAGATTATAAGGTGGGGGGTTGGACATTTTGCATGTCAACATGTGTAGCACAAATAAATTGAAGCGTTTCTGCACATGTGAGGGCTGGTTGCACAAGCACCATGCACATGCACGTTGAGATTGGCACTGCCCGCGGATGTCATTTGCGCCAGAGTGCCGCCGGGCGTGGTAGGCGATGTGACGTGCCTCCGAACCTGGGCTGAGATGTGGTCCTATAATTCACTTTGTGCTCGCCCAAGATTTGAAGAAGCTGATCCAATAGACACACTTCAATGTTTGTGTCCAATATTACTCCCCCGTGGCATGTCTCAGTCACTCTGCCCGCAATCTTGGACGTCTCATCGCACATGACAAACATTGAAGCTTTTGCTCCCGCCTACCGGTCCGCCGTCCGTGGACGGCGATCAGCGATCCCGCATCCTCCAAGGAAGCACCCGAGCAGATGGGACAGGGTGCCCCACACGTGGCTGGGCACGAGGGCACGGATGTCAAAATTGTCCTGCACGATGATCCCCAGCTACAGAAGCGACATTTGAACCAGAAGGGCCTCGACGGCAGAAGGAAAAATAAGAAAAAGTAAAAAGTTGCCAGCCACGGCGCCCGTGATGTTTAGCCCTATAAGACGTGCGGGATCGATCAATGTCTCAGGCCCATCTGGCCACGAGAGTCCCAACAAAGGGCCCCCAAAAAGTAAAGATAACTAACTACATGGCTGAAAAGCCCGTGTCTCAGAAAACCTGGCCCAGCAAGCCCCGGGGACGCATGCCTGACCCGCGCCACGTCCCACCAGCTGGAAGCCACGAAAGAAGCAAGATAATATGCCCACGAAGAAGTAAACCTGTCGCCGACAAGCGCACGCGAGAGAGAGGAGAGAGGGGGATTGATCATGCGGTCCCCTCTGGGGCTGGCTGAAAGGCTTCTGGCGCCAGCCAGCTGGGTTCATACCAAGCACATGAGCGCAGCCACTCCCGCCACCACGACGAGGATGAAGAACCAAAAGGCGGAGAAGACGACGCGAACAGCAGCTATAGATACAGTGGATACGGGCGTCTGCGTCAGTCAGTCAGTCAGGAAGCGGCCCCGTGGCACGCCTCCCTATTTACCCCAGGACCAAGAGACGTGGCTTGCACAAGGCCCCAGTGCCGGGTCCGCGGGCTGCCGTTGCGCCGTGTCTGTTCCCATCAGGTGGAACTTGAAGGGGAGGGAGGAACTTGGGGGGCGTGCTGTGCGCTATAGTCCGCACGGCCTGTGGCTTGGACGAGCGCAAATGTGTCGTCATATGTTGATTCGTCCTGGTGAGCGAATGGACGATAGGGGCATAGAAATGCCGAATCTGGCATCTATGATTACCCCCGGGGCCGTCCGTCATGATGCCGACTGGGTGGACGGGTATACTTCGGCGCTGGTGATATGTTCTCTGTGTCTTATACCCCCTTGATCCATCAAGCTTGGTGGGGATATAACCCTCCCCAGCGCAGCCCGTCCGCCCAAGTAAAATCAAAAAAACCTCACCCCATCACTTGTGTATCCCACCATCCTCACAGCCAGCTATCGACCGAATCAGCGTCGCTGCTGCCACAACCACCACCACACATAGACGTGGCAACACCAACACAACCAACATACTATGAGTCCCACCCCGGGACGGGCTACCCACCCACCCGTCCCGGGGTCCGTCTCGACCAAGATCCCGTGTGCTCGCGCCCCGAACAGTGGCAATGAGTCGAGTCCGTGAGGCGGGCGCCTGCCCTGGCGCAAGGGCCCGATACGCCAGTACGGTGTCCGTAAACCAAGTCTTGATCGCGGCCCCCCGAGGCCCGATTTGAGAAGACAAGAATTTTATGCCGATGCGATGCGATGCGCGCGCGCACGGCGGGCCGTGATGGCGCTCGGTCAGAGTTGCGCAATGCCGTGCTGTGCCCGCGGTTACTTCTCGTACGCGCATGTCCCTGGATGTGGATATCGTCGGTGGAAAGTAGAACTTCCCTTCGATGACTTGAACCAGGCGGCACCTGGTGTTGGTCCTGAATCCTACCCTACATGCAGGGCAGACAGGACTTGTTCGTCACGATGCTGCCAAATCAGTCACCCCTCCTGTGACGCCACCAGCCGGCAGCTGGTGCTTCACTTCACAGTCTGTCATCACATGCCCAGCAGAGTGGCAAGCAAGAGTCTGTCGACCCCGGACAAAAAGACACACACACACACACACACACACACCACGACAGCATCCAACAAGAGCGACCAAGTCAGTCGTCAACAGAAAAAGAACGCTCAAGGCTCTGAGTTCCCATTACCGCTGCGAGACGAACCCCGTCCCGTACCAAACATGATCAGATCTGCTATGACAGACAGCCTCTCCCTCCCATATACACATGCGCCGGGATGCTGGTATACACATACATATACGTAAAAGTGAAATCTCCCCGCCGCGCAGGCTGTTTGTTCTGCACCGTCTCTTCAGTGCAGCTGGAGAATGCCTGCCCCTCCAGCCCAACTTGAAGCATGCATCCCTTCCAGATTCCCCCTCCCCCGCGACTCCGAAAGCACCGGATGGATTTTGTGTCCCGAGGTGCAGGGCGGGTGAATCGGGACACATATAAAGACGCCAGCCAACTCCTGCTTTCGCCCCAAAACGCCCCGAAAGCAGACAATTCTCGATGCCATGCCATCCATGCACCATGCCAATGTGAAAGTGAATTTGAAAACCCGCCCTTAAAAGCAAAAACCTCGGCTCGTACACACACATACACACAGGGTCCTTATCGGGCCTGAGCCTGAGCAGCCGTGGGGTCCCACAGGAACTCGATGACCTCGTCCATGGTCTCGCCGCTCTTCCAGTCGGCCTTGTACACGTAGATCTGCCTGAGGCTGCCGTCGGCGAGCCACTCGGCGTCCTTGAGGCGGTAGCTCCTCTTCTCGTCCTTGCCGAGGGCGGGCCTGAGCGGGCCGATGCTGAAGTCGAACTCGGGCCCGTGCTGGTTCCAGGTCGCCTCCACCCAGTCGAGCTTGAGATCCTTGACGCCCTTGCGGTACATGGCGATCGAGTAGCCGTTGGAGAAGAGGGTGTCCTCGCCGAACTGGAAGCGCTGCAGGAAGCAGTCGCCGCACACCTTGGTGACCTGGGCCATCTTGTCGACGGGCTCCTCGTACCAGCTCTTCCAGTGGTGCAGCGACAGGGCGCGGAACCCGGCCTCGAAGAAGCCCGAGAGGTCGCCGCGCATGTCCTGCTGGTACAGCCCCGGCATCAGGGTCAGCTTGGTCCTGGAGTGGTAGTACACGCAGTCGCGCAGCATGCCGTCGCCCGACGGGAGGGCCGCCTCCTCGAGGCACTGCTCCATGAAGGGCTCCAGCTTCTTGGCCAGTGGCACCGACAGGAAGACGCCTGCGCCGCCAAAGGCCATCATGCCCCACGAGCGCACCGAGTAGAAATCCTCCGACAGCTGGCCGATCCACAGCTCCTTGGTGTGGTCGTGTTGCTCGAGCGCCTTGCTAAGCGAGTACAGAGAAGGGAAGAAGGTATCGTCGTCGATGACCACGACCCATTTCGTCTCGGGGGTGATGTTCTGCACGGTTGGTCGCAGCATTACAAAGTGGTTCTGGTCGATGGTGAGATTGGGATCACCCTTGGCGGTAGCTATCTTGATGCCATGTTGCGCAAAGAGTTGGTGGAGGGCGCCCAGGTCCTTGTCGGCGTGGTCCACGATGACTGCGACGAGCAGGGCATCTGTGCCTGCCAGCCAGTGCTCGAAGACAGGCAACCCCTGGACCATGCGGTCGTAGTATGTTGCCACGCCAAAGACGAGGTGGTTGTACGTTTTTTGTTGGGGAGGAGGCGGGGTGACGGTGATGGACAGCTCGTCGCAGGGCATGGCATCGAGGTGAGCGCAAGAGGTGAGGTTGATGTTGGCCTTCTGGGTGATGACGGGCCCCTCGAGCTTGGGGATCGTCACCCGGTCGACATCATCGGAGAACTTGGGCTTGATACATCGCCTCGAGTAGACAATGTTGTCACTCAGCTGCAGCTCCTCGCGCCTCAGGAACTCGATCTCGGGAATGCACTGGCCGGGCTCGAGGACCGGGCGTGGTGTCGTATTGGGCGGCGTGCCGAGCTTTGCCTCCTCCTCCAAGACGGCGTCGGACTTTGGTGGGTCGGACTTGTGCAGACCGGCGATCTGGTGGGATAGCGAGTCGACGATGGCGGCATCCCGGAGCCTACTGGAGGAGAGGATGAATATGCAGAGGACGATGAGGACGAAGGCTGGCACGACTCGCTGGAAGCGCTGTGGTATAAGCATGGCGCTACCTTCTCATGTCGGACGCCCAACAAAGCAAAGTCTTGGTGGGGAACCGGTGCGCAGTTGGCGCGGCGTTCGGTCGGCGTTGACGTTGGCGTTGGCGATGGCGTTGGCGATGGGCATACAGCTTTGGAGGGGTGTTGAAGACAGAAAAGCAACGGCCCGAATTTGACTTTCTTTTTGGTTTTCCGTCGTTTTCTTTTCCCCTTCTCTCCCCTCTTCTAAAACCCAGCCTCGTTACGCAATTCGACAGTGCTGGAATTGCTGGAGCAGGATTGTCGCACGACGTGAATTTGGGGGTTTCGGCTGGTCTTTCCTTCCTTGCTGCGACTGCTGGGGTACCCTACTAAGGTCTGTGGCACCTGGGGTTCGAACCGTTCATCCGGGCCAGGCCCAAGATTAGCTTTTGGTCTTGGGGGCCGGAAATAACGACGACGAGGCACAAGGCGTAATTACTCGAACGAGTGAGAGCGTGGAAATGCAGGGCGAAACGTGGGAAGCCGACGCCAGATTTCGGGCCGCTGCAGGAGGGGGGAAGAAGAGAGGAAGGACAAATGACGACGACGAATCCGAGAGATTGGACAGCGCCGATTGATTAATGTAGTGTACTGTAGTGTGTAGGCCAGTGGTTAGAGTAATGATGTGCAGACGATGTGCTGAGTCTATCGGTCCGCCGTTATTAGAGTTTGACTATGAGATGCTGTGCCTTGCTAGATCTTGACCGTTTCGTTTCTCGACCGTTCCTGGGATAGCCCCCCAGCTGGCCCCCTCTCCACGGCCAATGATTGACGGGCAGGCAGGGCCAACAAGCAGCTTGGAAGTTGAACTAGAGCATGTGGGCAACCCAAAGAAAGAGCTCTGCAGGCCATGGACAAATGAGTGGCTGCTGCACCTGCATCGGTTGGGTGGTATTGGGGCAGGATAGTGCTCGATGGACAGGCCTGGCCTGGATCATGGCCCCAATCCTTCGGAATGCGAGTATCTGGCAGTCTGGCAGTACCAAATGGTGGCCAGGCCTGGCCTGTCTGGCCCGTCTGGCGGCGACTGGACCTGGACCTCGACCAGACCGTTGGTGACCGTTGCCCACCGTTGACAGAGGCCCTGCCTAAGCTCGGAACGGAAAGGCGGGGTGCCTGGGTGGGGGTCGCTTGCAGGGCAGGCGCGGCTCGGCCACTCTAATCTTGGAATCTGCAGTCCTCCCTCCAGCCCTCCCAGCAGTGCAGTGCCGTACGCACATTACGCATCGACGGTCGAGACTCGAGACCCTGGCCCAGCACCCCAATCTGGAAGTTAGCTTGGTGGACATGCTTTGTCTAGTGTACAGTTTATTAGCTATTCCAAGACTTGCAAGATGCACATAAACTGCTCACCCAACCTCCCCGTCCAACTTTATTGCTCTCATCTCTCAAGCCTCAATCTTGGATGGCAGTGTGGATGCATCGCAGCCCCTTTACCCTCCTGCATCGAGTGCGTGCACGAATGCCAGGCAATGGACAGCACATCCTCATGAATCCGATGTCGTCATCGCACATCCACTCGAGTCACTGGGCCCCCTTCTTTGCATTCTTGGGCCCATCGAATGGCCCACATCCTCCTGCACACCTCCAAAGCGGGTGGGCCCTCGAACAATCATCATTACCCAACACAATTCATTTCATTAACTTCAACCAGTTCCAAGTTGTGAACCTTCATCTCGTCTCGTGAGCCTTTGACCGCTGCGCCTCTTGTGCTCCAATCTCCCCCAAGTTCGGGTGTCATGACACCTGTCAACACCTGAGCACCGAAATGCGATTGATCTCTCGAGATAAGAGATCGTCCAAACAACCAGACGAGTGCGGCTCGGGATGGGCCCTGCTTACCTGCTGAGGCGGCTCACTTCTTAGTGTCGATCAAGCTTTCTTCCCTCCGATTCAGGACCCCAACGCTGCTTTTTTCGTCCCAGCACAAGCTGACGTGGACCCGCGCATGTGGCCTGAGACCTGTCTGAGACCCTCGACCTCATTGTTGGTCTGCTTACGATCCAGTGTTTTCACCCTTCGCCGTCTGTTCACATGAAATTGGAGACCACGTGCAACCTCCCGCTTGCCCAGTATCTGTGATGCTTGTTGGGCGCTGGGGCTGGATGAACGACATAATATACCCTAGCAACTTGTTTTCTGTGTAGACACAAGATACCAACTCTACTCTCGGCATTTATGGGGCACATTTCATGTCGCCAATGCAGGGCCGCACTCGGTGCTTTGGCGAGTTGTCCACATGTGAAATGACCGACTGCTACTTAGGTACTAAGGAATGATCAGCTCTTGCGGTCGGCAAGTGAGAATATAACGTCCAAAGCGTCGTGCCCAAGCCACGGAACCCTTTGGAAGAACACATGCCAAACGGAGCCGTTGACAGCCAAGGGAAGTGAGAGCAGCTGTCATCCAGATATTTCCGTCGTCCAACATCTTACCTATAGCGTCACAATCCAGCCCAGACTGCTGACCCATCTCGCCCGCCCTGGAAGGCCACGCCGCCGCCGCCGCCGGAGTCCTCCTCGGCTGCCGCCCCAGGGGCCAGCGCCGTGGCACCCTCTGCGCTCTCAGCAGACGGCGGGGGCGCGTGGCAAAGCTAGGGGGCCGCGACGTGGCGTACCACCCTCAGAGGTGCAAGTCGTCCGGCGCACTGCCGCGCGGCACTGACGCCCCCGGCAAGTGCTTTCAGCAGGCATACGGAGGCCGTGGTGACCCGTAGGAACTCTCCGACGGGCGCCGTACCTCTGGATGTTCCTCTCGGCAGGGAAAGGTGCGGTCTTCAGGGTCTCCAGGCAGCCGTCGACGACCGCCTGGATGAAGCCTGGCTGTAGTCTGTCTGGCCGATCTCAATCTGGCCCGCAGCCGGGTTCCCTTCTGAGCCGGCTAAGTTGCGCTGGACTAGTTACGACTCAGAGGCTGAGGGGGTTGGCGCAGACCTGCGTGTTCTGGTACTCCAAGATGAGGAGGTCGTGTAAGTCTGTTTGTCTCGGCCGCTGCCGATGAGCTCGGCTAGTCTGGGGTGGCTTCAGGGGGGGGGGGGACACAAAATCAAATGAAAACAGGTCTAAAAATTCTTCAGATGTTTTCTCTTCCCAGCCAATGAGCGGCAATCTGAAATACTCGATTATGCCGATATAGCGGCCGCTGTGCAGCAGCTGACGCGGACTGGCCTGAGACGGGAACGAGACGTCAGATATAGACGTCACCGTCTTCGTAAGCTCAGCTCGAGGCATTTACAAATGCGTGGCTTCGGCCATATTATATTTTTTATTTAACTATTTATCTATTCATCGTCTTTTCAACTTCTAAACTACCCTTCTCATACCTTAAATATAAAATTAACAACTACTTAGTATATACTCTTAAACCTATCCGTATAAAAAGTTACTAACTTTCTTTATAAAATTCCTTATTCTATTATATTCCTTATATATTATATAAAAATAAATAAATCCTTAATAATAAAGTAGTATACCTAAAAAAAAAGATTTAATTTTTTAATACCTAAATTTTTATTTTATTTATATAATATTTATTTAATATATAATAAATAAATTTTATTTAAGTTTTTAAAAGGTTTTTAGTTTTTTTATAAAATTTATATAAAAAAGCTTTTTTAAATAAATTTATTATTATAGTATTATTATTTTATTAATTATATATTTATAATAGGGCTTATAATAACTAATTTATTTAATAAGAGTAAATTTAAATAGCTATATAATAAATATATTAATAAAAAAAAACTAAATTTTTTAATTAGGTTTTACTTTATAAGATTTTTTTTTTATAAAAGTTATTTTTAAAACTATTATAGTCTTATTATATAACTATTTTACTAGCTATTAATTTTTAAATTATTTATATTAATAATTCTAATTAATAATATTATTAAAAGCTATACTTTTTAATTTTATTTATATAATATAAAACTAAAATTATATATTTATTTATTATATTATTTTTTTATTATCTTTAACCTTATATTCTCTTAAATATTAGGTTTAGAGTGTTTATTACTGTATAAAGGCACCATATATATTTTATATATATGAGGCATTAAAAAACAAAACCACCTTATAAATGCGTTTTAGTCGTCCCCGCGCTCGCAAACGACCCTTTCGACGTGTTTGCAGACGTGATTCCATGGCTTCTACCCCAAGGTATCACTGACTTGCAGCCAAGCCTCGACGACAACTGCTCCTGGCACACCTGCAGGAACAACAGCTTGGCCAAGGGGCTTGCGTCTGTGATGCTGTCGGACCTCATACTGAGCCATCTCTGCCTTTTCCTGGTCTTCATGCTGGTCCAAAATCCCGAGCTCGTTCGCAAGCCACGGCTCTTTGCCTAGTAATCGTCCGGCGAGCTGAGGTCCTGCGCGGTTGCTTACCACTGGAAATTGGTGGCTGCTAAGTTCGAGAGTATCTAGGTAATATCCGTGCGGCTCTTGAGGGTCTGAAGAGCACCCTGGGCAGCATGACGGTTGGAGCACCGCCGATGACCCTCGTGAAGTTATAGTGAGGTGTGTATGGGGATGGGATTCAAGCAATACTTGGTGAGAATTTCCGTTTAGGATAGGATTACGGATATCAGATAGCTACCTAGGTAACCAATCTGTAGAATAATATGGGGCGGGTAATACTATACTAAGTAAGTTTAACGAGTCTGGACCACTACTATATATGTAGTAAACTCAACATATGGTACCAAGTAGGTTATGTGGACACATGTGCACAAAGATGTGCCGACTGCCTTATCAATGTTGGAAATGATCAGTTTATGCACACCTGAAACGTTCAATGGTCTTGCGAGTAAATGGGCCGCATTAGAATGTGAGCCCAGTTACTTGTGTAAGCATGTGGCCTCAGCCCACGTATTGTATTCTCTCTATACTGCTATTGGCATTTTTTTCTGGCGCTGAGTCTTGGGCGGTTATAACTGTACAAAGGCGCCACGCACAATTCATATTATCCCTGATGTCGGGGTATGGGGATTAGAATCGAAACCGCCCCGTCTGCTTGCAAGATTGTATGCATGTGATGATTGATGACTTAATATATTTGGTCTGCACGTTGTGAAATATTTATATATACAAGAAGGCTTTAAAATAGCCGCCAATTGTGATTCTGATCCTAAACCCGATCAGGCAATTGAGCTCAAGCAGTTGAGTTCCCAATGCTCGGGACATCCGGCGCGCCCACGAGCGCCAAGTTCTCAAACCCAGCAACACCATAAAGCGCAGCAGCGTTCGTGCTAACCCACTTGGCCTCGTCGACAGGGATGAGCACATCGCTGCCGTCGAACCGCTCCGTCTTCCAGGGGGCATCGGGCGCGAGGCCGTCCTTGCTGCCGTCGCCCAGGTACTCGGACCAGACGCGGGGCACGAGGGTGGCGTTCTGGCGCCTGTTGGCGACGTAGGCGGTGAAGCGGGAGTGGCCCTGCTTGAGGTTGAGGTTGCCAAAGTCGTTGCCGTAGCGGGCCGCCTGCTCGGCCTTGGGCGCGCCGTAGTAGTAGCAGTAGTCGAGGAAGGCGTCGTAGAAGGGCTGCGTGACGTTGCGGCCCTCGGGGCCGAAGTGGTCGACGATCTGGTCGATGGTCTCGAGCACGCCGAAGACGCCCGACAGGTGCGACACGGTCACGTTGCCGCTGTTGGAAGGGTCGGTCGGCGGCGGCGCCCAGGCGCCCGTGTACGAGTCGTACAGCGCCTCGCCGGTGACGAAGCCGTTCTTCAGCCTGGGGTACGTCAGCAGCGCCTCGGTGATCTTGTCGCGGGCGTCCTCCCAGTTGGGGCCGCGCCGCTCCCACTCGATCAGGTACGCCTGCGCGAGGCCCGCCCAGTCGGTGCCGAAGTTGAGGTACAGCGCCGTCGGGTCGGGCTCGTAGACGACGCCCGGGTCGCGGACCTTGCGGCGGGCGTCGACGAGGACGAACGCCCTGGCCGCCTCCTGGACCTCCCGCACGAGGTCGCCCGTGCGCTCGTCGCCGCCAGAGATGTAGAAGAAGGTCTTGCGGTAGACTGGCGTGGAGATTCGGGCTTGCTTCGCGCTGTCGGCCCAGTGCTGGACGCCGTGCCTCGTTCCGAGACCGGTGAAGTTGCCGAGATGGTAAGAGTCGACCTCGCCGCCGTGGCGTGCTTGGTCATGGGCTAGTTTGTATGCGTCTGCGCGGCCGGTGCGAAGGAAGTGGCCCCAGAAGAACAGGTCGGGAGACAGCTCCGAGTTGTCCCAGGCGTAGCCACCGATATCGTACCGCCACTGGTGACGATCATCGTCATAAGTGTGAATGATATCGCCGTGGTCCCAGAAGCCGTACCACCGGCGCTGCTCAACTTGACCTTCGTAGAATTTGATGAGGAAGTCCATGTTGTTCTCGATTGTCTGCGACTCCGCCGACGATACTGGCGAGCCGGGCACATCCCAGTAGCTCCCAATAGCCTTGGTATCGCGGATGTACTCTGGCTCGGGGATCAGGACCGGAGGGTTGTTGGTGTGGTTTGTAAGGCTCGAAAGCTTGTCGGCGGATGGGGTGCTGTCAAAGGCGTACAAGAACAACTCGTTGGTACGGCCAACTCCGTACGGGGTGTTGTAGCCGTCTTCGTAGTCCTCGTACGTGATCTCGAGTGCGTCCAGCTGCTTCGCGTATGTGTCCTGGCCAAGCCCATCGTGGTACGGTCTCAGGTCAAGAGGCTCAGCTTGGGGGCTGTACAGCCAGAGGGTGATGGTGCCAGTGTCAGTGGCAGCGTTGGAGATATCGAAACTGGTAGGGTACTTCTTCCAGAAGTCACGCAGCCCAAGAGCAAGACCTCCGACAGAGGAACCACCCAGGTAGGCAAGACCTCCGGAGCGGGTGCCGCCAGGAATCTTCACCCAGCTTTGTCCAGCCTTGGTGCGCTTCTTCAGGTTGAACCCATCCGGTGACAGTTGAGTGAGCCTGTAGTCGCTCCAGGTGGGAATCCACTGCAGCCGGGTGGTGACTCTCTGGTCCCAGGTCGTCTTGTCGGGCGTCTCAGTGCCGTTGAACTGGGCAGACCTCACGTCGGCGCCAGGGTCACGACGGAGACCAGTGATTCCCTGCACAGCCTCGTGCAGCAGCCCGCCGTCGACACCTGCAATTCGGACGTGGCGATTGTACTGCTCTTCCTCGGCAAGGGGCACGTCGAATCGAACACCCAACCCCGAGATGAAATCTGTCTTGGCCTCGCCGTCGTAAATAATAGTGTGGATGATGCGAATGGCCTCAGAGTCGGAGTACAGGTAGAATCGCACAGTGAAAGGGAGCCAGTCGCCACGCGCGCTGTCCCCGTCAACCGCAGAGTGGATACCCTGAACGGTCACAAGGGCGCGAGCAGTGTTGTCCTCCGAGACAGTCACGTTGTAGATCTTGCTGGCAAAGCTGAAATACTCGATGCCAGTTGGCTTGCCATCCTCGTCATCGTCGGGACTTCCACTTTGAGACCTCAGGACAAGACGGCCGTTATTTCCGACAACCTTTCCGCCCGCCTCTATGGATGACACAAGAACATCACCCGACTTGGGAAAAGTTGCGGTAACCTTGCCTGTGCTCACAACGATCTCATCATCGGAGTCGGTCACTTGTAAGCCAGAGTTGGTGTTGTCGTTCTGTCGTCTTAGGGGGGATGAAGTTGTGTTTCCCGGGCCAGATGCAGTGATGGTATATTCGTCGGCGGGCGAGGCACTTGCTCCGAGGGCGTGTCCCGTCCATTTCAATGACCCATCGGGCCAAACTGCGGTGACCCATGATTGCAATTGAGCATCACCTGAAGCACTGAAGGTCGTAGCATCCGCAAGGTGCTGTCCACGGGGCCATGGCACACCGAAAGTCACTCCTCCGAGGTAATTGGGAGTGCCTTCAAGCCACTTGACCTTGACTGAGTCCGAGGCAGCAGCCGCGGTGCTCAGAAGGCCGAACAAGCCAAGCACAGATCTCATCTTGAAAAGAGTGGAAGGGTTGGAGGAAGGTCCATCGTCGCAAGCCTACATCCAACGAGCACACGCGGCCCATTTTGTACCTGCATCTTTGCAATTCACCCGGCCAGGCAGCCCTCGGTATGAGGTGCTGCCAGGGCGATGTCATGTCACCAACGAATTTCCGGTGCGCCTTGACTATTGCGGTCCAATTCCCGCTACCTTCTCGGCACGCAAGACCGTCTCCACAGAGCGTGACAGGCAGACAGGATGTTGATGCCAAGAAACACCAGAAGCGGACTGGCGCTAGTGGATCTGCATGTGCATTGTGAGGTGGGAATCGTGCCGCAATAATGCTTCGGGATAGAGGCAGCCGAAGGACCAGCTCTACTCCAGGGTGGTATCCGTACGTCAACCAGGAGGGGAAGTAGCCAAGAACTCCACAGTCCACATGATGCATCACCAGGGGGCCGTTCACCCCGTACCTCGTCGCGATCATTTCCCAGGGGTTTCCGTGGGATGGAGCATAGCTGCAGAACTTGAGGTACTTGTTATCCATGGATATTAGTGCTTACATAGGTACTTTCGCTGTATTGATGCCACGATGATATCGCACCGCGTAATACCACTTTCAGAGACTGGAAGTAATAGTGTATAGGTGTGTCCCAGTTTAGAAATTGCATATTAGCAAGAATGTGTGGGGGAATTGGTAGGGGCGCTTGGAGAAATGCCTGACTCATAGATTCGCAGTGCCCATGCAGCTTTGATTCTCTTTAAGAGGCATTTGATCAACTCACGGTCCCACATGCTGAAACTTTGTTTGCTTTTTAAAGGTGACTTTCTCCTGTCGGATGAGTTTAACTCTTGAGAATGTGTGAAAGAGTTTGTGAGGGGCTTCGACGGTGCCCAGGTGGCTTTGTTGGTCTCTATGGGATCAAGTTGGGCAGGCTAATACTTATTCACTCTACCGAACACAACCCTAGAGTGCAGTTGGGCTGGCATTGACAGCGTTGCTTCCCGCCAGATGCCCCCAGATCATAATTACAGGCGTGATCCCGATCACTCGGGTAGCCCAGCCCGTGGTCATCAGAGCGCTCTAATATGCCGAGTAATAGGGCTGTGGCTCGGCGCGAATACCTATGGAGTGTAAACTCATGGCTCGCTACCTACCTAAGTAAGTATCTAGGGTTTTCATTAAAGAGCAATGCAATTTTTCGTTCAGGGAAAACACCATCTTGTTTACGATTCATGACCAGGATACACTGGCAGATTGCTACCTGTATGAATCAGTTCAAGTCCTTTGAGCATGTACTAAATCTTCAATGTCTGGGTGTGGGTGGTTTCGTTCGTAACACCCATACATCTGAACCTTGGAATGCGTATGCGGTCCCCTCAGACAGGAACTGGTTTCGCTTCTATTACGCATACGTCCGAAAACATACATGAGGCTTTCATACAGTGGTAAATGCTCAAGGCCAAGTGTGCAGAGTAAATAAAGATGATCCCGAGGTATAGACAGGTATGCAATGCAGTCCTCCACTTGACTAACGAATCACCACAGCCTTCGGCAGCGACTCTCGTTCGATATATTTGCCCTTGATATGACCCACTCCGAATCTCTCGTAATGTCCAGCCCCCCCTTCTAGCCTCGGCGTCGCCTTGGATTTTCTAATAACAAGAACAAAGTGAGTCTTGTCATGGAGAGTGCATCTCCTCTTTTCCATGCCCACAACCACGCACATGAGGTCTTCGGCCCCCCAGTCTACCACGTCTTGAGTATCACACAGGAACTTGAATTCTTCCTCGGGCGCCCGACTCAAGTCAACCGGCTTGAAACGCCATGCCCATGCCTTCAATTCCACAAACTCTTTCCCGTCACCTGTATGCCATGTATTGGTGGCCCCTGTTGTCCAAGGGCTCTTTATTGCATCCGACTGCCATTCTACACCTCCAAGAGGCAGATCGAGAAAGTCAATACCACCATCATATCCCATCCATGACCAGGATGGCACGGGAAGCAACGAATTCAAGGGTATCTTGGCCATGGGCGGCACCTCTTGGCCGCGCTGCCAAAGGAGACTGCGCTGGAAGAGGCTGCGGCCATCATCGAAGACTCCGAACCCGCCTTGTACCTTGAGATCGTGTATGAGTCTTTTCTCGAGCCCGGAAATGGCGATGGGACGGTCGGAGACGCATGTGAATCGGAGGCGGGTGTATTTGCGGTAGAGGTCCTCGTATAGTTGGATCTTGGCGACACGGGCGTCTTTGGACAGCTTCGAAGGGAAGTTGGGGTCGCCGAGGAACGAGGCCAGCTTGCTTTAGCAAAGGGAGGAAGATTAGCCACCTATTTCACAATGCATGACTTCGGAGTAGTAAAGGGCTCACTTGTCCATCTTGGTCAGAGTTTCGCATCTGACCCCTCTCCCGCATTCCCAGTATGTCTGGCTGTTGGTGAAATAAAATGTTCTCCGTGCTAGCACTCTCTCTTGCAGAACCCAGCCACGCTGGCTCAACGGTGCCAGCAATACGTCTGTGTTGAAGTCGTCAATGAAACGGCTTACATATATGGGGGCCATTCCTTGTTGTTCAAAGGCCAAGCATTCACGGTGTTGAATTTGTCGATCCAGAAAGCTATCATTCTGACCACGGGCGCTGCTTGCCGCAATGACATAGAATGCTGAGCTGAATACGTCTTCCATCCGCTTGGCCTCTTCGTCGAAATCTCCACCTGGTCCCTGGATAATGCAGATTGAGTCAATCCAAAGGTACTCTAATCCCAGCTCCCGAGTGGTGACAATGGCATCCCGGAACATGGTAGGAAGCCTTTTCCAGTCAATACCCGTCTGGTGTGACTTTAAATTGGCCTGGGTCGTGCAGAAATGTGGTCCTTGACCCCACGGATGAGACAAGGCAGCGTATTTGACCTTTTCCGTACGCTGAGTGGTGTAGAGGGTAACATCAGGCGAGTGTTTGGAGCCCAGATGAATGAGCCTTGTAGGCAAAGGCCTATGTTTCTGAGGCCGACACTCAGGATGATTGGAATCGCACTCATGCAGGCATTGCCGGAGGAATTCGAAGTGGGCCTGGCTCCCACTCTCAAAGAGCTGTGCCTGTCCAATCCGGATATGGTCTGCTCTGCTTCCCGTTTCTACACATTTGGTGTCAATATAACTGGCGTCTGCTTCACTCCTGTGGGACTCACCGGGGCCTCGCCATACGGACATCACTGGCGGATATCTTCCACTGAGCTTCAACATAGATTGATCGAGCTCGAATTTAATAACGGGAACTTCTTCGGGATCCAGCCGGCTGCATATATCCCAGCGTTCTCTACAGAAGTCGCAAGTGTGTGCATCTTGTTCCAAATCGTTCCAGCTGTCGACAATGTCGAAGTGCGGCGCGGAGAATTCTAGTGCCTGGCATCTGGGGCATAGTCGGCTTGGGCTGATCGCTTTGGGGCCGGGTGCTGGCGTGATAATATTGTTGAAGAAGGTCATAGCAAAATCGTTATCAACGTGGAAATCCCAGATATCATTTAGCTGAGCCCCGGTCAGTCATAGGGTGACCTGGTTTACGTCGGAGCACAAGGAGCTTCCAACTCAAAACGTACTTGAACCTAGGTACTGCAGTGTGAGTGGTACAAGTTATTCAGTATGGCGTAAGCGTTCCCACTCACAAACTGTTGATGGCCGCATGTCAATTTATGATCAAAAAGTGTTGCTCAAGTGTGTCAACAAGGTATTCTTACGTTCTGGCAAGAAATGTCATTAGTCACGAGTCACGGTGTATAAGATGCCAGTGGATCAGGCTACTTACACGCTGAAATGTTGTTAACTATTGGTCAGTCTTCCATCCTTCGGGCCTCGGAGTCTGTATCACTCACATACTTGTGCACAATAATGTCAACATTTGACTGGATTGGGCTGACGATTGTCTACTTGAGCGATGACACTTACTTCCTGTACCCGCGCAAGCACAGTCAGTCAGCACCACTGCAACGGAACCAAGGGCTCAACGCTTCTCTCATGGTGCAGGGGTACATACAGTCTAGACATTCCGAGAACAATTAGCTGCCGGCGTTGGTGTGGGGATTGAATCAATCCACCGGTCGGGCCTCGGGGTTCAACCTACTCCGATACTTCCTGTCAGCACCGGCACAACAAGAGATGAGCTGCGCAAGTTCAGCAGTCCTCCGACATTCCCAGTGGAGCCTTTCTTGGCCACAGCCAGGAAATCTCGGGGAAGGTCTTCAGAGTCGAGGGCCCGGGGGGTACATAGACTCGGCAAATCGTCGCTTGTCTTACCTTTGACCCAATAGGTTGGGTTTTGCTCTCCTCGTCCGATGATATCCTTGAGCTTGCTGTTCAATGTCATAGAATCGGCCCTTTCAATCTGCAAGTGTGCGTTAGAATCAGGTTGTTGTGTTTTTCCTTTCCCGAAGGTCAGTGAACCCAGTCTGACAACCAGCAATCTGGTTTTCACGAGTTCGAGAAGGTCACCCAAGGCGGTTTCCCCCTTTTGGCACTCGGGCTCCCGCGCAAGACCGTCCATCATGCCACACACAGCTTGATGCACCCTTGAGGACACCTCGCCGTTTCTTTTCTGCATCTCGAAATAGTGACATGACTTTCCAACTTCGTTCACAATCTTCTTGTTGAACTTGCCGAGTGTTTCCGTTCCGTAGACCATCCACACGATGAATTCCAGTATGATGCAGCCCATGGACCATGTGTCGTACCTCCGAGACCAGGCTTTGTTATCCTCGGCCGATTCTGGCGGCTCGTACCTGGAGGTTGTGAACTTTCTGCGGTGGCTTTGCATTAGTTTCTGTGCCACTCCATGTGTTGATTCGCGGAGAATTCATGTCCTCCAATGGAGTCCCTGTGTCAATCGATCATGGAAGGATTGGTGACGGAGAAGAGGTACCCCGTGAAGAACTTACGTGTCCGTCGCCTGTGCCCGAAGCTGCGTTGCCAACTCGTGATACTTCGTCAAGCCCATGTCGCATATCTTCAGTGTTCCGATGGCAGAGTCATCTCCCTGTTTTTTGAACCGTAGGATATTCTCAGGCTTCATATCACCATGTCGAAGCTTCTTGGCATGTATCTCCTCCAATGCATCTGCTAGCCCCTGGAGCTGGAGCAAGATGTCTTTGACGAAGTGTTTGGTAAGCGGGGGGCTGTCACCGACCCAGAATTCCCGCAGATTTCCCCCGTTGGCCCATTCAAACATCAGATATCGCTCATGGTCCCTGGAAATGGCGGTCATGAACTTGATGATGTTTGGGTGGTTACATTGCGCGATCGTTTTGTGCGCTTGGACTTCTTTCTCCCACTCCTTTTCAAGTTCATTGATCTTGCCAGGATCTTTGACGGGGACGCGATGCAGTTTCTTCACGGCAACATTGGCTCCCTGGTTATTAACCATGGACGAGTCAGCAAGCGTCAGGTATACGATCAATGATGGGAGGAATTGTGGAAGTCTCACTTGACACCAATGAGCGGGGTGGATTTCGACCTCGTACACGTCGCCAAACATGCCTGAGCCTCCTCGATGGTTAGACGATGTGAATGGGAAGATGTGGTCTCTATGTAGGGCCAGTTCCTGGGGCCAACTGTTGAACCGGGGGGCAAGCGCTCTCCACTGATAGTCCGCGAAGCTCCGTACCGCAAGAGGATTCCACGGATACTGGCATTTCCCATTGGAAGAGTAGAATATATGCTTGGCACCATTCTCATCGACCGGTAGCTTGGAATCGTTGAAATCGTGTCTCATGAAAGACTTCATTGCCTGGAACAACTTCGCTCCGTCAATGTTGCAGCAGAGTACAATAGCAAAGGTCTTCCGGCATTTTCGGTTGATGAAGGTCACGAGCTCTCTCGGTACTTGGTCATTTTGCTCAGCTAGTTTGTCGGTTATTGTCTCGGGTGTGACAATTTCCTTGATGCAATTGTCAGGCCAAAACTCTTTTCCCTGGTCGAAAGAGCTCTCGACTAAGGTTCCGAGTAAGCGATCGACCAGTTCCTCACCGGAAGCGTTCGAATTTGGAGACATTTTCCTGCAGACAAGGCGTACAAGCGTCGAAGTAAGACCCTGAGAGTGACAGCCGAGTGGTGCGTGGACCCAGTCTGCCTCGCAGGGTAAGAAGTGTATTAAATACCCAGGTAATTAAGTGAGAAGGCAGATTCCCCGCTCAGCAGAGCCGCATCGCAAAAGGACGCGATAAGTCTCCGTCCTGCAGAAACGGGCTGGAGAAGTCGCGCAGGCACCCTCACTGCCAGCTCGGCTGGCGACTGATAGGCTACCCAGCTTTGCGGAGGCGTGCTTCGCGCATATTTGTGCGGGTGCAAGCATATTAATGGTACCATTGCTGACCACAATTTTGGCTCCCTCATATCAATATGTGCTGAACTGTCTATGCCATTGGCCAGCGGCAGTGCATGCCAGCCTGCCTTGTACACTGGCCTTCCTATTGGAGATGAATCGGCCACGCCTGCGGGTGTGGTGGGCTGCTACCACCCACACACCCTCCGGGTTGAGTTAGAAAGCTTCACCGGTATTTTCCGTATGCGGTGAGTGATTTTATCCGCCCAATGCCTTACTCAGCCCCGCGCTGAAATCGGTCAGGATCGGAACCGGTCCAACTCCTCTTGTCGAAGATTCCAGTGGCATGAGGCCCATGTAACTTACAGCATCTGAACACTGCCGGGGCGATGGTCTTATCATTGGTGTCAGATGCTATTTGCCTTTCTGCTCACCCTGGCTGCATTCGAGTTAGTCCGCGAACCACCCTGGCGAGACTGAGAAATTTCGACAAGGCATCTGGGTACTGTACCCGCCGTTGCGAACAACTCAAATATCCGCCAAAGCAAACATACGCGTTAGTTTCCTTGAAGCCAGAACTGTAACGATAGAGTTACGCAGTCAGAATCGGTAAACATGTTTGCAAGCGCGAGATGTGTCGTGGCCTTCCAAAATTTGAACATAGCCACCCCGATTCGTAGCTTGAGTCCGTAGGTAGCCGATCCGCGCTGGCGGAGGAAGCCTTCCCCTTTGCCCATTGAAATGACGGGCAGAAAAAGAAAAAGTTTCTGGGCAAAGGTGTATCACTTTAAATGTCGGCTCCATGGTGAGACTCGTCCCTGTCCTACGTGAACCTGCTTACTTAAGTAGGAAGACAGTTCCCTCTTGCACCTTACTCATAGGCACTAGAACATGCCAGGTTTGGCTGGTTTGGCCGCCACCTGGACATGCAGGCCACACGGAAAATTGCTGCATGACACGTCCCCTCCCCTGGGCTCGACCGCCACGTTGATTTTGAGCCAAGACTTGCTCAGGCGCGGTCACACGTGGAATCTCAGCCAACAGTTCCCCCACAAAACAGTCGTGTCACAAGTCCTCATTTACGAAACTCTTCGTGTCCTGAAATCCACTCAACCGCAAAAACGGAAAAGTAAAAAGTATAAAAAGGAGAATTGCAGATGTGCAACCCACCTCAGCTACTTACTCGTCAATCTACCGGGTGGTCTGCGGACCAGCTGACCATTTGGAACAGTCAGCCTTGGGTTGAACCTGACCTGAAACTGGCAGCAATGTGTAATTACTACCTAGGTACCTGGGTAGGGGGCCAGTTGCTTCGCCCCCCGGAACCGCAATCATCAGCCCAGTTGAAAAACAACACCGCCCTTGTGTAACCAAGTCAATCCCTTAAATTGCATGAAAAAGCTTTTTGTCGCTCATCCCCCTTTGTCGTCAACCTTCACATCTCCATATCCTTCTTTCTGGCTTCTTTGATCACGCATTTTTTTTTGCGTCCTGAATTCAAAGCAGCATCACTTTTGATCAACGACAAAATGCCTGCAAGACAACTGGCAAAAAAACGCGGCATGATGCCCACACAATCATTCTCCGGTAATAACCATGTCTCGACTCACACTAGTCTTTTCCCAAGCACAGAAGAGAACAGCCCTACAGTCACCCGTCCAGGGCTGAAGACCACGAGAAGCTACAGTAACTCCCTTGATTCGGCTATAGGAATGGATGGAGATGTGGATTCATTGCAAGACAAGCTCTTCTCGGCTCTCATATCAACATACCAAGAAAAGAAAGGATTCTTTGCCAAAGACCAACTCTCGGAAATATTGACCGAAGATCGTGTTCGAGACGAGCTTGCAAGTTGTTCTGAAGGCTCGCTCACCGAAGCTGTCATTGCGGAACTTGCAGCAACGATCTGTCAGGGCACCCAAAATGGGGTCTCCGACGGCAGGGACAGTCCCAGGACGAAAACATTTGCAAAAGTCTTGGCAATTCTCATCATGATAGGGAAGACGGAATCTATTATCAAGCTCCTGGAGGAGGGCGTGAATGACTCCGATTTACCTTTGATGAAGATCCCCAGGCAAAATGACGCGAGGTTGTTCGATCTTAGGCTCAGCAGAGAGCCAACGGTGGTTTTGAGGTCATTCGAGGACTGGAACCAGCTCAATGTTCGGAACTTTGAAGAGTGGCAGTGGACAACTCTGCCGGTTGACTTCGTTCAACCCACAGAGGATGGAGAGGTTAAGCATTACAAACTGCAGGAGCAACGAATTTTGCCATTCATCAAGGACAGTCGGGATCGTAACCCCCAGGTCTCCCGCAGGACAGAGCTCGAGGGCGGCTTTGCGAGTGTTTTCCAGGTTGCCATTCACGACCAGCACCACAACTTCCGTCCATCACCTGCCGGGTCTGGTCCTCCGTTGTTCGCTATTAAAAGGCTACACTCTCAAAATGAGGGAGCTTTTCAGAAAGAAGTCGAGATCCTCAACAAGTTCAGCGGCAACAAACACGACCACTTAATTTCACTACTTGCCACTTACGAACAATTCGATCGCTTCTTTCTGGTCTTTGACTGGGCTGAGGCAGATTTGCACGGCTATTGGAAAAGGGTCAACCCTGCACCTAGCTTTGACCTGAAGACAGTAACGTGGATGGCAAGACAGTGCAAGGGTATCGCGAATGGCATAATCAAAATCCATGCACATGTCACCACCCGTGTGAAGAAAGACTCAAATCCAGAGTCAAACCAGAATGTTGTGTTTGGTCACCATGGCGATATCAAGCCAGAGAACGTCCTATGGTTTTCAGATGCTGGCCAGGAAGACGATAACGCTGGGGGGACACTCAAACTCTCCGATTTTGGCCTCGCAGAGTTCAGCATCCACCAGACTACTTCCATGCCACCGAAGCAGACAAGAGGGGTTACGCTTGCCTATCGTGCGCCGGAGGTCGATTTACATGAGGGCATTCCCACGGGTCGCTCATATGATATCTGGACGCTGGGATGCCTGTATCTTGAGTTCATCACCTGGATGCTCGGTGGGAGCAAGCTTCTCGACGAGTTCGTGGAGGCAAGGAAAGCTCGCGACCCTATGTGGCATGGCATTGAGACCCACACATTCTTCAAGCTGGTGATTGACAACACGACGAATAAGAAGACAGCAGTCGTCAAACCCGTGGTGAAAGAGGTGAGTCTCCACTCTTTGAATCCAGAATGATACTAGCACTACTGACACGAATCCAGTTCATCACGAGACTTCACTCACACCAGAATTGCTCTCAATTCATCCATGACTTCTTGATAATGATTGAGAAAAATGTTTTGGTTGTAAAGACAAAGGGTCCACAAGAAATGGACAGATTCAATATCGAACAGGTGTATCAAGGACTTTCAGTAATGTTTGAACGCTACAGGAGCAATTCCAGCTACATGACCAGGCCTGTTCCCGGGTCACATCCGTGCTGATGGCCTCGCTAACTCGATTGGTGGAAACTATGGAGAGGATAGACTGCACTTGTCAAACGAGGAAGTGTTATCTCGGGGTGCATTACGAGGAGGGGTCGATTTGGGATATCCTTGTACTATCTCTCATTTCTGTTCGCACTGTAATGGCATACATAGCGAAATGGTGTTGAAAAGGTGTTGAATTACATGTACATTGAGGAGGCTATCGGGTGTCATCATGTACCTAGGTAGTTATGTAGGTACGTACATGATCGTGCCTAGCTGCATGTGGTTAATAATGGCCATGACCGGAGCCCTGTTTCATGTAGCAAGAATGCTTAATGACTGGTTTTTAGTTCTAGCACCTATCCAAAGATCACAATCAATATTTGACAGACGAAATCAATCAGATGTTTGGGACCAGCTAGGGCTAAGTACAATCCATGAATCAAATTTCTCAGAGGTGCCTCAAAATCAGCAAGCAGTATGCACAGAGTATAAGACATTTGCATGAGAATTTGGGCTAGGAGTAGAAGCTAGATGGATCTCATGGAGTACAATCCAACAAGAAACAAAAACAAGACAAACAGAGAAATAGAGCTAGCCTCAAAGTTGGGTTGTAAAAAGGGGCCTTGTCATGCGTGTGAAGAAGTGTCTCAGATTGCCTTGCCAGTGCATCCAACCCCTTGTTCTACAACGGCTTCCTGCATTTCAAGCCAGCCATCTTCAGGCTGCAAGGTTAGTGAGCATGCCTCAAATGACAAAGCGGGTCAAGAGCTTTAGACCGGTTTAAATTTCCAGTCGGAGCAGCGAAAAATTCTATGCTGCTCAATTATCCTTGTTTAATTCGACTCATCGCGACTGCCTCCAGTTTTACACCACAACAAAACCTACTTTCCGGACTACCGACTGCGGGAGGAAAAGCCAGCATGTCCACACGATTGCCACGGGTTCCATCTGTTGTGCCACTCGAAGAGCCAATAGATGAAGACCGTACCTTGAATCTCCTTTCCCTGCTTGAAACTGGCAAATTCAGCGACCTCGAGCTCTCATGCAGAGGCTGTGGCTTCGCTGTGCACAAAGCAATCCTTTGCGCCCAGTCTCGGGTATTCAATGCCGAATGTGAGGGCGGCTTTGAGGTGGGCTCCATTTTTGAAGCTTGCTGTGACGCAAAGCTAGTATTTACTTATCTCGCTTGCAGGAGTCAAGGACAAACATGATCAAGATTGAAGAGTTCGACGCGGATACGGTCCAGCTGATGCTAGAATTTCTGTACGCTGGGGATTACACCGTTCCCCAGGGAACTGTCTCGTGCAATGACGAATCGGGGCAGACCCAACTTGAAGAGAACTCCGATGGCAAGTTCAAACCATGCAGTATGGAACAAATTGTAACTATGGTGGGGAATCTGACTGTGACTAGCAGGTAGACGTACGACTTCTGGGGCCTTTTCACTCGACCTCGACGATTCAGTCAACCAAAGGGACACGGTTATGAAAAAGGACATTTTAGGTTGGCATTTGAGAGCCAATGCGATCGGGGATTATTACGACATCCAGCCTCTGTGCACGCTGGCCTGCTCCAAACTGAGAGTCGAAGTCTACAGAAACTGGTCGCCGCCTGCCTTCGTGCACCTCCTCACGGAAGCTTGCACCACTCGCAAGACCGGCGACCTCAACTTGTATCGGCTACTTGGTGAAACAATGGGAAATCACCTTGAAGACTTGGCTGGATTGCAGGAACTAGATGACCTGGATATTCCCGGTGTCATATTGACGAGCATGGTTGCACGAGCATCCTTTTCGAGGCGACTGGAATCTACCATGTGGGGAAATGTGGGGGGTCGTCAGCTGAAGGTTACGCACATTGAAATCCCGCCGCCGGGGGTTTGGCCTAAGCTGCCCACCTAGAGTCGCTCTGAGACATGTTGACTGCTCAAGTGGGTGGCTGGCTGGCGTGTGGTGCGCGCCGCGCGTAAGGACTGGCAGTAGGGGTAAGAAACACCGTATGTCAACTGTTTTGAGTGTTGGCAAACCATACGACCAGCCTCTGATTGCCTAATTGGGGTGTTCGCGTGGAGGACTTGAGTGTGTGGGTGATGTGTGGTGGAAGTCACGTCTGAATTCATTGTTTTGGTGGGAATCCCACCCAAAAAAGAACGCGTGGGTGTTGCGGAGTTATGGCGCCCACTCCGCCAGGAGTGGGTAAGTGGAAGCCGAGGCCCACGGGTAAACACCATGTGAGCAAAGCGGAATTTCGGGCACCTAAAAACCATATCTTCCTCCTCTGGGTATACTGCTTCGTTGTTGAGCATTCGTCTGCTTCTGCGCAACACGTGAGGAATGTAGTGGAACAGGGAGCCCCACGGGGGAAGCTGGTAACTCCTTACGCGGACAGCTTTGAGGGCATGTACCGAGCAGTTGTTGACTTCGTGCTCGAGGTACGAGCCGGTGGGCAGTCTAAAAGCCGAGAAGACGACGAATAGACAAACACACAGTTGAACAAAAAATACAATGTGGCCGAATCCCCCAATATACAAAGATGAACTGATTGCTTGAATCCGGAGCCTGGCTTCTGGATGGTTACAGCCAAGTTGGAGCCCAGCGCAGCTATTGGGGAAGAGGACTACCTACCTACTTAAGTAGGTATGCAATAATATATCACACCACAGGAGTCGATCACCAATTCTCTCGAGGAAATCAAGTCTACAGTGCTGGCAGTCGAAGCACACCTGGGCAGCTGACGATGGCGCGGAACTTGAACGTTCGAAGAGGCCCGTTTCGTTAAGGTGCATGTCGGGTTTGCACCAGTTGACTTGTAAGGAGAATCATTTTCCTCCCACCGAACAAAGCGGGACCAGGTACGCCAATGGTCTCGCACCAACTTACTGGGATTTCGGAGAGGATGCGGAAAAGTTTGCGGGATCGCCAAATTAGAGCCTGTCAACCTGGTGGCGTTTGTTATGCTCAGTTTTCTCTGCCAACATTGAACTGATTGACATTCGACATCAAATGCTCTCAATTGAAGATGTGAAAGCATCGCAAATACCTAGTTATCCAGGATCGAGAGGCTCTCAGTTGTCGGAACTGGACAGTGTTGTGGGGCTTTATCCGCACATGTGGTCATCAGTCGATGTTTGTATCATGTCTCACACTGGACGGAAGAGACTATCTGCCACCCAGAATTACTTTCAATCAGCCAGGTGTTCGGGAAGAGGTGATATTTTCATCTAGAGTTTATGTCAAACTGCACATTTAAGTCAAATCTCAATGATCACCTCAGACAGAAATTCCGGTGTTTGTATTCGACGCCCAGGCGACGCATCCGGGGTCTTCAACACAAATGCGAGACCGATCCAGTCACATATCTACTTAATTTACGTGACACTCCGCTGGATCAGATTATCATCGCGTCAGACAACAGCCAGCAAAAGTCTTACGACCTATGCGGGGCCAGAGGGCGTGTTTCGCAGTAAGCCGCACTAGTACGTCACAGTTGCACGGCTGTCATGGCAAGTCTAATCTTTGGACCAGTAGGTGCTTGTATTCAAACTATATTGTGGTCCAACGAGTAGACTTAGAGTCCCGGTATGACCGCTTTGGGTTCAGAGCCATCTGTGCCTGATGATCGTTGTGCTTGATATCTCGGGGGTCCTTTCCAAGGGCGTACAATCCTGCTCCCATGACACTAGCGGCACCGCCGAAGGCTCTGCATGTCAGAAGACTATTAGTATCTGATGAATTCACTGGGATCGATGCGGTGGATGTAATGTCACAACATAACAGCAGCAGCAGGGATGTGTTCCATTAGGATCGTGTGAGAGTCAGGCGTATTCGTGGCACGTACAGTGGAACTCCTCCGAGGCCAACTGCGGAGGTGTATGCGTAGAATGGCAGGTCTGAGTAGCATCTCTTCGCAGAAGTAGCGCCGTTTACTGGCCGGCTGACGATCCTGCCAGAGGACGCTGTAACACGGCGGCTGCAGAGGGAGAGACCGGCTCGGAAGGCAGACATGTTGATATTTGTTCGGGGGTTTGTGTTTGTGGTATTATGCAGGAGCGGTGTCGTCGTAGAATCGTTAATTGTTTGTTGGCGCAGCCAAGGGTGTTGTTGAGTTGAGAGGCGGTGGTAGAGAGGCTAGAGTGAGTTGAGGATGGCGAGAAAGATAATTAAACTCTTGGGTTGGGAGTCACGATGGTTGATATACTTCAAGCTGTCTCAAGTCCAGGTCATTGCTCGAGCGTTGATGGTCCCATCCCATCGATGACCTCCTCATCCATAGTGTCCACTGTCGATTGACTTTGGGCGATGCTGAAGTGCTATCTGGGGTGCTGCTGGCGTAGATGCATTGTAACACCAAGTCGAATCAGGTATGGGCCGATCCATGTGGTTCTCGACAGTTTGCCAGATCAGTGCGCCAAGGATCATACGTCAACCGAAATGCTTGTTTCACATGCAACATCTGACATCGCCCTGAGTTTCTCGATTTCAGGGTTGTGCAACTGTGGAGGCGTCCGATGCAATAACCCGCGAAGAAAGCCCCGGCCGTCGTCATTACGCCGCAGCGTCCTGAGGTCGAGACAGCCATGGCCGGTCCAGACTCATACGACCCGTCGCATGCTTCCAAGGTTTATGGGTGCATCTCCCGATTCAGTTACATGCTGCCGCCTGGCCCGTCCCGTTCCGCTTGGCAATTCCACTCCCGGCGCCTGGTCAGAGACATTCCGGAACACCGGAGCCAGCCAAATAAATTCCAACGAGAAAGACCCCTAGACCCCTAGATGGGCTGCTATCCCCTTTCCCATCGAACCATGAAGCTGCACCGGTGGGTCGTGTACTCAGTCCCGGACGGCAGCATAGCCGCTGCACGACACACACCTATCTCACCACGACAAGACGATAACGAATAACGGTATCCACGAGGCTAGCTCCGCCCATTGGCTGACGCGGCCACACACAGCGCCTACATAGGTAGTACAGAGTTGTACAACGGCGACCATGGGCGGCGCAGGAGAGGCCGTGCAACAGAGTGCGGGCAGCTGGCCATGAGGACCTGCCCACGGTGGGACGATGCTCATGAGTTCATGCCTTCGTGCGTATCAGCCTGCGGCTGCGAGATTGCAGCCAATGAGCGGTGGAATCGAGGAGAGAAGCGCAATGATAGGTAGGATGTGATGATTCATCGTCGCTGCTAACACGAGCTAACAAGACCACACACCATCAGTCAGGCTGGCAGTCTGGGCACCACTGACTCGGAGAGACTCTTCGAATAAAATGTTGACCGATCCAAGTCATGGTTCACTATCGGGGAGATCCAGGGTCATTGAGACGATCGTTTGTCAGGGCCGCCTTCACTGACCGTGACAGTGACATCTGAAGTGACCACGATGCCCCTCTCGTGGTTCCCGTTACATACCCCCTCCTCCGACTCATGTCTTCCGGCCGTCGCCAGCGTGGTCAAGCGAATCTCGTCGTCCTCCCTCGGCCTCAACACCAGCTTGCCCTCGATCACCGTGTGCAGGCGCGACCTATCGAGGCCCCGGTAGTCGCTCGATCGTGGCCTGTTCGTCCTCCCCGCGCGGTCGCCCGGATTCGCCCTCTCCATCAGCCAATAGTACAGTGGCATGATATTGGCCATGCAGGTCGTCACAACCCCGATGGCGGGTTCCACCGACAGCCAGAGGCCGACTGGGCCCATGGCCCACGTGTGGTCGTGCGCAGAAGCAAACAACACCACGTAGTAGATACGGATCATGCCGGCAGCACAGGCACTGTGCCAATCATTGTCAGTTTCAGTTAGACTGCGCCGTCAGTGGCACGTGAGGACGGCAAGACGTACAAGATTCCAAGCAACATGAGTGCACAGACAATCGCTTTCTTGCGCGCCGACATGTGTAGCTTCAGCACCATCGGGATAGGTAACACCAGCAGGAAAACATCAAGTGATACGTTGAGTATCGAGAAGGCCGCAAAGAAGCTGCCCATATCAATACAGGTCCCCTCGGAAAACCCATCGTATTTCGTCCAAAAATACTGTAGTGGCCGGCAGGATGATGTGATGACAATCGTGAAGGTTGCACCCAAGCCCATGGTCATGAGGAGTGCGCCGTAGATACAACGGCGGAAGACAGTTTGCGCCGTCGAAAAGACCCTTATGTAGAGCAATATGATCGACAGTTTGATGGTCATGGCTGCCATAGTGTAAATAACGCCCAAAGCGAACAGATACTACACATCTGACCTATCAGTTACCCGATCGTCGGGATGGGACCCCATTGGGCAGCGTATCATTCCAAGGTTTCAACTAACCCGTGACATGTCCACCACATCTTTCGTCGTCAGTGCCCAGATATGTCTTCCGGCACCTTTAGAGCCCACTTCGTACGTATCTTTGTTAGTAATGCCATTGTTAATCGGCTTGTTAAAAGGCCAAGCAAGATACGAACTCTCAATGGTCAGAACACATGTTCCAATCGAAAATACCAGGGCGGCGACGATCAAATAGTCGTCCGCGCGCAGGCCTGCCTCCTGAACGAGTCGTGAGCCAAGCCGGAGCAGCACGGAGAGAGTCGCGACGGCAACCAAGGCAATGACCCCGATATCCGTTCCCGGCATCTGCACCTCGGAGAGGTCGATGCCGGGCGGCGGCTGGCCGAATTGTTCGATGACGCCGGCATCGATTGTCATGGCACAAGTGACATCGGGCGATCCCAACACAGGATGGCAACTGGATGGAGAAACCCGAGAAAAAAAAGAAGCATAAAAAGACAAGCAACCCCCGAAACATCAAAGGGTGAGAGCCCGGGGCACCCACGGGGGGCGGTCGGGGAATCCCTTTTAATGAGATTTTCACGATCACCGATCGCCCGGGTGGACTCTCTCCCTCCAGTCAGTCTCCTTTGCTCCCTTCCTGCTGCGAACCCCGGCAGGACGCCCAGAAGCGGCTGCGCATTGCAGCGGAACCCGAATTTGAGGCTCGCCAACCAGAACTGCGAGAATGGGCGGGCCGGGCGGGTTTGCACGATCGGCTCTCTGCGGCGGGACAGCCCGGGCGAGTCATGGCAGCGACAACTTTCCTGTCGCTTGGTTCGCCTTTGGGCGATCCATCACGCGCGGGGATCGGAAGGCGCACTATACGCTGGAAGATCATTGAGTCTAGAGAGGCTGTTGGGTGCAAATCACATTCTTGGGTGATGGGAGTGGCCAGCAATGAATCCAGATGTCTTGCAAGTGTTCCTGATGGCGTGTCTGCCCGGAATCGACCTCCCAAGAATGTTGGTTACGTTACCCCCTGACGGGGCACGCGCTGCTTTCCGCAATGGAGAACCGGCAACAGATTGCGCAAGGTAGGTGTGGGTCTTACCGGGGAGCATCAGGCAGCCCTGAAAGAATAAGGGCGCGCCGTCCTACCCGTCAAACGCAACGCGTCACGAAGGGGGTGGATTGCACAGATCGCACGGACTATGTGCGGTCCCAGTGGGTTTACGGAGTAATTCGGTTGAACTGGATCATCAACCAGGATTCGGCTGTAGATACACTCGAAGTAGTGTACAGGCACATGTGAAGAAACCACTTCAGGGGCAAAGCCAGAGCGCGGCACATAGGATATTTTGTGGAGATGCAAGCCGTCAAAAGTTTGATATCACATATATGATGTGTCGACGAGAGAGGCTCTGCCCGTCTACCGTTTCTCAGAAAGCTTATCTCTGACTTCCTTACAGTAGGCTGATCTGTCATTCAAATCATAATCTGTCTGTATGTCTTGGCTCCCGCGCGGAAGAAGCCGAGCTGCAATAATAGTTTTTTCTCAGTCCGATTCATGTACATGGGTAGCGAAATTGGTCATTCCTTCGTGCGGACGCCTACCTAAGTATATAGTCCTTCCGTCCCGGGGTCATACCCGTCGGATGTCAGGACAGATGGCTTTTTGAACTACAGGCAGCAAGTATATTCCCGCGTCAAGTCCGTTTAGGGGGTGTATATCCACTATTCCTACATCTTGCTAGTTTGCCCGATTAGGCATGCGATGAGTTCCGATTCCAGATTGAGAACCTTGAAGCGGTGAGAACAAGTAACACGTATTATCATGCAATACGAGCAATGCTGCCCTGAACGCACCGTAACACCGGACGTTCTCGTAATTATCTGAGCAAGGCTGTGAGCCTCGTCTCCCTTTCGCATTCGGCAGTGTCACATGTCATACGTCTGTGGGTTCACCTCAGTGCCCCTTTGCTCATGAAATCAAAGAGTGTATATTCCCTTGCATTGGTGCACTATGTTGATATTAATATAAAAAAAAGGGTTTGTGCATTTATTTACTTTGCATACAGGTATTGGCTCAGGAAAGCGTAAAAAATCGGTCTGCAACGGGAATGTCAGAACATGATTCGAGAAGAGAGCCATGGTTGGCAATGTCATCCCACATGTGGCTGAGCATCGCCACATGTGCATGGTCCCCGTTTCAATGACAAAATCGGCTGAGTGTGTGCAGTGAACTACACATTCATGTTTTCTTTTCTTTTTTGTGAGAAGACTACAGGGTCGATTTCCCCCTATATGGAGAGGGCGTAGAGGCGGATCCTGAACAGCCACAGGCTAAGAAGAGCTGTCTGTGTGGAATCAGCCGTGTGAAATGAAAATGTCTCCTGGCTTGGACTGATCAAAGTTTGGGCTTAATTTCATTCTCGAGACCCGCTGTGATTCATATGAGCTTTCTGGCCAAGAAGTTGTGATATTGTGAATTGGAAAGGAACACAGTATTGGTTAGCCACTCTGAAGGAGGTTAGAAAAACAACGACTTATAAAGACAACAATGTCCTGTCTATCACCGGCTAACCCGGAAGTAGAAGGCAAATGGCATAGTCGTCGAACGGATGGACTGTCAAAATGTAAAGGGCCGATTGTTAAACTAGACGGGGCAGCTGGTTGCAAATATATACACAAACGGATCGACACGCACGAGCAGTACCCTAGGGTAGGATAAGAGCCGGAGCGTAAGAGCCCTCGTATTATAAATTGTAACGTGGTATCCATAGTTCAGAATGGGAGTGTCGAACGTAGAGTCGAGTCAACCCTTGAAAGACGTAGCGTAGTGATAGTACCTACCCTGCCCTAGGGTAGGTAGCGGAAAGTTTGTAGCCTGAGAGTGTAATCGGAGAAATGTAAAGAAGTCATTGAGATCTAAACTGACATTTACTAGGGCGTAGGCCTAAGTTGGTCGAACCGTTTTACTTCTGGCAGAAATCTTGGAAACCCCTGGGAGTCTACATTATGGAAATGGTCTAACTAGGTACGTGATATTGCAAGTGGATAAACGTTGTTCAGCCCTTCTTGACTCCCGCGACAATGAGTCACTGCTCGACTCTGTGGCAAGTAACGTATTCCTGCTGGCGGCTGCGCATCCAGAGGGTCTTTTTCACTTCATTGATCTCGCCCAAGATCATTCACGAACTTAAGCCTGCTCCGTGGTATCCGGGGCAGTAAGTCCACCCGAGATTATTCCTCGCGTCTCACAGAACGCTAGTACTACGCATGGTTGGAAAGGACAGTGAAGCTTCTATCTGCTAGTTGTGATCCTGCCTCTTGGCTCGAACTTGGCAGCTTACGTCGTATCTGCGCGGGCGGCCTTACAGCAGCCCGATTAGTACACACCTTCCCTCTTCAGTAAACATTTCTTCCGAAAATCCTTCGGTCGACTTGGTATCAAGTGATCAGCTGATGTTAGGGCAACAATGGCAGGGAATATGAAGAGGGGAACAATCTACAAATATCATACGCACCTGTAGTTGCGTTTTGTGAGAACCAGCACATCACCTTTTACACACCCTACACCATGCATTTCAAATCGCTGGCAGCCTGCCCAATCTGGGCCGCTGTAGCCACTGCAAGTATTTGCCCAATCCTGGGCCCCGTGTTTCCTGTCCCTCGCGGACTTCATTCATCTGCAGCCTTTCAAAAAACACTGGAACTCCTCGAATCTACCATCCACGAAGCGTTCGAAAGCGGCAACACTACGCATGGACCAGTCAACCCGTACGATACTTATTCTATCCAGATCTTCTCTACGACAACTGGAGAGCCACTCCTAGACTATCATCGACGTGGACCCGCTGTGCTTGGCGACAGGCCAATTGACGGTGACTCTGTGTACCGGATTGGTAGCACGTCCAAGTTGATCACCGTATATCTGCTTCTGATCGAGGCAGGAGACTCCATCTTCAGTGAGAAACTGACCACTTATCTACCGGAGTTTGAAGGTGCAGCATATTGGGATGAAATTACCATCGGAGCACTAGCCGGGTATGTTGCAGGTATAACCGCTGAGTGTAAGTGCTCTAAACACGTCAGAAATGCAACAATGCTAATCCGTGTAGTGTTTGACACCACCTCTCTACCTGGAGGCGATTTGAGTCAGCTGTTGCCGGGTGTTTTCCCGCAATTGTCCGCCAATGAAACATCTGGATGCAGCTATGGTTCCGGCGGATGTACTCGAGATGTATTCATCAAGGAGCTGCTTCGTAGGGGACCAGTGTACCTGCCGAACACGACTCCAGGGTACACCAATGCGGCCTTCGCAACGCTTGGGCTGGTGCTAGAAGAGTTGACTGGGTTAACATATGATGAAGCTCTTCGAAGTCTGCTTACTGAGCCCTTGGGGCTCAGCAGGATCACAATTGCAGCATCGAATTCAACCAATGCTGTCATCCCTGGTAATGCAACCACCTCAGGCTGGGATCTTGACATTATGAATACTCCTGGCACAGCGATGGGCGGCCTGTTCAGCACACCTAACGACCTGTCTGCAATTGGTCGCGCCATTCTCTCCTCTTCACTTCTGCCAGGGTCCATGACGCGAGCATGGATGAAGCCGACTTCATTCACTTCTTCACTAATCGGCGCTATCGGACGACCCTGGGAGATCTACCGCGCGGTGACAGACGCGGAGAATAATCGTGTGATCGACATCTACACGAAAGGTGGAAATCTTCCCGGGTACGGGTCTAGTCTCAATTTGATACCAGACTTTAATGTGGGAATTACTGTCATGATGGCAGGCGAAGAGGGGTCCACTGCCGGAGGCGTAATTCTTGGTGTGATTACTGATGAATTGCTGCCGGCTTTAGACGAGGCAGCGAGGGTGGAGGCGGACGCTGCGTTCGCTGGAACATACACAGCAAGGAACGGGCTCAACTCCACTGTCACACTGTCGACAACGCCTGGAGTTCCCGGGCTTAGCATCGAGAAGTGGATCAGTAACGGCACTGATCTAAGACCATTGCTAGCTGCAGGTTGGTTCCAGATGTTCCCAACGAACGTCGTCAGCGAGGATGGCAAACAGATTTCGTGGAGGTCATCTTCTTTTTCCCTCCCAGACACAGGATCACCATTCGATGCTTGCACTTCCTGGGGCGTGATCGATAGACCTGTCTATGGAGTTTTTGCTCTTGATGAATTCGTTTTCCATTTGGGCGACGATGGGAAAGCATGGGGCCTCGAGCCGAAGGCCCTGAAGATCGTGCTGGAGAGAGACTAATCAAAACTATAAAACTTGCAGAAATATGCAAAATTATTTGAAATGAGGGTTCTAAACGAGGGGGCGTAATTCATGCTAGTTTCCACATTTATGTAGTAAAAGGGCCACTTGACCCCTCAAATGCTTTGCACTGCCTTAGCTGCTACCACCCGCCAGCGACACAGTTCTTACTGAGAAATACCAGAAGAATAGCCAAATACGTTGCAAAAGCAACAGATATTTCTGAACAGCTCACCATAATCAATGCCAGTAACACTGGGAACATTACCGCGAACATTGCGATCAACAGGTGTGTCAGTGCACGATGTGATGTGGAGATTTTGGAGGGTGCGAACATGGACACGAAAAGGGAAACAGCGGCAGTGATGACAGAGACGTCGCAGAGGCTAAGCGGTATGCTTGAGGTATTTGATGTGTGCCCAGCCACTGGGACAAAAAGCATTGAACCGGAGCTATCGAAATTGATGGTTCAGCAGCAAACTCACTCGAGGGAAAGTAGATATTGAGAGGCGCAAGGAGAATAAGAGACAGGATTCAACGCAGAATTATGTTGCTCATCAGAGACAGGCGACTGGGCTCAGAAACCGCACCAGCTCAACTTCGGATTATAAAGAAGTCCCAAACGTCTAGTTCGTACTTTGCCTCACAACTATTGCACCACCTACCTGGCTGACAGCGACTTCCTCATGTTGTGGCTACTCTTCTCGATTTGCATTCTAAGATTTCTCACTATGAGCTATCTGTGAAATTTCTATGGATCAATAAACTGTAAAACTGAACTAATGCGGCGCCGCCCAGCCTAGCACAATGACGTATCTGATGTTGGTCAACCGACGTTATATCTATATTGTACTCCATACCTGTCAAAGCCGAGCGCGGCACAGGGGTTAACCCTCACCAGATTGTTCTTCCGACGCCAGCCGCAAGCACTAAGAAGTCCCAAATCCTCCCGAGTAAGAATAAGTCTAGTCTATGCCTGGCCAGCTCCGATTCCGCATCGTACCCACTCAGGCCTCTAAATCTTCCGCTTCCGCACTCCAGACAGCGTTTGCAGGTCCCGAACCCGCCTCTCACCCCGACAGTTTGCGTCTGCCCCCGACCAAATGTCTCCATTTGCCGCCCTACGACCACCCCCAAGATGGACAAGTCGAGCACTCCTGGCGCCAGCGGAGGTGATCAGGCCACTTCCGGGGAGCCTCAGTACATTCGAGCCCGAGTGCAGAGTGCTTGTGATGGCTGTAAAGCACGGAAAGGTAGGCAACTTCCGATCTGCCAGTCCCTTGCCGGTCCTGTCATTGGCCCGTCCCTCCTGATTTGCGGTCGAGGTTTCACAGCATCTGTGTGGACGGATCAACGATTCCGCCATGTGTGCCAACCGTGTACATGTCTGTCTGTCTCAGAAGCCTATACTTGAACTCCCTACCTAATTACTGGGCATCGAGCCCTCTGACCTGTCAATGTCCCCCTGCTGTCAGCCACCACCTCTGCTAATACCGCATGTAATGCAGTGAAATGTGACGGTAAACTGCCATGTAGTTATTGTACACGTCGTCAGAGACCACACGCCTGCAAGTACTCTCCTCCGCGAGAGCGCCGCCGCCCGCGGCCCCGGAACCAGCTTCAGCCTAGAACACCAAGCATCCACTCTCCATCTGTCTCTGTCAACGGCAACAACCACAGCCAAGGGACACCGCACCCGGTGGACTTCGAGCACACGAGCATCACGGCTGCGACCGATCATGCCGTCCTGCCAACACCGCCGGCGAAGTCCGGCTCTGCAGCCGGACACGGCGCCCACCGGAGGAGCAGCGAGACCGCCGTGACGGACGATCACGAGGAGGCCGAGGTGCCTCGAGAAGCAAGGCTCCTCTGCGACGCCCAGGGAAAGCTGATCTTCATTGGCGACTGCGCCCCGCTGTCGTTCTTCCAGACCGTCCGCCAGCTCGTCACCACCCGAGTCGACCACAATGCCTTCGCGCCGCAGACGAGTCGCTACTCGGTCCTCGAGAACGCAGTCTCGAGGTCGTCGTTCCTGTCGGGCGCCTCGTCGCCCCCAGAGGTCAAGACAGAGGACCTCCCCGCCATCATCTCGACGTACCTCTCCGTCACGTCCGGCATGGCGGACCTCTTCGTCAGCAAGTCCCGCCTGGTGGAGGACATGACGATCTGGGCGTCGAACCACCAGGCGGGCAACCGCATCAACGACGTCTCGTCCGCCGTGAGCTACCTCGTGGTCGCCATCGGCATGCAGCAGGCCAACGAGGAGGCGGCGCAGCTGTACTTTGAGTACGCGCGCGACCAGGCCCTGGCCAACCTGAACGGCAACCTCAGCGTCGACACGGTGCAGGCCTTCATCCTGGTGACGCTGTACATGCTGTGCGCGTGCCAGATCAACGGCGCCTTCCTCTTCTTCGGCATCGCCGTCCGCGCGGCGTACTCCATCGGCGTGCACCGCACCGAGGTCAACAGCCGGTTCGGGTCCGAGACGCACCGGCAGCGCGACAGGCTGTGGAAGAGCCTGCGCATCGTGGACTTGTTCCTCAGCACGTCCATGGGCCGGCCGCCTAGCACGAGTGATGTCGATTGCACCGTGTCCTACCGCCAGGTCGACGACGACGGACAGGAGGTATTCGACATCCTGAACGCATCTGTGCAGATCTTCCTGATCCTCGAGGGCGTCGTGGTAGAAGTGTACTCGAGGCGCAAAATCTCTTTGCAGCTGACCGAAGGCATATCTCGGCAGCTGAGGGACTTTTCGGTAAGGTGGCTGCAGCAGCTTAAGAGTGTAGTATCGCCCCCAAGCGAGCAGAATTCTGCTGAGGTTGACGGGGCCTGTCAGGTTCTGGCGTCGTATTACTATGCTGTGATGTTGGTTTCGAGGCCATTCTTAATGTACGAGTTGTATAGGCGCTTGTCTCCTGACACGTCCTCTGCATACGGGAGGGCCGGGTTGATGTCTGGCAAGTCAAAATTAGCCGATGCTTGCATCGATGCTGCCAGCCTGATGGTAGACCAGATCTTGGATCTGGTGGAGAAGGGACTCGTCTCCGGGAGACGGCCGGTGCTTGTGTAAGCTGATCCGACGGCACTCGGTATTTGACAGGATGTCGAGGCTAACTGTTGTTTCGTGCTAGATCGTGGCTGTTTGCAGGCTCGCTCGTACTAGGCGCTGGTCTCCTCGGTGGCTTCGGCCGCATCCTCGAGAAGTATGCGCGCATGTCTGTGACGGCGCTCGATCACTTCGCAAAGATAGATGCACACGCAGCGCAGTACTCCATGATCTCGAAATCTCTTCTCACGACAGCAGTGGAATATCTCGAGAAGAAGGAAGTGCAAGAGCGGTTACAGAGGACAGAGAGTTCTGCCCAGCTATTCGGGCTCATTCCCCACGAGACACGAGACGGGGACAGCATGAGCACCAGGAGATCACCCGAGGCCTCGCGAAAGGTGCTCGCCAGCCCCGTGAGGACAGGCCATCAGAGAGATCTGCACCCCGAACCGACGCCCCAAAACCACCCGACGCCCCATTTTGGAATGGGGAGCGTTGCATCACCGTCTTTATTCAGTGACCTGGACCCGGCCTTCTTGACCATGTCGAACAGCTTGCCTCGGACCCCCGACCTGTCACTTCTAAGTGGCGCATTCGAGGGGGACGACTCATTCGGCGGATTGAACCTATTCCCACTGTTGGATACTGGGGGAGGTGGGCATATTGATCTAGCGCACTACTTATAGCCTAATCAAGATCACGGGCTCGCAAGAGCATCAAGATGACTGAATCACTAACTGTTTCCCTCCAACCCAACAACCGTCGTCTCAGCATGGCTGAACTTCCTCTTCCCCGTCCGCATTATCTTCAGCTGAGATTTGCAGTTGGGATCCGGGCAGGCGATCAGCGCGTCTGAGGTCATCCAGTCGTTGACATGCGTCACGCGCTGTTTCGCCGCGAGAAGCGGAAGGACAGAAGCTCAGGGGTTCGTCAGCCGAGGCTGTCACAGAGATGCCCTCCTGTTACCGCCACACGTTTTATGCCACTCACCCAGATTGTAGATGCTGATGCCCTGCCCGGGAGGAAGGTACATCATCTCTCCTTCGAGAGTGAAGTAGTCACCCTCTTTAGCACCGCACATGATCCTCTCCCCTGAAGGGCACACCACCTCGACCCGGAGGTCGTACAGCTCGAAGGAGTCGTCGGCCTGTGGGGAAGTAACTCCGGCAGCAGTGGATGCCATCTTCCCTATTTGGTCCAAACACTGGTGGTCCGGCTGCACTCACCACTGCCTCAAGCGCTCCTCCTGCTCATAAGCGAGCTGTTGAGAGAGCCGCTTCCGGTCCTCGGACCATTCTCTGTGGTTTGTGGGATTATGTCAGCTTCCGAAGTTCCGCGGTTGCACACGGCATCCGACGGCCCATGATGATGTACTAAGTATTCACGGCCGCATCTTAGGTATTTGACATGGCCTACCTACAAAGGTCCTGAAATGAGAAGAACTTTAAACTGTTATATTTTGCTCGCCGTGTTGCTGTACCTACTTGTTCATACTGTACTTCAAGGGCTTGGTTCAAACATCGCCTCCATCCACGGCATTTCATCATATGACAGGTAAATTCGTATGTGCATACCACATGTGCAGTTGACTACATCGGCACCTCTGAATCGACCTCTGATTCCATAGAAAAATACAAAACAATTATCGGTAAAACAATCTTGGAATAAAATCGAAGTAATTCTGGGCGGCTCTTGATTATTCGGAAAATCCGAGTTCTGTTTGATTTTTGGATACCCAGGGCCGTCGCTCCAGGAGTGTGACATCCGTACCAGGTATCTGATAAATGAGGCCTTGCTTGAAAACCGCGCATCACAACATGTAATATAAATAGCTTTAGGGGAAGAAACAAGAACATGCCGGCGAGCGGCTGCCCAACAGGAACCAGCTTCCCTAGCTCGCTTCCTTACCGCTAGTCTATCCTCTCCTTGTCCATGTTGTGGTGCGAGGATCTTGGCTGAAACCGGGGTATGAACGCACCAAACTGGATTAGAAGACAGAGTGGGGTCACCACAGAAGGGGATCTCTACAGCCTCACTTTTTGTGAGTGGTTCCTGACGTCTTCGGCCCGCACATAATAACCACCACATATTGAGGGAGAACGGAAGAACACGTTGCAGTTGAAGGGTTGCCGCGTGTTGGTTTCCTTGCGATCCGCACGTGCATATGATTGACGTGAATGAGTTCAAACGAGCGGTCTAGAAATGTTGTGAAATTGGTCCAAATCCCCTGCCAATAGCCACTTCTAAACGTAACAGTTTAAACCTGTAATGACGGACCGAGATTTCTTTGAACCAAGTCTGCTCAGGTCGGTCATTCTTGATCCTCAAGCCCCGTCTCTCCAACTGAGGCAAACGGGATGGAACAAGTCAACTGGTAGAATGAAATAATAAAAGAAATGTTCATCATCGTAATAGAACGCCGTTCCATGCCATCTGAGTCCATACTGCTACACATACAGTACATCATGCTTTACTCCAATCCTACAAATGCTTCGTGACCTGATTTATTGTGGGTATTCAGACTGCATCGAATATCGCCTGCTCCTGCTCCTCTCCGAGCTGCCCTTGTTCCCGTGACGCCTGCTGCTGGCACGCACGGGGCTGGCGTGGTGATGCCGCCCCGACTGCTCCTTGCGCTTCCGGCGCGCGTACAGGGCGATGTCGACGTCCTCGAGCGCGAAGCTGAGCGCCTTGAGCGCGCGGTCCTTCTGCTTGTCCGTCTTGGCGGCGACGAGGCCGCGCATGGCCAGGTCGAGCTCGTCGACCGCGTCGCCGAGGTCCTCGCCCATCTGGGACCCCGAGAACCCCTGCGACCGCTGCAGCCGCAGGACCTCCTTGAGCGCGTGCTCCAGGTAGGTCATGGCCTCGTACTCGTGCTCCTGGTCGACGGCGCCGAGGACCTGGTCGATGCCGTGCTGCAGGTTGTCCAAGGCCTGTTCGCGCTCGCGGCCCGTCTCCATTATCGTCTCGAAGGGGTTGGTCTTTGGCCATGAAGACGGCGTGAGGAGTTCTGGCTTGTGGTGGCCGAGGTTCCTTTGAGTGCTCTGACTTCTCCGCCTGGAGGTCGAGTGTCTCCTTGTGGGGTCCCCAAAGCTCGAGGTGCTGCTGGGTGGGCTGTATATCCCGGTTGGCTGGATTGGGATAGGGCTGAACACGCTGCCATAACGACTCCGGGGGCTCGAGCCCCTCGATGGTGCGTCGGCGGACTGGACTTTGGACAGGTCAAGAGAACGCCTGGTTGGTGACTTTTCTTTCTGCTTGTCTTTACCCTCACTCTCCTTGTCCTTGTCATCTTCCTTGTCACCTCCTCCTATCTTGGCGAAGCGAATCTCTGCCAGTAGGTCGTTCAGACCTTTGGCGGTCTGGTTCGCCTCCTTCCCTATGTCCAGCAGGTTCATCTCGGCGCCTGGCGTTGAAGCATATTCAAGGAGCTGCGACTTGCTGGCATAACGTGGATAATTCTTCCGCAAAATGCGATAGGAATCTCGTTTTTGCTTCTCGGCTCGCTTAACAAAGTCAGCATGAGGCTTGCTCAGGGACTGGCCCTCGCAATTGGATTTGGTCTGGTCCAAGGTAATTCCAAGGTTGTCGACGTCTCGGTAAACTTGACGCACATTGCGTTCGTAGTCTCGGCCTTTGAGGTATGGTGTCTTGAGCATGTCCTTCACTATCATCGCCGCCACACCGTACACAAGTCCCTCCATCTTGAAGTCATATACTGAAGGACAGGATGAGGTGTTGTAGAGATCCGGCTGGAACCGGTGACATGGAATGAAAACAAATAAGGAATGGTGTGATGCTGCACTTCGGGTAGATAAGTGATGGGAGGAAATACCCGAGACAGAAATAAAGGGGTCCTGAAGATCGATGGAGACACCGGGTGAGACAGGCGGGCTTTAACCAGTCCTGGAAGTGTGGCTGACGTTCGCACCGGCGTCACGGCCATGACAAGGAAACGTTGTTTTGACAAGTCGGACTGCCACTGCAAGGCTGGTGACGTCGGAGGTACTACTGGGAGTCGCAGAATTCCCGTTTCCAGCTAGACAGGATATCCCAAGCCTCGCCCTAGGAACAGCCGCCAGAGCCCGAGACTGCGACTCAGGCACCTTCCCTGCGCACCGTCGATTGGGCACTCTCATCACCGATTATTTCATGCTGCCCTGGCTGCACGGCGGCCGTTGACCGTACTGGGCCACGTGCCTAGTGTCAGAGAGCCTTCCAGACCATGCGCTCTGTATAAATTTAGCCCGGCTCACTCCGATCATGGGAGCCCTGGAGCGCCCCTGGAGAGCACCGTCCGGCGGGCAATGCTTTGCAAGAGGGAGATTGGACAGGGCGTGACATCATCAACCTTATGCTGCGGTCTGATCCTGAGGCTCCCAGCCGCTAAGAGCGAAGGGGTTCCAGCCGAATGGAGCTGGGCGTGGGCATTGCATAGTTAGAGCCAACTGAGCCATCGACACAAAATAGAGTTCGGGGGCACTTCCGGAAGCTTGTAACTAAGTCGCCAGAGGTTACATAAGAGCTGCGGAGAATCCGCGGCTCGCATCGGCGGCGCCAGTTCACCGTCTAAAGTAGTACACTACACTACGTGCCGGCTCGGCGGAATGCTACCCTGCTCCAGCCGCGCGTGGATCAGGCACCCATCACGCGACAGTATACAGGGAGAGGAGCACTACAGGGTACCCGCAACGAAGTCATCCTGCGTGCGGATGATATCACCTAGCATATATAGGGCCAGTATGCGCTGGTCCTGATTCAAAGACGGAGATTCGTCTCTGATCATCTCACCGTTCCTCACCGTCACTCCAGGGCTGCGCCTGTCGCGGATTTGTGACCGTGTCGACTGACTGTGATCTTCCGTCCGTCCTGTAGACAGTTACAAGCGACAAGTCTGCAGGCTCCGATAATCTAACACGATTCAGCGCATTGTCATCTGTCGATTTCGTAGGCCCACGAGCGGTCTTGGGAACAACATAGACTTTCAGGAGACAGGGCTCTGGCGAGTCCCGACGGTGATCAACGATATGGAGTCCCATATCACAAGCATAGGCTCGGTCCGCACAAAGTAGACTCTCCACGATGGCAAAAGCACTATTGACCAACAGGAGAGCCTTCAACACCAGACCCTTTACTTTGAGAATCCACCTTGTTGCTGTCTTTCGGACAACGCAGGGGTCCACACTGATGCTGTGGGCCTCCTGATCACCCGATTATTACCTGCAACGATACGCCATTTCTATCGGAAGCACCAATCTGGGGATTGACAAGGCTGCTTCAGAAAGTCTCCCCGCTTTCTAGCAGACAACTGATTCGTATTCGATCACGAATGATCTAACGACAAGGCAGCATAGTGTACTTTACTGTGGGCTTCTATGCGTTACAGTCCATGACCCTCATCGTTCCAGTTTTTGGTCACCCTACAAGTTTCTCGGTGTCTTTCTGCATAACTCCATCACAACTACACAGGATCAGCAAGCAGTGACAAGTGGCTCTGGACCCTGACTGCGAGATCATTACCCCGTGGTGTGCCGCGGAAGCGTCGGATGGGCTGCCGGGTGTGCTCCTACTGAGGGATGGGAGAGATCTGGAGCATTCCAGAAAGCCAAGATGCTTACCGTCCCGAGGACCTGCATCCGGGGTACATGATGGTCCAGGGCTGTTTTACTCCGCAACATGCATCATTCATCCCTGCGCCGCTCACTCAGTGACCTGCTTCACCTCCACATGATTGAATCGTACACCTTCTGCTAAAAGTGTCCCTTCAGATCGAAAAAGTCTCGAATGAAGGGGTGCCGTTTCTTAATTCAGCACTCTGATCCTCGGTCAGAAGCTCTTGTAGTGGCTTAACGTTTCCATCCAATCTATTGTCCCCCTCGTACATTGTATGCGCGTAGAGCCTAATTATGTATTGGCCAGTTGGGCAATTAAGGGGGAGCTTTCGGGAGACAACTTGCTTTTGCAAATATCAGGCTATCTGAAGTACTGTCCGAAAGCGAAGTACTGTCCGAAAGCGATTGCAGATCCACAATTCCAGACCATCAAGGGCTCGTGGCCGCCCGTGAGGGTCTCGGGAAATATGTTGCAGTGCATCACAAGCGCGCAAACGGCGCTGAAACCATCCCAATTTTCTCACCGCTCCTTGCATCTTACCAACCATTGACAATGTATTTAAGCAAGAAACGTTGCCTCGCCACTGCATCCTCAGGGTTGCGTCATGACGCTCAAGGTGGTGCCGACGTTTCCGCCTTATTGTCCACACGGGTTTGTGCAGGCCAGAACCAACAGCTGGCAGCGACACTCTTTCACTGACGTGTGAACTGCCCGGGATCTTCGATCTAGAAACGGCTTTAATGTGATTGCTGCCTGGCTGCTCGCGGATGTGATCACTCTGGCTGTCTGGCGTACTCGCGGCTTACACGGAAATGACTAGTAACACTGGGACAGGATAGATCGAATGACTTGGCAGGATGTCGAGTTCTAATAAAATGAGGAGGTATGGCTGATGATTCAATGTGGGGAGGGGGGTTTGTGGTGGTCATCGAACATTGTAGAATCCGTCCATGCCAGGCATTTTTGTGACAGATGTGAAAGCCAAGCTCAGTCCTTATCAGGACGCTTGATGGCGGCAGTCTAGGAAAACAAAAGGTCGGTGCTAGTGAGCAGGTTAGACAGACTATAAGATTTCTTACAGGCAGATACATTCCCATTAGAGGACTACCTGTATTCTTGGAGTTCCTTCATGAAACCGGAAAAATTGTGAGTGCCAGAGACAAGGCAGCGCATCTTTCCAGGTGAAAACAGTACCCAAGGGTAAGTTTCCCTATGCAGGAAATTTCACATTTACATTATTAAGCATAGCGAGGAGTGGTCCTGGAGCGAAGCAGAAAGGCAACGACGAGCGGAGCTTTCTCTGTTACTATACAATCTGATAAAATAGTTTTCATATAGAGATTAGTCAAAATCTAAGCTTATATAAGGATTAGTTAATTAATATATCTTCACATATATTATACGTATTTAAGTGGTTATTAGTAATGTGATGAGGATGTTGTGTGGTATTAAGGAAGGAGTGACTCCCGAAGTCCCGCTCCCGTTACCCCCTCGCTACCGTACTATTAGTTTATAAGTACTAGCAACAGTTACTATAAGGTACTAACACACCCCTTAAAATTAACAGTTCTTCTTCTAATAACAGTTCCTTTTTTAGTTATAAATGTTTCTAAGTTTCTAATTAGTTAATCTATAGGGGAGGAAAGGGAGGAAGGAGGTAAGGAAGGAGGGAAGGTATATTATAGAGTTTTTAAATTATTACTCATAAAGAGGGGGATAAGGTAGGGAATGAAGAAATATATAAAGATAGGGCTATATAATTAGTTTTCTTTTAGTATTAAGCTTGTCTGTATATAAGGAAGATTTGTGGAGCAATTCCTTCTCGGGTAGTCTTCCTCTCGAAGCTGTTAGGGGCCTCGTGGGGCCTCTTCGGCTAACTAATTAGAAGCCATGGATTATCCGTTACCAAAGGAGGAACTGTTGTGAAAAAATGTAACTGTTAATTCTGGTGAGGAACCGTTGCTGAAGCCTATAGTTTCCCGGTACGGTACGCTTATTTCTTAGCCGAACAAAGCCTTCGGGCACACGTATTTTAGGTGGCTTTTTAAACAGGCTGAGTTGGGTAGACGAGAAATCGTTTAAGAATCACAAAACAGAAATACTCAAGTGCTTTGTGAATATCGGAAAGTTTTACTTCCAACAAATGGCGAAGTGGGAGTCCCAAGCACAGAGTCAGAACCGTTGATTGAGAGTCGTCACTGATGGCCTGTTCACATATGTAGCCAAGACATTGATGACTACCTAGGTACCTGCAACTATCATGTTCTGGGAATTTCTTAGTTTAGGCACCTCTTGACCTCAAGTGCTCGAAACCGTCAATGTTGACCATAAGTACTCATTACAGGATCAAACTCCTCTGGCATGCAGAGCAGACCTCAACTTCGACGTAAAAGCAAGAACGTGATCTTGCCCGATCATGGTGTAGTGCGCACCGCCCACTTTGTGAAAACGTGAATCGGACCTGCAGTAGTCCTCCCATTTGCTCAGGTGGGTTCTACGACATTCTTCTTTGTTAGGAGCAGCGGCTCCCTTCAGCGTGTTGGCACAGAAGGCATCAAGAATATCTACGTCACCATGCAGTTCACAGTCGGTAGCCATGCGCGGTAAGTCGTACGCCACATCGGTCCAACGGATCAGGCTTGGCCTGTCAAGCCCGAGCTCCTCCATACGTTCTGCTTCAGACAAGCGCGGTGTCGCGCTCCATGGTTCGAAGCCGCTGTCCTCGATCTCCTCCGCATGCTCCTCAGTTGTTAGGCCTAGGGAATATACCAAATGTAGAAAGCGATTATTCCAGTGCAGTTGTCTCATTCGGGTCTTGGTGTGTGGAGGTAAGTTGAGGCTCCCAAGAACCTGTGCCGCGCCGAATCCGTCGGCCGCTTCAAGCCGCTTGGTAATCTCGAAAGCAAGCATAGTTCCGTAGCTGTACCCTACAATTGCATTGGGCCCCTGCGGCTGTCGCTTGCGAATGACATCGATGTAAACATTGACAGCCTCCTCGATCACTTGAATTTTTCATGGCCTGGCTGGAAGCCTCTGGCATGAAGTGCATATCTGGGTAGACTGACTGGTCTGTCGTCACCAGCCAAATTATGGGCCAGACCGACCAAAACAAGCACTTCTCCGATACCTGGGTGTACAAGCCACAGTGGTATCTTGCTTCCGTTCGCGTTGAACACGACGACGGTCCGCCATGCAGTGAGGTAGAATCTTGCTCCGAACGGTCACTGGTATTGAAGTGAGTTATGTCCAGGGCCATGCTTTGTGAGGAATCGAGCGTCTGCATAATATTGAAAATGAGTGGAAAGTCAGTCGCTTGAAGGGATATTTCATTATTTTCAATGCCAGTAGACTGTATGAAGGTGCCACATACGTTTTATATGTATGGGGATTAGAAACAAAACGACTCAGATATGTTATGCATTAGAATCGGGGTGAATCTATGTGATATTGCCTGATGTGCCCCAGGTCACTGCCATTGCATCCTGTGCCTCAGACGAAAATGTCATCCGTATCCTGCCGCAGACATCTTGCTGCCTGCTGCTTTGATTTCGTATACCTTAGGGTATGCAGGGTACATATGTAACTCCTCGGTGCTTGGATCAAAGCATCTCAAACCAACAACTGTTGGCCCCCCTCTGCTTGTCCGTGTTATACACTGTGTGATATCTTGCCCGGAATGGAGCCCAAACACTAACATCACTGTTTGCGCCCCAGGTCTGCATCTCATGTTAGTACCTAGGTACTGTCATTCCTTGTCATCGGCCCAGCCCATCACTGCGAATTTTTCTTGCCCGCACTCCCCCTCTCTTCCGCTTCCAACCTCGTCCACTCATCTGTTTTCCATCCGATATAGTTCACTCATCCATCACAATCTAACTTGATCATTATCGAGTATCGACAAAAGACCACTTCATTGAACTCTTCTACTTACAATGGCTTCGAACGTATCGATTTCCCGTCTCACTCACCTCGCGACTTCGATCGTGGAGTCAGTGGCAATACTGGAGGATATGCTGTCCAAGCAAGGATACCCGTCCCCGACATTCGATGAAGATGCCCCAGCGCTGCTTCCTAAAGACACTGTCAAGGTCAGAGACTTGATAGTTGATGCGGCGGCCGAGGTTCAGGATCTACTTCAAGGTCCTTTGGATATTATATACAGGCATGGATCGGTGAGTGATTATATATCTATCTTCCAAGCTAGAACCACTGCGTATTACGGCAGTCTCTGTCCACAAGGATGCTGATCCAAAAAGTTCAACAACTGCGTGTGTCTGCAACTCATATCTCGCTTCAATATCGCCAGTCTTGTCCCCGCGGGTGGTAAGACTACGTACGCAGAAATTTCCCAGTTGACCGGTCTACCAGAGAATGCCGTGCGGCGGACTCTAAGACACGCAATGACTATGAGGGTGTTCCGGGAGCCTGAGCCTGGGATGGTGGCACACACGCAAGCGTCTAAGTCACTGATGGATCCTGTCGCGAATGATTGGGTGGGTTGTGGTACAGAGGAGATGTGGCAATCCTCTACAAGGGTAAGACCAGCACCCTTATACTTGACTCGGAAATTTGAACAACAGGCTGATATACTGCATTTCAAGATGGTCGATGCAATACAGAAGTGGCCTGGTACACAGGAACCAAACGAAACGGTAGGCTTTTTGTTTTCTCATCGTACTCATGTTGGACTTTCCAAACGTCGTTGACACTGGTCGCAGGCATTCGCCCTATTCAACGGGACCGATGAGAGCATTTACCAGGTTCTGGGAGCAAATCCCAAACGGGCAAATCGATTTGCAAACTGCATGAAGGCGTATATGTCAATGCAGGAGTACAATGCGTCTCATGTTGTCAACAACTATGACTGGGAGTCCTTGGGCCCAATCAAACTGGTTGATGTTGGTGGTGGCACTGGACACGTTACGATGGAGTTGGCCAAAGCATTTCCTGGTATCTCTGTCATTGTGCAAGACATGGAAAAAATGATCGAGGGAGCCAAAGCCAACATTCCTGCGGAGCTCAAAGATAGATTCGAGTTCATGGTTCAGGACTTATTCGTCCCTCAGACTGTGCAGGCTGATGTCTATTTCCTGCGATGGGTTTTTCATAATTGGACGGATAAGTACTGCGCCTTGATTTTGAAGGCACTCATCCCAGCTCTAAAACCAGGCGCAAGGATCATCATCAACGAGACTTGTATGCCTGAGCCAGGTGGAATCGCACACTGGAGAGAGAAGTATCTGAGGTAAATACTCTGCAAGTTTCTCTCTGCTGAACGTGGACTGACTAGTCTTGTCTGAAAATTTAGGTCATTCGACCTCGTCATGACAGCATGTTTTGCTTCACACGAAAGGAGTCTTGATGAGTGGAAGGCCTTAGTCGCAGGAGTGGATCCGAGATTCATCTTCCAGAAGGTGGGTGAATCGGATGACTCCGCACTTGCAGTCATGGAATTTGTTTGGGCCCAAGATTGATTGTTTCTGTACAACTAAATTGGCTGAAATTGGAAGCATAGACATTGGCATCTGAGATTAGGCCGGCTTTCATCACTCCTATATTATCATTCGACTCCACATGTGCAGGGTTACCGTTCAGTATACTTACAGTGGGGCAAAAAAAGTCTTGGGACACTCTAAAATTCCAACCCTTACATTTTAGATATACTATATATATCTAGCCCCACAATAGTCTAAATTTTATAATACTATATATAATATTTATTTACTTATTTCTTTATAAGAGTATATTTTTAAAATAATTAAAATTAAATTTTTAAAATATTTATATTAAATTTAATTATTTATATACTTTTTAAATATTATTATTTTAAACTTAGTTAAAAAAATTAAATTAAATTTTAAAAATTATAAAATAATTTTAAATTTTATAAGTAGTAATAAGTAAATATTTTATAAGAGAAAAACTATTTATAATTAATTTCTTTAAGAAGATATAAAAGTTTTAAAAGAAAAGTTCTTTTTTTATTTTATTTTAAAAAAGATGACCGAGTCATTAGCGCTCTTACAGGGGGTTGTAGTGCCTAAATTCCTTAACAATTTTTAAGTTTTTAAAACTTAAGTATTTTAAAGTTTAATAAAACTTTTAAATAATTCTTTTTAATTATATAAAAATTATTCTTATATATTTTATATTATATATTCTTATATATAAAAAATGGAAAATTGCTAAAAATTTCTAGTATGTTTTAAAACTTAGTTAAAGTTAGTGAGTTTAGGTGTAGAAATAGGAAGTGTCCCAAGACTTTTTTTGCCCCACTGTAGTATATTAATATAGTATAATAAATATAAATAAATCCATTATTTTATATTATATTAAAAGATTTTAAAATATATTATACTCTACTAAATCTTTTAATATAATATAATATAATATAATATAATATAATATAATATAATATAATATAATATATTTTAATATATTTTAATATAAATTTATTTAATATATTAAAATTTTTAAATATTTAAATATTTAAATATTTAAATATTTAAATATTTAAATAATAATAATTATAATTATTTATATAAATTAATTATAATAGAAATTATATACTTTATTAATATAAACTTTAATTATTAATATATTTTATAAAATATGTAACTTTTATTATAATTAACTTTTTTAATATTATATATTTTAATAAAATTTTTTAATTATTATAAAAAAAGTTTTAAAAAAGTTTTAAAATATTATTTAAATAATTAATTAAAATTTAAATCTAAAGAAATATATAATTAATTAAAATATATACTTTTTTAAATATAAATATAAATTATTATAAATTAAAATAAAACTTTAATTTATAATTTATTATTTTTAAAATAAAACGTTAAATATAATTATTTTTTCTATTTATTTATATATTTTATATATATTTTAATATATTATTATTATTTAAAAATATAATTATTATAACTTTTAATAATATATATAAATTTTATTTTTATATATATTATAAATTATTATTAATATATTTATAAAAGTTTAAATAATTTAAAATATTTTAAATTATTATATTTAAAATAAAATAAATTTATTTTAATAATATATTATTTAATAATATAAATACTAAATATATTTAAAATTTATTTATTATTTATTTTTTAATAATTAATTCTTTTTATTAAATAAATATATATAAATTTTTCTTATATTTAAAAAATCTTATTATAATTATAATTTAAATTATTAATTATATTAATATATTTTTATATTAAAAATATATTAATAATTTTAATTTATAATTAAATTATATAATTAATTTTATTATAATAAATATTTTATATAAAATATTCTTATATTATTATATTAAATATATATATAATTATAAATTTATTAATTATTAATAAACTATTAATTTAATTTTTAATTTAATAAATTTTATTATTTAAATAATATACCTTTTTAACTTTTTAATTACCTTTACCCCTACTCCTACCTTTATTCCTACCTTTATCTCCTTTAATTCCTTTTATTTCTCCTCCTTTATTCCTATGTTTTAAATATATTAATATTAATAAAATTTATTAAATTTATAATATTTCTTTTTATATTTTTAATATTAATAATAATATAAAAATTTATAAGAATTAAAATTTTATAAAAAGTTTTTTTTAATAATATTATAATAAATACTATAAATAATAATAATAAATTTATTAAATTTATTAAATAAACTTTATTTAAAAAAGATATTTTATTAATTTTTTAATATAAATAAAATTAATAAACTTATATTTAAATGATTAAAATTTTAATTTATTTATTTTATAATATTCATTATTTTTTTTAATAAATTTTAATAAATAAATTTATTAATTTAAAAAATATAAATAATTAAAACTTTTATTAAAATGTATAATATAAATAATAATATTTTAAAGATTTATATATATAATATATATTATTTATTTAATAATAATTAATATTTAATAATTTAATTAAAAGAATTCTTTTTTAATTTATTAAATAATAATTTATTATATTATTTTATTTATAAAATATATAAAAATTAAAATTATAAAAATTAAAATTATATTTATATATAATAAAATTTATTTATTATTAATATTTTATTAAATAATATTAAATATAAAATATATTTTAAATTATAAATTATATATATATATTATAAAATATAAAAGTTATAATATAAGAATAATAATTATAAAATAATATAAAATAAAAATAATTAAAATTTAATTAAATTTATATATAATTATTTTCTATATATTATAAAACTTATATATTTTATAAAACATATACTTCTATTATTTTTATATTTTATAAATAGTGATAATAAATTTATTTATATATATATTAATTATATAATTCGGGAAATAAGTTTTTTAAATAATATATTAAATATTTTTATATATTAAATATTTTTATATATTTTAATATTTTAATATATTATTAATTTTATTAATAATTTTATATATTATTAATAATATATTATTAAATAAAAGATTTATATTAAAATTAATTTTAAAAATATAAATAAATTTATTATTATTATATATAAAAAGAATTATATAAATAATTATATTATTATATTAAAAATAATTTTTAAAATATAAAACTTTATTTTTAATTTAAATATAAAATATAAAATAAATTAAAAATTATATTAAAAATTATAAAAATTATAATTTTAAATTAATTATATTTAATATTTATAATTTAAATAAATAATAAATATAAATAATTTAATTAATAATTTTAATAAAAATATTTTTTAATAAAAACTATTAAATTTTATTATTATTAAAAACTTTTTTTATTTAATTAAATTTAAAACTTTATAAATTATTTAATTATAAAAATATATATAATATTTAATTAAATTTAATTATAATTATAATTTATTATAATATATAATAATTTAAAATTAATAATAATAAAAATTATAAAATATATTTTAAAAATAATATTTATTATTTTTATTAATTAATATTTAAATAATAAATAATTAATATATAATATTATAATATTTTATTTTAATTAATTTATATATTTATAAAAATTTATTTATAATATATTAAAAATTATTAATAGTTATATTAAAAAGAATATTATATTATATATATTTAAAAATATTTAAATATTTAAAATTTAAAATAAAATTAAATAACTTATTTTAAATATTTTATTATTTAAAAAAAAGATTATTTAAAAGTTTATTTAATTTAAATAATATAAATATTAAATTATAATATATAAAATAATAAAAGAAAAATTATTAATAAACTTATATTATTTATTATTATGATTTATAATTTTAATTATTTAAATATTAAAAAAATATTTTTAAATTTTTAAATAATAATATAAATTTTATAATTTATAAATTATTAAATATTATTATATATATTATAATATATTAATTATTTAAATTTATATAATTTATTAAATTTTTAAATTTTATTTATTTATTATAAAATTATAATAAAAATAAAATAATTATTAATAATATATTATTTATTATTATATAATTTAAATTAAAAAATAAGTTTTTATTTTTTATAAAAAAATAAAATTAAAAGAAAATTAAAAAAATAATTATAATAATTAATAAAATATTAAAGAATATTAAAAATATATTTATAAATTTTAAAAATAATAATTAAATATAAAAATAATAAAATAATTTTAATAAAATATATAATAATATATAAAATTATATATTAACTTTTAAATTCTTTTTAAATTATTTAAAAATATAAAAAAGAATTATTAATAGTTTTTTTTAAATTTAAATAAATACTTTATAATTAATATTAATTTTATATAAAAAAATTAAATTTTTATTATATTAAATTTAAGAAATTATTTATTTATTATATTATAATTATTTTTTATTTAATATATTTAATAAAGATTTTTTTGAAAATATATAATATTAAAATAAAAATTAAATATTTAATATTAAAATTTTAATATAAATAATTTAAAATTATAAATATAAAAATAAAAATATTATTTTTATTTTTAAAAAACTTATAATTAAAAAATAAAATTCTTTTAAATATATATTTAAAGAATATTATAATAATTTATAAATATAATTAAATTAAAATTTTTATTATAATTTTTATTAATATTAATTTATTTAATAAATAAATATTAATATTAATAAAAAATATATTTAATATAATAATAAAAGTATTAATAATTTATTTATATATTAATATAAAATAATATTTATATTTATTATAATTAACTTTAAATATTTTTTTATTATAATAATAAATATTAAAAATAAAAAATTATTTTTATTAATTTTATTTATAATAATATTTTATTAAAATTATTTTAAAATAAATATAAATTTTTTATATTAAGTTTTATATTTATAATATATATAAGAATAATTAATATTAAAATAAAAAATATTATATTATTTAATAATAATAAAAATTTAAAATAAAAATTTTAATTAATATATTAATTATTATTAAAAATAATAATATATTATTTTTAATTAAAATAATTAAAAATGGAAATAAATATATAATAAACTTTATAAAATAAAATAAATATAAATATAATATATAATAAAATTAATATACTTTTATTTAATTTAATTATTAATTATATAATTTAATTTTAATATAAAAAGAAGATTTAATTTAATATTATTATTAAAATATAATTATAATTATTTTTAATATTTATTAAAATAATAAAATGAATTATTTTAATTTTAATTATATTATTATTATTTTATTTAAAATTTAATTATTATATTATAATAATTATAAATTTTTTTATTTATTTAAATTCCTTTATTAAATTAAAAATAATAATTAGTGTTTAAAAGAAATAAAATATAATTTATTTTTATAACTTAAATATAATTAAAAAACGGCTTCCTATATTAATAATTGTAATATTAGGTTATATTTAATTTATTTAAGCTGGTATTATTAATTTATTAAAAAATAAAATTATCACGGGCCGCGGGTTAATTTAATACCAGTAAATATTATATAAAAATATTAAATTACCGTATAATTTAAGTAAATATAAGTTTATTAAAATAAGTAATTATAAAACCGGCTATTATTTTAATTAAAAGTTTAGTTTTATTTAAATAAATATTTATTTAATAAATTAAAACTATTTAAAAGTAGTTAAAATTAACCTATTACGTTATTAATTTATTTATATTAATAATCCACTATACTATACTATATTTATATTAAAAGTATTTATATTATACTATATTTACATCAAAGTCGAAATATTTATATTATATTTATACTAAAAGGTTTAGTGGGTATAGTATAGTATACAGCAACCCTGCACATGTGGGCAAGAGGTACTACTGTGACCAGCGGGTGTAATACAATGACTGGTTTTACTTCTATAACCATTACCGACCACGTAACACAATGAATGTGAGCATTATTTACCTCCAATGTATGGAATAATGATTTTTAATGCATCACCCCTGTGACCGGAATGATCAATGGCACGTTAGACGTAGTTGTTAGTGATTTGCCCCTTAAGCACCATCAACTTCCTTGTAGTATGAGCGTTTACCACTATATGAAGATGTCACATACGTTTTATATTTGTGGGGACTAGAAAGGAAGCCACTTAGTTGGTTCAAACACAGTGAACGGTTTCCCCGTGTGGGTGTCAAGCAGATCGTTCCTTGTTGATATAAAGACCAAGCTCGACCGGCCTAGCAACCCGGTCGATAAATATATGTCGCCGCAGGTCTCAGATTGCTATCTGCCAACAGTGACAGCAAGTCCCAGATTGGTGCCCGTGCCGCAATGACAAATGATAATCAGTTGGGACTTTTAAGCACTTCAGGCTTCAAATTATTCCCAGGCTGTTGGTGGTAGTATTATACGTTTCTAGACCAATAGCATCTTTAGACAAGACCCTTTCAGAAGATTCAGTCATAAGCTTTAATCATACTTAAACATCTCCTTATAATATGCCATATGCGGCATTACAACATGTTATTAGTAGTATTTGGGAACCGTCATAACCTTACAATGTCCGATCATCTCACCACTAACCGCTTCATGCCATTGCTACCCACGTGCTCTGTATCCAGGGGCTCAATAATAACCTTACGAGTTATAGATCCTATGGTATACCTTCCTTCTCCCTCCTATAGTATACCCTAGGGTACCCTCCATTTCCCTCCACCTCTATCCACCTCTCTTCTCCTCACTCTTTAATTCTATTATCGCTAGAAGGCTAAATGTCTCTGATACCTTGAATTACGGTTTAGTTTTCCACTAGAAACTGACACGAATCCAGTGACTACTTGCGCGAAGGACCGGCCGGCCAAAAGACCAAAATTTCAAGTCGACACTTGAACCTGCAAGCAGTATATGAAACCCGACGGCGGCCCCTCGGACCCGTACCGTCACAGAATCCCAAGATCCAGAGGATGATGATGTGGATGGTGATAGCAATATATTACAGCAGCGTCGGCTTGAGCCAGCCGAGCCACCTGTCGTTGTGATGCTTGACGAGGCCATGAATCCACCAACTACTAGTGGTTCATCACCAGGCACTGGTCAGAACTGGATATACACTCTCACACATGCATTGCATGTCTACTAGTATGCGCAGTTATGTACTAGTAGTGTCATTTATGTGCTTCACCTGTTGCTTGTGAAAGCTTGGGAGTCAACTCCCAAGATTACATAATCACTTCCTCACCTATAAGGCCTCTAATGACATCATAATCTTTCGCCGAAAGATTATGATGTCATTCATGGGCCTCGCCCATGGCTTATGTAATCTTGGGAGTTGACTCCCAAGATTTCACAAGCACTTCCTCACCAACGTTCATCTACCACAGTATCTTCCGAGCATCATGTTCCACTACCAATGCATTGATGACTGTCTAACTATAAATTCGAGTACGACTTTGAGATCCTGTTAGACGGTCATTCGACGCCAGACAGCCGCGAGGTTATGCCAACACATAACGGCCACAATGGTGCGGCTTGCAAGGGAGCTGTCAACTCACATTCATCCAGAATATGTTCTGATTTTTTACATCTGTACTTAACCCCAGTCATATTACCTAGGTACGTTTCCGTGTGCCTGAACATTCGAGCATTGTAATCTAACAAGTGTACAAAGGAATAATCAAGTCATTGTGGCTATATAACAGTGTGTTGAACACTGGATGGCTACATAACAGTGTGTTGAACACTGGATAGCTACCATAGACAGCAGGTAAAAACAACAAACTTGAGTACTCATCGCGGAAATTTTGGTCTCTTCCCCTCTTAGAACTTTTGCTTTTTCATCTTATCCCCACGTTACCCCCTCTCGATGTTTCCACTCGTGGTTCTCTTCCTTTCACCTTTTTTTATCCATTTTCTTTGCCTGTGGAAGACGTAACAAGAACGCAATGAAACGATCAAAATGCACAAAGGTCGACTAACACACTGTATCGTTGCCAAAAATGCCCATGGTGATCCCACGGGACTGACAGACTCGCCCAACCCTGACGAACGGATTCAGTCCGTCCTCGGGCGCTTCCTCGACTCAGCTGGGTGAGACTTCTCTCCTTTGACAAAACCGATGACTGCATGCACGCCATGGGAGTTCTCAGCGTTGTACCATCTGTCGCTAGCCAGCGCCTGCTCGAGAAGCTCGTGAGCCTCGACCCGGGGCCCAAGAGCTGCCAAGGGACCTGTCAGTCCGCGACGATTGCAAGGATGCCAATCGGCAGAAACTTACAAAATGAGTCGTTATCTTGTCCGGGAATAGATCCATTCGCAGGGGCTTCTGCTCCTGCAACCACACGCTTTGCCTCGGACACGCGGACAAAAGAATGTTGGTCCACAGGTGTCGCGAGCACAAAAAAGTATTCCTCTCCTTCTTCAAGGCCAGACTCACACATCGTTCCTCGGTGGCGGTTGGTTCGATGTACCCGGCAAGGTGGCCCATCGAAATTTCCTGGTTGTACCTGGGTAATGCAAGCCATCGTGCGTGCCTCGACTAAGGTTCAAATCTTTCAGCAGGATGCTCAGAAAGGGTACAAGGTGAGGGGTTCTCCATAAGCCTTGGAATACATACCATCTTTGCCGATTAAGAGTCGATCTCGAAGGTGGGAGCAACGAGAGACTCGATGGCATTGGACTTCGATATTTGCAAGATCGTCTTGCTGTCCATCGTTGACTGTCCACCCTACTGTAAGACCAAGGTGACCATGGTGCGCCTTGTCAACGATGCCCACGTGCATCATCTGGTAGTTTTCCAATCGCTGCTCTGCCCGTTGAACTTGCTGTTCTATGTGGTCTTCAGGTAGCTCCAAGCTGCCCTCCTGTAGGAATATCTCAATCGGAACATTCCTGACCACGTCGGAAAACAGCTTCTTTGCCGCAAAGACAGCAGCACGAGCCTCAACCACGTTTCCAACAAGGCCGAGCTTTGTGACCGCGGTATCCATGGAAAGCCATCGCTTGTGAACTCGCACAAACCATCCCTGTGCTTTCTCCAAAGCAAAGAGATTCAGGTGAGTTGGACCGGCATCGACGAATTCGAGTTTCATTCCCATCATCTCGAGCTGGGGGCACGCGTGCATGCAAGCTTCAAGGAGATGGTTCAACGATGTCGCAAAAGTCGTCTCTGGGACTGGAACTGTAGGGGCCTTCTTGTAGAATCGCTGGGCCTCTTTTTCAGCAGTATTGACGAGACGTTTGCAGTTCAAGATGGCCCACAACTTGTCACTCAAGTGGAAGGGCTGCCTGCCCATGCCTTTGATGATCCGGAGGAGGCTCGGAGCCTAGAGAAAAATGGTATTAGTTGACGACTTAACACTTGTGGACAGGCGCACATACCTTCCTCATCTCGCCGCTAGTGTAAAGCCAGCGATTTGCGAACTCTCCTCGTAGAAGGTGTTGCTTGAACAGGAGCGCTGTGCTGGAAGGCCAAGATCGCACGTTACATTCGCCTTCTGCGTACCGATGCTCATTTGAATTGAGCAGATCACACACCTTTGCTACTTGATCTGGCCTGACTTTCAGTGCCTCGCTCAATATCTTGCAAATGGCCTCCGACTCGTCATCAACCAGCGAGCGTCTATCCCGGTCGGTTCTTCCGGATGCGAAGTTGTATCCGAAGCCGAGTGGACGTCGAGTGACGCTCCCCGAATGAAACTGCGTACTCTCAGAGATTAAAAGCTCCTTCAGGTACAATTTGCCACGTTGATCTGCAGAGATGAGTAAATCGCCGTGAACGGTGGATACAATGCTTGCATCGCCGCCCTCAACCTCGTTGAAGAACAATGCGACCTTGGTCCAGCGTTTGAAATCTTCCTGCTGAACAAGTCTTCGATCACCTAATTCACCGAATTCATTTCGACCTTCCCCGGATTCTCCAATGATGAATTGAACATCGTCATTTGCGTTGGCTGTTGGAGTTGGAATGACGAACTTCTTTAGCTTGGGTTGTGCGGTCTTATCCAATTTGATATGCCTCGCCCAAACGTACAAATATCCATCTCGGTCGAAGTTGAATGATAGCTTGCACCCGGTCGTGCGACAAGACAAGTTATGGTTCTGATCCTCACGCATGAGGGTTATGGCGGCAACGTTGAGACCCTCGCCGTGAGCTCCCGCCTGATCTTCACGGTGCTTCTTGGTTGTAGTGCCAAGGCAGAGATGTTTCGTCTGCAGTGCAGCCCTCAGGTTTGTGATTTCAATCGTTCCCTGGCCGTCAAGGCCCTTGTACCGCACAAATCCGAGACACTCTGCGCTGTCCTTGACATCACGACGGAATGCTTTGTAGACGATCTCGGTGTCGCCATTTGGGGGAACCGCTTCGCCATTTGCCTCGCCTTTGGCTTCACGGTGGACGTAAAAGTCCATTGGTGCAAGTCCGTTTGACTCAATGATCCCGTCACGCCTGTGGCTATCATTAGCCTTCGATAAATCCTGAGAAAACAAGACGAGGCGTGAAAGAAGAGAGAAAGATGTCCATACCAGTTTTGAATTAACTCGCGAAACGCTTCACGAGAATTCCAGTCCGTGTAGGCACCATCGACGCCCAAATTGAATTTCTTGCTCGTTTTGATAGATTCGAATGAGAGAAGACGTTCCTTATCGTCGTCTACGTGGGCGTCCAACGACGACGAGTCCCTTTGGGCGTCGCTTTGGCCTTTGAATCGACTCATGATGCTCACGTTCCAACAGGCTGCTGGATTCTGGGTGACTGGTTGAGATGAATGGAAGGATGGTTGGAATAGCAGGGGGCTGTCAGGAAGGCGGTTGAGGTGTTCCAAGGGTAACAGGTGCAGACGGAGAGAGATGAAGAAAGGGAACAGGTTCTAGCTAGCTCAGTATTTGTGTGCCAGCGTGTAGTCCACCTGCGTAGGTGCTGAAATTGAAGACGTTGCGTGATGGGGATGGGGAGTTGAGACGCGTGCCAGGTGGTAGAGATGACGCTGAGGAACGAGCGCCCAAGATGGGTGAGTGCCGACCTACTTACCTACTTAGGTAGGTAGGTATGTAGGTATGTGGGTAGGTAGGTAGGTCCTTAGTAGGTCTACTGCTGAGCAGGCCCAAATGTCAACCTTGGAACGTTCTGGCTTGTGAAGAAGAAGACGTTGCAGTGGTAGCAGAAGGATCAACCGGGAGTTCCCCCAAGGGTTGAGAAGAAGATGTTGGAAGGAAGAAAAAGCCATCAACAGAGACTGTTCCAAATCTTCAAGCTCTTCCCCTTTTATAGTTGCTCCAGGACCATTCGAGAAGGGGGGTGGGCGTTTGTTACGCGGTATGCAATAAACCCTGTTGTTGTTACGGGCGCAGAAAATAACCTTTCCCCTTGCCCCCCTGTAGTCACATTTGAGTACCCGGACTACCCAGGCTAAGCCGCGGGATTGTGTATGTAACGAAAATTCCTTTCTGATTTATTTCCATATTAGCATTAAGGATTCGTTTAAACGAGTATCTAGACGTGCAACGTCTATGCGACGCCCCCCCCCCCCCAACCATGCATGTGTGACAACTCAAGACCACCGCGTTTCCAAATCGCATTTCCTGGGTGTTTCTTCACACGCTCAATATACCATACCATAGCTTTCTATTCATCAATGTCACTTCATTATAATCTTGTAGCTATCCATGAGTATGTAACTTTTGCACCGGCTGCAGGTGCAGGACATCTGGAACGTTCAAAGTCAGCAGCAGGTCATGTCACATCAGTACCTAGGTAACCATAGCGTACTCGACGGAATGCCGCTGTTACTGAAAGGCGTCAGGGTCACACACAGGCTGTGCGTATCTCCTTTCTGAGAGGAAAGGCGTATCGCGGCCTTTTGTAGTAGATTTGAAACCCGAAATCGCACTTAGCACAAACAGTAAGATATTTCCTGCTGCTCCATTCCGATCCTGGACATTTGGCACATTTTCAGTCATTGTGTGATGCTTGTGGATATTGCATTGTCTGTACAGGAATTTTGATCAATCACAGACCGCGTCTGCAGCCTTCCTCACCAGGTCAACTGTGGGAGTGGGCCAACCGAGTGAACGAAGTAGGGGTTATATTACCGCAAAGCGCACGCCTACGTGTCTTCTAATATGGCAGGCCTTGTATTATTATACCCAAAAAAAGCCACTCTTGATGTGGAAAGGTGTAGCTAACGGATGTTGACCTCACTAGATTGGATTGTTTTCGGAACGGCTTTCTCTTCCTCTGTACATTAGGTCATGCCATGGGCTGAAGTTGTTGGCACGTGTTGGCGATGTCTTTAGAAATTGAGCAAACCCAAGCGCCTACTGTTGTCTCTCTGAGGCCGGAACGGTTTAATTCGAGGCTAGACAACTAAAGAAAGATACGTTGGTGCGGTCGTCCGGTCGAACATATCTCAAACCATGGAGGATCTCACTTGTCTCATAACATGACACCGGATCCCACTGGGACCTCGTAACAATACGCCACACATTGAGTATCATTAACAGAGTCATATTGATGGATACCATTCGAATGGTCAACACAAAGTCAGACGGGGTTCTAGAATAGTCACAGATCACCGTTAACTAGAACTGGCAAGTACAAAAGATCATAATCAGCTCCACTGAGAGACCGACAATGAAATCCTGGAGGATCATGAATACTCAGAAATGTGTCAGATTCAGGGTGGCCAAGCAGCAGCGCAGAATCCCGATAAAGCAGCACGTGAGAATGTCAGACAAGAAGTGGAATAGCTGACAAGTGCCTAGGTAAGCAGCTGACCTCATCAAAACTCGTGCAGTCTCCGGATGTCCGCCAAGTCACAAACGTCCAAACTCCTCTTACGTCCCGAGTATTTGATTAAGCTGGATTGGACCTAGTGATCGGCTCCGCGGTCGGCTTTGAGGAGCATCGATGCCATCAAGATTAGCGTGCTGCCGGCCAGTCTGAAACATCACCTTTGTCCAGGTTCAAGCCTAGAGCAGAACTTACCAAATTAACGGCAACCAAGTTGAAATATGAGAGCACAGGCATAGCCATGGCAGACGAAAAACCCAAGGCCCCAGCAGCAGCCGCCGAAGGCTCCGCTGACCGAGGCGAAGAGCCGCCGCCTGCCTACGACGACGACTCGGCCCCAGGCCCATCGTCTCGCCCACCAGCAACCTCATCTCAGCAGCAACCCGAGGGACCAACGCCCAAGGACCCCTTCAACTTCCCTCCGGGCGAGGGCCTCCCCTCATACACGGAATCCACCCCGTTCAACAAGCCCATAGCCGTCCCGCAGTCTCGCCCAGACGCAGCAGCACCCTTCATCCCAGCCTACGCCCCGGCCCTGCTCACCCGCGGCGTCACCCCGGACACATGGCACGCCTTCGTCACCACCGTCTCTGCCTTCCTGACCGCCAACGTCTCCTCCAAGGCCCTCGCCCACGCGGGCGACATGGCGAAGCACCTGGGCTCGACGCCGGCCTCGTTCGGCAAGAACGTCGCGCGGAACGCCAAGACGGTGAGCAGCCACGTCCGCGACGAGGCGAAGCGGGGCCACGTCGTCGGCGCGGCGTTTGGCGCCGTGGGCGGCGCCATCTCACTGACGCTCGGCGCCGTGTTTGGGGCGGTCGGGGCCGCCACCGCCATGCCTGCCACCGCGATCGGGGCCGTTGCGAGGAAGCCCAAGACGCCGAGGGAGAGGGCGGCTGCGTATGTGGTTGTTGCCAACAGGGACTGGTTGAACTCGAGGGGGCTGCTCGCGTCGATCCTCGACACGCAGGAGCTGTGCCGGGCCGTCGTGGTTGACGACGTCCGGGAGCTGATCGAAGAGGCCGGGCAGGGCAAGGATGGCACTGCGGCCGGTCAGCTCCAGAGGCTCGAGAGGTACTTCTGTGAGTTGAAGGTTGGTGCGACGGAGACACTGGAACTCGGGCCAAAGACGCTTTGGTTAGTAGTAAATCAGTTACCTGCTTAATAGGGAGATCTTCATCATAGAGGGCCGAACACAGCTGGGGTAAAACATCAACTTGGGATAGAAAAGTCGTGTCAACGGAATTCTGCAATTATTTGATAAGGGCTGGAGTCAGATATGTTTTTGAAAATTAATTTTTTTAGAGCTTTGTATCCTCCAGCTTGTAAGTCTGTGAGCTTCAAATGTTTTGACCACGAACAATATCCTTAGTATTACCCTAATCACTTAGGCCCAGTTCTCGGAGTAACGATTATTGACACAATCTCGGCGAATAGCATCAGAATCCGCGTCACTCTGAGAAGACGTTATTACCTCAACAGTCTTGGTGACCTGGACCCTCCCCTGGTGTTCCCGCCGCCAGAGCTCTTCTTCCGACTCGCTAGCCATGTGCCGAGTGATGCTCACGTCCATGACAGGCCCGGCCGTGCCCTTCCGAGACGGGGCAGACCGCAGCTTCTTCCCCCTCGCGTCCATAGATGAGAGCTTGTACCCAGCGCTGCCGCTGATCGGTTCGGACTGATCATGGCTGGAGCCGCCCGTCATCCCCGAGTACAGCGCCTTCATCGCGGGCAGGTTCACCGCCACTATTGCGAGCTGGATCTCGAACGCCGCCACGATCACCATGTTCCCCAGGACGAAGGAGGGGTCCTCGGTCGAGCCCAGCTCTGCGAGGACGATGAACCGGCACGCGGCCACGAGCACCGACGACGCTCCGAAGCCCAGAACACCGGTGACTGCGATTTTCTTGCGGCGGGACATGTTCAGATTCCAGACTGTGCGGATCGGAAGGACGAGGATGATGACATCTGTGATGATGTTCTGCGCTGCGTTAGAACAACATCGTGCTTGTTTGACATAGTCTTCGAAGTGAGTATGGGGCAAAGTTACCAATATTGATGGGCCCAGCAAAAGCACGCCCTTGTCGAGGCACTTGGCGTCGGGGTGAGCCTGTGGATGAAAGTATGCGTCCAGTGGTATGCATTGAAGCAGGGCCAGAAGCCAGTTGATAATCATGAATACCGTGTTGAGGCCTATGGTTGCAAAGCACGTGATCCGGAATGTGCGGTTGGGCGACAGACGGATATAGAAAATGAGGAAGGTCATTTTTATTGTCCAGTGTGTGATCATATACCATATCTCCTCGACAAAGAGCCACTGCACTGAAGAGTTAGTGGTAGTTGCGGTCTTTCTGTGATTTTCGACATACTAGAGTAATTTTCTCGAGCTGGTATGGTGACAAGGTGGAAGCGTGACTGCGTTGTCGCGAAAGTCAGTTCAGGCAGGTCTTCAATGTTCCTCGGAACCAGTTGACAGTGACACTTACAGGCCGGATCCGTAATGAAGGAACATATATAGAACTACTTGTTGCATAGTGTTTACTAACTTGTTAACGGTCCGATGTTAGTGCTTAGTCTCCTGGCTTAAATGCACCAAGTAGTTTCTGCAGCGTGTCTGCTTCGCCAGTCTTCAGGGGAGGGGGTTGATAGATGGCAACAAACCAGCAGGAAAATGGAGAGAACATCATCCCAGCCAAAAGCGTTTTTCACAATTGCTCTGCAGTAGAATCTCAGGAAAAATGAAATCGTCCCAATAGCGAATGATACTGAGGCTATGGTGTAAGCCAACGGTTGAAGATTGTCCACCGCCATGATGGTGGTGTTCGCGCGTGCCACGGCCCTCACGGTACAGGAACGAGTGAAAGGACGAACCTGCTTCAAAGTAAGCTGCAGGTGTCGTCGGCTGCAGGAAGGCTAGTTAATTCACCCGTATTGGGAGTATAATATCCTCACGGGCTTCGTAAGTCGCAAAGCCCGGAAAACGCCTATGTGTCCAGCCCACACAGCCCCTGAGGCTGAAACCGAATCAAGCGCCGCGGTCTGAGTGCCTTTGTGCGTTCATTTTCATATCCTAATGAGGTACCGATCCACTAATTCGCAAGCTGAACGGCATTGAGTCATGCGCAGACGACATATCACCTTTTTGAAGTATTGAGCGCTGGTTGGTTGAGTTGATCTGGATCATTGGTTGCTTGCTGTAACGTCCTTGCTCCATCTTGACTAATTTGAGGCTCCACGCCTAGAGATTTAAATTCAAATATTACATCTCCGTGGTGCGTAATACCAGTAACTAAGCTGGTGAAGTAGCATGCAGCTTCCGTACCCTTTTTTTTTTTTTTTTTTGGTGCAGTTCATAACGCTTTCACAAGAAGGCATCCCGCGAGTCCCGCCCGCGGGATCGACCCGTGCGGGAGGGGAACGGCGGCGGTCGATCCAGCTTCAGGGGCTGTGGCTGAAATGACCTGTCACTGCCCTGATACCCTTGATGAAGGCTCCATGATTGGGACTGGAGCACCAAGAATCCCAAGACGCGGGGATGTTACATCCGGATCCGACGCGCAGCAGTTCCCTTTCTCGGGTGAGGAGGTTCCTGCCAGGGGAAGGGGGGGTCACTAACATGGGCCTACAATTTTATCAAGAATCAACATTTAAAGAAAATCTAAACACTACAACAAAATATTAGTAAAAAGCTAGAAAAAAATTATTATAAGTAAAATCTATTAAAAGGTTATTTTTATACTACGTTTTAATATTATATTAAATATATTAAAAATCTTTTAAATTTATTAATATTAAATTTTATAAATTATTAAAAAAAAATAAAACTTTATAATTTTACTTTATAAATTAATAAACTTAATATATAATAATAATTAAATTAAAAATAATTGATAAATAATTAAAATAAAAATAAAAAAATAAAAAATAAAAAATTATTAATATTAATTAAAATTAAACCTACTTTTTTACTTATATATTTATTTATAAGTATTATTTTTATTATTCCTACCCGGTATATGCAAGTTAGATGCACTATATAAGCCACACCTCTAACTATATAGAGTATAGCCCCGCCGGTACCGTGGCAGAATTCAAGGTTACTTAATAAGCTCTAGCTATCCAACCCCTGATGATAACAAAAGTGCCTTCAGGTAGATATTAAAAGCTTAACAGCATATCAAAGTATATCAATTAGTAAATCACTAATAATACCAAACTAAAAAGCGTTATATAATTCAATCATTCTATAATTATATCAATACTATGTTTTGATATCAAAAAAATGTCGCTATCATTTTACAATGATGGTACTATAAACTCAGTTTACCCGCCTCCCCCGGTAGGTTTGCTGTGCTGTATGGTCTCCACTACAATACTACACTACGTTGGGAATTTGTCACGACCCAACTGTTTTCGTACCTAGGTAAGTTATCGTAACTGAGTTCTGATCCACTGCCGTTACTTCGTGAATGGCGCCTCTGAGAACCCGACTGGGCCAATGAGGTTAGAGGCGACTAGCCTGGGGTGTATGAAGCCCGTCTTTAAATACCACACCGGTGAGGAGATTCTCCAAGTCACTGCTGCTTGTTGTCAGCACACTTCGGCACGGGCTCATCGCAGACATGGCTTCATCATCAGGAGTCGCGGAGAATCTCCGGGCTCTCTTGAACGTTGACTGTGTCCAGGCCGCCTCAACTGCCGCGGTCTTGGGGTTAGTCTTCCACCACACGATCCTACGCACCGTGGAGGTGGAAGAGTTCATGTATACGCTTGTTGGCCTAGGTTTCGTCAGTATTTTGGCACTCTTTGCTGTGCATATCTTTGCCGGGCTTGCGCCTCTGGCTGCTCTTGCACGAGTCGCTTTGCTGTCTACGTCCTTCAATACCGCAGTCTTCCTCAGCATCGGCATATACAGGGTCTTTTTCCACCGTCTAAGAAAGTTTCCCGGGCCAGCCCTTGCAAAGGTCTCCGGCTTTTACTCAGCCTACAAGGCAGCAAGGGATCTGGAATACTACAAGCTGATCAAACAATGGAATGAAGAATACGGGGATTTCATCCGCACAGGTGAATACAACATCTCAATTGGATTTCAGTGTTTCCGTCACTAACGTGGAAGACTAGGCCCCCGCCAGCTTGTCATTGTCCGCAAGTCAGCCGTGCCACTTATTTATGGCCCTGAGTCTAAGTGTCGCAAGTCAACGTGGTATGGACAGGTAGACATGGATCCTGTCAAATGCTCAATCCATATGACGAGGGATCATGAGCAGCACAAGCGAAGACGTAGGGCCTGGGACAGAGGATTCTCTATCAAGGGTATGTCAATCCAGGTCAGCACCAGCGGGATCTTAAGACTGACAATAATGACTCAGCGCTGAACACTTATGAGCCTACTATCAGCTCCAAGGTTGATGAGTTCATTGCACAAATCTCTGATCGTGGCACGGTCGACGCAACCGCATGGTCCATGTACCTATCCTTTGATATCATGGGTAAGGTGGTTCCACCAGTATGGCCTCTTGACTTGTAGCTAATCCGGAAACAGGCAAGGTTGGGTTCGGCAAGGATTTCAACGGAGTAACCAAGGGAGAAGAGCACCCAGCGATTCAGGGCGTCCACTCGTCTATGGAGCTTCTTGGTATCTTGAGCCACGTCCCGTGGCTACTGAACATGGCCGGTAAGATTCCAGGAGCTGCGGCAGCATACCAGGAATTTTTCTCGTGGTGCGCGTCGGAAATCGAGGCCAAGAAGAAGGTCAGTCAGCCATTGGCGGAAGAGAAAGAGCGGCAAACTGACAGGACACGCAGAACTTTGACGCCGAAGAATACCCACAAGACATCGTGTCTTGGCTCGTCAAGGCCGTGATGGACAAGGACCCAGCGGCCGCCCCCTCAGTCCCAGCACTGCACGAGGACTCGCGCGTGGTGATCGTCGCCGGCAGCGAGACGACAGCGACGACCCTGGCCTGCATATTCTACTACCTGTCCAAGCACCCAGGCGTCCAGAAGAAGCTCCAGGCGCAGCTGGACGCGGCCCTGGGGTCCGGGCCGTGGAGCTACGAGGCCGTCAGGAACGTGACCTTCATCGACGACATCGTCAACGAGACGCTGCGGCTCAAGCCGGCGCTGCCCTCGGGCGGCCACCGCGTCACGCCGCCGCAGGGCATCACCGTGGACGGCACCTTCATCCCGGGGGGCACCAACGTGTTCGTGCCCACGTACTCCATCCATAGGGACACGCGCTACTGGCAGGAAGCGGACCGCTTCGTGCCCGAGCGGTTCGGCGAGAGGAGGGCCGAGATGGGCACCGACGGGGCTCCCTTCCTGCCGTTCCAGCTCGGCGCGTACCAGTGTCCTGGCAAGAACCTGGGCTTCCTTTCGCTGCGGGTCACGCTCTCACGGGTGCTGCGCGAGTTTGATGTTGGCTTTGCGCCGGGGGAGGATGGTGAGGTGTTTGATCGTGAGGCCAAGGATACGTTCACCACCACGCTGCCGCCTGTGATGATTCAGTTCACCAGGAGGAAATGATGGGTGAGACTTGGATATAGGATTCACAGTGTGTTAAATCTTAGTAGGGATTGCCAGGGGAAGAAATGTTTGGTGTAGGCCAGGTCGGTGGAGCGCTGTTGACAGTTCAAATGTTGTTTTGCCTGAATGATACCTTCTTGAGTCCAGTCAATATACCTAGGTAGACCAGTTCTAGTCAACCAACCGCCAAGTCTTCAAACCTGCCAAACATGAACCCTGTTGGAGCTTGCATCGGCAACCGGCACTTCAGTCCTTAAAGGGAACGCCGTCTCGACCTAACGCCACAAGCCCAGGACCAACGGTCATCCGAGCTGAGTGCGGAAGCCACCCGTTTCCCAGCCCTGTTTTCTAGCATGCAAGTTGTAAACAGACGCCATTCCTTTAGCAGCTCATCAACAGGCCCGCGGGAGGGAAAAGAACTGGGTCTATGATGCTATCATGACCCGTGGCTGAGACACCTGGCTTGGCCTCGAGATTAAAACCAGGTCGACTTACCCTCACTTGAGATTGCATATTATGCGAAGACATTGATCCAGCTTTTTCTCTATACGTCTCGAAGCAATTGAAAGCGTTTTTCAACATGTACTACTGCGTCTCTATCGGCCTTTTCCATTTCCTCGCCGCCTCCACGGTGTTCGTGTAGCCGGCGCAAGGCTCAAACTGGACGAAGTGGAAGTGGACGAGCTCCTGAAGCGCACTGGGTCATCGGAGGTGGTGAGCAAACCCGGCAATTTTCTTCGGATGACAGGCTAACGTTCACCAGGTACGACTGCGGCGAGATGAGGTTTTTTACCACTGTGAGGCAAACTGCGGTAACCAACATCGTGGATGGTCGAGGTGGGGTGGGGTAGGGGGGGCACAGGGGCGGAAAGGGAACAACCTCTTCGGAAGGGGGCAATCGTATAGTGTTGGCCGAGGAATAGCTTCGTGTAGGTTCTAATACTTTGGCCCTCAACTCGGAATTTTGGCGCTGTCCAAAAGTTGATGCAACGCGCCAGCATAAGACCATTCGTTTCTTGACTTGGCATTACACGGCTGACTGCGGTGGCTCTATCGGGTATTGTACAGTCGTTGAAGAACTCCCACATCTACAAGGTTCACCCGTCATCGTCCACCAGGTCAATGCCTCTCGCGTCTCCTGGGCGCCGCTCTGATAATGTTGTCCACACGGAGTAGTAGCTGTGTGAAAATTGTCAGAATAGCGAGAACAAAACATAGGGGGCGGCACATCGAACTTACCTCAGCAGCCTCGCTTGCCGATGATACCACCGCCTTCTTCAGCTTGTAGCTCTCAATAACTCCCAGGTCGCGCATGTCAGCGATACCACCACCAGGGACCATCAGATCCAGGCCGTACGTCGTCATGCCGTCGTAGATGGCCTTGCGCAAGCGTGCGACCAGGTCGCCAGAGTCGAGACCGGCATTGTCGGCCAGGATAGTTGGTAGTTGCCGCAGAGCGACGGCGAATGAGGAGACAGCAGTCTGCTTCTTGCCCTCGACACGCGTTGCCTGGGCCTCAACAGCCTTGGCCATGAGCATCTCTGCGCAACCACCGCCCAGGGTTGTCCTTGGCTCCTTGACGGTCTGGGACAGGACAGCGAGGGCGTCGTGCAAACTTCTCTCGGCCTCGTCGAGGAGTTGTTGTGTGGCGCCGCGAAGGACGATAGTGCATGCTCGGCCTGCTGCAACCCCAGAGAACCTGATGAGGGTGTCCTCGCCGATAATGACCTCCTCGATAACATCGCAGTGGCCGAGCTTCACCTGTTCGGGGTGGTCGAATGTGGATGCGATCTCGCCGCCTGTAACCAGAGCCAGTCGCTCGATACCGTCGAAGTCGGCATGCTCGATGGACATGATACCAGCATCGGTGAAGAGCTGCTCGGGCCAGTTGTAGATGAGCTGGCGGTTGATAAAGCAGTTGATGCCGTGCGCCTTGATCTTGTCGACCTTGGCCTTCATCTTCTCCTTCTCGGCCTTCTCGAGGTCGGCGAGCTTGCTCGTAGATGTAACCTTGACGCGGGCACCGAAGATCTTGACCTTGTCCGTGTCCATGGACGTGTTGGCGACTAGGATCTTTGCCTTTTCCAAGCGCTTGGGCTGGTTGACTCCGATCTTCTTGTCGAGGATGAACCCATCGTCCAAATAAGAGTCGCTCAGCTTGCCACCGGCCTTCTTGATGATCTGAATATTGCTGAGGTCAGAGGAACCCTTCAATCTCAACACGGCCTCGGTGGCGAGCTCTGCAAAGTGGTCCCGGTCCTGGGAGAGGACCTTGGAGCTGAGTGTCGTCTTTCCAATGGCGATCAGGTCCTGCCGAAAGGCTTCGGGGTTCTTGCTGTGGTCGACAGCGGAGTCCTCAAGGGCCTTGAGAGCAGCTTGACTTGCTAACCGGTATCCCTCGATAATGGTCTGGGGGTGGATCTTCTTGTCGACCAGCTTCTCGGCCTCGCGCAGCAGCTCGGCGGCCAGGACGGAGACCGATGTCGTGCCGTCTCCGACCTCGTCATCCTGCACTTTCGAAATGTTGACAAGCACCTTTGCGGCGGCGTTGTCGAGGGCTATAGACTTGAGGATAGTTGCACCGTCGTTTGTGACCAGGATGTCTCCGGTTGACCTGTTGAAGCGGCAGGGGGTTAGGCGAGGAAGCTTGGGCGAGGCACCAGACTGGACAGTACGTACGCAGACTGCATAATCTTGTCCATTCCCTTGGGACCGAGGGTGCTCTTGACCAGGTCGCCGACGGCAATGGCCCCGACGAAGGCGGTGAGACGGGCATTTTCTCCCTTCTCCTCGGTGGTGCCCTCCTCGAAGATCTGGGTTGGGCTGAACGAAGACTGAATATTTCAAATGTCAGCCAGTCAAAGGAGGGACCATTTTTGAAAGATGCAGGCGGGGGGGGCCAGGGGCAGCGCAGCTAAATGGACGTACCATCCTGAACTACTGGCGACAGAAGCAGCTTTCGAGGGGCGATGAGACGTGGAGGGGAAGTAGGGAGGTCGTCGTGAGGTGCCTTGTCCGTGGGTGTGAAGCAAGTGTCGCTCGCCTTGTCTCGGTAGCTTCGAGGCGTGGGGATGGTGGGAGGCTACACTACACGATGGCAGTCAACATAATAGACGACAGACAGGCGACAGCTCCCCCCTGACGAAAGCTGATTTTTCGATACTGCTAGCGCGTACCCATGTCTCGAATGTATCCAAGTACCCAAGTACCCCTACTCTTGACCGCATTGAGCCGCGGGGTACGGGTCGATGCGCTGGTGCCAGATGCGGCAGGCGGTGAGCCGCACCAAGTAGTCGGAGCCAGGAAATTCCAGCGCCGGCCACGCAAAGAGGTCCCACTGAAATCCAGCTGGCAGCAGCAAGAGGAAGCTTGGGCTCGCGAAATGTCGGTTTCTTGTTGCACAGTACGGAATAGGCACTAGGCAGCACAGGCCACAGGCAAGAGGCACAGAGGCACTACCCACCTACCAACTGGGAGTCAGAGGCTAGTGTGTGCACCGTGTTCCATTTTTACACCACCTACACAGTATCCCTCCCTCCCCACCTCGACCTGGCCCCAAAACTCCATCGCGGGAAAATTCATCAGCCGTTGCGACAACCCAAAGCCAACTGGTGTTTGACAGCTGCTCCAGTCTTCCAGCCCCGTCATCGTCAGCACCGCAGCCTTGCTCGCCTCCGACTGCATCGCTTGGCCAGCTCTTGGACAACAACCACGTCGCATTTTCGGCGTCGAATACAGAAAGGACTTCTTTGTCGAGGCACTTGAAGCTCCTCCCAGACCACGGTCTACCTCTCTACCGCACAGCCTCCACGACGGCGTCAATAACAGAACAGTACCAACAAATAGGTTTACTGCCAATAACAAACAACCACCATCGATATACAACCGCCCAGCATGGCGTCCACTTTCGAGCATCTGCGCGAGGCCGACCTCGATGACGACGAGTACGACGAGGAAGAAATCGACATCTCCGACCTGCGCGAGAAGTATGAGGTCCAGCTCGACTCGGGCTACGACCACTTCGTCGTCATCGACGGCCTGCCCGTCGTCAACGAGGCCCAGAAGCCCAAGCTCGTCAAATTCTTGCTCAAGAAGCTGAACTCGGTCGGCAAGACCCGGGAGGATCAGATCTACATGCCCATCGGCGAGAGCGGAAACTCTGAAAGGTACGTCGACACCCTGCTTGGGCTGGCTGTATTCCGCTGTCCTGCGCCGGGCTGTTCCATTCTGACTCCCCCTCCTTCAGGTTCGCCTTCGTCGAGTACTCCTCGGCCGCCGAGGCTGCTGCAGCCGTCCGACAGCTGGACCTGGTCCCCCTCGACAAGAAGCACACCCTCCGCGTCAACAAGCTGACAGACATCGAGCGATTCGGCCGCGAGGGAAGGATAGAGGAGGAGTATAAGGAGCCCCACATCGAGCCTTTCCAGGAGCACGAGCACCTGCGGTCCTTCCTGGCAGACCCTTCCGGCCGTGGCCGAGATCAGTTCGCCATGTACCGTGGCGATACTGTCGGCGTTTTCTGGAACAACGACAAGGACGCGCCCGAGAACATTGTTGACCGACAGTTCTGGACCGAGACTTTCGTGCAGTGGTCTCCACTCGGCACCTACCTGACTTCGATTCACGCGCTTGGTGTCCAGCTCTGGGGAGGCCCCAGCTGGGCCAGGCTGCGCAGGTTCGGCCATCCCTACGTCAACCTGGTGGCCTACTCCCCCAACGAGAACTACCTTGTCACCTGGTCTGCACGGCCCATTGCTCTTGGCGACGGCGAACACGCGACGCTGACGCGCGACGACGAAGGCAAGAACTACGTGATCTGGGATATCGCTACCGGCAAGCCCCTCCGTTCCTTCGCCAACCTTGACACCCCTGATGAGGGCCCCGGCAAGGCTCCCAAGTTCCCCTGGCCCGCGTTCAAGTGGTCGGCGGACGACAAGTATGTCGCTCGTCTGATCCCAGGACAGTCCATCTCGGTCTACACCCTGCCCAGCATGGGTCTCTTGGATAAGACGACCGTCAAGATCGAGGGAGTGAAGGACTTCGACTGGGCCCCCGCCACCCCCAAGCGTGAAGGCGTCAAGAACTACGAGCAGCTTTTCTGCTATTGGACTCCTGAGATCGGCAGCAGCCCGGCCAAGGTCGGTCTCATGAGCATTCCCTCGAAGCAGGTTGTTCGATCCTTGAACCTGTTTAGCGTCTCCGACGCTAAGCTGCACTGGCAGTCCGAGGCGGCCTACATCTGCGTCAAGGTCGACAGGCACTCCAAGTCCAAGAAGTCTCAGGCTACTACCCTCGAGATCTTCCGTGTTAAGGAAAAGGGTGTGCCAGTCGAGGTTGTCGATACTGTCAAGGAGACCGTGGTGAACTTCGCTTGGGAGCCCAAGGGCGACCGATTCGTCATCATCACAGCCCCGGAGGCACCAGGAGCGACTGCCGTCGCCCCCAAGACCTCTGTGTCCTTCTTCTGTCCCGAAAAGGCCAAGGGTAATGCCGTTGGCAACTTCAAGCATCTTCGCACCCTGGAGAAGAAGAACAGTAATGCCATCTACTGGTCACCACGAGGCCGTTTTGTCGTCGTTGCCAGCGTTGCCAGCCAACAAAGCTCGGAACTCGAGTTCTTCGACCTTGACTTCGAGGGCGAGAAGCCAGAGTCTGACAAGGACCTGACGGCGAACCTCCAGCTCATGAACACTGGTGACCACTACGGTGTGACTGATATTGAGTGGGATCCATCTGGACGTTTCGTCGCCTCATGGGCATCGTCATGGAAGCATTCTGTAAGCCTATGGAGTACTTTTTGGTATTGTATCCGCTTTCTGGTTGCTAACACACTGCTCGCAGATGGAAAATGGATACCATATCTACGATTTCAGGGGAGAGACTCTCCGGGAGGAACCCGTCGATAAGTTCAAGCAGTGGTCGTGGCGTCCACGGCCTCCTACCCTGCTCACTAAGGAGGAACAGAAGCAGATCCGCAAGAACCTCCGTGACTACTCACGCGTCTTCGAAGAGGAGGATGCTCAGCGCATTACAGGTGCCAACCAGGAGGTCGTCGAGAGGAGGCGGCAGATGCTGGAGGACTGGTTCTACTTCCGCGAGTCGATCGAGGCCGAGGTTCGCGAGGAGCGCGAGGACCTCGGTGTGCCCGCCGACCCTGGTGCGGAGCTCATCAAGCAGAAGATGGCATCGGAGGCGATCGACGGCGAGAAGGAGGAGGTCATCGAGGAGATTGTCGAGGAAGTGCTGGAGGAGAGCGAGGAGATCGTCTCTACCTAAAAGGGTCCTCTGGGTACCTAAGCACGTGTCGGAAGAGGAGCGCAGCCATCTGGACAGAGCGACTGTCTCCCCTTTCTTGGACAGATACAAGGGCATCACGGAGCTGTTCGCTAGCGACATTTACGCATTTCAAAAGTTTGCCACTGGTGACGTGGTTTACGCAACGACAAATCTGGCGGGGAGGGTCCGGTAATGCAGAAGAGGAGGCCGCATGGTGTTTGCGAAATAGATGGGGATGCCGGCGAACAAAAAATAGGGGACGGCTGCGGAGCGTAGAAGGTGCAGTCGCATATTCAATATACCGCAGCTACCAATTTATTTTCACCTTCAGTGCTCCTGTTTCTTGGAAACCCACCAGGCACCAACCAGCTGTGGGAGTGACGTGAGGGCATTTCAACGTTGTAATCCTCGAAGCGATTGAGAAGAGAAGCAACAAATTTCGAAGAGATGCTGGAGAAGACGGTGGGCACAGCAGAGCACTGGAGGACACGCAGCTCCGCTGTCCTCTGGGAGGTTGTCTTGTAGGAGCATACCCCATAGGAGGTTGTCTCATGTGATGGTGTTGTCTTATGGGAGTTTCCTTGTCCTCCCAGGCGGTTCCACAAGCCAAGTCCTTGGGCCCTTCGATGTTTCATTTAGAAACACCATCTCCACACTCTGCCTTCCAAACGCTGATGAGGGCTTCAAGCTGAACTGAAAACAGAACTACCCTTTGGGACAAAAGGGACATATATCTAATTTTCTATCACCTATATATACTGGGCGCAGATCTATTACCTGAGGCCCGGGGCGATACCACTTGACCGAAGCGTGAATCCACCCTCTTCATAATACCGCGGTACTCCTCCGAGGTACCCACCCAGTCCTTTGCCCGGGATAGCATCTTGATATTAGCATATCTCGCAAAGCTGCCCAGCTTCCGTCCAGGATAATATGCTCCCAAACACGACGCGGCTAACGCCAAGCTTTAGCACGATGGACTGCCTGATCCACCGAAGCAGCTTAGGGCAATGCTCATCATTGCTGTCGTGGAAGACAAACTTGAGAAGAATATTAAGATATGGACCGCGGCAACTCATCCGCAGCTGTCCCCATGCTTCATAAATTACCAAGTACCTCGATAGGAACCTAGGTGGGAGTGATCTAATCCCGGCACGGACCAGGTTCAACTAAGGTCGAGCGTCCAGGAGCTTTTCAACCAGTTTTGACCCGGAGTCTTAACACTCTTGACCTCTTTTCTATTATTCAGCTTGTCGTTTTGTGATGCCCTCGAAAACCGCCCGAATCGAGCCAGTTCTCACATCGACTAACAAGTCCAAGCGACATCACGTTCAAGATGCGACGGAGGTCATCGAACCGACCCCGTCACCGGATATACATCCTGGGACAGCGAGTCTGCTTGGGCACTGGCGACGACGCCGTGGGTGTAATGGTCCAGGGGAAGGAGAGCACTTCTCTGCCCCATACCGACTGGGAGAGTACTCTACCCGCGTTGACTTCAACAAAGGTCTTTGGCTTCCTGGAAACACGCCAACTTTTATCTCCGAGCTATGGGACAGTTTGACTAAGACACAGCCAGGCGGATTCCTCGCGCGAAAGGTGCGTCGTGCACTCGGCGTCTCCTCTGTGACCTCTGGAACGACTTTTGCTTCTGGTCGAGACACCGTCGGCACTTCGAGCTGGAACCGACCCCACTCGAATTTAACATGGATGAGCAGATGCGTTGGAGGGATCCGGGGCAACACAGTACCAGATAGGAAATCAGGACCCGTCCTCTAACCCAGAGTGGAGGATGAAGCAGATTATCGAAGTCAAGGACTACAACAACCAGAATAACATATTTCACGTGTATTGTCATAATCTGACTTGGTAAGTCGGAGGCTGCTACCTTATTTAACTCCCGCAATCCCTTTTAGGCTGACTAACTCGTAGGGCATGGAGAAGTAGAGATTTTGGGTCATCTGAATTGATTTTCCACTTTCCTCGCCCCAACGGGAATAGAATTCATGTAGTTGGGGAACCTCCTTGGTGACTCACATATCTACGCGTATCATGTGCGATGACTACAGGTTCAACATCGCCACAATTCCAAACGTCACGAATCCAAGAGAAGGTTCCTTGTGACTCGAGTACCCTAGGGTACCTTCTGACTGGTAACCTATTAGTAGTATTCAATTCGAGTGTTTCCGACAAGAGCATTTCCTAAAGATGGTTCACTCATAGGAGGTCATCTCAAAATTGTTCATCCAGAACGATAGTTGTCCAGGGGAAGAAGATTTATCCAATACAAGGTTGGCTCCGACATATCAATGGGAACTATATGGAGACAAGATCTTCATTGGGGGTAATTTATCTGATGGGGATATGACATCATCCTCGTGCGCAGTAATTACTGCCGCGGGTGTTTTGTTATCGTGTTGCCCCGACCACATAGTTGACATTTCGAGTGAGGCTTGTCTACACTTGAACGGCAATTTTCGGAACGAGTAAAGAAAAAGTAATGATGAAAGTGGTTGGATAGATATGATCCTGAGAACAGATTGAATGATTTTGCCGCCGGTTTGAGATGAGCCGATTGGTTACTTGGATATTGGTCATGAGTGCGACTTCAGTGATTCGTTCGTGTCTATTGCCACACAATTGAAAACAGGTTTTGTTTTCACTTTAATTCCTACCCGAATCCTGTCACTTTTTTTAAAGCAGCTCATTCTTGTCTAGGTAGTTGCAATTGGTCCAATTCTCAATCAAAGTGGTTTCGTTTCCAATCCCCATACATATAAAACGTATGGCACCTTCACACAGTGGTAAACGCTCAAGACCCAGCGTTTGAAAAAATATAGTCCTCAATCAAAACATGGGCATTCGTCACAATCATCACCACTCATACCAAGCCGTAGCTTTTCCTCGTCAAACATCTAATCATGTAGTAGTCCCTTGTGTCTCGCCGAGTTCATGTTGACATCTCAGGTATCTCAGCGGAGCGTTATTTGGCTTCAGCTTCGCTCAGGACAGAAGAGGCTGTCTCTCAGTGTCGTTGCTGTGATCAGCAGCCTCCGCCTGCAAGAACTTGATGAGCTTGTAAAAGACAGCGGCAATGGTTGCGCCCAAGAAGGGACCGACCCAGTAGATCCAGTGCGCCGCGCCAAAGTCGAGGGTGATCAAGTCAGGCCCGAAGGTCCTAGCCGGGTTCAGCGAGCCACCAGTGTAGTAGATACCTGGGAGCCTGTGTCATTGAAGTCAGTATGGAAGTTCATTCGGGTGCCTGGCGGCATGCTTGTTGTAAGATGCACTCACTCAGCCACGAAGAGGGCGAATCCAATGACAAGGGCAGCCAGGGGACTGCTCTCGTGCTTCTCAACTGCCATGAAGTAGATTGCGAGCATCAACTGCATGGTGAGGAAGGTCTCAATGAGCAGACCCTGAGCAATGGTGGCGTCGTGGCCAAGCTTGGTCTGAACGACGTAGGTGCCGGGGAAGATGCCCTTCACGACAGCCGAGGCCACAACGGCTCCGACGATTTGGCCACCGGTCAAGAATATACCCTTGATCCAGTTCACCTTCCCGACGAGGCACATGCCAAGGGTGACCTTATTCCAATTCAGTTAGCTTCTGCGAGGCGACCTTGCGAAGACGTGGCGGAGGTTGACCAAGAACTTACAGCCGGGTTGAAGAGTCCACCGCTGACTCTGGCGAAGATGGAGACATTGACGGCCAGGGAGAAGCCAAAAGCCAAGCTGATATACAGAAGCTGGGTGAGGTTGATGTCGCCCGGGTGGAGGTCATCACCAGCATGAGATGTGTCGGAGTTGGCGACTTGGGCAGCCGAGAGGGCCATGAGGAGGAACAAGAATGTACCCACGGCCTCTCCGGAGATTTCAACGGCATAAAGCCGAAGCTGTCTAACAAAGTTATTGGGGGCCATCCTTAGAGACAGTTGTGCAATGATTGTGGAAGAGGTTGGTGGTACAGATGTGATTGTCAATACTTCATGAGGTGTGTCTGTACGAGGTCGAAGGATGGGCACGTATATATACACACATCTCGCAAACTTTCCGAGATCGACATATTTACAAGAATCTGCGATGATGTTCCCCAGCTGCAGGTTTGCTGAAGGTTGTGCAAGTTGTGGGGTAGTGTCTCACACTGGCTGGCCCACATGAACCATCACGATGAAAGAGCGGCATGAATTCAATCTCGAGGGATGTACAGCATATGCAAGATTCAGCGATCGGCGGTCAGAAGACGCCAGCCACAACAGTCACAACACTTGCCGAGGAGCAGGTAACAGGTGAGAGAACAATTTACACTCTACCTTACCGGGACACAACAGAAGCCACAGCCTTGCGATCCACATCGATGCCCGATGTCCTCGGTGAGGCGGTTGTGTGGGTCGATAGCTGTACACCTCATTCGTGCTCGGCGTCCGATACCACGGTTACCCTTGCAAGGACCCTGCATTTCAGGGCGAGATTGCAACATCACCTGCTCAGGACGCAGAGCTTTTACTTCTTACAGACTTTTCTGTATGAATCAGCTGTTGATGCGAACCGTTCGCATAGTTGGATCTTGCAAGGAGCAGGCCATTTGGACAGCTACAACACGCTTGTGCCGCATTGAGAATTACGCGTTTGAAGCTTGCTTGCGATTCCAAACAAACACAGCCAAAGGAACGGGTGTCGCGGCCCACCTGGGCAATGAGTCAGTCACAGTAGTCACCGGCAGTCTTTAACACTCGACAGAGCCGACCAGTGCCTCCGTGAAGGTTTTGATTGGTTACCAAGATCTCTTTTGTAGCAACTCCACAGCCAAGTCGATCAAGAAGCGCGGATGCGAGGAGTTTCGAGGACTGGTTAGGACCTCCCGTTGAGATGGAGATACTGCCAGTCTTCGCCTTATTTCCAGAGCCAGTTGAAGAGAGTTTCATAAACCTTGGAAGCAGAAAGACAATTCAAATATGTATGCACCTGCGCGAGAGCGATCAAGAGCTGCATGCACTTGTGCCAGTTTCCAAACAAACGAATGAGATGCCGACCCCCTGTAAAAGTCATGCCATTCCTGACTTCTTCTCACTTCTCAAGCAGTCGCTGAAGCTCTTCCTTCAGACAGGCCGAAGGAATCTCGTGTGTGAAGCAAAAGATGGTGCATGTCAGCGACTCAATCGAACCGACAAGGATGTCCATGGCACGCTCGTCACATGCAGTATTCCTCCATAAAAAAAGCTTCCCCTTGTCCCATGGAGTTCCTTGACTCCTTATCAAAATCATTCCGGCCATCTTCGGGGTTCAATTCAAAAGAGAAGGGGGGGGGGGTTCTAAAGTTACTGAAAGAGAGACACCACGACCTTCCCGATGTCTGACCAAGGTCGTACGCACGGAGGTATAAGCATCACGCCTGTGTTCGATGGGGCGCGCTGGTGCTCGCCAAGCCAATGGATTTATCAGCGAGCGTGCCTATCTAAGTACGTGGTCTCCAGAATTGGGGGAAAAAAAAGACTCAGGGCCTACTATGAAATAAGTCGACAAAGATACAGGCAGACATTGCCAGCCATACGGAAATATTCGCCCAATGTGCGACCTTCGAGCCAGTCTTCGCCACGAACAAGCATCGAGAAGCGCCGGGCATCTCACCAAGCTCACCGCAGTGATCATGCCATATACCTTCGCAGCTTCTATCTTCTCAGTTGGTGGAGACTTCGCAGCTGGGGAAGGGCTTTTCACTGAATACTGGGCCGTCTCGGTACCAGTAACTTTGTTACTGCTTGCTTTCGTTCTAATGCATGAAAATGTACTACGAATTTGAAGCAATTCCGTCTCGATGGAGTTCGGCATCAGTGCCTCAGGGCCCCAAGATTCTTCGGGGGGTTCATGAGGGCACAAACCTGTGATTGAGAAAGTTGACAAGGCCGTGGGGGAGGGGCGAACTTGAAAATAATTGATACATTTCCATGGAGGATAAGATTGAGACCAAGGACTCTATGGGGTGGTTTCGCACCTATTCCGTATACGTCCGAGGACATACATGGCGCCTTCATACTGTGGTAAGCGCTCAAGACCCGAGGCATGGTAATCCATGGGATGCCTGGCTGCCCGAATACTTCCTCCCAGCCATATCGGGCCAACGATATTCTCAATCCGCCTACTGGATGCTCAGAGGCCTTGGGAGAGCTGAGTGGTGTTGACTGGATAAACACCACAAAGCTTCAGGGCAACTGGACAGTTTCCTTCCGACCACCCGGGATGTCTGTACCTCCTTCTTCTGGTTACAATACCTTTCAACGAGTTCGTCGTCAAGCATTGTATGGCCGAACCAAACCCAGACTACGTCTGTAAAATTGGACTTGTGCCACCACTGCTTCTCATCGTCATTGGTTGCGTCTTTGTGAAAGGCTGCATATGCGTCGCAGTTCTTTGCAGACTCAGGCATGACTCCTCCTGGGGACGCGATAGCCTCCTTCATCTCACAACCTGATCCGAATACAGCAAGACTGGCCACGTTGAGCTTCGCCGACGCAGACCGTCTCGAATACAAGAGCATAGCAAATTTGCCGGTCTCTGGTATTGTGAGTGGCCCAAGAGCTCGGAAATGGAAGCCCTGCTCCCGTCGCTTCAAATCAATTCTTCCAAAGGCGGTCTGGACGTGGACCTACAGTATTCTGACGGGCGGAATGGTTCTCATCGCTACCTAGGTATTGGCCTTGGCTCTATTGTAACTAGCAACGGTGCATCTGCGCTGTAAGTGATACCCCGGACCCTCGATTTGAAATTTTGTAATCTTTCAGATAATCTGAATATGAAGCTATGGTGTTGCTGATTGCCCGAATTGCATAGGACTGGAGAGTTCGGCAAATTTTCCACGACAAACATATCGATTCAATTCTCCTACCTTGGCGCCCTACTCATGGCAAATATATCTCAGCCCACATTGTCTACCTGTTATTACACCCTGAACTCGTTTCTCACGCGCATCCAAACTGAGGAAGAATTTAATTCATACAGTCGCTGTTACAAACCGTAGCGGGTATCCGATCCGAAGGGTGGTCAAACCAGCAGCCATCGCCTCCAGCACCCTTACAAATATTACAGCATCCCGCTCATAGCCATAAGCATTGTCCTCCATTGGCTCCTCTCAAGCGCAATATTCCTGAACATCATCGAGGGTGGCATGTAGCCCAGCCAATCTGCTTGCCACAAACACCCCAACTGACGCTGCCGAGGGTTTTGGGCAAATCGGAAGCAGGATAATTTGATCGCTTCCAGCCTTGGCGTCTCCGACGGCTCTCACGTAGCCGTTGGCGTGTCTGGGCCCGCCTTCCTCGCCCTGTTCGTCGCTGCTGCAGTACTTTGCATCTCTCTTGCACTCTTCAGCCTCCACAGGATACCGGTTGACATGGTCTATGGAGGCTCGAGCTCATTGGTACTGTCCGCTGCGTGCCACGCCCCTACCACTGTACAAAGCGACGTCTCCAGCCGCGGCAATGTCTCTGTACTATCGAGAGATATGGGCACAAGTTCGATATTAGTGTCGGGGTCTCTTGGTGCAACTTCAACTCAACGCACCGCTGTCGGTTCTGAAGCGTCCGGGGCCGCTGACCAACTTGGATGTTCTGTCGGCCTCGGGACACAACCGCCTGGTATCACCGAGCCGCAGCAGGCACAGGACGAGGATGAGCTGCAGCTGCCATCAGACGCCATGACGGAACGAGAGGAGATGGTCTCGCGCCATAAAATGGCAACATCCAAGGTCAAATGGGGCGCGATGCTTGCCACCCCCGAAATGTTGGAAGGCATAATGGTAGACTGCGGGGAATTTGTATTGCATCTTAGATTTGGAACCAAACAACACAGGGTTGTGTCTCCATGCGAAGGGCGCTTATACATCTGAAGGCCTCGGTAGTATCAGAAAGCTGGTACAGAGCAATGATGAGAGCACAACAATTCAAAGCTCGAGGCAAAGATCATCCAGGTCGTGAAATGACCATAAAAGAGAGCAGGAGTGACGAAAAAACATTGCTTTCCCCTTACCCTTTCGCGGAACAGATCTGGACGACAGGTTGGTGGCTGAGCGTGCAAGTGGACTGACTGGCTGGCGGATCATGCCCTTTTGAGGAGACCACTTTCAACACTAGACCAGTCTCTCGCTGGGGCGGATGGAAACCCTCAGGCACCTCACGCTTCTCATCAAGAGAGCGGGCGGCACGCTCTTCTCGTCGTTGCGGATGGATGCGGTCCACAATCTCCCCGACCATCGCGTCGTCCTCGTCGAGGCACAAGAGGCGGATGGCGGCATGAGGAGCAGTTGACTTTCTGTCTCGTCCTGGGTCAGCAAGACAAGGGCGAACCCCTCCCCCCTCCCCCCCCCCCCAAAAAAAAAAGAAAACCAGGTAGCGTTTTGGGTTCTCACCCGGGTTGCAAACGAGGAAGACATCCAACAGCCCAAGCCTTCCCTGAATAAATGCCCGCGGGCTGGAGCAGCTAAGTCTTTGGTCACGGAAATGGGGATGGAGTTTTGTGTCGTTGCAAGCCATTGGGTCAATGGAATAAATGCATGGTAGGACACATTTCCTTCCGTAGATCATGATATAATATCTCTGCTTTTTGCGCATATACAAACTTGTATGGGAGCCTCCCGTTATTCAGAGCCAACGGTCATGGTTACGCACAGTGAGATGTACTGCTCAACCTGCTGAATGTTACACCCTGAAGAGGAAGACTTCTTATGGGATAGACTCCTGTGGGATACCTACGAATCCCACGGGATAAATTTCTACGGGGACTCCTATGCGGTGAATTCCCATGAGATAAACGACATCCCCGCAGTACAACAAGACGTCGGGAAATTCATGGGAGACCTCAAGCCTACTGTCAAGTATAACTGGTAGCTCATTGCAGTCCACAGCTACATCAGCGAATCGGGCAGTGCATAGAAAGAGACTTGATCTGCACTGCAGGCAGACCAGCTGCGGTCGAGAAGGGATCGGCCGGGCCGAGCTTAGCTCGCGCGTCACAAAACCAAACTGCCAAGCGAGCACGCCTCCGCGAGGCTTCAGCCACGAAACGGGGCGATTGGACGGACACTGCTACGAGGCGCGTGCGACCGTTCCGAGGAGAATATCCGTACTCTCGGGGTTCGAACAGCAGCCGAGCAGTAGGACCAAGAACCCCCTTGGAGTCACACCAGACTCCAGGCCCCAAGGACAAGTCCAGGGGAGTCTGACATCAACAGCGACGTTATTGAATTGCGAAGGAATTGTGACCGCAGGCGTGTATGTACCTGATGCCACGGAATGAACAATGAGCTCAGCACCTCGTACTGTGTAGACGAAAGGACCACTATAAGCTGACGTGCTTGGGCCAGGAGCGCGTTACCGGTAATAAGGCAAAGATCACCCAGGACCAAGCCGGGGACGCGCACGCACGCTCGGCTAGGCGGCACCTGAGATCGATTTTGTCCAAGGCGGCCCAGACCGCCTGGGAGGGACCAGGAGCCAACGAGATCAGGGGGGGGGGGGACCTCCTGTGCCCGTACCCATATACACATAAAGGAGAGGCTGAGAGGTTAGACATCCGGGGCGTTGAGCACTTGCACCATCGATTGTTTGGATTGTTTGCGACTCCCCAGGTCCGTTCGCGACGTTGGGAGTTGTTCAAGTGAGACTTGGTGGCTTTGCCGGTTTTCAGCCATCTTCCCCAATTCTCCAACGGACGTTGTGGAGTTGCTTCATCTGCCAGCGGCCGGGGTCTCCCTCGATCGGGGCTGGAATGCGAGCATGGATCGGGTTAATGCCCACGCGGTACTCGGTACTCCGTAAAGTACACGTGTAGTCAAGATGCAATCAAGATTGCTGGTCGGGCAGTAAAGTGCCTGCCCTGAGTTGAATTTGCAAGTGGCCGAGGCCCCAGCCGCGCCGGCGGATTTGTGGGCTCACGACCTGTCTACTTGGAGCAGGTTGAATTAATTGAATTGAGGAATTGAATTAAAGTTGCATGAGTATCCGTGTTGTGCCCTGCAGGGTCTGCTCGAGTGATCGGCAAACGTTCTGTGGGTCGATGGAAGAAAAGAAGAAGACCTTGAATGCGTGCCAGCCAGCCGTGCCCGCACTGCTGGAATCGAGTCCTGTTCGAGGGTTCGTCTCTCGTCTCTCGTCTCTGGTCTCTCGTACCTGGTCGTATTGGGGATCCTGGGACATTGGCTTTAGTAGTGGGTGGGTGTATTATTGACCAGGTGCAGGTGACGTGAGAAGATGAGAGATGGGATGGATGGATTGGTTTTGCTAGATGCAAACGCAAAACTGCAGAGTAGCATACGGACATGGGAGCTGCCAGAGGTGGGGACTAGGGAGGGAGGGGGGTGCCAAGCAGGAAGAGAAAATGCTTAGCTAACAAGGCGAATCGGATGGGGCAGGTCTGGGCAGGCCTGGCAAGCAGGCAAGACGGGCTAAATCCGGCATGGGCTTAGCGAACCACTGATTAAGACTGGGGAGGTAGGGGAGGTTAGGCCCCACCTGCTTCCTTCCCGCCCAATCGTGGCCTTATTGGCCGGGGTGTCGTCACCCACTTGATCACACTTGACCGCCTGTGGCCCAGCGGCCCCCGGGCTGACAGGGGGCGGGAACAGGGACAGCCGTGGCTGGGCCCTCTCTCGATGGTGGAATGGAATGAGTGATGGATGCATGGAATGGGCGGCAGGTACGCCCGTGTTGGTGTGGAGGGCAGGAGGGACTTCAGGGCATTGATCCATCTTCCCTTCCAAGACGAGCCCAGTTCTTGCCAGTGTACTTGCGCCTCTCTTGTTTGTCTTGATCTTTTCTTGTCGTCGTGTCTTAGCCACGCTAATGACCTCCCCCATCACTCGTGTACGACACACATACGATACTCTAATCCCCACCCGACCCAGTCCGTCACTTCCGTCCTCCCTCTCATGAGCAGCTTTCATCAACGACTTCCCCTCCACACCACACCACGCTCGTTACAGCAGACGGTCTATCATCATCCAACCGCCGTCAAGACAAGAAGAATATAAGAGAAAAAGAGAAGACGTACAGCTTTCACTCGCTTCAGCCCGACCACCCCCCAGCCATCCACAACCCAGAGCTCTTCGAATCCAGCTCCAGAGTCCCAACCCAGCCTGCCTAGCCCAGCCCAGCCAAGCAGCCCATCTCATCCATCCCATCATACCGACACCAACCTTGGAATCCACGGATCCGACGGCCTCTCCCGCACAGACTGCATTGATCCATTCCGCCGCAACTTGTTCAAACACAACCAGGGACACCAACAAGACGAAAAGAAACACTATTTGGTCATCCTCGTCATCGTGGTCATCCCATAGTGTGGGTGCCTTCCCGTCTCAATTCTCCTCCAACCCAAACCTCCCCTCGGACTCCACTCGACTTGACTCGACTCGACCCGACGCTTCCTCCCTTTCGAACCGCTGCACACCAGTGCCATACCCGAAGCCCGACGCGACAACAAACCAATACTTCGTCTTCGTCTTCGACTTCGACGTTGACTTCGACTAGACACACCTCCAGAAGGCGCGCACGGTTTACGGGTGCCTCGCCACCGAATAACGTAACTACATGATAATACCGAGAGGCGACGATTGACACGAAGCATTCCAACGTACATACCACTGCATACCATACGCGATATACATTGTTCAAAGACACAACCACGCACTGGTTCCGATACCCATTTTGTTCGGCTGCACGCCACGAGTTGCTGTAGTCAACCGTCCGTCTTGATTGAACCGAATATATGACACCAGACAATATTGTCAACTTTTGTAATATCTAGTCTTCTTCAACCTTCACGATGGGTATGTTGTCCACCTCTTCTAGAGGCTCTGCCTCGCCTCCCTTGGCTCCTCACAACCAACACTTTCCCCCCCCTCCCCCTAGCCTCGACCCCGGACGAAGGGCTCGGCCAGCGTCGTAACGGCCTAGCCGCCTCCGCCTCCAGATCAGACCTCAAAACCTGAATCTGATGATGCACTCGCTGGTCCAACTCTGGTCCACCTGACTGACCTGGCTCTCCCCCCACAGCGCAAACGACCATCGTCCCCTTCTCGACGCTACCGGCCTGCGTGTCGAGCTGCGGCCCCCTCTACGACGTGAACGGTGCCTGTGTGCCCCCAGCCGCACCAACTGCCGACGCCTCAGCCTACGATGCCTGTTTCTGTTCCGATGCCCGCCTCGCCGCATACTCCACCACAACAGCAGGCCCCTGCGATGCCGCCTGCGCCGCAGATCCTTCCGGCCTCTCCAGCCTCACCGACTGGTACAAGGGCCTGTGCGGGAACATCGGCGAGGTAGCCAGCTCCTCCTCCTCCAGCACCGCTGGCAGCTCGGGCAGTTCATCATCCAACACAAATTCAGGCGGTGGCGGCGGTTCTTGGTAAGCGTTTTTCCCCTGGCCCCCACAATAACCGTCATGAATCAATTCACTAATGCACCACCCCAACAGGCTCGACGGCCACTGGCGCTGGGTCGTCTTCATCATCGTCATGGTCCTCGGCATTGCAGGCATCTGGATCGGCGCTGCCTTCTGGAGGCGCTCCTACCTGCGCAAGAGGGACCGCCAGTACGCCCTCGGCAAGAACCTCGCCCAGCGGACGAGCTCCGGCCAGAACCCCTACGGAGGCGGTGTGCCCGGGGGGACGCCCACGCGCTCCGACGGCTCTATGCACCCCGGGCGGCCCGGCGTCTTTATGCCCGCCTCTATTTCCGAAGCCAACGTCTACCAGACCGAGAAGCCGGCCAAGACCAGGGACAAGTGGCGTGTCAGGACTTAGAGCGGAATGGCAAGCAGCAGACAAGGGAAGAAAGGAGGAAACAAGGAAAACAGTAATGACTCAGCCGATTATCTACGACTATTGGGGGGCTCCTCGGGAGGGTAAACAGCTTCTCGAAGAGGCCGCATTTGTTTTCTCTACATGTCATTCCGGACACACGCCTGCATCTGAGAAAGGGTTTCAACAAGCAAGTTGTGTGTTCCGAATGGCCAGACTACTACTGGGTTGGGATACCTCCAAAAAGAAAAGGGCGTGCCGGCGTTTATTGTCATTTGGTTTTTGGTTATTTTTGGAGTGCAGGCAACGAACGACATGTCCGTCCGTCCTGCACCCAGGAGGCGTTTCTACCGTGGGAGGCTGAGGCTACGGCTTTCGGTCTTGACTTTTTGGGATGGGGAACAAGGGAACGAGAGAAGTGGAGGAGGGGGTTATCATAACGAACTCAACAATGTGGTTTGTTATCTCGGCCTTGTTTGTGATGCTCGAGGGGGGAGAAGGCAAAGAGAAGTCTCATCAACACCACCGCGCACACCACTCATCGCCAGAGCACTCCTCACACTACGAATCTCCTAGTCTTGTCTCTACTGGGTACAGGCACCATATCATCTATATACAATCTCAATATCAATATCCTGAACCTGTCCGCCTTCCTCTCAGGGAGATGTGGTGGACAGACGGAACAGGAGGATTTCAGCCTTCACTTGCTTCATGGCCCCCACGCGCCCATTGCACCGCATATGCGGGCATCCAGGGCCAGCTACTTAGCCAGCGTCCGGCCCCTGCATTGATCGTATCGTGACTGTCCTACTGACCGACACCCTCAATCTTAGGCTGTGGGATACGTCCAGTTTGTGAACTGAGGGTGGGGGTTGGGGGGTTAGGGGGGTGGAGTTAGGTCACGATGTGAGCCAAGCCAGACAGGAAGAAATCCGCCGAGTATCATCTATGTGCCAGGTATCTGGGTCCCCTTCTGATTTAGGAAGGGAGCCAGCGAAAGCATACCGGGGGGGAGGGGCTCTCCCTCACATGCGCCGGGGGGGAAAAAAGAGAGAAGCAAGTGAGTTAGTTTCACGAACCACACCCCAAACCGACAGGATGGATTTATAATAGCCAGTTATTAAAGTTAAGCTCCCCGGAATTTGAAATGATGAACCCGGCCGGGTGTTGGTTGTGATTCACCCCTCGCCCTCCCGCCCGCCCACCGGCTCGACATGGCACCCCCAACCCCCCAACTCCAAACCTGGGATGTCCCAGCGGCCACGCTACGATACACACACACACACATGCAATGGGTGCAAAAATGCATGGATCACAGCTCCGCCGCTGAGGGACTTGACTTGACTTGACTGTGATGGCAGCTGGATGGATGGGCGGCCACCCATCCCATCCCGTCTATATTTGCATGAACAAGGCCTCCATGGACTTCCCCTGGGGGCCTGCGCTGCGTGACTACTGTACCCCCGACCCAACCCACAGGGGAACGATTATTTTTGGCGGCCGGCTGGCTGGCTGGCTGGCTTTCATTTGAGGTTTTTTTGTACATACGCGTGGAAAGGAAAGCAAAGGACAGGAAAACGAAGCTAGGAAGGAGGAGGAGGAAGGGGATGGAAGTCCTCTGCAACTCGACGCGTCGGGCGGTATCTTGTGTACGTGCTGTGCGAGACTGACAGACCGCATCTTGGGCTACACCCAGGCCACCCACGCACCACTACACCAGAGAGACCCTCCCTCGATCGAGGATCCATCCAGAACTATCACATCTTTAGCAGCACACATCTTCACACCCCTTTTTATCCAGAATTCCATTCGATATCTATAGGTATGATGATAAGAATGCATACCCTGTCTATGCTATAATTTGAAATGTTTGCTCGTCGCTTGCTTTTTTGCCAGTTCGCCCAGTCTGGGGGCTCAAGTCGTGTACTCATGTGTTTCCTTTCCCGTCATCAGTTCCATCCTTATTTGCTCCCTCCCTCCTCTTGAAAACCCGAACTGCCATAATATCCTTTTCTCGATACTTACTCACTCAGGTTGTTAACCGGCAAGTCAAGTCAGCCCCTGCATATCCAAATGTGCATGTCTCTATGCGCCCGTCCCTCAGGTCGAGATGCTGAGCTTGCTCAGTCCGACGCCGTCCCCGCTCTGGTACTCGGCGGCATCCATGTAGAGGTCAATCAGGCAACTAGCCGACCAGGCTTGGGTAGGGCACTTTTGTGATCTTGTCAGCATTTGCTCCTTAAACACACTCTTAACGTTATATTGTCATGGGCATCTGAACTTACCGAGTCGCCGCAGAACTCCCCATTCTTCTGCGTCAGCTCTGCCAGCCCGGCCCAGGGGCTCTCCTTGATCATCCGCTTGGCCCCCATCAGCCTCTGCGTGACCTGCTGGAACGCCTCGGTGCGGCCCTCTTTGTCTTGAGGGTCCCGGCGAAGAAGGTCGAACTTGAGCAGCGCACGCAGGAAATAGCCCGTGGGCCACAGCCATTCCGGTCCCTGGTGGTAGTTCCTGCCCTTGGACGTCGCAAAATCGGTCGAGTCCTCAGAGTTGATGTAGTACGGCCGGTAGTTGAGGTCAGCAGGATCGAGGGTCGCCATTCCCGTTGGCCCGCGGAGTGCGCCATCCGTGAGCACGAGCGCGTGCAAGGCATGCTCTGGGTCGAAAAGGTCCGGGGCGGCGGTCATGCTGATAGGGTAGTTGGGTCTCAGTTGGTAGTCCTCGTACTCCTTCCCGGACCTGTACAGGTCCTTGTAGATGCCGCGACGGTTGATGACGTTCGGGTTCACATCATACTTGGAGTCCTCCTCTTTCGACAGAGGCACGTAGTAACATCGCTCAAAGTTGGCCTTGATCAAATCCGCCCATTCTTTGAACCCGATCGTTGACTTGTCAGCCTTTGTCACACTGCTGTACTTGAACTTGCCCTTAGCGCTCAGCTCCTGCACCCAGCGCAGAGTGCTGTACAGCAGACCGGTGATCTCGACAGCCGCGCCATCACGAGGAGTACCGGGGACACCCTTGGAACCCGCTCGTTCGGACTCGCCCATCTTGTCCATCCAGGTACCGCAGTTGGACTGGTTGCCGCCAAAGATGAAGCCATTGGCCCAGTCAACCTTTATGTCGATATTAAATCCCGCATCGCTCATTTGTGAGTCGATCTGGGGGCCAGCATTAGCTTCGCGGAAAGACATGCCCTCCGCATGCCGCTGCAGGGCCTCCTGGATAATGTCCTCGATAGTGCTCTCCTCTGAATACGCACGAGGATCCTCAACATCAAACCATGTGTCATCGTATGGAAGGAATCGGCGTTTTGTCTTTGCCTTGAGCAAGTCGAGACCATTTGGTGCCAGTTTGGTGAAATCCTGGATATTCTGCAAAAAGAACCAAATCGAATCGCGAGAGTTGTACCGGGGAGTGTTACCAGAAGCAAGGAGGTTGGGGATCATCCCGTGCTTGAGAACACTGGCAAAAGCAAGGATGTGTTCCTTGGCCTCATCAAATCGTCCTGTGCCGAGTAGAAGGCCTCGAAGGGAGATGAAGACATCACGCCCCCAGCAGCGCGCCCATTCGACGGCGAAATGAGGCAAACCAGCTGCTAGAGAGGGCACCAGGGTCTTGGGATAGAGGGAGCCGGAGTTGACGACCCCGAGCTCTTGTACACTGACCATGGCCAAGCTCTGCAAGAACCACTGTCCCTTCTGCACGTTGTCATTCATCAGGGAGATGCCGCGCTCCCAAGCGGCCATGTACGCAGTCCGTATCAGGAGGGCAAAGTAGCGCGGCAAGAGGAAACTTGGGATCTTGCGAATCGCATCGAATCGCTCCTTGAGCCAAGCGGTTGGCTTCTCCAGACGAGAATACAGCTCAGTCTGGGAGGCACGTTCAAGGCGGCCGATGGTGTAATCCAGAGCCCATTGCCCATCTCGGAGATTTTGGCACAATGGGTGTGCGAGGTTGTTGTCCCGGATCACGTCCTTCAGAATACTCCACCAACCCTGCAGGCCGGCATACACAAGCTTTCCATGACCTGGAATGTCATAGACACCGTCCTTGCCCCCGCTGGCATCACGCTCTTCAGCCTCGCAGCGGTAGAGCAGGAAGTTGAGGTCGATGAGATCCAACTCTCCAAATGCCTCCTTTGCCGCCGACGTGACAAAGGTATCCAGACCAGCTGAGTGCTCAGCAGCGGGGATCCAAGTCTCGAAGAGTGCAATACTGCCAGGAGGGAACTTGTCACGGACCGTGATCGTGGTGTCGTCTCCCTTGACATCAATACGGACACCCGGGAGGTCGATGACGCGGCTGGGCAAACCACGCAGCCATTTCTTGTCCTCAAGAACCTCCTTCTTGGCCTCTTCGCTCGAGTCAACCTCGAGCATCCAGCTTCCCAGGTGTCTTACTTTGGTGCCAGCAAGGTGTACGGGGTTGAAGGCACCGTTGCCGTTCCCGTATCCTGGGAAGGCTGTGTGTGCGATGAGGAAGTATCCCTTGCGCGACTCTGGATGAACACGGTGAACAGTGACGTACTGATCCTCGTGGTGGATGAATGTCTCGTCGTAGTCGTCCTGGCCCATCAACGTGTGGATCTGGTTCAGGAGTTTCTTGACACCCCCGATACCATTCTTGCCGCCTCCAACTTTGATCTCCTTGCCATTGGATGATTCAGACTGGTATAATCTCGTCTCACTGACAAGATCGACGAGTTTGGGGTAGATCTCATCGTAGCCCATGACACTCCCAGTGGCGCTGGCACACATGTTCACAAGCGCAGCGTTGGGCAGAGTGTCCCGAGCGTCGCGCTTTTGAGCGGGTGTCTCGTTGTCGTGAGTGCAGTCCATGAACAACGCCTGCACCGGCACAGGCTTGATACGGCGAATGATCTCCCTTGTCAAGCCCGCATCACCATTTTGCGATGATCCGTTCTGCCCTGTTGGGGAGGTAGGCGACCTGTTGTCGTTCCGGGAGATCTCGTCCACCTCGAAACTGCCAATCGGACGACCCCCATGTCGATGGACCAGACGGCTGAGCTCACTGGTGCTCCAAGCCTGCATCGCCTCACGAATCAGCGAGCTGAGGCCGAGCCTCTTCACGAAGACATAGTCCATCTCTTCGGACCCGGAGAAAAGCTCCGCAACCACATACAGATCTGGGCGGATCCGCCGGGCCTCATCCAGAATATGCTCGGCGACGTGGATCGGAGTGGAGTGGCAGTTGTCAATGCGGAAACCAGCGAAGTACTTGGCCAAGGTGCGTGCGTACTTGGTCATGTGGTCCCAAAGGAAAGGGCTGTCCTCGGGAGCATTGCCATATCGCAGTTTGACACAGTCACCCCAGACAATGACCTCACGACGAAGATATACCCTCGAGTCGGGCCCGGCATTGTCAACAAGCGCGTTGCCACCCCAAACCCAACCGTTGTTGGCTAGCGCCAGATCTTCCTTCTTGTGTTTGGCCGTCTTCTCATTTTCAGGCAATCGGGTGAAGTACGACTCGATCAATGGGCTCTTGGCCCCGATCGGACCCATCTTAGGGCCGTGGTCATCCAGGCGACAGTACTTGATCCTGTTGAAGAGCTGATCCAGGATCACGGCAGACTCGCTGTCATACTCTTGGTAGAAAGAGACATTGATGACATCCAGTCCTGCCGCCAGCTTAGCCCGCGCATCCGTCTTCTTCGCCTCATCTGCTGACTCAAACTTTCCGAGCAGTGCGGTTATATAGGCAGCACCGACTTCTGGCTTGAGCTTCCTCCTGAATCGCGCGCCGAGATGATTCATACCGTCGAGGCCAGCTCGTAGGAACGCTGCTTGTTCCTCGACGGAACCGGTTGGCAGCTTCAGCGAGGCCTCGTCGACCCGCCCCTCGGACCACGCCTTGACACCAGCATCCGCGTCGCGATCAACATCGACGACGTAGTACTCCCAGAGCCGAATCTCACTCAGCACATCCTTGACTGCCCCCATGATCTTCACAAGGTCATCAACCTCCTTGATCTCAGTCGGGAGACCCAGCTTGTCCAGCTTATAGCCCAGATCAAGCAACTTGGTGTCCAGCAGGTAGGCCGACTCCAACCAGGGGGCGGTGGTCAAGTTGTAACCGGCATCGGGGTGTTCCTGCAGCCAGTCGGTGTTGTTGGCTGTGTGGTTGAGGACGATATCCGTCAGGCTCAGCAGGGAGTGCTTCCGCTCCAGGCTCTCGACAAGCTTCTGGACATCCTTCTCGCCGTCAGGGAAGCTCGCAGGGTCCCATGAGAGCTGGTCGTACAGGCTGTACGGCGAGTTTGACTCTCCGCGGACCTGCAGAGGGGTGAAGTGGACCATATTGTAACCCCTCTCGCTGATGCCAGCAAGGTGCTTCTCCCAGTCATGAGGGTACTTGCCCATGAATTTGCTGAGAATCGAGAAGACGGACAGTGCCGGCAAGGGCAGCCGTGAGCCGTCCAGGGTCAAGCGAGGCGCCACATCGATGTAGTAGAGGGGGGTCTTCTGCTGCTCGGCTTCCCCAGCAGAGACATGCTTGAGCTCGGTGGACAGCTTCGGGAGAGCTGCATAGGTGATGTAGTAGGTGTAGGGGCCGGGCTGGTAGATGGGAATAGAGATCTCTATGTCGCGAGTGAAATTGGGAACCAGCCTGGTGCAATTGGAAGACGAGTCAGTCAGCGAGAGGTCAATTGAGCGCGGGGGTAGCTCATGGAGCTGTGTGACGGCTGCTGGAGTGCGGTCATGACATACGGGAACTCGCTGAACTTGTGACGCTGGAAGTCGTGACCCTGCTCGGGTATGTTGACCCACAGGCTGCCATGGCGACATATGCTGGAGGTGCCCTCGATTGTGAATCGGATGGTGACGGGGTCGTGTGTCTTTGGCGCAATATAGACATACTGGCCGGCCACGTCGGGCGAGCCGTCGTCGTTGAGGGGCAGCAGGTGAACCTCGTTAGACACCATGGTTCTTGGGATCATGTTGTCAGGACGGAGAGCTGCCCCGCGCAGAGCTGGGCAGCAGGAAGTAGGGGGGATGCGCGCATGCACCCACACGTGTTTGGAGAGGAGGGGCAGGCCTGGCTTGCTGGCAAGTGGCCCAGCCAGGCAGGTGGACGAGGGGTTGGTCGGGGGATCGGCGATTAACAGCAGCAGGCTGGAGCTGCAGCTGGGGCTGGAGCTGGAGCTGTGGCTAGCTGGGGTTAATATGGAGAGTTTGGACTTAAGGAGAATGGCGAACAGAAGACCGTACAGCTGCAGAGGAACCGTGCAGGGCAAACCCAATTCAGGACTGAAGGTTCAGGAGAGGAAATAGGACAGGAACAAAGAGTTTAGAGACGAGGGGAAGAAGAAAAAACCAAGATCTAAAATGGTAAGAGACAACAACAATGCTGTCAGCGAAGGGGGGAGGTAATAGACCTGCAGGCGGGAGCTAGAGGAGGATGATGCCGGGCTGTACCTCGTACCTACCTTTCCCAGTAGGTAATGGTGGTAGCAGTGGTCAGGTAGCGCAGTCCAATGTCGGAATTACACTGCATGGACAAGGAAAAGAAGACTACTGTGGTACATGAGGGAAAACCGGCAGAGCTAAGGCAGGTAACCAGCTCATGGATCTCGACGCCCTTCCAAGCTTCCTTCCATCCCGCTGCAGAGGACCTGGCCTGCCATGCATCCGTCTAAGCAAGTGCAGCAAGCTCCTTAGGCATGAAGTACCAGCTCAAGCTCCATCCAGCCCCAAGCTCCAGGTACTAGTGCACTTACTGGTACTCGGGTACATCGTGATGATGGCTATGGAGTGATGAAACCAAGGTCAGGCCGGTTCAGGCCGGTCCAAGCCATGGGCCCAGCAGATCAACTGGGGACTAGGGGGGCCCGTGGGGGTGGCCAGCCTGATTCTTCATCACGGCGAGACTTGTTCTGGCTGTCAGCAAAAAGAAAAGTCACGGATATCTCGGTGGTTTGGTGAGACGGGATCGAGATGGCGGCGGCCTGCCATGACTCCCACATCGCATGATGGAACCCCCCGGGCTCCCCGAGATAGATGCCTGTGGTCCTTGGGAACAGAGACAGAGAGAGATATCTCCCGCCGCACCATCGTAAGGAGCAAGCATCCATCACAGTCGAGATCGACGATTGCCTCAGCGTTCCTGAATCAGACACTCTGCTGATTGGGGAGGATGAAGAAAAAAAGAAAAGAAGCAGGCGGACTTCGACTCCCAAAGAAACCCACGCTAGGGTGGGAGCTAACGTGCGCGTGCAAGGCCAGTGCAACACCAGAACCATGCCTAGCGGCGCGGGAACAACTTCTTGGGATGGCTGCTGCGCGGCGCTACTGCGTGGACATGCGGTGAGATGATGGGCTTCTTGGGTGCTCTGTGTGTTTGTTGGGAGCAGGTGCAGTTGCAGGGCAGGGCACAGCCTGCAGGAGTGTTTCGGTGCCGCGATAGGAACAGGAAAGGCTCCTTCAGCCGCCCAAGTGGCCTGCCCAACTCTGTGCCACACCATTTGGAGGGCCAGAGACATTTCCGACAGGCACGGTATGTTTGGCAACCATATTTGGCCAGCTCTGGTTGCGGAAATATCCTGGAAACCTGGCAGGTTTTCTTGGGGATGCAAATCTCACAATTCCCCATGTGCGACTGCCCAAGACGTCATCACCCCGAGCCGCGACAGCTGTCATGGCCCCACCCCAGGCCCCGGAGCTCCAGCTCCTTCATTCGACAAGGATCTTCGCGGAACGGCCCAGCCTTTGGGTGGGACCACACCAGCCAGTGAGGGCCAGGGCTGCCAGGTGGCTCGCTTCATACGAGCGATTAATCGGCATTGGAGGCAGACAGGAGCGTCAAGAACCATCGAGGCGGTTCCGCACAGGTTGCATGGGCAAAGTCGAGGTGGAGCAGCATGCATCATGTTATTTCTAGCCGCCCTCCCACGATATTTACGTCGCTTTCCGACAGCTGCTTCCTAATCACATCAACGGCGTTCCTGTTCTCTTCTTGGATGAAATCTTCCGTCTCGGCCCTCAGCTGGTCAAAGTCTTCCAGTATGCCCGTCCGGAGGTCATCCACTTCCAGCCACACCCGCTCGTCCACGTGCCGGTCCATGTCTTGCATCTCGTCTTCGAGCCTGTCTAGCCTCTCCTCGTACTTCTTCTCTTGCTCCGTCAGTCGCTGGTCCACCCATGCTTTCATGCGGGTCTCCATCTGTCCCAGCTGCTCCGCAAAGATTTTGCTGCAAATTCTCTCAATGACCCCAACCTCTACGCTTTCGGTGGCGGAACCGCTGAGCTTTCGCTTCTTGGAACTGGAGGTAGACCCGGACTCTGAATGTGCATTAGTACAAGCGCACTCATGGATGGAGACGAGTCCGTCTTACCTTGGCCTGGAGGCACTATTGGCGGCGGCGGCGGCGGACCCTCGAGCTCTTCGTATGATGGAAGGCCCTCGATTTTATCTCCTTTCCGGGGAGCAAGCAGCTCAGAGCTGATGATCCTGCCATCTTGGCCTTCGTAAATACCACCACCGCCTTCCGTAGCCGGTTCTCCAGAGTGTAGCTCATGGCGGCACAATGAGTCACAGAGCCAGTCCAGCTGGGCCTTGTCCAACGCGGTATCTGGGACGTGTAGGCTGAGAGACGTTTGTTGGGCAAGGATTTGAGCAGAGTCCAGCACGGCACCGTGGACCTTGTTGTTCGGACGTAGAGGCCAGTCGCGCGCCGCGAGGTCAGCCGCACTGGTCAGTTCCAGCCGCAGGCACAAAAGCTTGTGGCACTGGAGCCGTTTGGACTCTGTAGGCAGCTCGCTAGAGTCGAGGGCAGCCGAGTGGATTCTCTCGGGTGGGATGTACAGGCAGAGACTCGTCTTCCCAGGCACGGGTTTGCGGAGCTCGAGCTGGATTCGGATCTTGAGCAGGGCAGTCTTGGAGGTGCGGTCGAGGTCGACTGTAAGGGTCACGGGATTGGAGCCGGAGTCGCTCAGATAGCACGGCTGACCATCCTGCCCAGCCCATTCCACCACAGCAGCCACTGGAGTCGCCGTCTCGGGGGCATCGGCCGGTGCTGGCGGAGAGGTGGACATGGCGGTGTCTTGGGCGTCGTCCCTATAAGCACATCAGCAGGCAACAATCAGTCATTCAGCGAGGTCGACAGTGAGATCCCTGCGTCAGGCCCGTGGGCTGACACCAGCAGAGGACCCCAGTCTCCCAGGCGACGAAGCGGTCCCGACTCGACAAGCTGGGAGGTCGTATCAAGAACCAAACGGCACAAGCAGGCTGTCGCAGTTCGCCAACCGGCAGCACTTGGGAAGCCCCTTCCTATCGCCCCAGAGTCACACCCTGGTCGGTATAGGTGCAAGAATCGCGAGACGCCCGCAACACAGGCAGCTTTCCCAGGGCCCCGCCCACGCCCAGAAATCGTGTGACCTCTGTAGCTTGGCTAATGGGGGCGGACCACGAACAGTCGTCAAGTGCTACCCCGATGTGCGATGGGGTATTTGACGTTTGGATTGACGCGACGCGCAGCTGGAGGGGAGGAACGGGGGAGGAGGGCATGCGACGAGAGGTAGTAGGTGGGAGGAGGTGAGGTGCGTGTGCGAGGAGAGGAAGGGTCCAGATCCAGTTGACCTTTGCGAGGTCAAGGAGTCTGTCTGGTTTGTGGATGGTGGAGGGTGGATGGTGGAGGGTGGATGGTGGAGGCGGCTGGCCAGCGACCTGATAATGATAAGTGCTGGATGCGCTTGGGAGGAGGTGAATGAGCTGTGTTAGCTGTGCAGTCACCAGAAAACGTGACTGGCAGGTTTGTTGGCCCGTGCGCCTGCTACCGAAACTGGGTGGCTGGGGAACAGGAACGAGTCCACCCAAGACGATTGGAAGAGCTTGCTTATGTAATCAAATCGGGACGTGGGTACGTGGGTACATGAGTACATGGGCACATGGGCACATGGGCACATGGGCTTGGGGCAGGTAACTCAGACACATATCGCACCTGATTTCATCAATATTCACTCCTGTGAGTGCGTCTAGCTCTCAAGTTGTTGATTCAGCGGAGAGGGTCGCCTGCGGTGCGTTCTTGCTACAGTTCAATTCACCAGAGTTGTCTCAACGCACGTGCGTGGTGGACTGGCCCGTCGATAATGCTCTAAGCTAGGTTGGACAGAGAAGATCCGGATGTTTCTCTAGAAGCATTTGGCTGATTTTCATTATTTTTCCTATCTCAGAGGGAAGAACGATCACTTGCCTGTGCAGCTAGCTCAGGGTCACGACACGCTCTGCTGGCCCCCTCAGGCTGCACAGTGTGGCTGCTCAAGGATACCATTGTTTTATTTCTCTCCACTGGACTAAATCTCCCCTATTTGCCAGAGCTGTTTCCAAGGTTCCCGCTCTCCATTTAGCACTTTACCTCATACTGGGCCAGAAGCTGTCATTTCGTCTTACCAGAAAGTCGGGCGGATATAAGGGGCTGTACCTTCACAATCGAGTATGTAAATGTGAATGTTGTGTTTGGTAAACATGTCCCACTGTATTCTAAGTTATTCTTCCCGCGGACGAAATTTGAAGCTTTGCTTAGCCCCTTGTGTGATACGAAAAGGTTGCTTTCCAAGGTTGATGACAAATTATCCGGACTCAGGCCTTGCTGTGGGAAACCCGGTTACCGAATCTCGCATGCCAACAGCGTCCTTCGAGCCTCAAGTCCAGATAAATCTTGCAAAATCGTACCATGGAACTAGTAGTCTATAGCGTGCGGGCCTTGTCCCTGTATGCCCAAGTACCTAGGTACTTAGGTACATACAGCAAGGAGGGATTCACTCCCCCGATAGATCCCGTACCTATTTCCAAAGCAGCTGTGGGTCCAATTCCATGTTGGTAGTAAGATTTCACAAGTTTTTCGTCCGCTTGGCCGCTCCAGATCCTTCGCCTGTTGCGTTTTCCGCATAGGTGCCAGTGCTTATGGTTCATTCCGTTCATAAGTTGCTAAGGCGGCGCACGGCCATGGGTAGTGTGAGAACACGATACGAATTTGAGGTCCAGATCGTCACAAGTATTTAGCCTGTTATACGCCAGTATCGTTGTGAACTCGGAGCTTAGACCTTAGACTTTCGAGGACTCTTCATAGATATCACCACAAGAGCGGTACCATCATCACGGTCCGCGGCCGCATTACCTAGGTAACCATGTCCAACAAGCCAGCAATCATTATCATCTCTGGAGCTTTCTCGACTCCCAAGAGCTATGGAAAGCTTGCCGCTGCGCTCGAGTCAGACGGCTACGAGGTCCACGTCCCTCGAATTCCCACCAACAGCGAAAGCCGTCCACCAACCGCAGGCCTAGCGGAAGACACGGCTTTTATACGCAGCTACGTCGAGAGTCTTGTCATTGCAGGGCGCAAGGTCGTAGCCATTGGCCATTCATGGGGCGGTCAACTCATGAGCAACGCGTTGTGTGGACTTGGCCTCGAGGCTCGCTCTACCCAAGGCCTGGACGGCGGCGTCAGCGCCCTGATCTACATGGCAGCCTTCGCCCTGCCAAAGGGAACGTCTACCTTTGGAAGGCTTAGTGAATTTGGCGCTACGGCGGATGATGCGCACCTCTTATTTGATAAGGCCGACGATGAATCGATTGTTCTCAGGGACTCCAAACATGAAGCGTTCTTGGGTCTTAGGGAGCCTGGAATTGAAGAGTCCGAGATAGAGGCGTATGTTGAGACTTCAAGCCGCTGGAATGGAAAGGCTATGACACAACTTCTGGAGAATGAGGCGTGGAGAGAGATCCCGGTTACCTATATCCACACCACGAAGGACGCGGCTGTCCCTTATGCTGTACAGCAAAGCATGATCGAGACCTTGGAAAAGGCAGGCCGCCATGTCCGCACCTTCACGCTTGAGACTGCTCACTCTCCCCATTTTACTGCCACAAACGGGGTAGTTGACGCCATCAACAAGACAATTTCGTCTGATGGTCCAGCTTAAGCTAAGAATTGGTTGATGAGAGATGTGATCTCGCGGGTTGGGAAGCCTGTAATTTGTACCCGCGTAACTAGAGTTTGTTGCTTCAACATGTGTTACTATTTCCGCTATGTACCTTTGCTAGCAGTTCGGTCGCGTGCCAATAAACACAACTCATATGTGCATCTCAGTTGCCACGATGCTCTTATTTCCAGTGACGCTGTATCCCCAAGCTGTTGTTCCGTTGGCATATAAGAGGTGACAAGGAAACTGGTATCAGTTTCGCTGCTCGCCTGCTAACTGAGGACCGTCTGCCGGTCATGTGAATTTAAGCTACCCTAGCTCTCTACAAAATCACGACCACTTTCCGCAGAAGCCCACGGAAACTTGGAAAAAATATTTGGTTGTGAAGTAGCTCGATTCACCGACGCAAGGCCCACCACGCAAGGGTGTTGCTGATTGTTGATATAACGAAACGACGGGATTCGAGGCCTTGATTCTTACAACCCCGGGGCGGATTAGTTCAGAATTCTTGACGAGTTGAATGCTTAGATCCGTATGCGATGCCGGGATGTATTTGTCGATGACTCGGAGTTCTGCTGGACGGCAAACCTGAAATATTCGTGCTGACATGGATCGACAGCGCTCAAATCGAGCCTGTCGAGGAGGAGAGATGAGAAAGTGTCCAGTCAGGTATCCCCCAGGCAACGACTTCAAATTATCGTGTAAAAGCCCAGGTCACCCAACATGGAGATTCTGAAAAGCAAAAGCTAATTAGAACTTAGCTCATTTCAGCCTGCCTGGGCACGCAACATAGCCAGGATTCCCTTATTGAAGCTCAATTCTCTCATCAAATGGGTTCCCACCAACAGACTCTGCTCCACTCTCCTCTTCATGGTCGCGTCAATGGTCCTCTATGGGCATGCGATCGAGGCCAGCCCGGCCAGCCTCTCCGCTCGCTCGGCGCAATGGGCGCCCGGATCCAGGCTTGTGCAACCCGGACTGCGAGTCCATGTGCACCAAGTTCACGGGGCAAACGCTCATAATCGACGGCACGGCCAATTCCCAACTGTATCCATCCATCACGCTTGCCGTGCAGCACGATGGCGAGGAGGCCTGTCCGATGGAGAGGCAAGAGTGTGGCCTGGGCACCTGCTGGCGACTTCCACTACACCTCAAACTGCAACGAGAGGTGAAGCTTCTTCCTTTCCAGCCAGGCCATGGAGGGCCCTTGAGATTTCGGTCCGCAAGGTCTGCCTTATATATTCCCGATGCGTGGCCTCAGCTTGGTTATGTGCATGGATGAGATTGAGGGCGAGGCTTAGCAATGCGGAGGTGCGTAATATTCCTCGACGAACGATAGAGACATATCAGCGGACACCATTCAATGTGACAGGGGGCAACAACCCTATGACGTGTCTCGGAACTGTGTGGTTCACATGGAGCGACACTTTTCCACTGCAGAGAAGACTTGCGAGTTGTCACAGGGACTCCATGTAGATTTTATGAACATACTGGGAGCACTCAAATTGGTACGAGTGGTATTTGTTAGTTTTGAGACAGCCTCTGAGCGCTGTCGCCAAATAAATGCTTCTTGGAGTTTACAGGCACAAACCAGAAGGGTAACACTACAGCTACCTAGGTATCTAGGTATGTTCGCACGAAAGACTGACTGCCTCAGGCCGCTGAATTACGTACCAGGATCACATACGAGTACACTCGAAGGTTTTTTAAGTGACGAAGTTGTTAAAATTAGGAGCCTAGGTACAGGGTTTTCCTAGAAAGAATCTTACCTTCATAGCTTATACTTAAATAGTACTAGTGATATAAACCCTACTCTATTTAAGTTTTTATAAAAATATAAATATAAATATTTATATTTAATAAAAAATTAATAATAATAATAAATAATATTAAAATAATAAATAAATAATAATATAATTAAATAAGAAAAATATTAATTTAAATTTAAAATAAAGTATTTAAATTTAGTAATAGAGTATACGCGAAAATCTTATGTATTATTATATTATAGAAACTCGGTCTTTATGGCAGGTACGAAGGCGTATAAGCAACATTGGAGCCAACTGGAATCTGACCTTGTCATCAGGATTAGTCGGCAGGTTTTTGGACCTGAGGCTGGGGCCTCCGGCCCAGCCGCCTGCAACTAGAACTAGCAACCGACCAACCCAATACACCTAACAATTTATTTGAAATTTACCTCTTCCCCTTGTTTATCTGCCACAGTCTTCGTCCAAACTCGGCCAGCCTTATCAGAATTATTCGAAACTCTAACGAGTCAAGCGAACGTAGTATCATTAACGTCATTAGTACTACTACTGCTACTTCCCAGAGCTGTCTTGACGTTGTGAGATGGACTCCTGAAGTGCCACACCACACCACAGACGCCCCGGCCACAAAAAAGATCACAATCAATTCGAAGTCGCCTCAACTTGGAATCTCAAGTACTAGCACTTATGCACCCGTACCGTCATACGCTGCAAGTCTGGCATAGTCCCGCCTTTTAGCCAGAGCGATCTTATGAGAATAGGTGGTTTTGCTTCTATTCCGTATATATCCGAGGACATACATGGCACCTTTATACTATAGTAAGCACTCAAGACCTAGTACTTAGAAAAAATACTATATTAAAATAATAGTTAAAATACTATAAGTGCTTATAGCCTTAACCTTATAATATATAGATAAGGTTAAAGGGTATTATTTTAATAATAATATTAATTAGAATATTATAAAAGGAGTTATTCGGTAAAACTAGATTTTAAGATAGTTACTATATAAATAAATTCTATAATAAAAAAGTCCTAGTTAAAAAACTTAGCTCTATACATATATATATATATAATTTTAAAATAATATAATTTAAGGATTATAATAAGCCTATAATTAAGTAAGTACTATAACCCTTATTTAAATATATAGTTATTAATTTTAAAAAATAATTAAAATAAAAAAATAATTTATAATATCCTACTCTTAAAACTTCTATAATAAGACCTTAAAACTCTTAAAAAGAATCCTAAAAGTAATTTATCAGAAAATAAAAGAAGAATATAATAAACTTATTCTCCTCCAAGTCTATACTCTTATCACTAACAACAAGCAACTCCTCCTCAATATAAAAAAACATAATAAAAATAAAGAAAAGGAAGTATTTAAAGTTTCTCTACAAGAGGACCATAAGGATATATACAAAGCCGTGGAAAACTTTATACGTAAGCTCTAGATTAAGAAAGAAATAAGCAACTGAATAGAAAGACAGTTATACAGTGTAAAGGAAAAATACAGTGTGGCCGAAGCCTTATGAGAATAGATGAGCAGATTAATGGCGTACCAAAATAATGATAAACCAAGCCAAATGTACTGAGTGCGGGCTTACCGGCTCAAAATAAGTCCGCATGTGCCTAGGTAGTCAGTCTGGGCTAAGCCTTGTCACACAATGCTCTATATATATACCTGATACGAACTGAATCATGCCCGACCCCAGTCGCGCGCGGTGCAGCTTCCATGGGTCAAACGCATCGAGGAATTCTTATACAAAAGGGATACTCTGGAGGTCACTTCATGAAGGACAAATGATCATTGCTCTAAGTTGCGCGCAAAATTACAGCCGCCAAGAACAAAAATGCTTTCCACCACCTTTTTCACCCTTCTCGCCGCTGGATATGGCGCCTTTGCGTAAGTGTGGGACGTGATCGGTCATGCAATTCATGGCAACCAAGGAAATAGACATAATTCTAACGAGGAGAATCATACGCAGACAAACACCGACAAACCCAGACATACCGTCCGAATCGTCGGTCATTGTAATCACACCCAAGGAGCCAGGCACGGGCTTCTTCTGCCGGGCGGCAGACGGCACCAACATTGAAAACTCACCGGGAGTCTGCGCCATGTTGATCGGCACAGTATTCGATAGATTCGACGGGGCAAGTTCCAAGTCAAAGTTGCAACATGAAGTGGTTCCAGAAAAGCATAGCTGACATGATCTCGTACACATAGTGTTGCTTAAATGTCTCGGTGGCGGGCTTGGAGGACGCCTACAGGAAAGGCTGCGCCGATAATGGGGGTTCTGTTAGCGAAAATGCCCCAGGCTCGTGTGATTTGGCGGAATAAGACACAAGTACAGACGATGCCCTGATTGTAAGGCTTGGTGACCTCTTCGAAGAGAGTGTTCATGTTTGGCTGATGACCACATGTGGTTATCCGGCTGCGGTGGATTCCGAGCGACACCACTGTGAAAAATTGTGTGCACTCTTCCATTTGTCATGACAAAATACTTGTTGCTCTGCGGTGTCAATTTGGTTTTCAAATGCAGTTTATCCTAGCAGAGCACAGCAGAGTAAAATATGGGACTTTGCTGAATTTTAGGGATGCTGCATTCAAATCAGGAGATCGGATATTCACACCGATAAAAACGATTTTTTAAAGTTTTTAAAGTTATAAATATTAATAAATGTATATTAATACTTTTATTAGAGTTTATATTTTAAGTATATTTTTTAATATATAAAAAAGCAAAGTTATTTAAAATTATATTAATACTTTTATTTAAAGAACGGAGATTTATAAAACGAAAAACGGAGAATTTAAAGGAAATTTTAAAGGTTATATATTATTTATTATTAGTTAATAAATATCCTATTTTAAAAGTACGCTTAATATTAATTATTTTTAAATTTTTAAATTTATTTAAATATAAAAATTAATTTTATTTATAATATTTTTATAACTATTTAAATAGTAGAGCTATAATTTTAAAAATAAAATTATTAAATAACTTACGTTTTATATTATATTCTAAGATAACAATTAAATCGCTGCCCTCGAATTACATAGTTACTTTCGCAGTAACAAATCCGCAAGAATACTGCCGTAGATCAACCATGTGCTTCCCTTTCATAATCCTTTCCTCGGCTGCGGTGCTCACCCAGTCCATCTACTTTTGCGGCGTCGCCGACGAATCCCAAGGAAGCCGCGTTCAAAAGAGCCTCAAATCTCTTAAATATGTCGGATCCTGAGCCAAGAGCAGGGAAATCTTCCGTGAGTCAAAGGTAGGACAGCAGGATGCCCAACCTGGAGCTGAATTCCACAGGAAGAAGGCTCCGGTCTCTGTGTTGCACAGCGTAGAGCCTGCTGCTGAGGATCAAAAAATTCAGAAACCTGGCGAATGAGGCGAGGGGGCACATGCTGTGGGGGTTGCCAACTAACTCGGCTGCGTGTGCGACGTGTGTAAGCGTACTGCGCATCTGCCTATATGCGTCCTTTTGAAATCCCTCTGACCTCCCAACCAAATTGTGCCCTATGCCGATCGAGCCTCTCTTGGTACCGCACCCAAGTCAAGCTCAGTCCACGAACGGGTGTCAGCGTCCAGATGCGGACTCGCCGCCACCAATACCATGACCACGTACACTTCCCGGCGTAGGATAGCATATTTTTGTTGCATGTGCTGCTGATTCAGAGTCACCCATATTAATTTGTAGCTCACGAATAAGTGTCTGTCATATCTGATACCTGTGCCTCTCAACCACACAAAGCAACTTTAGAATTTCTCCTCGGGACCGAGCTCCCATCATCTCAGAACCTTGGAACCATGGAAGCATTGCTGACCAGCCGCCAATCGGGATCAGCGGTGCTCCAGTGACATTCGCAGGACCGTGTCGAGTGGCGATTGGCCTGGGGCTCTTGCCCAAGCCTCCACATCATTTCCCATTTCATCTGCGCACATTCGTTGGACGACGACCTATCAATCCGACAGAGGCACGGCTCCGCATTGCCTTTTACTCTTCTACCACTCGAGTCACTTACACTCTGGGCACCGCTCTGTTTTAGAAGCTACTTTCGTGTGTTGTTTATGTTGTTCGAGCTCGTTTCAAATGTTCTGCCTCATATTCCACTAACACGTGCTTGTCAGCCTACCCATGACGACCAGGAGCTTTTCTTCGAAACCAGCTCTGCGGTCTGTGTACCAACCACCACGGCTGGCCCAACTCACAAGATGCCATCCGGCTCGCGGGTGCGAGGGGATCCCCAGCTAATCCATGTCGCCACGCCTGTCGCCGTGCTAGTCACCGCTTTTGTTGGTGTTCGCTTCTCCTTGCGATATTTCCGGCGCACAGGCTTCTGGCTCGACGACTGGTTCATTCTCGCCTCACTGATCTTAGTGTGGGGCATGTATACTGTGTCTGTCCTGAGCGTGGAAATAGGAGGAGTTGGGACGCCCTTTGAAGTGAACCGAGATGCTGACCCATCAATGGCCTGGCTGGGAAACTTCCTCAAGGTATGCAAGGACGCGAGCAATTTGCTTAACATCCAAGGGCACCACGGAGAACAGGTCACAATGACTGCTAACAAAGCGCCACACACTTAGCTCCTATACGCCGGCCAGATCATCTACGCAAGCACGATTCTGACAGCCAAGCTCAGCATCCTTGCGCTCTACTGGCGGCTGTTCCCGACCGCATTCATGAAGCGTGGCTGCGTCGTCCTCGCCGCGTTGACGGGCATGTGGGCGGCGGCCGGCGTGTTCGTCGACATCTTCCAGTGCACGCCGATGAGCAAGGCGTTCGACCCATCCATAGAAAGTGAGGGCGAGTGCATATCCCAGACAGGCTACTGCCTCGGCATGATCATCCCCAACATCCTGATCGACATCATGATCCTGTCCCTGCCGACCTTCGAGGTCGCAAAGCTGCACCTGCCGCGGAGCCAGAGAATCGCGCTGGGCAGCGTGTTCCTCCTCGGCGCCGGAGTCTGCGCCGCCAGCGGCGTGAGGATGTACTACCACCTAGAGCTGGTGAGGGCCGGGGCGACCGGGGACCTGGATCTTGCCAGTGCGTTTATCTTCCTTGCATATATTTCTCCTCTGCCCCCCTCAACCGATTTCATGCCGAGTCCAACAAGTGAATCCAATGCTAACGACCACCCCGCGGCTGCCAGTGAGCATATTCTACCCCCAGCTGTGGATGACCCTCGAGCCCGACATGGCCATCATCTGCGCCTGCCTCCCGGTGATGCGGCCGCTGGTAACGATGCTCCTGGCCTCGCCGCTCTACCGCTCCCTCGCATCGTACCTCAGCAGCGCCGGCAGCGGCAGCGGCAGCGGCAGCAGCGCCAGAAACAGCAAGCGCCGCGCCGCGTCAAACACGATCGGCGGGTCATCGATGGCCCTGAGCAGCACGGCTCGCCGCGAGGGGATGGCGAGGAGCGACAACCGGGCGAGCACATTTCGCGCCTCAGGGTACGAGCTGTCGTCGTTTGACTCGCTGGAGTATCTTCAGGACGAGGACGTCGAGGCCGGGCGGGATGGGCGGGATGGCAGGGGGTGGAGGCCCTCGCAGGGGGATAATGGTATCGGATGTCAGACGCAGGTCAGCAGGAGCCGGAGTGTAGGGCCTGATGAGGTACCGCTGGGGGCCATCTCGGTCAAGACTGTTGTGGACTTTCGTGAGACGACCTGTAGCTCTGACGCAAGGAGCGGATTGAGGGAGGCCTAGTTATTTGATGTTTGGACATCTGCTGGTTGCAGGCAATAATTACTTGTCATTGGTCCCACATCGATATCCTTTAATTTTGTGCCATTCACAGTCACACGGGTGCCTCTTTCACGAGCTTTAGTAACTACTTTTCAAGATTAGCAGTTTGAATAGGTCAAATCGGATCATCTCAACTGTGCTTCATCCCGAGGTCCTAACCTAGTTTTCAGTCGTCACTTCCTGAGGTCCTAGTAAGAAACAAATGGTCGAAAGAATCCACTGAAAAGGGACACGCAATACCCATAGGCAAGTGAACGCAGATCCCAAAAGCATGATGAGCTTCTACTGCCATATAGACTGACGTCGTGGACCACGAGAGCTGACCCGGGATCTGGGCAGAAGCCAGCCGGCGGCACGCAGGAACCCCTTATTGGGGTGAGTGCTTATTGCTCCTGCCCGTCTCAGACCTTCCCCTCTCCGTACAAATCGAAGCTCATAGCAGAGAATGACGAGTTGGAACAGAGCTGGCCCGTCTCATGCAGTGTTGTCCCTATAGTGTTGTCTGAATACTGCCGCCGTACCGCACGCCGCGGCGGTTTACGCACAGGGCTGCGGCGATAACGGGGGTGCGATGGCGGAGAGGGAGCGGGAGAGGTGAAAGCTGGTGATGGGATTGGGTGGGGGGGAAGAAAGAATAGAAAAGATCGTTGAATCTGAAACGACGTCGTGTTGGTCATGTGTATTAACTTACATACTTAAGTAGATTACACAAAACCGAGGGCCTTGGAGCAGAGAAACCCCAACATGAACTACCTACCTGTCGAGAGCATAAGAGGAAGAACATTGATGGCCGCATGGCCCCCCATCATCTCAAACACCACACCCACCCCGTTGACCCTGGGCAGTTATCATGACATGGTGAACCAACAAGCAAGCCCCCTCATGATGAAACACAAAAAAAAAGACACAGGTACAAACCCACCTGCGTCTCACCAACACCACATCCACGTGCAGGCCGGCCGGTAAATGCAAGCACGTACGACAAAGTTTCCCTCCCGATGTCCCGCCTGCCGGCCGGGGGGGGATGGATCCTCGGAGCGACCCGTCGTCCCGCCCGTTCCGCCCGCTGCGGCGATCCGGGGTACTGTACGTACATGGAATGATTGCATGTGCTTGGTTACCACCCACCTAACCCACACTCGTCCATCACAAGGGGGATAAACGAAAAAAAAAAAAAAAAAAGGGAAAAAAAAAAAAGGGGAAAAAAAAAAAGGGAAAAAAAAAAAAAGGGAAAAAAAAAAAAAAAGGGAAAAAAAAAAAAAGGGAAAAAAAAAAAAAGGGAAAAAAAAAAGGAAAAATGAAAAAAAGAAAAAACGGGGCTGTCATCATCATCACGTCGGAAACAGGGGATAATCGGTGATGGTGGCCCCAAGAGAGGAAAGGAGAAGGGGTAAACAGGTGTCGCGTGCTATCTATCCGCACTGATTATTAGTCAGGCAGGTCTCTTGCCTGCCCCGCATCTTTCTTACGTCTCACTGTTTTGCCGCTCCCCTTTTCCAACTTCACATGTCCGTCACCTGCAACAATGCCACTACTTACCTGGTCGTGCCTCGATATTTCGTGACTGAGGTCAGCATCATGGCTATCCCCCCCTCCCCACCCACGGGGGAGTATCACATGATAAGAGCTTCGTACTCAAGTTGGACACCACCGCCACTACCACCCCGCGTTTAGAAGGACACCTGCTCAGGGATGTTGGATAATTCTCTATTCAGGCTCACTTGGGCCAGTTCCGTCTCTGTTTATGAACTTGTGTTTTTTTTTCTTTCATGCTTTGGATACATCAATCCTTTCTAAACTTTCTCTACTTCTAGCAGCACCGCGGATCCATCCCCAATACCGATCCAACTGCTCGTTTCTTTCTTCCTCGCATCTCCTACTTCTGCGAACATACTCAATTTTTCAGAGTTATATTCTCCTTCCTCTCGGCCATCCCATGTTCGGGTGTCGGCCGTCTAGCGTGAATGGTGAAAGGGGGTAGAGAAGGGGACTATAGCAGGCAGCGGGTAAACTGGTCGCCACCTTCTTCATCCCCTCGGCAAAGGAACCGACCCCGTCGTATCGAAGCGAAAAGATGAAGCTGAATTCGGAACTCCAATCGAGACTCCTTCCCAGTCACCTGGGGCCCTTCTATTGCTGTCGGCCTCAGCCATCGTCGTGGCCAGCCCGCTCGAGACTTAATTGGCCGGGGCCAGCTTCGTGGGCTTCTCGCCGAGGCCGTTCCTGTTGCGGAAGAACATGACGTGCTTGCCAGGGCCCTCGGCCTCTGCGCAGGGCTCGACCCACTGGCACATACGGGCGCTCTTGTACATGGCCTTGATGAAGCCGATGGGGCCGTCGGCGACGTCGGCGCGGTAGTGGCGGCCCATGACGGGCTTGATGGCCTCGGTGGCCTCGTCGGCGTTGTAGAAGGGGATGGTGCTGACATAGTGGTGCAGGACGTGGGTCTCGATGATGCCGTGCAGCAGGTGGCGGCCGATGAAGCCGAACTCGCGGTCGATGGTTGCGGCGGCGCCCTTGACAAAGGTCCACTCCTCACCGGTGTAGTGGGGAAGGGAGGGGTCGGTGTGCTGCAGGAAGGTGATGGCAACTGTCAAGAGGACGAGGGTTAGCGTTTCCGAAATAACACGAACAACCGAGCGAGCGGACCACCCAATCAACGCTACACCGATGACGAGCCCGGGGAACATGGTGCAAGAGAAGCCAAGAGGGGTGCAGGATGGGAGACTACTCACCGAGCCAGTGGTTAACCCAGAGGTATGGGAGAAAGTACCAGACGAGCATGTTGGTGAAGCCGAACTTCTGGATGAGGAAGTACAGGGCGGTCATGGTCAGGCCGACACCGATGTCGCTGAGCACGACGAGATAGGCATCCTTGGCCTCGTACAGCGGGGAGCGGGGGTCGAAGTGGTTGACGCCGCCGCCGAAGCCGTTGTGCTTGCCCTTGCCGCGGCCCTCGCGCTGGCGCTCGTGGTAGTTGTGGCCGGTGACGTTGGTCATGAGGTAGTTGGGCCAGCCGATGACCTGCTGGCCGATGAGCATGAGCAGGGAGAAGATGGGGGTCTCCTCGGTCAGCTCCGACAGCTCGTGGACCATCTTGCCGAGGCGGGTGGCCTGCTGCTCGCGGGTGCGGGGTACGAAGACCATGTCACGCTCGAGGTGACCAGTGGCCTTGTGGTGCTTGCTGTGGGACATCTGCCACGAGAAGTAGGGGACCAGCAGGGCCGAGTGCAGGACCCAGCCGACGACGTTGTTGTACAGCTTGGAGGGGGAGAAGGCCTGGTGGCCACACTCGTGGGCAAGGACCCAGAGCCCAGTGCCGAAGAGGCCCTGCATGAAGGTGTACAGCCCCCAGAGGGCGAAGCGGAGAGGGTACGAGGGGATGTTCTCTGGCGTCACAAAGTTGTGGAAGAGGTAGAAGGTGGCGGCGAGGCAGGCCATGTCGCGGAGGACATAGCCCATGCCCTTGACACCATCACGCTCGAAGCAGTGCTTGGGGATGGCGTCGCGGATGTCCTTGATGGTGTAATCCGGGACCTCGAAGGGGTTGCCGTACGAGTCGATCAGCTTCCCGTACGAGGCCTTGTCTTTGACGGCATCTGAGGAGGCCATGGAGGACAGCGAGGTGGACGAGGGCGAGTGGCGTGGCGAGTCGGATGGGGAGGCGACGGTGGTCGAGGGAGCAGAATCCGAGTCGCAGGTGGTGGAGGTAATTGTCCTCCTCAGGGCCGGGTTGCCCTTGGAGGGAACAGCTGTGGAAGCCATCTTGTGTGGTTGTATATTTTATTACTGACGGGCAGCAACCGGTGGGTGTTGATGCTGGGGCCGGTGCTCTTTTGGTGTGGTATTAGAGTTGGTGTTGTCCAGCGATGGACGAGCCAGGGACCAAGAACCGGAACCAGACTGAGGCACCAAGGAATACTCCGTGTGTGACCGATGGTGTCTCGAGAGACAAAGCGTAGTTGGGCTGGTGTGGTGTTTTAGGGAGGGAAGTGTAGAGGGAAGGGAGGGGGCCAGTCGAAGGAGGAGAGCAGGGTAATAATTGGATGTCTCGGCTCCGGGAGAGAGGAATAATAAATTGGATGAATAGGGGAGAGAGAGACTAGACGGCTGGGCCGAGGATGTTCAGAGCGTGGGAGGGAAAGAAAAAGTACAGTAACGACAAGTGGCGGCAGGAACGAGCAGGATAAAAACTTCCAACTTGTTGTGCCAGTGCCGGTGCCAGCGTGTGGTACCGTTTGGCAACCAGGCAGGTCTGTCCTCTTTTGGCGTGTAGTAGCGCGGGTGCAGGGTATATAGATGTATCGAGGTACAAGCCTGGACCAGCCAGATGTGTAGACAAGGGCGGTATACTTTTAGTTTCAGGTACTCCCGGGCTCGCTAGACAGGGGTCCCTCCTTCATCCTGTCCTCCTCCTCCTGCACACCCCGTCTTTTCGGTCAACCACGGTCAACCACACTCAGCCAGCCAGCCAGCCACTGTTCTCTTGTCGTGTCCCATTGTGAACCCCTCTGCATGTGTGCTGTCTATGCTACGAGACCACTATAGCTTTGTTCCTTCTATCGCACGGCAAATCCATCCGTACTGGCAGAGAAATCTGCAGCAATTGGGGGCTCGATTGTCCCGGGCCAGGGATTTATTTCTGTTGGGGATCGCCCCGGCCGGATGGCAAATGCATGTGGGGGCCCTCGAGTTTCAATTCCCGGCCTGGCTGTCTGTGTCTCGGTCACCCTTTCTTCCTCAGCCTTGGGAGGGCAAAGGAGGGGCATTAATGGACCGGAAGGGCCAGAAAGGGTCTGCAATCCAGCGGCACAGACCACACGATGGAAGGTGCACCCCCGTGCGGTTACGGTACCGGCACACCGTCTACACAAACGGCCTCCAGCCAGAACGGACGTGCGGAACCAACAACCAAACCACAGAAATCATTTCACAATCTCGAAATGCTGATGCTGGTGCTGATGCTGACGCTGAGGTGAGCATCAGGGCCACGTTCAGTCACTCTCGAGAACTGTGTCTGCATATCAAGCATGTCTTCATTGGAGCTGGGCCTGCCTGCAACTGCACGTCGAGCTGGAGCTGACACATGTCATGCCTCCCTGATCTTTCCATCTCTCCTCGGTCCGTGTGGGGCTGCTGAAAGCCAGTCAGTCAGTCAGTGTTGCTACAGCTGGTCCTCTACATACTCCGTACCAGCCGGTCCAATGCTGATTCGATTGCCACGGGCTTGGGCGAGCTTCTCCATTCGTCTACATAGTACAGAGTCCATCTGACAGGCTCGATCGCAGTGTCTGGCATCTCGCCTAGTCTCGCCACCGCAAATCGACAGCAGACTGCCGAGACGAGCTTGCGAGCATCGACCCTGCGACCCTACTTAACGGCTCAATTACGCATCCACTCAGTGCCACTCTGCCAATCTGCCACTAATAGCAAGGCAAATTATCAATGTGGCCCCTGGAAGACACGCTTCGATCGAGGGATGGAACACAGCCCAGAGCTTCTAGCGTCTCTCCTATTCTGGATTCCGCACACTGGCCAGACATCAGACACCAGGCAGATCGTGCTGCCCGTGAACGAAAATTCCCATCCGATGTCTCTGCGTTGCATCGACCGCCCTACGAAGATTGGTGTCTCGGCAAACGTTGCCCCAGACCTCCCTGACGCCCTCACCGCCTCTCGTTGGAAGCCATTGCCGTCTCAGCCTCGCAACGTACGGAGTACCGCAGCAAGCACCACCAACAGCAGCTACGGAGTACCTACGATATCACATGCAAGCCCCGTCTACATAAAGCTAGGCTGTCTGGGACCGCCACAGCTGAAGGCAACCAACAGCGTATCATAGGCCTCCTTGCTGCCCGGATCGTCCCGCATTCCGCAGCAGGTTCACTGCTGCCGCTGTCGTTTCCCCCGATCACGAATCATCGTCATCACGGGAACAGATGCTTAAGCTCTAGCCTTGGAACGAACAACCTTTGTCTGCGACATCCCGCAATTGACGAAACTCGAAAGCGTTGTGCCTTTTTAGCACTACACAGTACCGCCGCAGCGCCGTTCGTGGGCCGTGACGCCGTCCTGTGTCAGCCAGGTCAGGCCTGGTTAGCTTGCATTGACCGGCCCTCTCTCACATGCCAAACACACCTTCCGCGACTTTTTTTTTCCCCTGCTGACTTTGGCTGCAACCCGTCTTATCTTATCCGTCCGTCGAGAGAGCGATCCAGGGCGAGCAGGGGTCCTCCAACCGAAAATGTGGGGGACCAAGATTTATTTTCACGACCCTCCCGTGTCCCTTAGCTCTGGATCCTTTGAGCCTCCTTCAGCGCCCACCCGGCGCCCATCAAAAACTCAGCATCGCCTCTTTTCTGCGAGGTTTGCCGTGGTATCGACAGATCATGATGCCATGTCAGACGACCGCTCACTTAAAGGGAAGTCTATCAGGTGACGGGTGGCATTGACACGGTGTTGGCAGAGCGCTGTCCGGGCGTGAGTATTAAATTTTTGCTGTCCTCTTCCCCAGCTGCTGCTGCAGGGTCCTCAGATCTGCGCACGCTGTGGGATTTGTTGGGAACCCCGATTTGTTGAGCCTCCCCCTTCCATGTGCGCATGCCGGGCCCTGCGACTTGGCAACAAAGGTTCCCTTTCCGGGCTACTTGACCACCACCCCCAAAAGGCCAAGGGCGAAAGGCTCGCGGGGGTGGGGTCCCTTGTCCTCTCTCTGTGTGGTCCTTTTTTGGCCGTCCCAGGTTCATTTTAGCTAGCGGTGCTACATGCGGGTAACATCGAGCCAGCGGCCCTCCTCCGAGTTTTGTCCACCTCTCCGCCGCCCCCCTCGGCCTTACGGAATCTCGTGAAGCGCCAACGGCACCATGTGGGACGGCAATATTTGACCCAATGCCCAGGCCAGCGTTGTCATCATCTTACCTTGTTTCCCGCTCTGCGCTTTGGTCATTGGATGATCATGGCCTCAAAAACCCTGCACAGTACCTTCGATCCATCTGTCTCCGTTCCCAAGGCTGTGCTTGCATCTTCGCCTCCATGCCGCTGGCGACCAGTCACCTTAACCAGCTTGACCGGCATGGCTACCAGGGGTCGCTGAGCCATGACCGTTCTCGTCGCATAAGGACATTGGTCGAACCCAATCCTATAGGATTACTTGCAGAGTTGCAGCGCTTCCGGGCGTGGACCTTGCAACAAGCAACGTGACTCGATAATAAGTCTCGATTTCGCCCCAAGAGGGTCAAAGCTTCACCTTGTGACGATGGCCCGTTATTGATCTTGCTCTCTTCTCCAAGCCATACTACCAGCGCACACCGAACACTGTGTTCAATAATGGGTTTTTTCTTGGCGCACTGGACCCCGTCAATGATCTGCCTAAAAGCCTGCCGGAGAGAGTTGCGAGTCGCCCGGAGACTCAAGCCCACCGAGTTTTTTATTTATTTAGCGGGTTTCTTCTCGATAGAAAACTTGTGCCTGTTAGTGACCGGCACATGCGGGTTGTTGGACCGGGTTGACTGCCTCGCAGCAGCCACGGTGTGACGACCGCTGGGCCGCGCACGGAGTTCAAATTCGGGATGTGGAAAGAGGCGTCAGCCTCGATGAGAGAGAGCCTTGGGCCTGTGCCAGTGGACTCGCCTATATTGCTCCAACACTTGATTGATTGCATTCACGCTGATGCGCCGCACCAGTTGCGCCGGGCTTCAAGGTGGCCGAGGCTACTGGTGATATCGTACACAGCTGCTGCCTGTTGTCGAATCTGCCCAGCGGAGTCTTGGGCAGGTAGCATGACGTCGGAACTTGTGCTTTCCTACTCGTGGATGTCAGTCATGGACCCTCGGAGAGATAAGCACGAACGGTGAGGAGCTTCTCAGTAACCGACTACGAAAAGATCGATATCATAACCACCAGGGTTTCAGCAAAACCTGGTTCAATATCAGTCAGCACCGCAAAACCAGCCCAAGGCTGGTCTTTGGGTGGAATTGCTAATATTCAAGCCTCACCCTTTCGCTTTCGACTCCCGAGTCACTTCACTTAGGAGTCTTGGATTGGACACAAATCCAGCAGGAACCAGAATTGCGTGACGCCAGAAGGGAACGGCAAGTGCCCGACACCAAGGACCGAGGACAGGGGCAAGAACATGTCAACACAAGACTGGCAGTGAAGGGGCACAATGTCGGGCGATCTCCATCTCTTAGTTCTCGGCCTGGGACCCGTCGATCGACCCGGCTAGAGCAAAGCGTGCACGCTCAGGAGGACAACACACTCGGGTCTCTACTCGTCAATAAATACAGAGGGCAGCGAGCTGGCCAAACGATACAGCAGCGTCGTGAGAGTGAAGGCACACATGGCGGCGGTCTTCGGCCCCGCCCGCCCTGATGCCACGACTATTATCCTCTACTACACCGCCCCCGACCTGCGGGCGGCCCACATCGCAACGCGCACATCTTCGAACCGGGCTGATGAACTCGTCAACATCTCCGCTGCGTACATCGTGTGCCTCCCCAGCTGTGGCCTTGACGCAGTCCAGGTGACTCAGAGATTCGTGACGGACGCGAGCGGCCGAGTCGTTTGAACCACGCAGAACGGATCGGATCACCGCGTGCGCTCGCTAGGGTCTTGGTTGGGACACATGTGTTATTCCTGCGACGGCGCCCATCGCTACCAGCAGCGAATTTGATCTCTGGCGTGGAGCAGGCATTCAGGCCGGTATACGCCCGGCTCGCCGTCATTGTGGCTACCGTGGTCTTTCTCGTCACGCCTGAGTCTCTCCGGCACGACAGGTTCGGTTGCCAAGAACTAACTCGGCTAGTATTTATAGTATGGTTTAGAAAATATATATCTTTAGCTACACTATTTTCTTTTTATACTATATAGTTATCTTTTTATTTAATTATTTATTTCTTTTTATTAATATATACATTTATAATTTTTATAAAAAAACTTTAATTTAACCCCCCCTTCTTCTTTTTTTAATTTTATATATTATAAAATTAAAGTTATTTATATATATTAATTTATAAATATTAATTATACTATAAAAATATTATTATATATATTTTTATATATATATATAATAGAAGTGGAAGTATTTAAAAAGTATATGGTCCTATTTAATCCGATTTAATCCACGTGATAGGTACGTACTTTTAGTATTAATGAAGCTGTTTAGGTAACCTTCAATGACAGGTATAATAAGAGCAGACTTCTGCTCCCAGGAGGTTACCGCAGAAATTAGCTTCAATGATTTATTACTAGCACGACTGTGTTTGCCGTCGTCCTATTTTTTACTTTAGGCAGGGGTGTAGACATGTTCATGATATGCCTTGTGGGAGATTGAAAGCCTCTGGGCCTGAATTCAATTTCTTTTCTTTTTTCTCCTTTTTGCTCAGATGTTATTTCAAGTGTGGCTACAAACAAGAGTGACGATGGGCGGGATTTTAAGATCGAGTCACATTTAACTTGAGCGCATACCGTTAGTTATAGTCTTCCCTTATATTAAGTTGCCACTAGATCTGGAAAGAATGACAGACCAGAATATAACCATAGCTAAGGTAAGGATGAGCGAATGTAAAGTACTCTCAAGCGAAGGTGTCTGCCGGTTAAAACTGTCTTTTGAGTGGAGAGCGAGCCTGCCTCCGGTGTGCCAGGGCTGTACGGCGGGCCCCGGCTAACCATAACTACCTAAATAGCCGCAAGTTGCCTGCTATCTAAACCAACCCGATTCAATCTGCCACACCGTAGTTATAGTCAAGGCAAGGCTAGATACCTAGGCACCTGGAAGAGCCGTGATGCGAGACTGGTATGCAGCGCCATCGTGTTTGTGAGCGAAGGTGACCAGTCCGAAACTCCACCTGCAGAAAAAGTTCCAAGGTTCCGAGGTTGTTGGAGACCAGTCACAAAGCGAGCGTCACTGGTCAACGCTGCTCATCCTCCTCATCTGTCCTGTAATCCGTGATGTTGTCGCCGAGAAAGAGCAGCTCCTCGAACTCCTCCGGCCTCAAAGAGGCCCCCCGGCCGAGAAGGGCGTCGATATACACCTTCTTCTCAGCGTCCTTGAGATCCTCGGCCTTTAGATAATCTAATGTGGCGTCGGCAGTGCTGTGCACAATTTCTTTGGGTACGTCGCCCAGCTTTTCAGCGACGATGGTCAAGATAATGTCGAAAGCTGCTCGCGTCAACAGGGTCCGCGGTCGGTACCAGAGACTGTCGGCCCAAACTGAGTCGTCCATGACCGCTTTGATATATTCATCAACGTTGGAAGTCTCTGGTTGTGTTGCGGCTGCGGCGGGTTTCGTCCGCGTCATCGTGGCGAGGGCTTGGTTGGCTTTTTCGGGGGCTTGTGTGATGTTGCGATTTCTTCAGATGATCTTTTTTTTTTGAGTGTGTGTGTGGATGTGGGATGGAGAATTCAAGCGGGACTGCAGTGAGCCGGGCATGGGGTATTTTTATACACGGTCACTCGCCGCGTGACCAACTTCCTAAAACTGACGCAGGCCAGTGGTGGGCTACCTTGTGTCGACGGTTTTAGTCTGTCGCCGGTCTGTCTCCCGAGGTCAACTAGCCTCGTCTGGTCGGCATCACAAGGCTGCCAAGCTACACAATTATATTCACAAATTTATTCTTATAAGCATTATATACTGAATTGGTTTGAAAGCTGAATATGCATGCTAGTTTGGCCTATCCCGCCCGAATCTGCCCCATGGTACACATCAACATTACATTCATGTTTGCTCCATGGAAAAAGAAAGACCCGTTTGCGCCAAGCTATGCCAAAATGCAGCCTTACGGGCAGGGCAGTCTCGAAAGCGTGCCCCCCCCCCCTATTCATTAGACGGCAATTTTTCTAACATGCAGTTAACTACCTACATACATATAGGCTGAGAGGATTTAGGTATCTTCGTCCAGTCATGGACATACTAACTCTAATAATCGGCTGCCTGCCAGTGAGCCTAGGATCGTCGGGGGTGGATGCTAACTAGTACGCGGCACGAGGCTGAGGCCACGTGCCTACAGACGTACTGTATATTCTCTGTATTATCATTAGTGCTATATTATTTTATCAACCCTAGGTCTTGACTGCTTACTACCGTATGAAGGCGCCAGATACGTTTTATATGTTTGGGATTAGAAACAAAACCACCTAGGCATTTTCCCTCTCATATTAATTCAACTTGGTTCCAAGGTTCTGCAAGATCATCAAATCAAGCGAGGTAATATTGAGGGGGTCATTCACCCAGCCATTTTGAACGAGCGAGCAACGCCCCCACCACGCTCATTTCTTCCAAACTTGATAATCGTGCCACCCATCGTATTTTAACTATAGTTATTGATCGACATCGTATTTTTTTTAAGCGCTGGGTCTTGAGCGCTTACTACCGTCTGAAGGCGCCATGTATGTCCTCGGACGTATATTACGGAATAGAAGCGAAACCACTTGATAATCATGCGCTGGGAAATGAATGCCCACCGAAAACGTAAAGGTAGGTAGGTAAAGGGGGTTTTCTTTTTGTCATACCAGTATCAGTAAAGTGTGCGGCAACGCCCCGTCCTGCGGGGCAGATGTAATAGTTGCTCGATAGATTCCATCCTTCTCTCTGGACGGTAAGTGCTCTTTTGTTCGAGGGGTGTTCGTGTTGACGAAGCCTGGAGTAGCATGTTTAGCAACATCACGTGGAAACACAGACTGCCCTCATTAATCCTAGTACCAACGAAAGGATACAGCCTCCTCTTCCTGGGGAACGAGCAAAGTACTCAGTTATCCGAGTTCCGTCCTCTCTCTCTCTCTCTCTCTCTGCCCGCTAGCCTTGTGTGACTTACAACTCTCGATGCATCATCCCTGGCCGTTCGTCACCTGGGCAACTTTCCGGCTTCAACCATCTCAAATGAACCAAGAACAATCATAAATCGTTCAACACACAAGTCACATAGGAACATATGAGGCATCCAGGCACAACAAAAGTGTTATCCAACGGAATATATTTCCAGATCATCCCCCGGCGGCATTTTGCCGTCTCACCGGGCCCGAAGATATAAATACACCCCGATCCACCCACCCGCCCTTCCTTCCGTTTCCCTCGCCTGGTCCTAATAAACCAGATCCTTTTTCGCGGGCCCCGGCTTTGGCCCCCAACCCAGGTTTTCATTCCTTTCTCTCTCTATATGTACCGGTCTTCTACACCTCCCGTCGCTGGGCATGTACATCCCTCGCACCAAACCCCCTCCGCACAGCATGGGTTGGTTGGTGTTTTATGCACGCAGGTGTGTGCGTCCCCGGTCGGTTTACTTCCGAATCTGTACAAGTATGTACGTGTGCCTGTTATGTCTCTGTCTCTCCTCCCTCGTTTTACTCCGTGGCTGGTTGGTTCCCTGATAGGCAAAAAATGATCAAGGGCCGCAAATATGCTTGCTTGCTTCCTCCTGGCGTCGACTCCATGTCCGCTCAGCACTTGAGTGGCGGAGACGGCCTCGAGGTTTGAAATGACAAAAAAGATTCTCAAAAGGCCACACAAAGGCGCCATATATGTTGCTTGTGGAGTGAAAAAGAAAATGCTGTACGTCAAGCAGTTCGACCGAGCCCAAAGATTTCCGCAGATGCTGGTTCACCTTTCTGGTGAGAAATTCGCTTCGAAATATCCCCAAACCGCCGCCGAGCCAAATGCTCTCATTCTTTCTGCCTCTCCGCCTCCAGATCGCCCGCTGGACGAGGATTAGGATATTAAAAAATAGGGTGTTGGGAGAAGTTATGAATGTTGTGTATAAAAAAGGAGTCGAGGCCGTTTCGAGTCGTTCCTCATTACGGTTATGCAACGGAAGAAGCACAAATGAAGATGGTTGTTGATGGTGTTGCGATGGTCGTGGGACCATGCCTTTTGTACGATGATTGAGGCATCGTGGGTCGGGTAAATGCATCCAGCTCCAGGCTGACGGCGTTGAGCTCCTCTAAGAGTTGTGCTTTCCGGCCTCGCGGACCGACTTCATCCACCGGTCTTCATCCCCTGGCTTGCCGACCAGCTTCTGCTTCTTGCCACAGATGGCCGTCTTGACCTCGTCCATGTTCTTGGTGCTGAGCAGGGCCATCTCGTGCTCCAGAAGGACTGCGACACCCGCCCTGACGAGTACGGAATCACCCTCGAAGACATAGACGTCCCACAACCGCGATGCCTCGTCCAGCGCCACGTGCCCGGTGAAGAGCGAGGTGAAGATGTCTCCCAGATACACGTCCGCATCGTGGTCAGGTAGAGCTGTCAGGTGAGCGTGAAGGTTCGGCGATTTCGTCGCGAGGGTTTGGAGCAGTAGGTTGTAAGCGGACGACTTGGCACCCTGGTCGTCAGAATAAAAGCTGAGTGGAAGGGAGCGGTTGAGCAGGTTGGCCAGGGCAATGAACGCCGCAGTGGGGTTCGGGAGGTTGAGCAGAAGTAGCGCCGCGATGGTCTGGAACAGGTGTTAGCTAGCGGTCGGGAATTTTATTTTGGTGTCACCACGGTTTCTTCGAGAAACACTCACATTGCAACCAGTGACGTAACCGATATCACTGCGGTACATCGCATAGGCACTGAGCACGTCGAGCAGGCTTTGGTGCAGGGGTCCACCAGCCTGGAAGATCTTCAGGTCCCGCCAGGTCTGTGCTTCCACATCCTTGCGGATGGCGCGCATCCAGCCCACCACCTTGTGATCTTCCGGGCTGCCGTGGCCGGCCTTCTCACGGGCCTCGGCCTCCTGGGACCTGGCCAAGGCGGCCTCGAACGACTTCTCAGAGAGACCGAGATCATTGCCAACTGCCTTGGTCCAGACCACACCACGACTCCGCGAGGCGACGCCCCTCCACCAGAGCTCACGGGTACGGCGCTCGCGGATAGCATCGTTCCAGCGTGGGACAATCTCGTGTTCCCAGATCTGCATGATGCTATCAGCCGCCGTGTCCTTGTTCTTGGACATGGCCTTCTTCTGCTCCTCCCTACGGCGCTCGTTCTCGGCGCTCCTTTGCATCATCTTCTGGTATTCCTTCAGATGACGACGTTCCTCTGCGGGGTCCTTAGGTGGCAGCCACGAGGGACGTGTGCGGGAGAGAACTGCCTCCTTCTCTTTCGAGATAGGGAGAGGATCGATCATAATGTTGCTGCGGCGCAGAGGTGGCAGCTCTGCAAGGGCGGACTTGTGCTTTGGCCGCGAGACCTCGGTGGTACTTGCCCGGCGGGGTTTGGGTATCGAGCCAGTGCTCAACCTCTGCGACTTGACCTCGAGTTCCTCGGCGTGCTCCTCCAGCTTCTCGGTGAGCTCTTGGGCCTCCTTGTTGAGGGCAGCCATGGAAATATTCCAGCTGCTGGCGCGTGCCAGGTTAGGGCTTGGTACGCCTTCGGACAAAGGAGACCTGAGCGAGGACAAGGCGCTTTCAGACTTCCAGGATGGCGAACGCAGTTGACCAATGGACCCGCTTTCGCCGCCGCTTGCAGGGGTGCCATTGCCGACGCTCCTGATTCTGGGTTTGGGTGAACGCTCGGGGGAGTTCGATTTGGAAGTCGGCCGGCTCATTGTGCGCTCAGAGTGGGGGCGCGGCGACAAAGGAACATTGTCGAGCACAAAGCCCTCGGGGATGTCGTCACCATCGTCCTCGTCGCATTCCCGCTCCAGCTCGGCCTCTGTCTTGCGCTCGCGTGTGGACTGCCAGCTACCTATGTGCGGCCTCAGCGTCATGTTGGAGGAGCTGGGCTTGATCGAAAGGCTCGGTCGAAGTTGGCGCATGTTGGGGCTGGGGGTGCGGCTGCCCCTGGGGGCGGGGACGGAAGGTCGGCTGTTGGGGCGTCCATTGTTGCTTCGGGGTTGCGAAGTGATGTATGACTCGGAGAGCAGTTGGCTGGTGTTGGTGCTGCGGACATTCGACCTCAGGTTGTGAGGCTGCAACGCCGGAGCACTGGGCCGTCTCTTCTTTGTCGTGATCTCGCGCTGTGACACCTTAGGGCTACGCGGCTTGGACAAAGAGCGCTGCTGTTGTTGTGGTTTTGAAAGGCTAGTCATGGATTTGGCACGCAAGTCGGAGGCGAAGGAAGCGTCGTAGGGGCTGGGGTCGCGCTTGGGCTGTTGCAGGTCCCGATCGAAATGGGGTGCATCGTCTTCGAGGCCGATGTCCTCGAAGTTGCTCACATCGGTGAGGACACTGTCGCGGTCGGAAAAGGAGGAGTGGAAGGAGGAGGATTTGGAGGATTTGGAGGTGGTCAGGCCGGGAGGCGAGCCAGAGCCAGGCAGAGCGGCAGGCTCTTCAACAACGGGTCGCGCGTATATCATCATGCTGACATTATTTGCCGAAGAAAGAATATGGCGAGGCTTAGGTTGCAGGTGTTGGTGGTGATCCTGTTGGATATCGAGAGATTGAGAACAGGAGGCCCCCTGAACCGGATGTTTTCCCGCGGCAGTGGACGACGAGTCAAGCCGGCTGCGACCCTGATTATCCCCAGGATAAATCTAGACCGTCGGTCAGGAGCAGGAATGACGAGGTGTGGCGTGCGTAGGTCGAAGAGTATCTGCACGCTGTTTTGCGAGTTTAAGGGTCTGGGAAATGGCGTTGGCAGTGCCCTCTCCGAGCCTCTCCGAGGTGCCGACTCGCCAGAGGGTACTCTGACGTGGTGGAGGCCCTCCTTGGACCTGTGACTACCACAGCACCGGATTGACCGACAGGAATCGAGTCGGAGAGGGTCAATTGGTAACAGGGGGCTGGGTTGTTGTCGTTAAGGTTGAAGATGGGACGACAGACGCAAGAGGCGCAGGAGAAAGCGGCTGGACTTGAGACCCCTAGCTCGTGGCACGGAGGGATTGCGGGTGTTTGGGGCAGTCTGAGTGTCTCACGATCCCCGGCGATCTGATCTGTGCAGGGGTTGGCTCACGAGCCGAGTCGAATGGATTGACGTGGGAGTGCGCGTGCGGGCGGGCAAGCGATTGCCTGATGAGACGAGCGCTAAAGTAGAGACGACGACTGGATGAGACGGGATATAGTGCTATTCGTCTGTCGAATCGAATCGAATCGCAGCAAGAATGAGAAAAATACGGACGAGCGAGCGTTGGTTGTATAAAGCGTGGTTGTAGTTGTCGTCTAAGCGATTGTAGATGAAGGACGAAGAGGTGGACGGAATAGAATTAGATTTAGATTTACGCTGATGGTGATGGTGATGTTATTTTTGGCGTGGCGGAGGTGAAGAACGACTGCAACAACAATAACAACACCTATTACTCTGGTATTCCGAGCTATCCGTAAGAAGAGGTGAAGAACGGGGGGTTGGTTGGTCGTATTTGGAGGAGTGCAGGTCCAAGAACGGACAAATAGTGAAAACGAATGACAAGAGGTTGGCGTAGAGGAGGGGGGTTGAAAAGATGTACGTGGAGGAGAGGGAAAACGAGGGTGAGGTAAGGTGAGGTTGGAAGTTGGAGGTTGGAGGGGGAGGAGGTGGTGGTGTTGTAGATCGTGAGGGAAACGGGAAATGTCATAAGCAGGTAATCAATCAATCATTCAGTCATTCAATCAATCAATCAATGGGTCGAGCAGCCAGCCCAGTCAATCAGCGTTGGCAGCAGCAGCAGCAGCAGCAACAAGCAGGAGCAACACACAGCACAAGGCCGCACAGCATAGCATGGGGTAGCAGGTACGGGGGTGACGGGGGTACGGTAGGGTACGGTAGGGTACGGGGGTACGGTGTAATTGGGGCGTGCACTAGCTAGCTCACCTCTCTCTCTCCTGGCTCCTTCAACCCCCTCTTCTTGCTTCTTGCTCCTGCGCTTGCTTCTTCCTTCTTGTCAGGCTTGTCGCCTCCTTCCCACCCCACTGTCTTCAGCAACAGGCCAAAAAGACAAGACCCGCACGTCAGGGTCACGACGGGGGAATGCGCGGCCCTGACCCAAAAAACCAGGCACAAGGGGATTCGAGAGCATGGAGCAGTGGAGCAGTGGAGCCAAGCAGCCAAGGAACCACCCAGGAACCCTCGACCCACTCAAAAAGCCCGTCCAGCCCGTCCAGCCCGTCGCCCTCCCAGGCGGGCTGGCGGGCTGATGAAGGGCAAAAACCAACAGACTGGCAGCAGGGCAGGCCTGGCAGGCGAGGCCCCGTCCAAATTACGGTGTGGTGTTGTGCAGTAGCGTGCACGGGCCAGGCACAGGGTGTGTCGGGAACATCCAGGCTATGCTCAAAGGCATTTATTACCGTGGTATTTTTCTTGCCTGCAACCCGCAATCCGTCCTGCAATCCTGCATCACCGATGGGACCCACTTGTGTTTTTCCTGCCCTGCCTGCCAGGCTTGCCTGCCTGTCCTGCCAGACAGACTGCACTAGACTGCTCACTGATGGATGACACTTGGGTGCTTACAGTGCTAGTTTAATTTGACCATATTACAACGTGCATGAAGGTGCCGGCGATCCAGGCATCCCTCGAGTCCATCGAGCAACAAAGTTCAGACGGTGATGTCGCGGGTGACGCGGATCAGTTGGAGATGGGACGGTGATACCCCCGTGTCGGATACCCGTTCTCGTGTACCAGCCCGAACGGTGACGTTATGTTACCGCAGGAGCATCCCGAGGTCCGTATCTGCAGCTCCAGAACGGTACGGCGTGGTACTTGCCTGCACAACAACAGCACTGACGACTGACACCGACGAGCCCCCCTGAAAATGAAAAAACGCACCATCATTCAGCGGTAATCAAGCTTCCCGCCCAGATGGATACCGCCTGCAGTAAGCGACGTTCCAGAACACCCTCCGCCCGCCCACAGAGACGGGGGGCCCACCGACGGGACTACACTAGCTTTCTTCTTATTTCCTGCTCTCATCGGCCCCCAACTTTTGGCCGTGGTCGGGTCCAGTTCCCACTCATCAGTCAGTCACCCAGTCAGTCAGTCCTTGGCTCTTCGGTAACATGCACTGATTTGTTTCTTTCTTCCGGCATCATCAGCACTCTCCACGACGCCGTCGGCGGGAGTGGCTGCCAGCGTTAGGCAAGCAACGACCGCCCAGACCCTGCCATGCATTGTGCCTGGATCCTGCATGGCAGCACGGATGATGCCTATGATGGAATTCATGATGAAATTAGGCCTTGACAGTGCTGCGTTGGCAGTCTAGTGTACAGCCAGGGGCCAGCTGCCCAGGTCCCAGGTCCAGGTTCAGGTCCAAGGCACAACTGCCCAGGACCGGGGTCACAACACCAGATGGGCTTGCCTCGTGAACAACCTCTACTGTGCACAGTACTAGCCTGCTTTGGGCGTCTAATAATCCCACCAGGCTTGGGACTGCGGGCAGGCACTGGAAGAATGCTGCTGAGCCTCGAGCCTCGAGCCTCGAGGTTGCCCTGGTGAGAGGCCACCTCAAAACGTCATGGCCGGCGTTCCATCCGTGCTCACTCTGACCCCACGGCAGTTTCTCCTCTCTACCGGAATTCTTGTGCTGGCAGCCCGTCACCCCTCCAGAAAATCTCGCTTCCACCCTCCTGGAATCCTGGATCGGAAGACCTCGTCAGTACCGAGAGGACTCCTGAAATTACCGGTGATATCAAGCTAGTTTGGCGCCGTCCGCCGCGTCTCGCCTGGCCTCCCAACTTCTCCCTCTTCCATCCGCCATCCGCCGGCGCCCAACTGTCGCCGTGAAAAGGAGGTCAGCTTATTTCCCCAGCCCCGCCAATCAAAGCGCCCGCTCCAACGTCGCCGAAATTACCACCGCCGCCGCCGCATCTGCCTCTGCCTGTCTTTAGCAGTACTGTACTGTTTGTTTGTTCACTTCTTTCTCCTGGCTGCGTCACCAGTTTGCAAGTCCGTCCCCAGCCAGCCAGTCAGTCAGTCAGTCCAATCCGCCAGGCCTGTCCCTCAATTTTTCCTCGACGAAAGGGTTCCCAGCCTGTCAGCCGCCCGTGGGCGTCCACGGTCCGACATCACTCCCGGTGAATCAGGCCCCATCAACAGTGGGCTCCCCCAGCCCTGCCGAGCGTGCGTGCGCCCGCAATGCATGCACGCATGCACAGCAACGGCTCCTCCTAAAGACTCCTCCCAAGGACCCCTCTCCGGGACCCTCTCACATGGCGCAGCAGAGATCGAGAGTGCCGATCAGCTCCATAGCCTCCGGTCTCCCGCGCATCCCGCATATCGTGCACATCGTGATCCTAGGAGGATGAAAAGAGGCTCTCGAGTGATTAGTGATCACTGATTACTGTACTGACCACCGAATAAATCGCCCGCTGGAGAACAAAGGCAGAGAGCACCCCAACGGAGAGAGATTGAGACATGGAAATCTCTAGCATTTCGCAAAGCACGTGACAGGGTGTTTGTCGCCTATCGCCGTGCCCATCCATCATCAAGCCCCCTACTATGCTACGTGGACAGTGGCACCATACCCGAGTCTGGTACCGTAGCACCCGCACCCGGCGGGGGCGGGTGCGTGGCCAGTGGCCACAGCTACTGTGGTACCCACGATCACCACGCGTCGGGGCCCCCCTCGAACCCCTCGGTCATCACCAGGGTTCATGACTACGTTCAGGGAAAAAAGCCTCGCACCACCGGCCGGCGGTCGCCCAGCGGAAGGCTTGTGTCTGCCCGCCCGTTGCCAAGAAGAACTGAGTGTGCTGCCAAAAAAACCCTGGCACCGCCGCCTCGTACCCGCCCTTATCAAACTCAATTCTTACCGTTCATGCAGCACCAGCGCCCTCGCTCGGCCCTGCTTTGGATTTTTCCCCTCTCTGCCGAGGCGCATCTGGCTGCTTCCAGTGTTGACCTGTCACAACGTGCGCGTGCCTGACTAGCAAAGCTAGGACTACTGGAGTATCTACACCACACTAGTCCAGTCTGCACAGTATCGAGAAGTTGCCGGTGAGGATGGGGGAGTTCATGGCGGTATCTCGTCGTTCCGGCTTCTGGTTTCCGCTGGGTTTGGAAGCGGCCTTCCTCCATCCAGCCTGGGCTGGATGGCTGCTGGCCACTGGCAGCTGTGGGCCAGCTGGCCGGACGCTGTTTCCAACGTCCCCTGCACAGTTGGTTGGAGGAGCAACATGCTGGACGACCCCCGACCCCCGGTGCTTTGCGTATGTAGATGAGTAGTCACTCTCGCTGCCGTGCATCCGTCTGCCTCCGTCTCGGCGTGTACTGTGTTCGTTGTGTAATCCCGGCGATGGCTCCTCCTGGCCCGGTAGCAGGTAGGTAGGTGTCTTGGGGGTTCCCCTCCCCACGGGTTCAACACCCCAGTCGGGAACTTTTGCGCCCCCCCCCCTCCCCCAACGCAGTATTGCTGTGTGTACCAATGTCCTGCCTGTCTGGGCAGGAGAAGGATGATGCTCTGGCCAACAAGTCCTTCGCCTGGGGCCGGCCGGCCTGCTGTGTAGGTAAGTAGATAATCTGTGAGGCAGGTGTTAGGCTGTCATCAATTGATCTTGGCGCCGTTGCCTAATAATAAGTGATGATGTGAGGGGACGAACGGGTAGGGCGAAAGTGTAATTATAATCAATCAGCTTTTGCGGTCGCCGTCATTATGTCCGGGCATCAGCCTGCTTTTCGACCGAGGCCCTTTGTTTTTTTTTTTTTTTTTTCTTTCAAAAAAAGGACCAGTCTGTTCTGGCCAGGATGCCGTGTATTTAGGGAGCTTGCAGATTAGTTAGGTCGTGTCGTGCCGGATCCACGGCACGAGCTGGCCATCGAGAAGGTTCTCATGGTGGTCGACGGGGTGGTCTGCTCTCGCCGCCTGGAGACAGCACTTTGATGTCTGTATCTATCTAGGTATCGCTTCGCTGGAATTTCTAAAAGTCAGAAGGAAAGAAAAAGATCTGGCAACTCTGGATTTACTTACTAGTTATGGGGGTTTTGGTTCTTGATTTTGATCTGTACACAACGCGCCAGCCAGTACAGACTGATTTGAGCACACCAACACTGAGGGATGTGAAAACTCGACTGCAGTCTTTGATAAAGATCCATGCCGACCTCAGGACCAAGATTCCTATTAATATGAGCATTGCGTAGAGCTGATCTTCTGCACCCCTGGCCGGAAGGCAGCACTCCTGATATTTGGAGTGACATGAGCCCACGTGCCCACGTACTGTATTCTCTCTGCACTGTTATTGGCACTGTGCTTTTTTTCAAACGCTGGGTCTTGAGCGTTTACCATTGTATAAAGGCGCCGCATACGTTTTGTATATATGGGGATTAGAAATGAAACCACTTGGGGTGACATGTGTTGCAGCTAGCAGTTGCGCACAACAACGCTTCCAGTAGGCCCACCTGTCTACAGAAAGACGGATATACTTGCCCAAGTGAGCTCTGCAGGATGGATTGGGCTGTGTAAGATTCCTGACTAGATTCAAATTGGCTGCCACAGCAACCCCCCGTCTTTCAACACACCTGGGCATGCAAAGACGCGCGCAGCAGAGGCTGCTTTGTGAGCTGGAGTCACATTTCAGCAATATCAGTCCAGGCTGCACCCTGCCAAGGCGATTTCTATGAAACTTGGCTCCGTTCTTGATCCGTACACACGCTCCAATAGGGATATTGGTCAGAGCTTCGGCAGCAAGGATGAAGCTGAGCGGGTTCACACCACCAAGCAAGACTGCAAGTCCGGCCAAACGCTAAATCTCAATGTCATACCTATATGCGCCAACCCAATACTCTGAACTGTTCTTCTCTACGGAAAAAGGCTCCCGTCTGTGTGAGGCATGCGTGGTCACTTGGATGGGGTCTACTGTTCCCCCAATGACTGGCATTGCTCGGATCGCGCCCTCAATCTTCCGCAGAGCTACATTCCATATTGTCTGACCCTGACGAGGACGAAGCCTGGCAATTTTTAGAAATCTTACAAGGCGAGGGAGGATCTGCAGCATTAGGAACAGAAAGTTGCGACAAAGGAAGAGATGTATCAGAAATAGAATGTGACACACTCCACGGGCTTCGACGATGCCTGAGAAAGCAAAAGCACCGAGTCTCCGCATCTACGCATTGTAAAGCGATTATATGGAATCACCCTTGAGGAAGCCTGCCCAGCCTTGCAGAACCCGATGTAAGTAACCTTGGAAGATTTTGAGTACAATGAACCCATCCTTGACAAAGAGAACAAAGACTTTTGCGGTCGATAAATCTTGACACAGGCCACTGCTAATTAAACTAGAGCATACTTGCCATCATGTTGGCATTAAGCTACTCTAGGGTACTTTTTTTTTTTTTTTTTTTTTGGACAGCTGACTCTGAGTGCCATAGAAACTATGTAGTCAAGCAAACATGCGGCTATCTGTCTCAACTACGTAAATTCCAGAACAATCAAATTGAGAGTCTTGATCACGGACCGCCATTCGACTCAATACTATTTGACGGGGGTGACAACACCCCACACGGTCCTCTGAGATCGGACGATGAACTCTATGGTGAAATGGTTAAAAATACAAGACAACCCCCTAAAGAGGTCCACTAAGTGATAAAAGACAAAATACTATCTGCTACGCCTTGTATTTTTACCCATAGAGACTTTTCCTCAGTCAATATCATAATCAAAGATATAGAGATGTCAGGCCTTATTGATTGGGAGGGTATTGGGTACTTACGAGATGGCGGGAATTCGTGAAGATTTTGAGACGAGAGAGCACCAAAGATAGCCAAAGGAAAGCATGGCTACGAGGATACATGGAGGACCATGAATATATTAGTAGTGCTAAGGCGGCGGAGTTCTGGGAAATTTGCTATGGCCTATGGAAGTATCCAAAGATAAGCAAAGATACACAAGAGACTTTAGCGGCGCCCCATGTTGAAGCGCAAGTGGAGGGGGCTGGACCTGAAGAGCAATAGAATTTTCGAGAGCCTGACTGATCTGGCATGAATACCAAAAAACGTAAACACACAGTACACGGCAGATGGGTATTCGAAAACGGCCGGATGGCGAATTGAATAAAAGTATCCATATCTTCCATGTGATATCTCGATTTGAGTTTATACCTCCCAAGAACGTGTGACCTCTCTCAGCTTGAGGTAGATACGAAACGCCAACAGACAAATGTGCTTTTTGTAGGAGTAGCAAGCTACTAATAGATGTGTTGATTTATCACCTTGCACTGTTGTCGCTGTGAAGCTATCTGGTCTACTCTTGCGATCATACCCTGGCCTCATGCAGTCCACAATGCCATACCATGTGGAGAAGCGCCCATCACCTTCATTCCTTCACAATGTCGGACCCCTTTCATCTCGAGCTCCGCGAGCCCGTCTGAAAACAGTGTACAATCCTGCTCGCCGCGTCTTCGAGATATTCATCTTTAGACATTTCGTACCGCGGACAATTCTGCTGCTCATACTCATTGATCCATCTCTCCCAGTTGTCATTAACACCAGTCCACAAACTGTCGGAGGGCTTTTGGTTTTTGGCTTTTTCGCGCTGCTGTATTCTCCTCTTCCATTCCTGTTTGACTTCCGAGTCCCGTTTGGGATAAACCAGGATGAGGTCGACGCCCTCTTTGAGAAGTTGAGTGTAGATTCCCTTGTGTGTTGATATCATGAGAATAGTCTTCTGGCGCAGCTGCTCTCTGATTGCTTTGAGATAATTATTTGGCCATTCAGATCCCGGGCCTTTTGGGAAACCACCCGAGTCGAGGTCATTCACCGTAAATCCGTTGTAAGATCCCTTTTTTTGCGCTTTCTCCAAGAAGGTGGACTTCCCGATCGCTGCGAAACCACATATTACGATGGCCTGTTGTTTTGCGTTGTTCGATGAGGTGGTCGCCGTTGCCACGCCCTGTGCCGACTTGCTCAGCTGACCAGGCCCCTGACGATGCTGTTGGCTGCCCATTGTTTCCAGCAGACTCTAGTATAGAAGGAGAAGTTTCGGATGCTGCGGGTGATAGAGTTTGGTCGGAATCGTGCGGGCAGGATAGTTGTGGTACTGGTCAACCAGTGACTAGTTGTAAGTCGCAAGCAATGTTCACTTTTTGCAAAAGATGGTTTGAAGGCCATCATGAACGGAATATTTATTTGGGGGCTCAGAATTTCTTAAGTATTCCCATCTGTCTTTGTTCCATCGTCAAGAGAAAGCCTGGCCGACTGCCTGCTGATTGTTACCAACTAACAATGGTTGGTGTGGGCACAGCCACCAGCGACCCGTTTCGTCCACTTGGTCGACCACAACAGGCCCTACAAACCCGCCCCCAGGTGCCAAACCCCAGATTGCCCAGAAAGACCCACAATTCCTTTGGGGCCCTTAAAGCCAAAAGTGTAACAAGTGTTTCGAGGAATCTACCAACAATCTGGATGAGGCTCCTTTGAGGCCGAGCAGCCCTAGGGTGACCCGCGCTCAGCCCTATGACCCACAAGCATGCATCAAAAGGTCAGCCACCACGGACCCAAGGAGGATTGGTCAGAAGCCAGGGTGACTGATCTGGTTGGCTCACTTGCGCCCCGTGTTCGCCCCGAGAATTGGAGTCACAGGGTTCTCATGGATAAGCCCAGCGACTCAGCCATCCTCCTTTGAAATTATTTTCTGACTCGACATTTGAATTTTTTAACTGGCTGTCGAATTCATGGACGGTATGTCAGCCATGTCATGTGACTTTGCAGTACTACGATGGAGTGATCGTGAACTTTGCGGCAAGCTGACTGGTTTTTATACATCTCGAAGCCGCTGTCTATTCCATGAGCTGTACAAGTTACATTGCGGTAAGGACCAAAGTTTGATCAGCTGATGGTCGAGGGCAGGCCCCTCTGAAACTTGTAGGAACCAACAGTCGAGAGGCTGTTGGAGAATGTAGCCAACCGTACTTGGGCGCCACCGCTGTGGGCAAGGCCACGGGAGCTAGGTCGGCGGCAAGAGCTCGTGAAGAGACATTGCTCAATGCTCATACGCCCACTGCGCCATGTAAAACCCAGCAATACTGTGCCGGGATCCACTGACTTCGGATTTAGGACTTATGATACCAAGTCGCGAGGTCGTCACCGTGCACATGTGCGCAGTTCAGTTCAGCTGTTTCTCAAGAAAGTTCAAGCTATTACCTGCACCTGCACCCCTCCAATCGACCAGCGAGGGTCTAGAATCTAGGTGTTACTCGAAATTCGCCCTATCATGTTCATTGGACCACAAAGGTTGTAGTTAAACTAAGCGGCTCGCAGCCCTGTGTCAAGGTTCAAGATATATTGTTCTCATGGGCCCCTACTAGTATACTCCAAGGCTGGCTTATTACTTCTCCTAATGCATACATGAAGGCATTTGCGACACGAATGATCTTTCTGAGCGAATATCGTGAAGAATTGTGACAGTGTACTTCTGCAAAACGACTTGATCGAAGGCCACCTGCAGATTTGAGTAGAACGTCGCCGACGCCCAATTTCTTAGAGCCCGACGGAAAGGTACTCCACCAGGAACCAATAACCGGGTTTCTGAAGCCTCTGAGGGCGTCGGGCCGCGTGGTGTGGTATCATCTGTGATCGTGTCAGATCTGCTAGTTATTAGGTGCCATCGCTAGGACGAACATGTCAGCCACTGCAAATCGCCGGCTAGTGTGCCAGTAATAAACGGTGGACAAATTCTCCTCCAACGATATCTTCGCATTCTTCCCCGCAATCGAAGCCGTCGGCATGCAGCCTCCGCTTGTTCAATAAGCATAGTTCTAGCTTTGAAATGCTACCTAGGTACTTATGATAGTGCCGTCAGAATAGACCCTTGTCCAGGGACCTCGATCATTTAATTCTCGCCCTGCATCCTGTCTTGACTGCTCCTGACGTTGACATAAGGCATGACTAGGACTTCACCATTGTTCTATTGCCCATGATGGCACATGTGGCATTTAGCAGCGAAATTTCAATATTACCAACTCTTACAGGCTTTTAATCCAGTACCTGAGTCTTGAGAAGAAGAAGAAAAAGGGTATTAGAGGTGGTGTGACAAGGTAGCCACCATGTTTCATCTTCAATGCTTGATGTCTGTATTGGCATGGGGACCCAGCTCTAGAAGCATGCCAAGACTGACACAACAGGCTCTCAGTCACCTGGATTCATTCAACCTGCATGCGGTTGCAACCGGGCCAGATGGGCTAGATTTTGCGCATGACCAATTGACCTCTCAATGGCCGAGAAGTGGTGCCGGATTCCGTCCAAGTGCCCCCTTTTCCGGGGTTTCCTGGGTGTTGTCAGTACACCTTCCCATAGCACCAAGCTCATATCTCGAATTTCCACCCGGCCCACCCACCAAACCTCGGAATGTAACAGGCCGTCGAAGTGGACCTCGCCTCCAGCCACTGCATACTGGTCAGTGAGACGCTGCTACCCAAGTCGGCAGGCCTTGTTGTAGTCGACGCGTCCAGCTAAGGAGATTCCGCGGCTGCAGATGATCACTCCTGGTGCTGTGGTGCTCGCTTCGAAGGCGATAATGACAGCCACACCTGGAAGATCTTCTCATTCGTGCAAAGTTGACGCCCGCCAGTTCGCGCAAAGGGCTGCGAAGCAGACATCATCTTGATTACGGGGTTTGTGTACTTTCAAGTCAGATTCGCCCAGAATGCCAGCAACTTGAAGAGGACTTCACGGGGAATATATAAGAGCCAGGGATATACCTTCCATGACGGATGGATATGTAGCAACACTCAGACTAGTACCCTGACAATCTTTTGCTTAACCTTCTTTTCAATACTAGAACTCTTTCTCCGCAACAACAAAGATGAAGCAGACTCTGATCCTCTCCACCTTGGCTTTTCTGGCGTCTTGCGTCTCAGCCTCGCCCACTCCCACTGTCCAGGATGACGCCATTGTAGACCCACGCAGCATCGAGAAGAGGGCTGCAATTACTGACGCGGCTGACGTCGGATACGCCACTCAGAATGGAGGGTACGTGTATTCCTTCGCGGTGATTGCAGTTGTTGGTGAAGTCTGACACATTTTCTCTTCCAGAACTACTGGAGGCCGCGGTGGAACCACCACTACCGTTTCCACACTGGCCCAGTTCACGGCAGCTGTCGGATCCAGCAGCGCGGCTATCGTCGTCGTCAGCGGAGCCATCTCAGGATCCGCCAAAGTCAAGGTCACCTCGAACAAGTCCATCATTGGAAAGTCTGGTAGCTGTACGTGTAGCCCCTGCCAGTGCATACTGGAAAGGAAAATTTCAGTGGCATGACTAACTATAGAACGATGGCAGCCCTGACTGGAATCGGCCTGACCATCAACAAGCAGTCGAATGTTATTGTGCGAAACTTGAAGATCTCCAAGGTCATTGCTGATAACGGAGATGCCATTACGATTCAAGCATCTAACAACGTCTGGGTGGATCATGTTGACCTATCGAGCGACCTCGACCACGACAAGGACTACTACGACGGTCTGGTGGATGTGACGCATGCTTCAGAATGGGTGACAATCTCTAACAGCTACATTCACGACCACGTAAGTATCCCCATATCCTGTATTTGGAATGACTGAAACACATATGGGCTCAAAATTACGAGAACTTGCATCACGCTCACAGTGGCTACATCTGTACAGTACAAGGCCTCCCTCGTCGGTCACTCCGACTCCAACAGTGCCGAAGACACCGGCCACTTGCACGTGACCTATGCCAACAACTACTGGAGCAACGTCAACTCGCGTGCGCCATCTTTCCGATTCGGAACTGGACACATCTTCAAGTAAGTGATATGTGAAGGCGCCTTGAGCAGCCCTCCTTCCTGATCTCCCTCTACTTGAGCGGCCAGATGATTAACCAGAGTCATGGTTCCCTCGAATACAGCAACTACTTCTCTTCCGTCAACACCGGCATCAACACCCGCATGGGTGCGCAGCTCCTGGTCGAGTCATCTGTCTTCGAGAACAGCGGATCCAAGGCTATCTACTCGGCTGACAGCGACGTGGTTGGCTATGCTGTTGTCAATGACGTGAACCTCGGAGGTTCCGCCAACACCGCCGGCGCCGGAACCCTCAAGAGCGTCCCATACTCATACTCCAAGCTCGGCTCCGGAAATGTCAAGAGCAGCGTCACTGCTAACGCTGGCCAGAAGCTCAGCTTCTAAGATGCCAATGGAGGCACTAAGACTTGCCTGTGTGCCTGCACAGCTCCCTCGCATTTGGGGATGATGTTACTAGGTGCAGTACCACAAAAGGGTCGGCAAGGGAAGAGCGGTGTGTTTCATCGTGTCAGCGGTCTTTGAGGAGGAGCGAATGGTGGTGCATATCGCAAGAGTCGTGGAACTGTATATATTCGCCCATTCTTGTCACTCATTCAGCGGAAGCAGTATTTAAAGTCTGGTACTTTCTCGTTATGCGAAACTAGCCGTGACTCTGAGCAAAGAGGGTCTAGACAGAAATTGACAAGAAGCGTCATTTCGCGCCTCTTGACTGGATCATTCACTTCAATCTAATTATGACCGAGCTGGAGCTCGTGAACCATATTAAGGAACGACCGTCCTAAGCCGAGATTCAATGGTCCTAAGCGGACATGGAAACACCCGGGATCTCGGTAAGCCCTGAAGAGTGGTTAGCATGGTAGACTGGATCCCCTCCCAAGGTGTAGGCTTACAGCCATCAATATCCTCATCAGTGACCCGCGCCTTCGTGCATTTCATCGCCTCTGCTGGGTCTTGTCTTGCCAACCCGCTGCAGACGTCGCCGTCACACCGGAGGTCCATTGCACGCTGGAGGGAATCATCCTTCCAGCCGAAGACGTAGTCACCATGCTGCGAATAACCGTGCCTTAGAGTACACAAGTTAGCAATGGGGTCCTCCCAACTGTCATCAATCTTAGAGAGAAACTTGCTTGTCACCAGTGCTCCAGACGAATGGCTGTGAACCATCCTCAGGCCACAGGTTCTTGTCATTGAATGGTCGCGTGTCCCACATCACCTCGTACATGACTTGGGGGATCTTGACGGGGTGGGATGACGGGCAGACGCCCTCAGCGCCGACTCCGTTGTGCGAAGGGTCTGGGATTGGGTAGGCAATGTGGCTCATGTGGTCTGCGCTGTCCAGGTTCTTGCCGTCCCAGCACGACGGGAAGGTGATGACAGATCGAATACCGCCGACACAGAACCCGGTGGGCAGTGTCTGGTTGTCGGGCGATACACAGTTAAGCCAGCGGTTGTCGCCCGATTTGGGCATGCACCTGTGGCACACCTTGGGTTCTGCGGTCGGGGAATCCGCGGCGGCGTCGCCGACAAGCATACGGAAGCCGGGTTGGAACGCGGTGACGTTGACGGACGCGTCTGGCGATGCGATGTAATAGATCGTGATGCCACCGTCCCCGGTCAGCCCTTCGCTTGGGTATTGAGGCACGCGTTTGTACGTCCCATTACGGGCTCGGAAGTAGAGGACCGCAGTCCAATAATTGGAGAAGTCCTCTGAGAATGTGCAGCTGGTGCAAGTTGAGGCCGAAGGGAGGTCATGGGTGGCTGGATCCATGGAGGCGTTGAAGGAATTACCCCCTGTTCACGAAAGCGAAGTTAGCATATGTGCCTCAAAGCTGCTCTCACTTCGAAAAAAGACCAAGCTTCATCGGAGTGATAATATCTTGTGATGACTTACCTACGATTTGGTGCACGTGAGGCGATGGGATCATGCCTGGGTTCACGAGGGGGTCGAGCCTTTCGATGACCAGCTGCGAACATTCGAATCGCAACATCGGCATACGATTGATCGGTGGTTGAGCCGAAACATGTTTGGCGAGCAGCGCCAGGGAAAGAAGTTTCAAATTCATCGTGTCTGAGTTGAGAAGCTGGCTTCAGTCGAGTTGGGCATTCGAGGTAGAAGACGAGGTGACGTTTCAAACATACCTACTGCGCCGATTTTCCTAAATACAATTCGACCCTACTTTCATGTTCCCATAAAAAGACCTAATTCACATGTCGTCTGACAGTGGATCAACATTTTATCTTTTGTTCCCTACTATATTGACGAATTTAGGCTGAGGTGGCTACTACGTCTACTCGCAAATCATGTTTCCTCGTTAGAATCTCTAGATCCCGAGCTTCCCCAGAATATCCTTATCCTGCCAATGGAGGCGAACTCGTGCCGCCCAAGATATATTGGGTGCATCAAGACCTGCAAGAGCGACAAAAAGAGACCGCAGCACCTTCGGCAGTGAGAAAGATAGTCCGCGATGGATGGCTCAGGTGGCGAGATGGCATGCCGGATCAAACAAAGGGCCATCTGAGAACGATTTTCGTGCTGTGTCCGCATGATTCACCACTCCACACGTGGTTTTGATTATGACATAGCTTTAGAAATGGGATTCATTTTTGGCATTGCCACTATCTGGTCGTAACCTGCCTGCGGCTAGAATCTGAGATGGAAGCTGTTCGTACGAGTACCGATTGGCCTAAGAGAGTGAGACCCTTGGTATTCTTCCGGAACTTAGTATATTAGCATCTCCCCTTGATGAGCAATGCAACAACGCTTGCCCCATACACATCTGGGGGCCGAGGGACACCTGTCTGGTGCCTGGTTGGAAGCATGTGGCTCCGGCCGCTGTCTGGCGCCGGCATTCCCTTCTGTTCTCTATCTGGAGTGCTGTAGGAACACCGAGCACTTTGAGCAGCTAATTACTTAGGTACGTCTGAGTCGAATCAAGACTACCTAGGTACACATGATGCTCTCTGTCCCAAGACCAGAAGATGGCTTGCGACCTCAGGAGCCCTATCATAAAAGGAGAAGAAATACTACTTGCACCGCGTTTCATCTCGTACACCCTACTTGTCGAACAAATGGCACAGATATTGAGGAAAATAAGACCTGCCCTGAAGCAATCCTATCAACTTCGTACCCACGTCGAGCAGATGAAGTGTAGCAATCGCACTTGAGACCTTGTCGTGACTTGAGAGTCAATGCGAAGCTGGAATACCATGCACTTTGTAAATGGCCTCTTTCAGTCTTCAGTGGCTCAGCAAATGGTGATGGTCGATCTTGCTGATAAGCGAATTGCAAGAGACATTTATGATACTCATAGCGCCACGGAGAGTGACATTATATCGGTAATTTCGTGACATCCAAGCCCATATCAGGTCCACGAAAATCCGTCTCATTATATTCTGCTGGAAAAGATCACCAAAGACACTAAAAAGAACAGTTTTGATGGCAATGGAGCTGTCATGTCGTATTCAAGCAGAGTCTGGTAGTACCGATGACGAAGCCAACCATGTGCTGGCCATGATGATCTGTGTAAGTTTCCCGAGGACCACTTGTGTCACTCGAACACTAAATCGGGCACTTTTTTGTACAATTCGACACTTCTCCGAGTGGTTGATCGTCGCCGTTTATTGTGATACCGCCCGCGGGATGTGGAGAGCTGTTATAGGCTGGTATAAATCAGCATACCAGATCACGAGCAGCCGACAGCTTGATACCAGCCATGGAGCCTCTTCGGGTCTCGCGATCCACAAAGACTAGCATAGAAATCCCGCGACCGTTACATATCGATCATGAAGCATCCAGAAATGTGTAGGTCGCGGCCATGTCTCCAATGGTCTGTGTGATTCGAGCCATTTCGAATTAGTTATGATTTGATGTTTGCCTCCAGACGAATCCTAATGTGCCCATGCTCAAGCCGGGGGGTGTCTTTTTTGAATTGCCTACCTCCACCTCAATGCCTTGTTAACTACTGATGTCCTCGCGAGCGGTGCCGCAGTGACGGATGGAGGAATAGTAGGTACCTAGGCAGATGAGTTGACGGCCTGGCCGTTTAAATAATTCAGGAGTCTGCGGTAGCAAATGATAAAGTAAATCAGAAAGTCGCCGAGTGAGGAAGTTGATCTCTGGTATGTCGCAGAAGGCTTTGAAGACCCAACATCAGCGTAAAGCAGTGATCGGCGGCAACATTGACTGAAATGAACGGCCCCCAACTCCGTCGGATATTCAAGATATTGATGCGTGCTGTGTGTGCATTTGATGTTGTATATAAAGACGCAAATCTGACTCATCCTCCTGCGTGGCCCCCATGACGCTCTCGTGTGCAGACATCTACCGACTGCATTGGGACCTTCCCTCTCACCCCCCGATGTGCCAGTAGAAGCAGGCTACGGCCTTTTCAATATAAAATGGCCGTTCTCATAGGTTCCATCAGCGCCGGTGGCCCCGAGCCACGGCAATTTGATGTTCAACGGTGTGCCCGGAAAAGGCAGCTTTGAATGCCTATCGTCCCACGTTCCGCAAGCAGGAACTGTTCTGTCACTTGTGTTGGTGGTTGGCTGTCTTTCGCCAAGAACACGGGCAGGGGGCAATGCGTGGTACGGAGTACACATCCCGTGGTTGTCTCAGTGCAACCACCACTCGTGGGCAGCCTGCAAGCCTGCGTGCTTGGAAAGTTGACAAGCTTGGCGAGGGATGACCACTAGTAGCTTGGCGCTGAGCAGAGACTCACCATGCTCACATGGTGACACAACACAGGAAGAAATGGCCGCAGGAGGCCATGGTGGGAAAGCCACCGCGAATGATTCCACTGACAATTGTTGTATGAATCTTTGAACAGGCGCTAGATGTGAAGCAACCTTTGCGGAGCTGTGAAGGCGTTGGAAGATGTTGCCTATTATGCTGTGGAAGCGATCAGCAACAGCTGAAAGACGACACAGTCAGCATGTTAATCAACGTCCGGCAAGAGTCCTAGCCCCAATACGTGCCGCCCCCGCATGAGTGTGACCAACATAAGACAACACAGCCCGTGTGCTGCCCAACAAAGGAGCAGAGGGTGTACGGGAGCCTGTGTCTTCTGGTGGCTAAGGAAAGAAGTTGGGATGCACCGATGGCTGCGCGAAATTGTTCTTTGGGCCAAAGTTCCCACGGACCCCATGCTGAAGGAGCCTTATATTTGGTTGCTTACACACCCAAAATGGACGGGAAATCCTGCAGGCTGCCCAGGTGGTAAGTACCCAGGTATATTATCAACAAAACCGTCAACCAGTCCTGCGCATGACTGCCGTCAACTGGCCTGTCGCATTTGCCGAAACTCAGAGCCTCACCCTCTGCCGTATTTGAGCATTATTGCCACATTCGATGACTATATACCCCGACGAGCGCTTTTGCATGGAATCCGAAAGACAGACAGCATAGCTGGTCTAGAAATTGAGGCTAATTACTCTATCATCATACAGCCATCTGGATCCCGCTCATCTCACTACTTCACAATGGAGTCCGAGACGCCATCGCCAACTGAGGATCTTTTAGACCTGCCTGCAGCAACCACCACACCACCACCTGGTTACATCCCGAATTTGGACAACCCTCCCAACGAGAACAAACTAGCTCTTATAGTTGTAGGAATATGTTTAGTCGTTTCGACGGTGCTTTTGATACTGCGTGCTTATAGTCGAGTCTTTGTTGCACGGAAAGTAAGGCTTGAAGATTGTAAGTGCCATCGACAGTTCCTCTTGCCTCAGTTCATGTAGCGCGCTAATGAAGCTCTACAGATATGGGAGTCATAGGCTTCGTATGTCCAGTCCCCTCCCCTTCCCAGCTCTTATGAATAGTATCAACGACCTGACGACGTGAAACAGGTATTTCACATTGCTGGGTTAGGCGTTCTTGTGACAATGACTTCCGGTACCGGTCTGCTTGTGCATTTTTGGGACCTGCGGTTGAGAGATTGGGGCTACTTCGGATATGTGGGTTCCCTGACCATCTGCATACTACTCTATCAAGGAGCTGCTAATTCTGGGGCAGCGATATGTCGTCACTTCTATCCTATGGTGTATCTCAACCATGTTTCTGAAAGGGGCAATCCTACTGGAATGGACACACATCTTCATCCCTCGTTCTACTCGCAATGCCTTCTTCTGGATCTGCTGTGTTTTATTTACGGCGGATGCATGCCTATACATCTCGTTTGTCATAGCTTTCAATGTAATGTGCACGCCACGAGAAAAGCTATGGGAACCATGGACGGATGGGTGGTGCGTCAACGAAAACTCAGTCAATATTTCCTTCACTTCGTTAATTCTGGCATTCGACTTTCTCCTCCTAGTACTCCCTCACTGGGTTATTTGGAAGCTGTCAATGACTACCCGGCAGAAACTCGGGGTTTCTTTTATATTCTCAGTCGTATTGATGTAAGTTCAGCCTTGTGCCAGTGTACCTTGCACACATCCACTACGTACGAAGCACCATGCGCAAGCTGACGGGGTGGCCATAGCCTTTGTGCTTGCGCAGCCGGGCGCATTGCTGCCTCTGTACAGCTGGGCTTAGACAAAGACATGTCTTATGGGTATTCGCAACACTTACTGTGGGGGGTGGGGGAGGGCACAAGCACAATACTAGTCTTCTGTGCTCCGGCAATTCCAATCATATTCAACCGTGGTCGCCGATCTTCAAGACTCAAAACGTCTCCGTCCTGGTCGGCGGGACAACGAAAAGGCCTATCAGATCACCGCCAACGCCCATGGCCTCGAATAAATCCCAGCAGTTCGGCGGTCGACGATTATCACCGCATGAACGAAGACAGCGCAACTAATCTTCAGGCATATGGGCAGAGCCATTCCGGAAGAGGGAGTATACAACGTCAAGAGGAAGAACATCCACTGCATGGCTATCTAGGGATACTCAAAACGACCGAGATCGAGATCACAACCCAGACAGAGACGGACTTGCCAGATATTAATCAAAGAGATGAGGAGCTACGACATCCGTGGGCGGATATTCGGGCTCAACCCTGAGATAGGTTCTTGCGGGAATCGGGGATTTTTACGGATATAGTCAAAGGGAGACTGAAAAGTATAAAGGAACAGTGAACTAATCATCTCTTCTCAGGACTTAGTTCAGTGTTTCGTGCACCAGAATGGTATTCCCATCGACGTATGGCACTCCCAAGTCTGATAATATAGTTTACGAATACAGCTGTTCCATCACATACGGCCATAGACACTAGAAAATACGGGATCCCATCCGCTCTCCCATAGTCAAGCCTGTGATCGATAGACTCGTAGTCGTCACCGCCTCAGCCTCCCTCCCGACGTCTACACAGGACAGCCGGCCGCGCCAGGGCCGGCCTCCGGGCCTTGCCCACCGTTCCCCCACCGTATGCAGCGACGCCCGTCCCTACCGTCTGCCCAGGTCTAGCCGTGCCGACCTGCCTATAATAGTAACTATGCGGCCTTAGAGATGGCCGTGTCTAGAAACACACCCGGCTAAGCCCAAGAAGGGTTACATTCGGTTAAGCCTAAGCCCGATAACTTAAGACAGCTAGAGACTAATCCCTAGTGCTTAAATCTTATTCTCTAAATATTCAACATTAATTTTTAACCTCACTATATTAGGTGTGTAACCTCCGAGCCCCGATAATAGTGCTTTATGAGTATAGATAGTACCTTTAGGATGCTAGCGCGCAAGTGGTTGTAGTATCCCAAGCCATCTCCTACCACATCTATTCATCGAGTTCGAGCGTAACCAGCTATTACTGGTGACGTCTGATAACTTTTGATACAATGGCGTGGTGCAAGGAGGGGCTGCAGTAGAGGAGGCTCTTCCAGCAAAAGCTTGTTGAGAGTTGTGCTCTTGCATGATACCAACCAATTGTCGTCATTGAAATTAAGACTGCGCTGCGTGTGGCTTCGGCTGTACACATATACCTAGGTACGGAAAGAATCGGACCCAATGTAATTAAGAGTAAGAATGAAAAATGTATAGCTTGAGTAGATGCCCAAGTACCGAGCACTAGTCTACTGCTGGTTTCACTTGGCCTCCTGAGCCCCCTACAAGTTGACCTCGTACCCCTTCGGAGTGTATACAGATTGAGACCGAAACCACCTGACTAGTTCCTTTCAAACCTGGGTCGGAAAACCACGTAAGGACCATCGTGCCTCGCAGTGAAAATATCATGAACCTGGTATTCGCTTGGCTTGTCCCTGCCATGCACGTCACCACGCTTTCCCCCTCCCACGTCACCAAGGTCTCCTGGTGCACGTTCGAAGTCAAAAGACCATAGAGTCCTTGCGATTATTACACTGACCTCTAAATAGGCCATTGACTTCCCGGCGCAACCCCGGGGTCCGACGGAGAAGGCGGCAAATGCGGCCCGGGCAACCTTCCTGGCTTCTTGATTGTCGACGGTATCCAACCAGCGCTCTGGCCGGAATGTAAATGCTCGTGGGAAGTACATTTCATTATGTTGGAGGGCATACGTGTTGACTCCAAATAAGGTACCATGAGGGATGACGTGTCCGTCAACAATGAGTGGTTTATGGTCCCCAGGATCCTGTTGACGCCAAAGAGTGGTAGACACTGGAGGAGACATGCGCAAGGCCTCCTCAATGCATGCACGAAGATAGGTGCAACCGGAGAGCCGAGGGCCGGCCTGGATTTCCTCTTCGCTTTTGAATGAATAGCGAATTTCTTGAGCCAGTCTCTGATAGCATGCTGGATTTTGCGCCAGGTAGAAGAACATAGCACTAGTCGCAGTAGCCACAGTATCACCGCCTACCTCGGACGAGCTTCCAATTAGCACTGCAAAATTATTGGTGACCCAACGATAAAAAGAGAGGAGCATTACCTGCTGCAAGAAAGAAAAGAGCTTCCATCCACAATGCCCCTCCACGTAAGCTTTCGGGGTCGGCTGTCATTGCGTCCGCGACAAAAGAATAGAAGTCTGGCTTAGCGTGCCTGTCTTCGGCCATACGCTTCTTTATCATAGTCTCGACCAGTCTCCAGTACTTTTCTCGAGCTTGGTAGAACATGTAATCGAAGACCTTGTTCACGTAGAGCTTCGAGAGAAAGAACACGTGATGGTAGATGTTACCCCGATAATTACCAAAGTACATAGCTCCCATGATGTATCTGTTGTCGTCGCGCTTCTGCACACCCAAATCGTGGCCGAACGCTAGCTGTCCAACAATGTCAAGACTGAGAAATCTTGATTTTTCGGTCATATTGACTGGAGTGGCTGTGCGCGAGACCTCTTGTATCTGTTCCAGATAAACGTCTATTTGTTTCATCATCGAGGGCTCGAACCGTTTCAAAGCCCTTTCAGTGAGGGCCTGTCCGACCACGCCTCTCTTAGATCGATGCAAATCATTGTTGAGCGCTGTGAAGACGTTCACAACGTTGTTCTTTGTCGTGGATAGATATGTGTACGACTTTGTGACCTGAGGGCTTTGGTAGATATCTATATACTTTAATGAGCCCCCGAAAAGTTTCATGCGTTTCAAGGCACTTTATCGGTGTTAAAGTGACTTGGTAGAGCTCACCTTGAAGAGCCGCGACAGTGTTGAACACCAGCCGGTCAGGGGCTATCCTGATCACCGGTCCATATTCCTCGTGGAGTCGAAAGATCTTTTGGGGAAAACGCCTTTGTATGACATATATTCCAGCGTACCAGTCAGTTAGCTTGGCCAACAATGGCCCTGGATATCCGCGCAAGCTATGCAGGGAGATGCGGTAGGCGACGAGCAGGAGACCCTGATTTGAAGGTGATGCATGTCAGTAGGACTGAGCGAGTGGATGCTACTCCAAGTACGCGTACTCACGGCAGGGAGGGCCAAATAACTGATCCAGGCCATCATCAGACTCAGTGCATTCAGTGTGATCATCGTGGTTTTCAAAGTCAACTAGATTGATTCCATGACGTGTTCGACGATGTGAAAATCATGCAGGACAGGTAGGGAACAGTGGACAGCGCGTACAAACCGAGCATCTGTAGGCGACACTGTGGAAGTTCAGAAAGAGTACAGTGTGACGATATCTGGACCACACTCAGCGGGATCAACATGGCTAGGCAACCACCTGCAGTTGGCCTGCCAAGTCTCCTGACCGGGCAGGCAGCAAACTCCGTGGACCCCGAGACGTTCCTTTTCAGGTTACACGAGCCACATCTACCTGCAGCAGGACCTTTTGCCAGGCATGCTGCTGTGAAAATTTCGCCAGCCTGCTTCGGTGGAATGTGGCGTCACTCCCAGGTCACTTCTCGCTTCTGACTTCTCATCACCAGACGGAGCTTGAAAAATGCCCCGGACTTTGATGTATTTTGAAGTGACTGCGACCTGGCTTTCGGGGTCTACCACCATCCCTAACATTCCGGCTCCAGGTCTTCGTCTTCTCCTTCTCAAATGACTTCGGTGCTAAAGCCACGTCACCACCTTAGCTACGAAACGCGTTGCCAGTGCAATCGTCGAGGCGGATTTCCCAAAGCCGATAACAACTGCAGAACATCACGGTTTCTATACCTTTATTGACAGCCTTGACACTGAACATCAACAACTCAAACAGGGAGACCTAGATGGCATCCCATCACCATTGAGAACGCAGTGTTCGCTAGTGCTCTCATTCCTCGCAGATGGCGCAGCCGATCAACTTTGGCATTACGCCCGAGAAAGAGGCCAGTCAATTACAGTATTACCGTCGCCAATTTTTCGAGACATGCCCTGCTACCACGAGAGCGGATGCGGATCTCAACGGCAAAGTAGCAATTCTGACCGGCGCGAACGGCGGTATTGGGGTGGAATGCGCGCGCCAGCTTCTTGCTCTGGGATTGAGCAAGCTCAGTTAGTAATAATCGCAAGGTGTTTTGACAGCGGACTGGCGAACCCTGACTGATACTTTTTAGTACTTGCCGTACGTGATGACTCCAAAGGGGAAGCAGCTGTCGAAAAGATTTCTGCTGGGCAGAAGATTGCCAGAGACCAAATCGAGGTTTGGCAGCTGGACATGTCTAGCTATGAGTCTGTTGTGGCATTTTCTAGCCGTGCCAGCTCCCTTCAACGATTAGATATCATAATCCTGAACGCTGGTGTTTTCCGAGTAAAAATGGAATTCAACAAATCAACCGGCCACGAAGAAGACCTACAGACCAATTACCTTTCTACCATTCTACTCGTCTTGCTCTTCACGCGCACATTCAAGATTCGGGCCGACAGGTCTCCGGAACCCACGCCTGGGCGGATCGTCATTGTATCGTCGGATACCGCTGGATGGGCCAAATTCCCACAAAGGAATGCGGAACCCCTACTTCCTGCACTTGATAACAAGACAAGACACTGGGACATGTCCGAGCAGTATGGAGTCTCGAAACTTCTGGGGCAGCTTTTCATCTCACAACTGGTCAGAATTGTACCATCTTCCACTGTTGTGATCAATATGGTGAATCCTGGCTTCTGCTATGGGTCTGGCTTAGCAAGAGATGTGACCGGTACACTCTTCGGTGCCATCTTCTTCGTCATGTCTCGTATTGTCGGCCATTCATCTGCTATCGGTGCTAGAGCCCTGGTCGATGCTGCCGTGAAGAAGGGTCAGGAATCCCATGGTCAGTACGTGGAAGGAGGAAAGCTAAGACCGTAAGTCGATGTCTCTGATCAAAACGACGCATATGTGAATAGATCCAAAGCCACTGACTCTTATCATGGTGGCCAGTTCTGCGCCTCTGGTTTATACCGAAGAAGGCGAGCACGTTGCGAGACGGTTGTGGACAGAAACATTGCATGAACTGTCCTTTGCTGGGGTCGATGAAATTCTGAAAGACTTCGGTTCTGCCTGAATGCACACGTTAAGCATTCTCCTCAAATGATCGGTACTTCAATCCTTTCATTTCGTAATCAGTTTTATGAATGACGAGATTGAGGGCTTCTTGCACCAAAAACAACCATGATTCTGGCGGTGATGAGACGAAAACACTGGTGAAATATTTAGGCACATGTTTCTAAATTGATGGTAGACTAGATGTATTCAGCTGCTCTGCAACTTCTTCAATAATTTCATTGGATATCACAATTGCGTATCACCTAGGTATGAATCGCTTCAACTTCTGTGCATGCCTTGACTTCATGTAGACATGTCTTACCCCCCTTGAGTCCTCAAGCTATTTAGACGCGGATTTGACTTTGCTGATGATATTTCCGGACCTTGAATTATCAGAAATTGAGTGAATTATCTATACCAGAGCTACATGAGTCCTTTTGAATGTTAGTCGGCCGTGCCTGTTCGTGTGGCATTATGATTCCGGCTTCGTAGAGGAACTCAAAGAATATAAATAGTCTATTATCGAGCTATGGGGCACCAATTGGACCTACCCATTACAATACTCCATTGTTTATAAATAAGGATTTCTTCTATTTACTATTTATAGTTAAATAATTAATTAATTTATTTTATTTAATATATTTTATTTAAAATTATAATAATTATAAGCCTAGCTTTAATTTAATTTTCCTTATATATATATATTTAAATAATTTTTTTATTATTTAAATATTTTTTAATTTAAATTAAATAAACTATATTATTTAATATAGTTTTTTTAATTTAAGAAATAATTTTTATTAGTTTAATATTTTTTTATAAAAGAAAAAGTTTTTTAAAATAATATATTTAGTTTTAATTTTATTATATATTTAAAAGAATATAGGAGATAATTAATTTAGATATTTTAAAATTAGGTTTTATATTTTTAAATTTTTTAAAATATATAATATTTAACTTATTTTTTATTAAGAAGTAAATAGATGTTTAAATTAAATATTTTAAGGTAGTAATAGTATGGGAAAGTTTAGGAGTATTTATTATTAAATAATTATTTATTTTAATTATTTTAATAAAATTAAATATAAAGTAAATTTAATAAAAAATTTTTAAATATTATAAATAATAGTTTAAATTTTTTATAATATTTATTATATTTAATAATTATTAATAATTAGTTTAAAATTAGATAAATTATATAATTAATTAAAATTCTTTTATTTTTATATAAATAAAGGTATTAAATTTAAAAGAAATTTTTAGACTTTATTTTTTTATTAAAGTACTTAAAGTATTATTAGTACCTTTTAATATAAATATTAAAATAATAATATAAAAAAAGTATTAAGTAATTTTAATAATAATTAGAATTAGGGAAATTAATTTTTTTAAATAATATATATATTAATTTTAAATTTATAAATAAATTAAAATATATAAATTAATTAAAATAGAAAATATATTTATTATAAAAGATTTTTAATTTTATAGGTTTTTAATTTATTTTAATTTAAATTAATTAAATATTTTAAAATTTAATTAATAAAAATAAAAATAAGGAAAAATTAAATATATTTTTTAAATTAAAAAAAATATTTAAAAATAATATATATTAAAAAATAAATAATATTAAAGAATTTATTTTATTTATTATATTTATTATTTTTAAATAATTTTAAATTAAGAAAAGTTTAAGGAATTTATATAATTAAATAATATATAAAAGTTTTTATTAATATTCTTATAAATTTTTTAAATAATATAAATATAAATAATTTTTTAAAAAATATATTTTAATAAAATAAGTTATTAAAAGTTTATTTATATAAATTATAAAATTTAAAAAAAATAATTTATAAGTATTTATAATTAAAAAAAATATATTAATTTATATATTAAATTTATAAAAAATAAATAAATTAAAAATAAATAAATAAATTTTATTAATAAAAATAAAAAAAAGTAAATAAAGTTTATTTATTTAAATAAATTAAATACTTATTTTTAATTTAATAAAGTATTAAAAATATTATAAATTTTATAATAATATAAAATATTTTTTATTAATCTTTTTAAAATATTTTATTTAATAATTATAGAGTTTTATATTTTATTAATAATTTTATTATATTAAAATTTAGTTTATTTTAAATAATTAAATTTAAAAAATTAATTAAAATAAAGATTACCTTTTTTTTATTATAAAAAAATATTTAAATATTTTATAATATTTTATTTATAAAGAATAAAATTTAAAAAAAAAATTTATATTAAATGATAAAATTATAATTAAAGGATTTTATATAAATATTATTTTAAATATTTTTTTATTTAAATTAAAAATATAATATTATAAATTTAATTATATATTTAAATTAAAAATTTTAAAAAGAAATATTATTTTTATATAATAAGAATATTATTAGAATTTAATTTTTATTAAATATAAGTTATTTTTTATTTATTTAAACTTTTAAAATATTTTATTAAATAAAATTAAAATTATAATTCTTTTAATATAAATATTAATATAATATTTTTTTATATAATTATTATTTATAAAAAAAAAATTTAATTTTAATATTTAAAAATTAAGTATTTTAATTTAAAAGTTTTAAAAGTAATAATATAAATTATATATAAAATTAAAATAAATAATATATTATATATTAAATATAAATATTATATATTAATACATATTAAATAAATTATATTAAAATAAGTTTTTAAAAATTAAGTAAAATATTTTTTTTAATATATTTAATAGAATTTATTTAATTTTTTATTTAATTTTAAAAGTATATTATAATTAATAATAATTAAAAATAAATTTTTAAATATATTATTTAATATATTATTATAAAATAAAAATTTAAAAAATATATTTTTTATATTTTAAAATTTTATAAATATAATTAAAATATAATATAAGTTTATTATATATAAAATTTAATAAAATAATAATATTTTTATATTTTTAATTTATAAAATAATTATATATAAAATATAATATAAAAAAATAGAAATTTAAATTAAATATATATTAATATATATTTATAAATTTAATAAAGGTATAAAATATATAAAATAAAAAGTTATTATTTAATTTATTAAAATATATATAATAATTAATTTATTAAAAAAATTATAATTATAAATAAATATAATAATTATTTATTTATATAATTAATTTTTATACAAAATAAATATATAATATTTTTTTATATAAAAAATAAAAAATTAATTTTAATAATATTTTTATTAGTATATTTTATAATAAATTAATAAGTTTATAATTAATTTTTATTTTTATTAAAAAAATATATATATTTATAATTATTAAATATATTTTTTATAAAAAAATTAAAAAATTAAATATTATAAATATAATTTTAAAATTTAATTATATATTTATATTAAATATTTTATTAATTATAAAATAATAAATATTTTTTTAATATAAATTTTAAAATTTAATATAATAATATATATATAAAATATTATTTTTAATAAAATAATATTTTATATTTTAAATAAAAAAATAATAATATTAAATATAAAATAATATTTAAAAACTTTAAAAATTATTTAATAAATTATTATATTTAAAAAAAAATAAAAATATTATTTTAATAGATATTTAAAATTAAATATTATTAATTAAATAATATTTAATTAAATTTAAAACTTTTAAAAATAATTATTAAAGATTTAAGGATAAGAAATTATTATTTAAAAAGTTTATTAAATTTAAAATAAATCTTTAATTTAATTTTAAAAGTATTAAAAAGGATAAAAGTTTTTATTTTAGAATAATAAATTTTAAAAAAAAGTATTAAATTTAAAAAAAAATTATTAATAAATAATTAAAAAATATTTTATTTAAAAAAAATATATTAAAAAAATTATTATTATATAAATTAATTTTTTATTATAAAAACAATTAATTAAATTATATAATTTTAAATAATTAAAATAATAATTAATAATAAAAATAAATTAATATTTATAAAAAATATTTTTAAAAAATAAAAGAATTTTTATTATAATATTATTTAAAAATAAATATATTAATATTTTAATATTTATAAATAATTTTTTTTAATATTTATATATTTAATTAATAGATAATTTTAAATAAAGAAAATTAAATATATAAAATATTATATTAAATATTATTTATTATAATATAATAATATTTTATAATTTAAAAAAATTTAAAATTATTTTATATAAAAAAATTATATTAAAATAAACTTTAGAAATTATTATTAAATAAATAGAAAGAATTTTAAAATTATTTAATAATAAATTATTTTAAATTAATTATTTAAATTAAATTAAATATTTAAATTAATAAAAAAATATAAAATATTATTAATAAAAGTTTAATTAAAGGAAAATTATTTTTATTTAAATAAATATTTATATATAAATAAAATTAAAATAAATATTTAAAATATAATAAAATTTAATTATATATATATAATAATATATAATTATATAATATATTTTAAAATATATATATAATAATATTTATTATAAGGTTATTTTAAATAATAATAATTTTTATTATTTAATATAATTTAAAAATTAAATAATTTAATATAATAAATATATTTTTTAATATTTAATTTAATAAGAAATTTATATATTATAAATTTTTAAATAAATTTAAATAATTTAAAAAATATATAAAATTATATAATATAATATATAAATTAAAAAATATATTATTTTTATAATATAAAAAATTTATATTAATATTTTAAAAATTTAAATTATAAATTAATTTAAAAGAAATATATTTTTTTTAAAATAAGTAAAAGATTATTATAATAGTATTTTTTATTAATAATTATTTAGTTTTTATTATTATAATTATAAATTAAAAGTTTTTAAAATAATAAATAAGTTAAAAAAATATATAAAATTAAGAATTAAAGAGTAGTTAAGTAGTATTTTAAGGTATATATTATAAAAAATTAAGTAGTTAATATATTTTATTTAATATATAATGTATATATTAAGAAGATTATTAAATACTTTAATATTTTTTATTTAATATTTTAAGTATTTTAATATTCAAATATATATTATTAAAATATAAAAAATAAATAATAAAAAAGAAAATTAAGGTATTTTAAAAGTATATAAGTTTAATTTTATATATAATTATAATAATTTAAATAAATATAATTTTTATAATAATATAATTTTTATTTTATTTATTTAATTTAAAATTAAAATATTTAAAAATTATAAATTAATATATTATATATTTATTTTTTATATATTTTTTAATTATTTAATATAAAAATAAGTTTTTAAAAATACTTATTATTTATATAAATATTTTTTTTATAAATAATAAAAAAATATAATATTAATTTTATAAATATATTATTATATTTTATAATAATTTAATTTATTAAAAAATTATTTATTAAAATATTATAATAATTTTAATTATAAAAATAAAGTTTTTAAATATTATATATATTAAAAAAAAGTTTATAATTTTAAAATAATTATTTTAAAATTTAATAATTAATATAAAAAAAATATAAAAATTTTATAATTATAATAATTAAATAATTTAATTAATTATTATAAAAAATTAAAAAATAATTATAAAATTTTATTATATTAATATATATAATATATAATATAAATCAAAATATATTAAAAGTTTATTTTAAATAAAATATTTATTTATTAAGTTTATATTAATTAATAAATTTATTAAAATATTTTTAATAATATAATTTAAATATTTTAAATATATATTAAATTTATAAAATATAAATAAATTATTTAAAAGAATATAAAATAAATATTTTTATTTATATAAAATAAAATTTTTAAAAATTAAATATATTAAGTTATTTTAAATTATTTAAATATTAAATTAATAAAAATATAAGTACCCTTTTTAAGTATTTTAATATATTTAATATATTAAATAATATTATTTTTCTTATTCTTTTTTTTCTTATTTTTTTATTTTTTTTATTTTTTTTATTTTTATTTTATTTATTTAATTTAAAAAAACTATAAATGGATTATTTGGATTTAAATTTAAGTTTTTTAAATAATAGGTATAGGGTTTTATAGGTATAGAATAGGGTTTAATATATAAAATTAATATATTAAGTATACAAAAGAAATAAAATAAGTTTATTTTTTTATTAATATTAATTTTAAATAATTAAATAAGTTTAATAATAATAATAATAATAATAATATAAATAAATATAATTTAATAATTATATTTATAGGTATAAGTAGTATAATAAGTTAAATAATTAGTATTTATTTATTTAAAATAAATATTTAAATTATATCTAATAAAAATAAAGTATATATAATTTATATAGGGGATAGTATAATAAGTATTAAGTTTTTTTATTTTATTATTTTTTTTTAATAATAGGAATAATAATAATAATAGGGGAGGATATTAAAAAAATATTAAAGTTATTAAATTTATTAAATTAAATTTATTTAATTTATTTAACTTTATTATATAAATATTAAAAACTTTAATTAATTTTTTTAATAGTTTTATTTTATATAAAATATTAATATATAATATTTTTATAATATTTTTATTAAATTAAAAGAGTATAAGATTATTTTATTAATAATTTAAGTAATATAATAGATACTTTTTTTAATAAAAATTAAATAAAAGAATATTTTATATATATATATAAATATAAAAATCTTTTATTTTAATTTAAAAAAATACATAAAAAATAAGTTAGGTTATATTTCAAAATTTTTTAATTAAATATAATAAGTTAAAAATTTAAGATATTTATATATTAAAGTATTTAAAGGTATATAATAAATATTAATTATTTTATTTATAATTATTTAAAAGTTTTATTATTTTTATTTAAAATAAATAATTAATTTATTATTTTAAAATATTATAATAAATATTTATAATATTTTATTTAAATAATTAATAAATTATTTAGGGGGTATATTAAGTTATAGAGTATTAATTAGATTTATTTATTATAATGTTCTATTATTTATAAATAGGGATTTTTCCCGCTTATTATTTATAGTTAAATAACCAGTTAATTTGCTCTATTTGATATGCCCTGCTTAAAATCGTGATATCCATGATTATAGGAAACAAGGTTTTAGTTGCCGCTGTTGGATTGCCCCCCCCCCCCCAAAAAAAAAAGAAAAAAGAAAAGCGCGGGTGGATAGACTGGTCGCGACGATAGTGATGACAGCTTGATGTGATTTCTGCTTGTAAAGTAAAAATGATGGATACTAAGCACCTCAATCCCATTTTTGCCGATACAAGTTTTCTTGGCAGTGTCAGTGTGACCAGAACGTTCATCGCCTCAATGACCTTTGGTTGTGATCGTTCTCGATGCTGCAGTTGATAGTCCTGATCCGCCATGTTCGCCCTGCTGTCTTCAGCCAACTCAAAATGTGTGCTGCGGAGGATCTGGGAATTTCACAGTTCTGTCTGACTGGCATATTCGTAAAACTGGTGCTTCGTTGGACTTGGACCGCCCGAAGCGATCGATTTCAGGTGTTGCTGTGGGTATGGAACAAGATGATGTTCATCAGTGTTGTGATAGCTTTTGTCGTCGGCGTGCTTGTCAGATCGAGTGAGAGCAACGAACGGTGCTTTGACTCTCGGCCAAGATTTTGCCGAGTGAGACACCATGCCATCACTGCCATGGCTGGGCCTGCGGAGTAGTTTCTCTTTTGACGTTCCCACCCACAAACGCATAGTAGATGCGACCTTGTTGCCATTAAGCCCAGAAAAGGCTTTGGGTATCGAAGGGCCACAGACGACGAGCATCGCACAAGTGCCCTCTGCGAGTGCACACAACAAAACTGCAGAGAAGGTGTATGTAAAGTCCTTGGATGTAGGATGAACGACAGACATGCCGACACGGAGAGCTGCAGCAGCAACACCTAAAAAGCCGATGCTGGAAATTGCAGCCACACCAAATTTACGCTCTCTTGTCGTTTTCAGCTTCCCTATAACCTTCTGAGGAATGATGAAAATCAACACATCGGTGATGAGGTTCATCGTAGCCGATCCCAGGTTGGTCCACCCTGTGTTAATGCGGCACGTTCCAGGCATTGACTTATTCCAGCTGTATTCGAAAGGTGTGCAAGCTGTGCATACGAGTATGACCATCAATGAGTAGAAAATGATATTGGCCACATGATCACATGGCAGCCCCAACATGCCGACTTTCGAGTGCCAGGAGGAGGAAATATGCGCAGCCATTCCAAGGAAATTGAGACCTTGACAAGAGTGACAAAGATTGGAAAGGTATTGCTGGCAATGAAATTATCCTATCAAGGCAATCTGCTGTCAGCCTCCCCGGAGGCTTAGTGTTCCAATATCATCCCTCGGCTGGGGCACTCACATGCATAAAGCTTGCCAAGTCGTCCATATGCATACTGATGGACACCCAACCCAGGTGACCAAGCCATTTTGAAGACCAGTGACATGTCGGTAACGAAGAAACACTGTATTTATAGGACTGCCATTAGACTTGACAAGAATAAAGTTGTCGAAATACGTACGAATGAAGCGACGTGTGGCACTTCCGTAACTGATAATATGATCTACGGATACACATATTCCATCACATACGGCCATAGACACTGGAAAATACGGGATCCCGTCCGCTCTCCCATAGTCAAGCCTGTGATCGCTGGATTAGTAGTTGGGTCGGTGACGACCAGCGAATACCCGGTGCTGTATGTTTTTCTTGTTGATTTTCTTTTTTTGATTTTCTACTCAATAATTTTTTGTCAACAAATACATGTTCTATGGATGATTTTGCACTTTTAAATCTGTTCTGGAGAATTGGGTCTGAAAACATTGCCCTGGAAACTCACTTGACAGACTGGACATCTGGATACCAGCATCTCGGACCAAATCACACGATATCAGACTGGGCGTCCATTTCGCTGTTGCCCGCTGTCTCGGAGCGGGGCGCTCCGAGCCGTGGAGACAAGTGACGTTTGACTGGAGGACAGGGGAGATGCTCGGCAAAAATGCACCAACAGAATGAGAATCAGCTGTACCTGCAGCTTTCTAGAACCGACAGATGACAATGATCCGGTCATGGGTATCGGCAGGTATTCAGCCTTAAATGAAATGCTAGAATGACAGGTCCCCCAACGGGGTCAAGTCCTTGGGCAGTGAGGGATCATCATGAAGGCTACACGCAAAGCAGAGGATCACCAACAAGCTTCCAAGGTTGGCAAGGCCAGCCGTGCAACTCTGGAAGTGCCTTCTGCTTCTGGCATCAGGGAGACGCAAGGGTAGGGCTCCACAAAAGCCCGACTGGTCCCTCAGCACAACATAGCCTGGAATGCAGTATGGGATATTTTTATTGAGAAGTGAGACACTTTTGCAGGTGGCGTTGTGGCTGTGTGGGTTATGGTTCTCATGCATTTCTGCAAGGGTTGTAAGGCTAGTGATCGAAATTTCCAGGTGATTATTGGCGAATTAAGGACTTAGATCTAACTACCTAGGTACGAGAGGAGTTAATAAGTACTTAGAGGAAAAGGGCTCAGGTGGGAAGATGGCCAAGGACCATGTCACGCTCTTCGGAACTTTGGACCCCATTCGCCCGGCCTTTTTCAACGTTTACCACTATATGAAGAGACCGTACGCCTTCCGGATACACGCGGGCCAGGAAAGAAACCACTCCTTCGTCCCGCACCGAATGAAACAAATGTGATAGTGAAGCCGGGAGCGAGGCGTCGCTTCACGGGGCTGGGGGCACCCCGCCCCGACCTCACGAGTAAACGTTCACTTGCAACAAGCAAGAAAGAGGACACGAGAGTCACTTCTAGGTACTGATCAAATAAGAATAAGGAGGGATGAATTGTACTAGAAAGCTATTGGGTTTGAGGTACCTATTTATGTAGACCACGTCTAGGGGCCGCTATCGGCGGCCGCTAAGACAATAGGTGTGCCAGTGTAGGCGAGGGTCTTTCAGCGATTTCTTGCTGCTCCGTTGGACCGCAGACCTGTTCTGATATACGCACAGGTCGCCCCATGTTGGATTTCTATACAGTAACCACCCAGGCCACCAGTCCTACCTGCACCAGATATTTCAATATACAAACTCTTATCATCTCGTAAACAACTACTTGACTCGATGCAAAGATCCGCCTTGGACACGGAGGCTAAGGGATTCTCGGTTCCTCAACAAAGATAAATATACTTTCATTGCACACCGCAGTCCTTCCAGTCTCTGCTTTGGTCTGACCTGCCCAGCAGCAGAGAATGACCAGACTAACCTAGAGAATAAGCTATGTTTTAAATGTAGGCACGCCCTATGAAAATGATTTTCCCTTCTAACAACCTTTCGGAGGATGAATGGGAATCTTGTTCCGGAGATGACGGCACCTGTATGGCCGCTGCGAGTGATTGTAGGTGGAATTCCGTAGAGACAACGATTCAGCAGAATGAAACGACAGCTTTGACATAACGTCGATATGCGCCAAGCCTCCTTGTTCATGAGAAACAAGCTGATAGACCACGTTTGCTGATCATCCTGGAGGAGTTCTGCAAACATCTTTAGTGATTGCCAGATTCCTGACAATGATACAGACACGGACAAGCAGTGTTGATGACCTTAGGGTTGGGAGCCAACTCTAGCTGCATGTGCTGCAAGTGCTTGATGCCCCAGGTGGCAACTTGTCATGAGCAAGTAAGGGCCCTTGGTGACCTTACCTACCTAGGTAGGTATAGTTCTAAAGTGACCAGCATTCAAAGACTTAAGTGGCAGCTATCAAATGAAATGTTAAGAAGTGCCACTATAATCACATGAAGCTTTTCAATCATCACCTGGCCAGTCTGCTCGTGCCAGTGCCATGGAGCAGGTGTGAGTTCTACTAGTGGAGCTGAATGGGCCTAGGTACCTAGGTACCTACCTAGGTAGGTAACTAGGCAGGCAGTCGGTGGGCGCTAGTCACCCACCTATGATTGAGTGGTTAATTGAAGCAGGCAGCAACCCCAAGTACCTTCATACCCTCTTCATGAACCGGACTGTACGCACCTTGCCATCAATCCCCGTCCCGACGTGCTCGTCCCTTGGACGGAATAGATGGTAACTTATGACATCAACGCAGAATCACTGCAATGCAGTCGCATCATCTCCTGAGAGGGCCGGTGCCGCCAACATCCTTTCTATCTCTATCTTTTGAGCTCCGCGAGCAGATCTACCGCCTCATCCTCCGCTCCCTTCCTCGTGTCAGGCCCATGCTATACAGCCCCACGATTCCCATCTACCACCTCCATCATCTTGACCCCAGACCCCTCTTTGTCCACACTCAGATCCAACATGACGTCGAGGCTCTCCTTGCCTCTCGCACTCGGATCTTGATCCCCACCAACCTGGGCCACAACAACGAGTCTCCCCTCAGTGCTTCGACGGAGCAGTGGCTGGGCGAGACCCGCATAGAGTTCAAACGTATCAGAGTATGGTCCGGAGCAGTCCTGCCGATCATCTTGGACGTGGACGTCGTCACTGAACAAGAGGTGGTGGTGCTCTACAAATGGCGCTTCACACCTGGTAAATGGCGAATATATGGATATGGCCGAGGGATCTTGAGGTCAGCCTTGCCTGTTATACTCAGTTATCTAGCCGAAGGACTAAAGAAGCGCATTACGGCAAGAGGGGGGACTGGCGTAGGCATCGAGGAGATACAGTTCTCTATGGAGATCATGAGTCGATTCTTCGATTGGTTGCACCTTCACAGAAGGTTTCGCGCTTGGGACCCTCGATTGTCTGCCGGATCATACGAGAGAGAACTTGATCGTTTGCACTACGGTAAGAACGAAAACAAGGAGGACTTTCGACGACATTTAGAGTGGTGGGATGATATTGAAGCTGAGGTCAGAGACTCCCGTACTCTTCAGAGTCGTGTCAAGCTACCGTAAAAGCTCGTGTACATATGTTGTCATTGTGTTCAATGCCTAATACCGGGGATAAATGACGATGCATGGTGTGAATGGTGAATATGTCCACTGCTGATGACATTTGTGGAGTGCCGAGACTGCGGTTGCATCGAGAGTCGTCAATAGCAGCAGGGTCCACCTGTACTTAAGTAGAGAAACAATTGGTGTTTCTGGAACGTAAATTCATCACAGTTTAAGAACTGTCTCTAGCTGCCCAGGCTTATGTCGCAGACGATCTCGTGCATCTATCTAGTTGAAAAGCTTGAAACCACCAGGACATGCTACCTGGAACAATCCATTGGGGTCATACTTCTTGCTAGCATCCCGCAATTTGCGCACATTCTCCTCACCATATGACCTCAGAGGGTCTTGGTGAGAGAATGCGTAGTTCCAGTAGATGAAAGGAACCAGCTGACCTCGAGTCTTCGCGTTCTCTTCAATTTGCTTCAAGGCCTTCTTCATAAAGGCCGTCATCCGCTCATCATCTTTCTTGTCCGCCCAGTACGACAGCAGCAGGACATTGACAACAGGTCCGTCACTGGGGTCCAAGCCCAACACATTTCCACCGTGCTCACGAGTCTTCTTAAGCTGTGACACTGGGTACGGCTGCAGGGTGTAAGAGCACATGAGCCCGGCGACGTCCTTGACTGCCTCCAATTCCTCGCACCAAATGTCACCCCCTGTGATGAGCGTCTCAACATCGGCTTTGACGTTCACATTCATATAGAGACATCTATCAGACACCTCAATTGTTAGCCTGATCCGGAGCTTCGACATAGGGCCTGCGAGAACAGCGTACCTGATCATGCTCTGTCCTGCTGCCGACTGCTCCGTCGACGCCTCAACAAGCGTCTGGATTTTCATGGTGTTCATTTCTGCCCTCTGCGGTTGGACGTGTGTGAAAGGCGCTAGAGCAGGGGGGTCTTCGACTGGCTGCGTATAGTAGAGTTGGTTGAGGCACACGACGTCGTTGCCGTTGCCAAAGACCTGTGCGTAAGCGATGCTAAGCATCATGTGCGTCTCAACACTGGCATCAGGCGCATTGAGCTCTTTCACCAGAGCTCTCATCTGGTCTGCGAAGCTCGGCTTGAAGTACCAAACCATGCCCGCGTAAATGGGACCTTGCTTGAATGTGCGGAAGTCGAAGCGAGTGACGATTCCTTGGGTTTCAGCACGTCAGCACGAACGGCACACGGCCGAAAAATGCGCACAAGAGATATCCTCTGAGGAATTTCAAGTAGGGCTTCGTACCTAGGTTGTTCCCACCACCCCGTAACGCGACCCAGAGGTCCGAGTTCTCCTTCGCATTGGCATTCAGAATCTCACCTGAAGCCACAACAACCTCGTAGTTCACAACGTTGTCGCAAATGAAGCCTTCCCGAGACGAGTAGAATGAGAGACCCCCTGAGTTATCGAGAAGAAGTTTATGTCAGCTCCCAATCTCATGGTAGTTTCTTATGGTGCATGCATACCTTGTGTGGCAAGACCCCCAATGCCACAAGTGGTCGACATACCCCCAGTTACGGCCAGCCCATGCGGCTCTAGGTACTCATAGACTGATCCCCAGTCCTGCCCGGCAGCAACTTGGACCCTGCCGTCTTGGAGCTGGAGGCCTTTCAGCGACCGGAGGTCGACGGTAATGCCGCCGTTGACGTTCGCACAACCGGGCAGCGGCTGTCGCCCGCCAGCCCGGATGGCAAACTGGACATCACCATTGAATGGGCCGACGGCACGGATGAAGGCAGCAACCTCTTCTCTCGAGCGTGGGAGAAATATGCAGGCAGGACGCAGGTCGCTCTCAAACCCCGAAAGATAGCTGTTGTTTAGCGAGTTATATTCTTCGTCCGCCTCAGGAGTGACGAGGTGAGCATTTGGCAAGACCTGCCGAATGGCTGAGATGGCCTGGGCTACCTGGCTACTCATTTTGAAGCTGAATTCTTAGATATACGTAACAAAGTTCAACAAGGGGGTGCGTGGAACAACAACTTGAAGGGAGAATTCGTGGAAGAGGAGGTCCTATTTGTACTGAACTGGAAAGATCGTTGTCAGTCATGAAGGAAAGTGACAACCTTGAACTTGATTCTTGGCGCCGAATGTTGGGGCTCATAATATGCAAGTTGGTGACGGTTGGTCTCAAGTATCTCTGCACAACTCACAGATCAAATGCACCCTAAGGTAGCATCCAGGGTGAAGTGGGACCGACCTGCTGGTGAGGGTCTCGGGATTTTGTACCGTTGTATGTGACCACCATGTGCAAAGCCCGGATTGTGCTCCACGCTACACGGTGCACCGCATAACGACTTCAAAAACTTCAATCTAACACGCTCGACAATAGTAAGGCTGGTCCTCGTTATGGATCCTCTTTGCGCCATATCAATATACTCGCGCCAGCTCGTCGACCATTCACTGCCACGAGGTCGCGCCTTAGGTGGTTTGACAAATCAGACCTTTGGCGACAATTACTGTGGTATCTGGTCACGGAGAGGAAGCCTCTGTGGCCACTTTTGTTTCTGGATCTCATCCAAGGCGAAAGGTTTATGTGGAAGTAAGAGTCCACAGCTTCATCTCGAGGTATCGATCTGCTCAAGGGACTTCCTCGCGTTGTTGTTTTACGGCTGCCCTATGTTTAGAAGGGAACATCTGCTCTGACACTCCAGGTATGTCACTTCAGCCCATCGAACGCAAAGCGGATCCTATCCACTATCTGTGCTGGATATGCGGACATACGTGCGCTTGTAGAGGACTCGGGCCGGTACAAGAAGCGAACCATGTACATGAGGGATGTGTATAGAAGGAGACCCATATCACTGGAGAACAGTAGCTGTCAAGGCCTTGTAGTGAGACCTCCGAGCCAACCCTTCTGGATACCCTGCACTGAATACTATACGGAGTAGAGAGAATCTTTGGGTTGCGTGCAGTTCCCGGCGATTGACGAATTCATCACAACTTAAGTGACCAGGATTAAATTCTGGCCGCCGGACACTGCCACTCATAATGGTTCCTGTAGATCTTCTTGTGGAATCAGGAGAAGGAAACATTTGCCATTTTACGTAGAATGCTCAGTTGGGGAGAGTGTTGAGGAGACGTGAACAGACTCCGACTCAAAGCCGAGAACTGCCCAATTAGCACTAAGTTAAGTGATGCCACTCGCCACTCCCACCGACGAGATCGACTACTACCCCGAGTCATCCGGGAATAACGATTGCAGAGGCAGCACAAATAGTGTCATCGAGGAATTTACCCCGCCATGACACCATGTCCAAAAAATGGGGAGTTCGTTCGTTACAACGTGTGGCCCCCCGGGGCCGCCTTCTAAGGTCGCTTTCTAAGACCGAGGAGATTGCTAACGCTAAAGCTCGATGCCAGTCAATTACCGACATCCCCATCGCTAGGTAAATTTCACATTGCTCCCTGACTGTATGCAAGGATTCGGGTAACATTATGTATCATTGGTCCCAGAGAGCAGAGTTTTCGCGGTATAAATGCCGGACGCATCCGACGAAGAAATCGAAGATATCAGAGATTCTCAGCAACGCTCCAAAATGGCCACACTTCAGCTCGCTGCATGGACGACAAACCTGACGTACGCCAATCTCACGACTGGCGTAGTCGATGCTGCCGTGAAAAGTCTTTACAACTGGGCCGGATGTGCTATTGGAGGCTATATACAAGATGCGCCCCAAATAGCGCAGAACACAACTCTTGCCGCATTTAGCGGACCTCCAACGTCCAGCATTTTGGGTGCTAACGGGTCCATCAGCGTCGGGTATGCAGATGCTCAGACGGCGGCTCTAATCAATGGGATTGCCTCGCATGTCGATGATTATGACGACACTCACCTCGAGACGATAATCCATCCCGCTGGACCAGTTGCTAGCGCGCTCTTCGCCGTGGCCGAGTGGAAAGCTCCCATCTCAGGGCATGACTTCATCACATCATTCGTCGCTGGTGTCGAAGCAGAATGCAAGCTGGGCCTCTCTGTCTATCCCGAGCATTACGACGTGGGATGGCACATCACAAGCACCACCGGCTCGATCGGCGCTGCAGTCGCAGTGAGCAAGCTGCTGGGATCCGATACCATTACCACTCAAAACGCCATCGGGATCGCGGCGACACAGGTCGTCGGCATGCAGGAATACTTCGGCTCAGATACGAAGTCCTTCCACGTTGGGCGGGCCGCCCAAGGCGGCATGCTCGCCGCCCTTCTCGCCAAGAACAACTACACCAGCTCACTGCAAGGCCTTGAGGCTAAGTTCGGCTGGCTGCATGTCGTTAGCACACGGGAGAACGCAACGGCCTACTTCGACCAGCTCGGCGAGACGTGGGAGGTCCTCAAGAACACCTTCAAACCCTTCCCCTGCGGGATTGTGATGCACCCGTCTATCGACGGCGCTATTCAACTACATAATCAGGCGCTTGAGGAGGGCAAGTCCATCGCGGAAATAGAGTCTGTGCAGCTCCGCGTGAACCCGCAGGTACTCGTGCTCACGGGCAAGACGGATCCGCAGACAGGTTTGGAAGGCAAGTTCAGCATATTCCATGCCACTGCTATCGGTCTGCTCTATGGAGAAGCGACGCCGAAGCAGTTCACCGATGATGTAGTCAAGAATGAGACTGTGGTGAGCGTGCGAAAGATGGTGAATGTGACGACCGACGCCGCTGTGGATAATGCACAGGGGTATGTGACGGTGAATTTCAAGGATGGCAGTCAGCTTGAAAAACACATCGTACACGCTATTGGAAGCCAAGAGAATCCGCTCACCGTCGACGATTTGAAGAAAAAGTTCATTGACCAGGTGGCCAATGCTATTGGGAACGAGAGAGCTGTTCGAGCATATGACGCGTTCATCAACATCGGCAATTTGACCGATGTCGGAAAACTCCGAGGGATGTATTGAATCTTTCTTTATATGATGTCTCTGGAGAAGGAATGATAGAAACCCATTGTTAATGTTATTCGGTACGTCAAATCACACGAGAGATCTTGAACCCTCCTGGTACACGTTGTTGAAAGATGCCCTGCGGATCATACTTGGCAGAGACATCTCGTAGAAATGCGACGTTCTCAGCACCGTAACTTCCTAATGGGTCTTGACTGGGGTTGGCGTAGTTGAGGTAGACAAAAGGGAGACTGTTTCCCGAAGTTTCCACAGACTCTTCCACCTTGGCAAAGAACATGCCACCTCTTGCGTGTATCACTGCCTCATCCGCCTCTGTGTGTGTTTTCAAAGTGAGCAGAAAGAGAACGGCGTTCTTCGTCAATGAAGAGTCAAGACCGAGAACGTTGCCTCCGTTCCTGCCGCCAACCTGCGCCAGATAGGAAGGGATAGGCTGAAAGACTATTTGGGTCTCGAAGGCTTCGGCTGGCAGCAATTTCCACAAGTCTGCAAGGAAGTCTTCGTACAGCCCCTTGATAGTTTTGAGTAGGTCGACATCTGCACCAAAAGTGGCCGTGAACCACACATTTCTGTGCACATGGTCAATTCAAGTTCTGGTTCCCGGGCCCTCAATCAGGTGCACGAACCTTAATCCAGCGGGAGTTCCTCCGGCCGTGAGATCCCCCACAGTCGCTGTTTTCGTGGAGTCTGTCAAAGCAGGCAGTGCAGACAGCTTTGCGAAGTTGGGTGGGTCTGTCACGCCTTGTGTGTTGATCGGGTTAGTGAGAAGAGAGACAGTGCTATCCCCACTGGTCACAATCAGCACAATTAGGGCATTGTCGCCTTGGGATTCGTCTGCGTTTGTAAAATCGACAATGCTTTGTAGAGCGACATCGGCATATCGGTTGTAATCATATGTCCGTATACCGCCCCACATTGGGGTATTAGGCAGAGTTTTGATGTCGAAGCGTGTGACAATGCCGAAGTTGCTACTTCCTCCTTTGAGTGCCTTGTAAAGATCGTAATGAGAGCTGGAATTGGCGTCAACAACACTCCCGTTGGCCAGAACGACCTCGAAGTTCACCACGTTGTCACACCCAAATCCCTGTCGAAAGGTGTAGTACGAATTCTGCAGCCATCTGTTAGGTCACTCATATAATTGCAATTCGCAGTATATGGGTGGGCCAGCAAAAGGAAGTAAACATACGCCACCGCCGAGAAGAAAACCACCGATGCCAACCTGACCCTCTCGGCCGCCTACAACTGTGACGTTGCTTTTCGCGAGCTCGGTGTATGCTCCGGTCCAGTGGCCGCCAGGTCCGACCGAGGCGAGCCCGGTCATGGGATTGTAAGTCGTCTTATTGAAAGATCCCATATCGATGGTGACACCATTTTCAATATTGTTAACACCCGGGGAAAAGTAATGCCCCCCTCCGCGAATGGCAATATGCCAGTCGCCAGCACCTTGACCGGCAGCTGTGAGGGCTGTTAAGGCAAGCGAAACCTCGTCGACTGTCTGTGGTTGAACGAAGCACCAAGGGTTAAGACGGGCACTCGCAGACCAGTAAGACTCGACGCGCTCCTGGTAGGCTGGGTCGAGAGCTGTGAGTAAACGTGAGCCCAGCCCAGCGGACACCAGAGCATCACACTAAAGGATTCTCATCAGCGTTGAACAAATTCGAGGGGCGATCTCGGTATCCTTATTTACCGCAGGATTGCCGGTCCCCTCCGCCGCCACAAGTTGGACTAGCAGTCCAAGAAGTTCCCACCTCATCGTAACTGATAGCAACACTGCGCTTGATGCAGCAATATGGTGTGCGATTGGCTTTGATATCTCTTCGAAGAGAAAGTACTGACCAGGAATAAGTAAGCAGTTCCGACTATACATGATGTGAAAATTCAGGATATTTGATGCCCCTAGCCAGTAATAAGCCCTACGCGAACCCCTCAAAACCTTGCCACCCACTCGCAATATTAGCGCCGGAATATACCTACATGTAACCTCACTGCCTTACTAGTACGATAGCAGTGGATCCTACTTGGTCTTGGCCAGGCCTAGAACAATGGCGAGAAGTTTTTCAAATTTATACGCCAGCAAAACATGCTGGGCTTTCACTAGATGACCATACACAGTGCCCGAACTGCCGCCTTCACTCTAAACGCAACTAATACCCCTCGTTGTACCCATGGAGCCTTCAGTTAAATGTATATTCAAATAAAGGACTCGGAGCCCAATGGCTAGCCTTGACGACAGCTCTCACTTGACATGGACTCGGCAGAAGCTGAGCCGAAACAGAAACATCCTCAACGATAAGGCATGTGGGGCAGCCTTTCACACGACGCCATAGTGAACCTCCCCAGTCATACCTTGCTGCGACCATGATATCATGCGGTAGATACCGACACGCTTCGAATGGCCCATCATTCAAATGCTCACGGCGCTGGTGTCCACCGCAGTTTCTGTCTGTTCTTTCTTCACTGTGCCGTGCGGGCACTGCTCTGTGGAACTATCGCAATCATCCACAGTGTCGAGAAAGGCACACGTTGTAACGTTCCTTTCACTTCATAATCCGGTTGGTATCCGGCTGGCATGATATGAAGGAAGAACCTTCTTTTGTTCCTGGTGCCGTTGAAAGTGCGCTATTTGTCCACGGAACCTCGAACGGAGAGACAGGCTACTGAAATATGGGTGGTTCCGTCGGGTGCGGTTCGAGGAGATCGTCCAAGGTATCTCAAGCACAGGCTAAGGATAGAAATTGCTACTGCATTTCAATCAGTAAAGGTCTACGGAACTGCATGGAAACCAAGTCGAGACATATAACTTCCTAAACTTTGAAGAAGGACGTCACTGACACAGCCATTCACCTGCATTTGAAGTATCTGGGTCTTTGAAATACTGCACCTTTCTGGGCCGTTGGTCGGCGTCTGAGTAACTGTCTCCGAGGACTCTGCATCATCTGAGATCTGCCGCTCAACGTTTAAAAAGCACCACATTATCAGCTATTTAACGTGGTGCTCTTTCGGATATTCTTAATTCTTTGGCAAATTCTGTGGTGGGGTGGAAGACTTTACATTCTCTTGAAATCAATCGACTAAAGACTTTTTGTGCATTGGTATCGAATTATGATTATCCTCTCAATCGAGGAAACAGAAGTGTTATTATGTGGCGCCTTATGCGATAAAGGTGTTTGGTTTCCTTTTAATAATTATCTTGGAATCCTCCCCAAAGCTCTCGATTGGCAAAGAATATCTACTATCACAAAACCTTCGCCAAATTAAAGCTCGCGAATGTTCTCACATTCCCTTCACCTCCCTCCCTCATGATTGATCAACCCATGAGACCAATTCTAAGAATCTGCTGTTATCTCCGATGTCCCATCTCCGATGAAGGTAGCTCCCGACGTGCCGAGTCGTTTGCTGGCATTTCAACCCAAAATTGAGTTGCATTCTTTGAGGTGTCCGTTGGCTGCTTTTCTACTCTTTCTTGAAAGCTCTGAAAGCAATCGGAATCCTGCCCAGTAGGTTGCCTGTGAGATCTTCTCACGCGGTACATATACCACAGAATGAATAACAAGAGAGCAGTACCCGCCGCAGCGCCGATGCCGATTCCGGCCGAAGCACCTGCGCTGAGCCCAGAGGCTGGGGAGATTTCCGTCGAGCTCTGAACGGGAGCGGTTAGTGTGATTGTTGCTGGTGCCAGTGGTGATACTGGAGACTGAGTGGCAGTCTGGGCGGTAGCGCCGGCATCGTGAAGGAATGTCTGTAGCGGTGTTGTTTGTCAGCCTCAATAGAATCACTGAAACCAGGTAAATATCTCTCGCATACCGAAGTTGTGTACTTCACTGCCATAGCGCGCACGACGTTTTGTGTACTTTTAGTTGCTGCCTCTTCGCTGGGCGGGTTCCCGTCAAATCGAGTACGCGATACATTTACCGTTGTGAACGTCCACCAATGGGACAGACAAGGGTACTGGGACTCGTGATTCGTGAATGGAATCTGAGAACGGCATGTGAATGTATAACCGTGGAGACTGTAAACCGTCACCGAAAAGAATGTGAGTGTCTCCTTCGGGCCTGTTACGAGGAGATGGATTCGTGGATATGATGTACCTAGGACAGCAGGTAACCTCACCACGTGAATCTGCACCCCTGCACGCCGAAGTATATCCTTGTGGGCAACCCTCTCCGTTAAATACAACGTCTACGCCCCAGGGCGTCGGCAGACAATCTGTCGTCTGCGATGGGCCCCCGAGCACCAATTGACTGTCATCCTGACCATAATCCCATATCCAATAGTCGTCGGAGGTGAGACACGCGGTACCGGTCGGTTTCCAGCTCGCTGGCAGCGTCGGTGGTGCCGTGATTGTTTCCATCGTGTGGTTTGATCACTGAGAACTGATACACAACCAAAAAGCTGACGTTTGGATTTGTATGGGGCGTGCAGTCAGCGGCGTAAGGTAAGCGAGAGGTCAATAGGGCAAAATTCTGTACGCGCGAAAAGTGGTAAGCGGAAGGTTTATCTACCAGTACCTAGAACAGAAATCACAAGAGGCCGACATAGCCGGCACAGGTCGTTTCACGTTGCACCAAGCACATTCAGCTAAGGGGCCTGCATATACATAGAGGATTCAAGCCAATCCATGGTTGTGGAAATGAGACAAGATCCTTTTAGACCCCATACAGCCCCCAACGGTAATTTCTTTCATTATCTAGGGTAAAAACATACATACGAACACGAAAGATAGGCGCAGAAGTACCCAGGTACTCTAAATCGAGCCTTCTGGATGTGCCCTTATCTGGCATACGATTTGACCTACTGCCTCTCGGGCCTTGGGCCGGATTTGGTTGATGTAGCGTTTGCCAGACTGGTGAGATTTCAAATGGACCATGCTCGAACCGGATACAATGATCGTCACTCAATATAAAGAACCCGTTCTGCGTGAAGATTTATGTTTTTCTTGCATTTGAGGCCGATGTGGCCAGTGTGGCCGCCTCGTGCCTTGTTGTCGCCGTGGTAGTGGCGAACATCTTTTCCCAACGCTTCTTGAGCGGTGAGTTCGAGTCTGAAGGAGCTGTAGCCGAAGAAATCCGCTGACTTTCATGATTTAATTGTCTCAATTGGCCGTGCTGAGGCAGGTAGGTACCCGGCCAAGAAGGTGCATCGGAAGGGGCAATGTCGTGCGCTCATTCGCAGGCATGCAAGTAGCACATGAGACTACGCAGACGGAGGCGTTGTCTCGAAAACCTCTTTCTGTTACTGATATACCTTCCTCTGAATCCTTCAGCTCGTCGCACGGCTGTCGGGCGATGGTTAGAGACATGGGCCTCTCCAGACAGCAAGCGGGCTCTTCTCGAACATTCAAGAAAACCACCTCACAGCTAAGATGCCTCGCTAAAATTTCAATGCTAGCGGATGTCTGCTACTGAATTCCAATCAAGTCTGAGTTGTAAAGAACTCAAATGATGACTAGACGCGACCACCCCTCCCCATGAGAACCTGTGCCCCAGGGCAACCCCTCCTCACTCGGTGCTTTCGCTAGGCTGCCAGTCGACTTATCACAACAGCTGGGCATCTTCTAGAGGGATTTGACCTGCGGACCATGAAGCAATCGTGAAGCGTCCCTGACTTAAATTCCAGGCCAGGTGGGCAATGTAATCGCTTCCGCCATACCAGCTTCTCATGAGCCGCATACCACACGCTCTGCGAGCTCTCAGCCGGGTCGTATTTATATTGACTTCGCATCTTGGCTCATCGCCGCTCTGTTATCTACCACATCCGCGACTCTCAGGCACTCGGCCCGTGTCTGTCTTCTCGATCCTGCGGAAGGACTTACGGGCTATTCCAATCTGACTCCGGACCATACCACACATGCAGCCCTTGTTACCTCAAGTGCCAACTACCTAGGTATGCTGCCTGTACCGTGACCGCAACCAGACATCGGGTAAATGGGAAGGCGAGCTCACAGCTGAATTCCATTTTAGGGAAACCTGTGGGGTGCACATAATAGTTCCTGGGCAGGCATACGCCACTGGCTACTAAAGGAATGGAATCTATTAAAAGTCTGTGGAGAAGGTACCTAGGTAGTTAAGCTATTTAAATACAGTAGAGGTTCATACCATTATGAATATTGAGGGCAAGATGAATTATGAAGCATACTTCCACTTATCATCAGCTCCCGCTGTCCCAAGGAGGAAGTTTGGAAAAACCGAACTAATGGCACTGGCATCCTCGCCCTTGAACCCCTCGATGGTCTCTGCTACGCAGCCAGTCTCGGAAGTTCCACCTGGAAAGAAGCGCTGCATGACCCAACCAAGCCACTTGCTCTGGCTCGCCTGAATGACCGGGAAATGGTTTAAGCCAGTGTACTCGGCAAAGTGCAAACTCTGCGGTGATTCACTGGACTCGAGAGCCTCGCAAGTTTCGTAGACGGCCTCCCTCAAGTTGTTGATGTCAGTGACCGCATCCAGGCTCCCCGATATAACCAACATGGGACCTTTGAACAGCTTCCGCCCGACCGCAGTCCTCCTCTCGAATTCAAGAACAGCAGGTTGTTCAGTCCAGTTCCGATAAGCCATGTCCGTCAGAGGGGCGCCGAGACCCGACACCTGTTTCGTAGGCAAGCAGCCCTGCACAGCCTCCTGGACATTGACCCACCTGTCCCGGCCAAGGTCGGCCATGCCGGACAGGTTGAGCGACGGATAAACGGCGGTGACGCCCTTGATCAGGGGCAATTGGAAGCTCAGCAACGGATTGGTCCAGAGCCGCGTTACGTTGGCCTCATGGTCAGCACGGGCTTTTCTGGCCTGCTCGATGATGTCCGTTGGCGGAGCGATGGCAACAGTGCCTTTGTATCCCGGCACGGGCTTGGTGATCTGGCGCTCTGCGAACGACCACACAGATGCAGCACCCTGGGAGTGGCCCATGGCGACGAATGGCCCGCTGGCGTCGAGAAACCGGGGAAATGCATTGCGTGCCGCCGTGACAGCATGCGCGATGTCGTTTGCATGTGCTGGCCATGCTGCCCATGGGTGCATTATCTCCTCGCTGTTTGGTAGCCTCCCGACGCCTAGCCCCGCGTAATCTGGTGCCACGACGACGTAGCCATGCAGGGCCAGTGTGAAAGGCACTTGAAAGTGGTATTGCAGATTGCGGTAGTTGCTCGGGGCGCAAGGGGATAGACCTCCAGAAGTGCCATGAGCCCATGCAACGAGAGGCCAGTGCGGCAGGTTCGATGATGGGTCAGATGAAGGCACTTTGAGCGGGCTTGATGGCCACAGAACATAGGCCGATGTTGGAATAACAGTGCCGTTGAGGTCCTCGGTGGTGTAGAGCATCCGTGACATGGTTAGCGGTGCCGGAACAGTGTAATTTGTCAGATTTGTTGTCTCTTCGAGCTGCAGTACAATTCCTGGGCTGAGTTCAGTGGTGTAATTGCTGGGCACGGTGTAAAAGGAGGAGTCTGAGGCTCTCTGCTCCGCCTCCCAGGACGAGGCGCGCAAGACAAGCTCCTTGCAGGCGTCGTCGCAAGTGGTGCTTGCGTGGAGTTTGGCGAACGTTGAGTCGGCGAGGGAATGTGCTCCCAGTGCTGGCACTGCTGCCGCGAATAGAATTTGCAGGAACATCATCTGAGTAGCGGAAATGTTTATATCACAAGTAATTAGATTTCTAGGATGCTTTGAGAGATACCAGGAGCACTTGAAATGTTTTTGAAAGTTTTTGATGCTGTTAGGACTACCGGTAATGAGGCAGCTTTTATATCACCGTCTTTTTCTGTAGAACCTTGGAAGTCATGTCCTCGTCCTTTCAAAAACACCGCGTAGTCGACATTCAGCGTGAAGTTCCCCTTCCGCTGTGTTGCTCCGATCACGATGCCAAATGGCAAGAGACATCCCGATTCTACGGTGGTCGGATAGATTGAAATCCCAATTCACTTGCATCGGCCTGACATTCCGTCGAACTTGGCGTGGATATCCGTTTTTGAGCGGTTCTAGCGGTCGGCAGTGATCCTTCCGGCTGCGACCGACCTGTCAGGTGCGCCAAGTCAACTCATATCAGCTAAAATGTTGGCATGTACTGGGCTGCAGCCGACCTAGCTCTCACAGCACTGCCCCGGCTTAGCCCGGGACGCGCAATGTGATACTTGTGAGTGAAGAAGGCAACACGACTCGGCGGTTTAACTTACCGATACCGACCATCGATGCTATCAGTTCCAAGCCAGGGGAAGGTGTAATAGTGCTTCGCGATTGGAACGACGGTATTGGTTTTTGAAGAGCAATTTCACCAGAAATCATACGAATAACTTAAAGGTCGGTACAGGGGGAGGAGGGGCGAATTTGGTGGCGTCCAGCAAAAACATGTGTGTTCCTTGGGAGCACTTGAGAACTATGCAAATGAATGAGACAAAATTTTCATTTTGTGCACTCCTGCATCTATCTTCATCCCAATAAGTAAGAAATGTCGCGGTTTCTGACTTGCGTTCACCCCCGATTGCTACAAGCCTGCATTGCGATAACCAGTATTCATGACCCAACTCAACCAATTTCACAAAACCGATGTCAGCCCGGAGCCGTACAGAAGTTCTTCTTCACATTGAGCTGCTATCACGTGGAGTTGAAGGCCGATCGTTTTGCGTGAATTTCCTATCAAATTATCAGATCGGATCATCGTGCCGGGTGCCACATATAACTGCTCAGGTGTGAGGGAACTACACGAAAGTACCTGACAACGGGCTACTTATGTACTAGCGCGTCGACAAAAATACGATGTTAGGTTGCCAGATTGAAGAATTGCCAACTTAAAGTGTACCTGGGTTCCCATTAATTGACTTCAAATGTTGATGCAGGGTTCAAGAAATTGAGAACGAGTCAGTCTAACGTCACTTGTTCCACAGTCTTGAACTGGTCTTTGCATTCTACGTAGAAACACGTCAACAAAAAGCTCAGGGGGCGGTCCACCGGTGCAGCCCGGCGCTGATTACGTTATCGTGCATCTCACGTCAGACCTTTGGAGACGACTATTGGAGAGCTGTCTTTGCCTCGAACCTCAGCCGCCGCAAATCTCTCGCTCGAATTGAGCCGACGGCCATATTTATCAGCTCACATCCCCCTGCCCAGTTTCCCCTGCTACTCTTTATCGATCCTCCGTGGTCACCTGCCAGTCACCTGGGAAGACATGAGCCATCGCCTGCTCATCTCACAACCATGAACGGCCAGCAGCAGGGCTTCGGCCCCCCCTACCATGGAGGACAGCCGCCGATACCACCACGACCGCCGGTTGGCGTCCCACCACCAGGTGCAAAGAACCACACCATGTTCCAGGGCTTCGAGTGGTACGTGCCGGCAGATCATCAGCACTGGCGCCGGCTGGAGAAGGCGTTGCCCGCCCTAGCGGCCCTCGGCATCACAAGCATGTGGATCCCTCCGGCGTGCAAGGCGAGCTGGTACACGGGCAACGGCTACGACATATATGACCTTTATGATCTGGGCGAGTTCGACCAGAAGGGCTCCCGACACACCAAGTGGGGTACCAAAGAGGAGCTTGTGGCCATGGCCGAGAGTGCCGGGCACTATGGGATCCGGATTCTGTTCGACGCGGTGTTGAACCACAAGGCCGCGGCGGACTATAGCCAGGAGGTTGCGGCTACCAAATACGAAGGCGAAGGTGAGTCATTGCCATGTGTGAGAAGGGGGCCTGGGTGGACTCTCCTGCCTCCGGGTACGGGCTGCAGGCTCAGTTTGCTGAAATAGGACCAAGATCGGACCAAGGTCAACGAGGAGTCGTGTGTGATTGAGGCGTGGTGCGGCTACGAGTTCCCTGGACGAGGCTCCGCTTATAGCCCCCTGAAGTGGAACAAGGAGCACTTCACCGGGATTGACTATGACCACAAGACGCATTCGAAAGGCGTTTGGAAGTTTGAGGGCAAGGAGTGGGCGCAGGACGTCGACGAGGAGCTCGGGAGCTATGACTACCTGTATGCGCGCAAAGCCGCCCTGCCGGAATCATCATCACTAACAGCCTCTCGTGTAGCATGTTCGCCGATGTGGATCACAAGCACCCAGAGGTCCGGCAAGACCTGTTCTACTGGGTGACGTGGCTCGCTTCCCAGGTCAGGCTGGGCGGTCTGCGCCTGGACGCTGTCAAGCACTACTCCGCCAGCTTCCTGCGAGATCTTGTTCATCACATTGATTGCACTGTCGGCAGGGACTGGTTTATTGTCGGCGAGTATTGGCGAGACGACTCGAATGTGCTGTCCAAATTCATCAGCTTCATGGGAGACCGCATCTCGCTTTTCGATGTGAGGCTCGTTAACAACTTCTCGAGATTGTCTTTCCAAGACAGGGCGGATCTTCGTACAGTCTTTGATGGCTCGTTGGCGTCGATCAGGCCCAGGCACGCTGTGGTAAGTATCTTGGCCCGGGCTTCTGGGACACGCTGGCTTACAAACCTTTAGACATTCGTCGCAAATCACGACACGGTTCGTTGAGTTGATAAGATACTTATGTCGGAAGCATACTGACCCGAACCCAGATGGAAGGCCAGGCATTGGCAGCTCCCATTGCGGAATATTTCCTGCCCTTGGCGTACTCCCTCATTCTTCTCCGCGCCGACTGCGGCACCCCATGCGTGTTCTACGGCCACTTGTATGGCTATCCCCGCCCGGACGGCAACGGCTTCAACGAGCCCCCATTCGCAGGGAAGCTCCTGCCCAAGATCGTCCAGGCTCGCAAGCTCTTCGCGTACGGGCCCCAGATCGACTACTTCGACCATCCCCACTCGATCGGCTTTACAAGACTTGGCTTCCCACAATACGGCACGGCAGGACTGGCCGTGGTCATGACCAATGGCTGGACACACACGACAAAACCGATGTTTGTGGGTCCCGAGCATGCCGGCGAGAGATGGACGGACGTCTTGGGCGGTTGCTGGGGCGAGGTCGTGATCGACGGCAAAGGATGGGGTGTCTTTGCTGCTGGACCGAGGAGTGCAGCAGTGTGGGTGAACAGGCAAGCCGCCGGGCGAAATGAGATTGACTGCCTTTCCTTGTAAGTGTCGTGACCTAACGATGAGCCACTTCAACGATCTCGCAGCACTGACTATGTAACAGTGACTACGACATATACGACCGAGGTGTTCACGATAGTCCCGTGACGGCGAACGATCTGCACAAACCCAGACTAGAAACAGAGCCTGTGTGGATGAGGGCAATGGGGCTTTGACGTGATAGGCAACTAACTGGCGCAGGACGGAAACTTCGGGTACAGGCTATACGCGTATAGACCTTAAATGCACACTGGGGCATGCTTGTGGAGCTCGAATCATCTATGTTGGGATGAGTCGCACGCAACAAGACGGAATAGACGCAGGGTTCATGCGGGGATAGACCGGAACAAGCATATGTGCAAATAGACCACACCATACGGGTCATACATACCTAGGTACACATACCATCAATCACGCCTGCGAGTGCCTCCTCGCATCGTACAGCGCTGCGACAGAGACGAATAGTACCTACTGTGTAGTTAAGTCGGACGATGTTCAGTCGGGACGACGGACTTTATCCGACCGGGCAAGCCGACAAAAGCCCAGATGTGGTGATGATGGGCTCACGACATGCGTCCAGTTACCGGCATACTCGTTGAAAATTGTGGATACCGGGTGGACCTTAACTGGCGTGAAGGATTCCAGAGCTTCGGCGATGGCCAACCTTTTTGGGGCATGCCGAGGACCGGATAGCGCCCCCCAAGCTGGCCCAGAAGTATTCCCGCAATTTCGTGACCGCCAGGAACGTGGTGCTAGTACTACAGTAGTAGTGTAAAGCATGGGGACCCATCATGCTGCACCCCACACTTTTTCCTAGCGAGGACGCGGGGGTATGTGGGGAAATCGAAAAGGTTCTTGTTGCATCCCGTGAGCCCATCGTCATGGTCGTCAACTGTAATCGGCCCGCGTTTTCTTGGATGAGTGGGTGCTCCTTGGGTACCACACACACTGCTGCACCTAGACTAGACAGCCCCTGGGAGACTACTGACACCATGTAATTTGCCGACGGGACCCCCCAAACCGCGAGTTAGCATGTACCGAGCTCGCGGGGAGGAGGAGACAGGAGGAGATCCTGTCGAGTCTTGCTTTGCGCGAGTAATAACCATGGATTTATGGGTTGATGGCCTCGGTCTCGCAGATATAAATGGCTCCGTGGTCCGCTCCGCACTTGGGGGTCAGTGTTTTCGCGAGCTCTTGTGCCTGTTGCCCATATTGACAAGCTGACCATAGCAACGATGGGTGGTGCTGCTGTCTCCCTCCGGGGGCTTCTTGCCGTGTCCGGCTTCGCCCTCTCGGCGATCGCCGGCAACATCCGGCCCCGCCAGAGCGAGAACCCGTGCGAGACGGCCAAGTACGAGAACAAGACGCGGGTGTTTGTCATGACGGATATCTCCAACGAACCAGACGACCAGATGAGCCTGGTCCGCTTCCTGACCTACGCAAACGAGCTCGACATCGTCAATATCGCTGCCGTGACTTCAACCTGGAAGAACGACTCCATCGACACGCCGTCCATCTACGGCGTGCTCGACGGCTACCGCCAGGTCGTGGGCAACCTCAACAGCCACGTCCCCGAGGCCGGCGTTTACCCTCCAGCAGATGAGGTTGCCGCCAAGCTCGTCACTGGACACCCGGTATACGGCTTGGCTGCCCTAGACGAGCCGACCCCCAGCAACGCGTCGACGGCGCTGATTGCAGGCGTGGATGCCAGTGAGGAGCCGCTCTGGGTGCTCGCCTGGGGCGGAGCCAATGTACTGGCCGAGGCCCTGAATCAGGTCAGGAACGAGAGGAGCGAAGACGAGGTCGCAGCCTTCGTCCGGAAGCTGCGGGTGTACTCCATTTCGGACCAGGACGACGCCGGTGCTTGGATCCGGACCAACTTCCCCACTCTCTTCTACATCGTGTCTATCCACGGCTTCAGCGAGTATGCCATTGCCACCTGGAACGTAGGTCAAATGATATCCTCAGAAGTCCGGGCATAGAACTGACCAGACCAACAGGGGATCTCAGGCGAGCTCCTCAGGCATTTCGACAAGGGCGGCCCCGACTCGTCCCTGGTGAGCAACGAGTGGCTCGAGGAGCACATCCGCATCGGGCCCCTGGGCGCGCACTACCTGAACTGGTCCTACATCATGGAGGGCGACACCCCGTCTTTCCTGGGCCTCATCCCCAACGGCCTCAACGCCCCCGAGCACCCGGAGTGGGGCGGCTGGGGCGGCCGCTACATCCTGATGGTGTCGTCGGGCGCGCAGGGCACCTTCAGCGACGCCGCCGACTGGGCCATCGGCATCAACAACGAGACCTACTTCAGCCAGTTCGCCAGCATCTGGCGCTGGAGGGAGGCCTACCAGTACGACTTTGCTGCCCGCATGCAGTGGACTGTCAGCGACGCCGCCGACGCGGCTGAGACTGCGAAGCCCAACCGCCAGCCTGTGGCCGTGGTCAATGGGTCGTGTGGTATCCTTGAGATCCCCTACACGTTCGGAGACTCTGTTGTGCTCGATGCCTCGGAGTCCTGGGACCCGGATGGAGATGATCTGTCTTTCGACTGGTTCCACTACCGGGAGCCTACATTCCGCCTCGAGGGTGATATCCCGCGCATCTCACCGAATGTGACCTTTGATGCCCTGGATGCGACAGGTTCCGTGGTGAACGTGACGCCCAATAACAATGAGGTAAGCTTGATAGGCATCCATGTGAAATTGCGAGATCATATGCTGACTGTTATCTACACAGACTATCCACGTTGTCCTGACTGTCCGCGACGTCCGACCTATGAAGCTGTCTTCGTACAAACGAGTCATCCTAAGACCTCAATCTTGAACGAGTCGAATATACCTCAAATGTTGAGTAGAGGGAAATTCCTATGTCGTCATAAAAAGAATAATAATAATCTCATGCAACAATGCAAATTTCACCGAAGGAAGTTCCGTAATTGGGAACGTGCAACATCACGCCTGAAACCAATAACTTATCCATGCACAACCAACTTCACACATTCCTTGGCCTCACAACGCTCGCTCTACGTTCTCCAGGGCTATTCATGTAAAGTCTAGCCTCCAGATGTCACCCAGCCGTGAGTTGTCCTCCGCAAGACCGCCGTGGACGACAATAGCATCCTGCTCATCTCCTCTGAACACGTCAGCATCGAACCAACCCCTTGCAGCAGGGCCGTCCCCAGCCGTCTCGACTTCCAGCCAGTGTTGCTCAGCGACATCGAAAGCCCACACATCCGAGCGCATTTTCCCGGCACCGGCATGGCCGAGCGAGCTAGGGTCACACTCCCCAAACATGGTGACAAGATAATGCTTCCCGCCGGCTGAAGCGGCCACAAGCGCAGACACGCTTCTTGGTCCGGGTCCATCTTTCCCGTCGGGCTTGAACGCAAAAGACGACCAGCCATCCGTGGCGAGATCGTAAATATCGACTGATCCGCCCTGCTCGGTCGTCCCATCAAACCCATTCATCCGGTACAGCTTCCCGCCCAGATACGCCAAGCTGGCCCCGCCCCTCGCCGGCCCCGGCGCCGCAGCAAGCTCCCTCCACGCCCGCGAGCCGAGGCTGAAGGACCAGAGGTCCTGCATGCGGCCCGTCTCAGGGCAGCCGGCGTGGACAAAGAGGAGGTCGGACCCGTCCGAGGCCATGGCGTGGTAGCTGCGGCCGGCGGGGAAGGGCCCCTCCGGGCCCGCCGGCTTCAGGAGCTCCCAGGCCGCCCGGGACGGCGTGTAGCGCCAGACGGCGCCGCTCTCCTCCACGGGCGCCATCGCGATCCCGCCGCGGCCCGAGAACAGGTACAGCGAGTCTTTGATGACGGCGCTGGCCGGGCCGACGCGTGCGGTCGGGGCTTCTGGCGGGGCATCGAGCGTTGAGACCTCGGTCGGGCCTGAGGATGGTCAGCGGGCGTCCATGAGACTGGGAGAAAGTGCTAGTCACCTCCAGATGTGCCAAGGGTGATGATATCCAGTCGGTTGTCGACGGGCTGGCGAGGGATCACTTCTCCGCCGAAGATGATCCCTTGGGATCTCAGTACAGAGAAGCACTGAGAGGAGCGCTGGAGGCGTGCGCTCTGAATGAGCTGAGTCCAAGTGGCCTTGAGCTTCGCCATGGTGTTGATGCAGGTTCGAGACTTTTGGAAGAATGATTGTCAAGTAAAGATGGTTAGCTGTAAGGGTGAGTAAGTAAGAGACAGGCGATGCTCGGTCTTTATTAATTCAGTGAATAAATCCAGATAGCCAATGAGGGTGGAGAGCAGGCCCTGCCCGCTTTATGATCCCTGAAGCTCAAGGTGAAAAGGAGGGAAAACCTCCGCTTAGTCATTGAAGTGTTTCACGGGCTCTCGAGTTCGCACGGTGAGAATGCTACGCCGTGTGCGCGCAACTCTAGGCTTTAGAATCCAGGGCTCTTGTCCGGGCCCCTTAGCCGAGCTGTCAACTGGTACCATTCGCAACTGGAGAGCTTACTTGTCGAAGAATGCTCAGAGTTCACTCGACAGTCTTAGGTTCCGTGATCTGCTTCAACTCTGCCCGCCTTCCTGATCGCACAAGTCCCCAAAAATACAAGCTCCATAATAAAGGAACTGGTATCCTTAATGTATTCAACCTCGCTGGGCACCGACATACTATTCGCCATACGGCGGATGGTGTTGCTCACCGCAATCAAAAGTTCCAAATCACTTTGTACTTGCTCACTGCGGGGATGAACAAGCATTTCAAGCAGAATCGTAATAGCAGCAGGCGTGGCGTAGCGACCGACCGGACTGCAATTGCAATATTTGTGAGTGTCAAGTGCTAGTTTCAGTGAGACGGATGTGGCCCCCGAGCTTCGGTGGCACAGGATCGAAAAACAAGGTACATACCAGAACGCTTGATGTGCCAGCGCATCAATCATGACTCTGAGGCATGCGAGGATGGAGCGGCTTGCCTCCAGCGAGATGTCGACACTTGAGTGGATCAGCCGGTGATGATCTTCGGCTATGTCGCTTGTATCTGTGTTGGTGACTCTGAATCGTCTGACTGCCATGTGCAAGACAGTCATCAAATAGAGATACTCAAGTTGTAAGAGAATGTGATGCATTTCCTTGGCTGCAGAGATAAGGGAATTCAAGAACGAAGAAGAAATCAGAACCGGACGCCGTCGAGGTGGAATAGACAGGCGACACTGCTCAATTTCGTCATCCAGGTACCGGATATTGTGGAGGACTTGAATATCGGAGTCCTTGAAGGCTTTTGGCGAGTACAATAGTCGGTATACTCGTTCCTTGACTCGGGCTAAATCGACATCTCCGGGAAAGGTAGGGATTCTAAAAGCATCTTCTGCCTGATTGAATTCAGAAGACGCTGCCGAGCTAGGAAGGACCGTAGTGTTGCTTAGACAGCCGGGTGTAAATGTGAGATCACAAAATTCATCCATTAGCACAGGTGGGACACCAGTATGGAGTGAGATGTCTTTATCGAACGTGTAGCAAAGCCAAAAGAGCTTGCGTCCGTGGCGTCTCTTGCGGTCCTCCACAGATGGGGCCGCCGTATCACAATGCGGAGGGATGTTCGTGTGATATCCCAAAGCACAAGCAGTGCGACAGGCGATAGTGTGGTAAAAGGCCGCGTCCTGCCAATTGCCACTTAATGTGCATTTTATCCGCTTTTCAATCTTTTGTCAGTGTCCTCACTCGTTAAAAGGTCACTGTAAGTGCTGCAGTTAGGTCATCTTACCAGCAGAAGCGCCGTAACTAGAGTGTCAATACTCATGTATCCAGGATGAAGTATCAGAATGCGCTGTACTTCGTGGTACAGCCTTTCCGCATCAGCACACGACAAATCGGGGCATGAAGTCTCCAGCTGACTCGCCACCGAAAGAGCAGCCAGGATGCAAGCCCTTGCAGAAACGTGCTTCGGTGATGACAAAGGACTATCAACATCCTCGTAAGCTTTCCCAATCGTTGTCCCGAGCAGGACAGGATCGATCACCGGAAATGCACCTGTAGCATGCGAGCTGAGCAAGGTCCCGATGATCCGATCAGCCGAATTCCGGTCTATCAGATCCAGAAAGCTGGCGTCTCCCTCAGTGAGATTCAATGTTGCATGCGACGTGGGCCTGTACATGGGAAAGCGAAAATCACTCCATTGTACCAGCTGTCCGGTCCTTGATGAGACCCATTGTTGGCCTTGATCGGAGAAAATCGGAACGCCGTTGAAGAACCAGTGTGGACCGAGGTGCTTTGCGTCAGAATAGAGTGATCCCGTCCAGGAGGCGATATTGCAAGGAGTCGTCACTTGAGACTCTGCTGAGGCTGGAGTACTCTCATCCCGCGCTGAACTTCTCGAGGCCGTCGTTGTCCCTGGCGTGGTGACGAGTGATGGGGACGCAGTATTACTTGCCGCGTCCCAGGCAACCGGCTGAGGCAGAGCACCCTCGAGTTGTGCCACCCGACGGGCGAGTTCCTGGACATCGCTAGACCCAGCCCTAGTAAAGTCAGAAACGCAGGGTTCCAATGATACTAGTAATACACGATATAGACGATGTCTCGCTTGTTAAGATGACCGACCTTTTCCGTTGTTTTCGCGCCGGCCGCTCCCGTATAAACGTACACTCTAGACTGTGATATTAACACCAATCGCACGGAATGCCCTGCGCGGCTACAACACACTCTATCTGATTTTTAAAATTTCGTCAGTACCTTTGCTTCTAGGTGAAGGCTAACAACATACTTTACGTCAATAGCATGCGTCACACGCTCGCTTCTTGGGCATCTTACGCAAGGGTCAGACACCATAGGCGCAACGATTCTGAACGAGCACTTGAGGGGAGGGTCGCACGGTGCGAGGATAAAACACCGCCGCCGCCGCCGCTAACAACATCCGGTAAAATGCCACAGGGGAGCATCTAATGACTCAGCGGCATCACAAGCCTCCGCTTATATAAATTTTAGCTTCAGCCACACTGTATTTTTCCTCTACACTATATAACTATCTTTCTATTCAGTTACTTATTTCTTCCCCAGCCTAAAACTTACGTACAAAATTTTCTACAGCTTTATACATATCCTTATAATCCTCTCATAGAGAAATTTTAAATACCCCCTTTCCTTTATTTCTATCATATTTTTCCATATTAAAAAAGAATTACTTATTACTAGTAATAAAAGCATAAACTTAAAGGAAGATAAGCTCGTTATACCCTCCCTTTATCTTCTAATAAATTACTTCCAGGACTTTTTTTAGGAGTTTTAAGGCCTTGTTACGGAAATTTTAAGGGTAGGATATTATAAATTATTTCTTTATTTTAACTACTTTTTAAAGTTAGCTATATACTTAGATAAGAGTTATAGTATAAAACTATATAGGCTTACCTAATCGTGGGTTTATTTATATATGTATATATATATATATAGGGTTAAATTTTTTAATTAAAACTTTTTTATTATAGGATTTATTTATATAGCAATTATTTTAAAACCTAATTTTATTAAATAACTCTTTTTATAGTAACTAATTCACGGGTTACTTATATTTATAATTTTAATTAATACTATTATTAAAACAGTACCCCTTAACCTTATTTATACATTATAAGGTTAAGGCTATAAATACCTATAATATTTTAATTATTATTTTAATATAATATTTTTTTCCAAGTGCTAGGTCTTGAGCGCTTATTATAGTATAAAGGCACCATATATATCCTCGGATATATACGGAATAGAAGCAAAACCACTTATATAAATTTTCAAAACCGGCGGCTATGGCGAGAGATGGCCAATCAGAAGTACTTCATTTCGCTAGCTTTATCACTCTTCTTAGAATCACCGTCGGTCTCACATGCTCTTAGTACAATGTCTTGACAGGCTTAGATAAAATACGACAATAGATAGGTATATTAGGGGTCTTCTTCATGGTAGTAATTCGCCTACACCTCCAGTTTCTCATCGCAGATCTCCTCAGAAACACATCGTATCGGTTCCACAATCTGCCTGCGAACTGCATAGTTCGTGTGATCGAGGCGCCGATGCAATGTGGAGCAAAGTACCTGAATGCAATAGGCCAACTGCAATATCACTTAGTGTATCCGTAAGCTCCGACAGCCAAGATATTAGCGTTCCGGTTGGCCGGGACGACGCCAGGTACGGGGGATTTGATGAGAAACATTTACCTAGGTACTTGACAACATAATGTCATTATTAGGCTGCACGACGAGTCACTTCTTTGGTTTTGATGAAAAGACAACTCCGTTACCTACCAATGTTGATCTAATTTGAAAATGAGGCCCGACTTCCATCTCTTTCAGTCATGTCATCCCACAACATTTGAACGTTCATGAAGAATGAAAATTAGGTACAATGAGTCTTTTCTACAATGGATAGTCGTGTAATTCATGTTATCTTTCAATTACCGCTACCTCGCTTCATTGTCCAATAAGCACGGAATTCACGCGTATCCAGCTGGGGAATTTTATAGTCCTGTCCGAATGATTTTCTTGAAGCTAGGGTTTGCGGGCATGCATGTGTCTCGGGTCTTCCGGAATGAATTGATTCAGTCGGTCAACTATCCCTATCACGTTTCAATGATGCACGCTTATGATACTTCTCCGTGAGTAGTGAGGTGAGGGCGTGTTCGCAGTTTCCCCAGAAAGGTCCGGGGTCCGGAGGAATAGGCCGACCGCCAACGCCATGGGAAACACAAGCTTTGCTTCAGGGCCGGCCTGCATTAACAATCAAATCATTTTGGCAGCATGCGCCCCTGGAGGCGGGATGGACGGGTGTGCTGAATGGTTGCAGTGAACTTGACCTCGGGAGGGTACCGCGCAGCCGCCATATAATAAAGTTCTGCGGACAGTAAACCTCAGCCACTACACGTGTAGCATCTCGATTAGATTTCCGAGCAATACCGAATCAAACACCATGAGAATGTGTGCCGGTGTGTCTATGGGTACTAGGGGAAGTCTATTCTTCAACGCCCAATGGGTGCAATTATGAGGGGCGAAACTCCGAGTTAGCGCTGAACCTACCACTGGCAGCTGAGCAGCAATAAGGTAATATCTATATGCGTTGGGCACAACTCCATTCGAGCAGCCCGCAGTCGCTACTCCCTGAAACAGTTGCAAGAACTAATAGCAAATAGCAATGCCCACATTGAGAAAGAAGTCTAAACCTCGAAACTGAGCATTATCCCAGTTGAGCACACAAAACTCAAGCCCCATGTAAAAAGTTCGAATCTCACATAAGCACACGACGTGTGTCGACCACATGTCAGCAATCAAGTCACCGCTGCCCTGCCAGTGCTACCATTGGAATGCAGGGCAACCGCTGATATTCTCGAGTTGGAGATGATAACCGACGATCCAGAGGATCTACTGCCAGGTAGAGCGGCTCTGGTCCTGGATGCAACGATAGTGCCTGAGCGCACGACGGCATGCGACAAAAGTCCACTCAATAGCGACCACGTTTGTGCCGAATCTGGGAGAGTGGCCCCCTTTAGGGCAGCTATGGATTTCCCCAATCTAGCTGCTAGGGGACGCCGAGATGACCGGCAGTCAGGCCCGCCCACTCAACGGTGTGACGCGAGCTTGGCTGCCGCCGCCCTGCAGAATTTCGGTGGTGTTTGGCTTACATGGGTCCATCGGTATGCAGCCCAAGCCCGACAAGGGCGATGCGTGAATGGCTGGGTTTCCGGAGCTGAGGCGGTCATCACCGTAAGTGCTTACATGGAGGGTCACACTGACAGAGACAAATCACACATAAGTACAACATCTCACAAGCACTTGAGAGCTCCGAGAGCAGCCACCCGAGAATTTTACAAGAACCTTTTGGCTGCCCGAACTCTATCGCCATCCTCACCTCGTGCTGCAGATTCGCCACCAGCTAATAGCTGCGTCTGCATATGAGACCTCTCGCGGCAGATGGGCTCAGAAGAATGAGCAGGCAAAGATGCATACCATGGACACTTATCTCCTGAAGGCCGCCGTCCTCTACGCGCTGTCCGCCACGCAGCAGACGACCACGCTTGTCGACGAGTTCCTGCAGAACACCTCCTTCGCCAACTCAGACCTGGACCCGCTCGCATACGAGCTGCTCGACCTGCGCACACCCCTTGAGCGCCTTGGAGACTCCGAGATCGTGATACCGACACGCCTTCAGCCGCCGATCCTCGCAATAGTCCGCGGGTGCGGAGATGCGCTCGCCCGCGTCGATGCTGTGCTTCATGAGTGCGCCGATGGCCCACTACGGGAGGCGCTCTGGGTGGCCAAGGTCCCGGAGGTGCGGGATTTGAAGGATGGGTTGCAGACCTGCCGGCGGGCGCTGCAGGTGAGGGCAATTGCCCGGATCGAGTGCGCGACGTTCCGCTGACGAATTATATAGCTCGCCCTGGAAGTTGTGAACTTGTAAGAGCCGGTCGTTTCACCGTCATGGCTGGTTGACCCCCTCGCTGACCAAAAACAGGGCGGCGGCCAAGGAAATCGGCGCCGATGCTGAAGCTTTCTCAACATATCTTGACCAAGATACGTCCAGAGTTTTGGCCCTCATCCGCCGGACTATCCAGCAGGCGCAGGAAGGCGAGGATCGAGACGGTCTGAATACGACTCTGAAGAAGTCACTTGATGACATACGTCTTTACGTGCAGTCGCTGTGCAGGTCAGATACGAGGGAAAAGGCGTTGCCGATCACTCCACCGACAGCATTGAGGAAGCCAGCGATACTGGAGAACAGAGAGTGAGTTTTAGGTTGAGTGGATACTTGATACGTATTTGACTAACCTTGTGCTGAAAGGGACGCTTCCACGGTCGTCATGCCCATCATGTCCCAGAATATCGATTCAGGGAGCCCAGCAACATCTCCGACGTTCCTCGGCAGTGGTTTACGACCGGCAAAGCGATTGAGCAGTGCATTTGGCAGATGGTCCTTCGGCTCTACCAGGAAGTCCAACACTGCCTCAACTATAAAATCGACAGCCAGCTCCATCATCTCTCGACCGTCGTCAGCGATGTCGTCCGTACACACACGAGCCGATGACGATGCATCATCTATAAGCAGCGCGCCAGTAACGCCCGGCGCGTCTCGTCAGGCATCATACACTTCTCATATGTCCTCGCACCGTTCGAAAAACTCCTTCCGCTCGAGCATATCCAGCCGAGGCTCTCGAGCTCCCCGGATGATCTCGCCAACTTCGAAACCGAACTCTAGTTCGCTCTACCCACCCACTCCTCCGGCGAAGAATCCCCGGCGGACAACGCTGTCATCTATGAATGAGAGTGTCGATGGGCACCCGTCGCCACCGACGCCAAGCGACAGCTTCTCGACGACTTTCAAGGTCTTTGATCAGCTCTCCATTGCCGGCTCTACCGCGTCGCATTCCTCTGACCGTCGAGAATCAGAGGGCGTTGCATCTCTGCCGCTTTTCGCCGTGAGCCCACCCGACAAGATATATATCGACCCAAGTGAAGTGCCTGCCCGCTATAATCAGCCAAGGAGTACGCCCTTCACCATACCTTCCATCGAATTGGCACGGACCAAGATGCTGTCTTTCAACGAGAAGGGATCAGGCCACGCCGTGACAGCATTCCAAGTAGATGTGTCGCCGGCGTCGTACATCGTGGCAAGCAAGCACGGAGACAAGACCATGAAGATCTTCGGACTGCCGCTATCCAACGTCATATCATCTATCAAGGTCAACTTTTATGTCTCGATGCAGCCAAGGTCGCGGGACTTCTTCGTCAACAGCCATGCCATCCTGTCCGAGACGAGTGCGCTGATCGCAGTCGCCTCTGGCTTCGGAAACAGCCTGGAGGTCTGGAACTGGGAGCGCAAGAAGAAGCTGCAGTCCATCGACGCAGCCTTCCGCTGGGCCGCCGTCAAGGCCGACATCTACGACGCAAAGACGCCACCACTAGCCTGCTACCGCGAGTCCGGCGACGCAATCGACCTGTACCCCGTCACCGAGCAGAGGACCAGCGGCGGCGAGCCCAACTGGACCGCGGGCAAGAAGCCGTTCGGGAGGCCCATCTCCATCGAGCTCTGCAGGGCCGGCATGCCCCACGTCCCCAAGCTGCCGGAGCTGGCCTTCTCGTCGACGGCGCCGCTGCTGGTCGCGGCCGCGGGGCCCAGGCCGCCGCGCGCCGGCCACCCGCCGCCGCCGCACTCGGCCATGCTGATGATCTGGGACCTCGACATCTGCTGCCCGGCGGGCTACGAGGGGGCGAGGCCGAGCCCGCGGCCGACGCGGGTGTGCATGCCGCGGCACTTCGAGCTCGAGACGGCGCTGCCGTGCGGGCTGGCCACGCACGGCGACCTGGTGGTGTCGGTCTGGATCCCCAGCAACGTGCGGGTGATCGGGCGCCCCGGCGCGTGGCAGGTCGAGCCCGTCACGGTCCACGAGCGGTGGGTGCTCGTGTGGGACCTCGCGGGCGACACGACGTCCGTGTTCCCCATCCCCGACGAGAACACCATCGCCTGCATCAGCCCGGACTGCCGCTACGTCGCGTACCGGCAGGGCCCCGGGGCGGACACGGGGGTGGGCGGCACCAAGAACTGCCTCGTGATACTGGACACGCAGCGGGGCGGGAGGGAGGTCTGGAGGACGCCGACGTTCGGCGGGACGATGGCCATCGCCGGGGGCAGCGGGCAGCTGTTGGATCTGTCCAGGGTCACCTCGATTTCCTTCTCTTCCGACAGCAAGATGTTCTTTGTGGGCGACGCTGACGGCTCGGTGGGGGTCTATGAGATCCGCGGAGGGGATGGAGGCAGTCCCAATCTTGTCAAAAAACAGTGGTGAGTGGTGACTTCTCGCTTGGAGTTTGTCAATTTAGGAACAGTGGCATAGTAGGGTCTTTGTACATACGGGGCGGTTTTCACTCGATGACCAGTGTATCAGTAAGCAGCAGTGTCAATTTGATATGTCAAGTGGTGATCCTTCATCAACATCTTAATACCCATAAAATGAAATTTCTCATAAGAGAAAAAGAGACTATGTGGGTCGATTTATCAACGCGAGGAACTTTATGAATGTCACATAGATGGCCTCCATAAACTTGAAACGGCATTTGGCAACGCGAGTCCGAAGAATCAAGCGACTTGTTGATCTCCAGCAACTAAGCTTCTCTGGGTGTGTGTCCACAAAGTGGCCTGCCTACGCTGAGTTTCAAGAGACCAACGTATTCTCATCTGCCCCCGGGTATGGGTCAAATGACACGTGCGATTCTGGGTTACTAATATTGCGCAACGCAACCTATTTAGTAGCGACCGGATTCAGAGTTTCGGGACAAGGTGTCACTGAAACCTTTCAGATTGTCGTGGTCCTTTTCCCCACCCTTACCGGTGGCGTGAAATATTTCAAAATGGCACCGTGCATCTGTATCACAGGTGTGATGTTGGTGCTCACCGGATGCTACATGTCGCCCCTAGCATCCACCGTGGGAGATGTGTCGAGTGACACATAATTCGATACTTGAGCTCGGAGTCACCCGTAAATATCATCCGAGGACCGACACTTCAGTTGTGTGATAACAAGCCTACCTGGAAATTTTATACCACTCATGTGATTTGTTTTACCTGCCAGTTATCAGAACACGATCTTGGTGATTCACTCCCTCGAGGGACTTTGCAGACAGCCTTGTGAAACCTCACAAGAGATCAACGAACAGCAGCAAGAAAAAGTGTGGACAGTGCCTTTCTAGCGTCAGGAGAGATTCTTTGGAATCCACTTTAGGTATGCACTTCACCCTGAGACTGTAGACAAGGGCGATCTCTTGGCTCGCACCATGAGCAAGCAGGCTCAGCGAATGTCTGTGACACAACCATGAACCGACCTCCTGGATTGACGGAACTATTGGGGGCTAGATGACGGTCCAGAGGCCGAGCCGCATGCGTTGGTACGGATCATGAAAAGCTCCGGTAAGTCACTCTGGAAGCGTGACTACATGCATGGGAGAAAATCCCCGCAGAGCTTCCCATGCAAGCGAGGTCGATCTGTTCTCACCGTCTCACTGGTCGGACCTGCAGACCGGTCAACACATGGACTAAGTTGAGCATGGGGTAGTGGAAGTTCTCGAACTACCTCCTCCAAATTCGGTCGTCGATCTGCCGCTACACCTGCCGCCCACCCCTGGAGCTAGCTGGGCTGCCGGCTAGCCTGGCCGAAATGTTCCTTGATATTTTGCTATTTTCCCGCGGGCCAGGTCTCGATCGATCGGCCATTGCCCAATGACAAGCTCGCAGGAGTATAATCCTTGCCGCGCTCCCGAATGGCAACCGGGGTCGAGTGGATTCGCGCGGCTACCGGGATACTCTTACACAAGTCTATTACTCTTGTTCAACCACCCACCTGCCCGTTTGCGGTACGACGATGTTGCATCCATACGCGGCTTCTTTGCAGAAGCGTTGCATTATTGTGACGCCATCGTCAATATCTGCACGCGTCCCAAATGAGGCCGAGATGCTCCATGTACGTACGCGCATTTGGGTTTTAGCCGGCTGCTTCAGAGCTGAGAGGTCGAGACGCCCAGGTTGATTATTGGTTAAATAGGCTCGGAGGCTCACCGGCCGCCCGAGGGACAAGAAGAACCGCAAGCTCTGCACATCGGTTCTGCTCGGTCTCTGTCATCCAGACAAATTCTGCCAGTCTTTACAGCCAAGATGATGTTTCAGGCATCCACTCTCGTTCATGTCGTCGTGTTGGGCCTGAGCGGGCTCGCGAACGCTGCATGTGACGATTTTGATCTAGGCGTGACCGCGCCGCGCGATCTCGGGGGCGGGATGGCACAGTGTAAGCTCTGTCTACTTGTGTAGCATGTGTCTCTCAGTCTCGCATTCGTCCCATTGCCGCTCCGTGAATGGCTTTGCCAAGTCGTCTCAGCGCCGGGTTGCCGTCTTTATCCTCATGAGGCTGGACATGCCTTGGAAGCTTGCCATGTGCCCCCGCTGATTATCACATACTTGCAGACAAGATATACGAGAGTGACTGCACTTTGAGCCAAGACCTGCAGCTCAACTCCACGACCGGGCATTGCGACTCTCGCTACTTTGTCTGTCGGCCGCTTACAAAGGAGATCTATGCGTACGACGACCCTGTGACAGGGCTGGCGTATTCTTGCGTCGACAACCCAGAGGGCGACGAGACCTGCGGGGAGGGCGACGAGGTCAACCTTTGCGTAAGTTATGCCTCTCTATAATTCTTAACTTGACTTGATGAGAAATGTACTCACTCACCTTCGTATAACAGTGCAGCCTAGGCTACCCGCCAGACTCAGATGAGCCGATATACAACTAAATCTGGCAGTGGAGGAAGCCTAATGATCAGAACGGGGCATTTCTGGGCTTTTCGTTATGCTGCTCCAGCGGATTCAAACCCCGTTCGCATCGCGCCGGCTCCATCGAAACACAATGGCATGTTTTCTTCTGTGGGAACGGAGTTTGGTGGGGATTATTGCTCTTGTTTGATCAACCTTATCGCACATAAAAAGGATTTTTCACCGAGCAGAGTCTGAGGATCCATTTGAGCCAAAACGAAAATGTGTATTTAGCATCAACAGAAGCTTGCCCGTATATTGAAATGATGCCAGGTCAAATGTTCAGGAACCTTCGCTGGCAATACTGGTATCATATTCCTGATCCACAAGGAATCCCAAATTAGTGTTGATCAGACCCAAACCAAGGACATTCGGGCTTGCCTTGCCTAATTTCGGACGGCCAACTGTTCGCAGTTAACGCTCAAGAAAGTGCCCTATGTTCAATGTTACATTGGTTCTAGGCTTGGTTGCGGGGAATGACCCTCGGGGAGATACGAGAAGAATTAGGTGTGCAAGGAAGTGTGTTGATTTTCATGATCCCAATCTCCAAAAGTTTCAAAACAGTCACATCCGAAGTTGCGAGGAAGCTAAGTGATCAGGTCAACTACCTAGGTAGGAGGATATCTCTCTTGACAAAAAGCTGTCGATAGACTCCCGATCATTTGATATGAGTTCAAGGGCCCGTAACGCTAAATATACCTAGGTACTATGCCTGATTTCTTTTCTTTCGACATGCCGACATCCCAATGTCATCTCAATGGAATGACTGGGTGAAAACGATAGAATAGACCATACTAGTAGGTATAACACAACATCATAGAGTTTGCTTTACACACAAAGTCACAAGGAGCCGGTATTTTATTCAAATGCTCAAGAATGGTGAATCTCTCACTGAAAACTATTGGTGGTTTTCTCAATTATGGCTATGGATGCCACCCTGGCTCACCCCTTCAACCTCACACCCAGCCTTTGCCATGAAAGGCTGTTGGAGCTGAACTTTACTCCATGGAGCCACGGACATAGCCACAACCTTTCGTTTGGCAATACGTGTCTGCTGTCTTGTTGAGGCGTTTGCATAATTTGCAGGTCCAATCCGCCGACATCTTTGCTGAGCTGTGGTTCTAAGCGGATTGGTGTCAGTCAAACATGATGGTATGCCCGCGGTTTGAGGCTTCAACATGGAATGGTACTCACACTTTCTGGGTTCCAATTATGGAGTGTAATCGCTACAAAGTCATGTATTGGTATCTGCTTCTTGACGGGACAGCGTCGGAATAGATGAGTACTCACAAGGTTGAGTACAGAAGTACTGCCGCTTATCTCAGTCGAATTTGGGGTTGTGTTTCCAAAGGTCCTCCTGAGAGTCTCGTGAAGAAATGTTGTTGGCTGTGCAAAAAGGAATTTTGTTCTGACTTTGATGGTTTTGATGTTGTAATGGGAAGAAACATGAAAATACCGAGCAGCCAGAGCGCCTATTTATAGTCGTGAATGAAAGCAACAGCAAGTGGTCTTGACCAACAAGCGGTAGCTGTGATTGTCGCATTTTCAAAACGCCATCGCAGTGTTAGTTAGCATGTCCAGTGACTAGTATGAATCACTGTTGAAAAGAAATCAGAGAACGTGTAAAAACAAAGTAATTCCAAGGTTAGCAGCGTTACCTAACGGACAAGGATTTCTTTCTTGAACGTGCGGTCAGTGCACACGTCAACCAGGCAGTGAGTGTTGAAGCAGGTGGACTTCCTGACCAATGGAGATCGCCCGCAAATACTGGCAGAAAGATGACTTGTGACTTGCGAAAGTAGCCAGTCACATATGACACTTCCGTGAGGGGGCCTCAGTAGACCGGGGTCATGAATGGCAATCAGTGACTTTATTTCGAGATATTGTATACGTCTCGTTTTGTGCCCATATGAATGCTGTATTTAGAAGGATTAGAAAGTTTGAAAGAGTGTATACTTGTAGCACCTAGGTATGCCTCCCCTGCCTACAAGCCTATGACTACCCTACCCGTTCCGGCCGTTCCATCTCGGATCCAAGAGCCACCTTCCGTGACCCGGCAGTCCAGTTCCGGGCCCTGTAAAGTCAAAGGTTCACTTCACATCTCCGAACACTCGGGCCATGGCTATCTGTTCCATCAGTCACTTGCATTTGAAGATCACGATCGCCGTGGCAGAATAACCCATCTAGTTTGGCTACTTGTGTCCACGATTAGCAGTGCCGTCGGGAGCGACGTTTCCTACCTAGGTATTCTTTTCTGTGCGGCATGAGGCTGAGACAATGTGCCTGTAGAGTCTCCGTACGCTATTTTTGTCTTAAAAAAGCCGGGTCTTTGGGCTTTTACCGCTGTGTGGAGGGACCATACGCCTTCGGGATGTATACGGATTAAGAACGAAACTACTGACGATGATGAGCCATGGCCTTTGCAACGCATGGGCTTGATTGTGTGAGAATGTCCTCTAATTCATTTTTATGGCCCCAACATTTGCCTCAAACTTATTTAGCGATTTAGCATCCGCTGATAAGCTATGCTGTCGAATCGCTGGTGACCTTGCCAGACAATTATAGCGAACATCCCAGGTGCCAAATGTGGTCTGCCCCTGATACCCCCCAAGTTAAACAAACGCTGGTAGCATACATGCATAGAGTGGTTCTGGCAGACAAGATACCGAATGTCGAGAGCCGAAAGAAGTGAATAGCGATACCCCGTCGTGGTCAAACTTCGATTTGGTATTGCGGCCCATCTGCTAGGAAGCGGCCTATGCTGTCCTGTCGATCCCCCCCCCCCCTTTTGCCCATGGCTCGGATCTCTAGCCGCTCGGGCGGTCTCCGCGCATAACTCTGTGCGCGAGGTTGCGAAGCTCAGCCACCAGTTTTTCCTCGCTCCACCCTTCCATTTCGGACTGACGCAGAAGAACGAGTGTCTCTTGCCGCTTTGTCAATCTTCTCAATCGCTCATAATTGGGGGTCCTCGGCTGGCCCTGTGATTCGGCTTGTACAGGCGCGGCTGAAGGTGTGTCTGCAGGTGGCTGGCTGTGCTTTGCGGCGTTCTCGTTCAGGACCATGGTGAGCTTGTCTTCAGACCAGCCTTCGGTGTCGGACTTGCGTAATAGGATAGTGGTTTCGTTCTTGGCTTGACGTTTGTCACTGTCCGGGGCGGCGTTGGAAGGGCTTGGCCTCAGAGCGAACCCGGAGATCAAGTTTTGCTTTGGTGAGGACATGATGGGTCGAAGAGGGGCGAACGGAAGGTGGGCTTTGGGTCGAATTAGGATATCTAGGTAAACATGACGTGTTTGCTGAGATAGGAGTGAGAAGGTTCGAACATTGAATCGGGAGTCAAAACAGGGTCGGGTGCAAGGGATTTTATAAAGATAGAAACGCCCAAATTTGGAAAGTGTCAGTCAATTGTGTGACGATTGCTTGACGGCGGGCTGGACTAACAACTAGCGTATGCGACGGGAGTCAACTGGTGTGAGAATCGCTTCTACCTAGGTACTCAGGTACCTAAGTACATAAGGATAACATTGAAGAAACCGTCAACTAGTACTAGTATAATGACGGCCAAACCTCCATTCTTATCTTGACTGCAAATTATGTGATCCTAATCACCGTCCCGCCAATAACTAGACAGCCTTTCCCGAGACTATAAGCAACAATTATCAAAATTTAAAAAGATTACCGAGTGGAAGTCTGTGCGCTGTATGAGATTGATGGCTGGCTTTGGAATAGTGGTTTTTAAGAAGGCCTGTTCTTATCAAGGGTATGTTAAAACAAACATAAGCTGTGCCTTCCTATCATCATGGCGTAAGATGCTAAGAACTACATGGATCACAACCTTCCCGAAGTGGGAGCCGCTATATAAATACCTAGGTACTGTAATGCCTCCTTTACCTATTCAAATCCGAATGTGCGATCTATTAATGCGGTAACTGAGACGGCACTGTCAACTACTGCGTAATAGACGCCCCGGCTAAAAAGACTATAATAATTCATATAATAATAATTAATTATCTCATAGTATATAAGCCCGTACCGTTACATTCTTTTTTAAAAACTTTTTTAAATATAATATAAAATAATTAAAAGTTAAATATATATAAATTTAAATAATATTATATTAAATTAATAAACGGTGTATAAATAATTTTAAAAATTTAAATATAATAAAAAAAAATTAAATTAAATTATTAAAAATAAATAATATTATAATTATTTAATTATTTAATTCTTTAATTTTTTAATTCTTTAATTATTTAATTCTTTAATTCTTTAATTTTTTAATTCTTTAATTCTTTAATTTTTTAATTTTTTATAAATTTTAATTAAAAAACTTATTAATAAAAAATTATATAAATAAACGTAATATAAATATAATATTATTTTTTATATAATATTTTATTTTATTTTAAAATTTTCTCGCTATTATTTAAAATTTTTAAATTATAAAAACTTAAATTTATAATTTTAAAATTAATTATTAAAATAATATTATTAATTATTATATAATAAACACCCTAGTTTAAAAAACTATAATAATTAATTTAAAAATAATTAGTTATCTAGTAATATATAAGCCTATACCGTCACAATGACCGGTGCGCTAACGGCAACATGAAGTTAACCTCAGGGTTACACCCTTGGGTTCAGCCAGGCCTACTGCTTATTTCAGCAGTCGCGGCCAGGTTCCGCCGTGCATACTACCTAGGTAAGTACTCAAGTACTGAATAACATGTATTTGTTTCTATTGTCAGCCGTTCCACTATTCCGCTTTGCTTGCTAATAGGCCCCCTATGGCCTCTAAGAAGTTCGTTACAGCATGCATCCACTGCTTCCCAGCAACGCCAGTAAATGTACGGCCGCCATGTCGCCTTTTATGTGTGGTCCGATGCTTAATCTAACTCGACCTCATGGGCTTGACACCTGAACCAAGACAAACATCATAATTTGACCAATCTCTCACCATGTCTAATCCAGCGGCCGTTGACCCCAACGCCTGTACGTGGCCAGCGTGAACCCTTCCCTTCCTGAATCCCGATGCTGAATTGAAACTTCCCACACAACATGGCATTTGTCCTGCTATCAATTTCTACGTTGGGGCAAGCCAAAAATATTTGAGATGGATCTTCATGAGGTCCAGTGATTAAGAACTAACTCAAAATTTGTTAGACACGGCGCCTTTCATGCTCACCAAGTCAATGCATCGTGATGTATATCCAGCCATCGACCCATCCAAGAATCCACATGTCCACGCGAAGGGAAAGGTTGTCATTGTGAGCGGAGCAACCGAGGGACAGAGTTTCGTGAGTTTTAACCCATTAAATTTATCTGGGTGCAAAAACACTAGGGACCTGGAGTGAGCCTAACCCATCCACTTGTACTAGGCCGTGGCTTGATCCTTCCTGGCTGCCGGTGCCAAGGGTGTCGTACTTGTTGGTCGCGACTTGGAGAGGTTGACATCGGTAGCCAAGGAACTCGACGCAAGGCCCAGAGTCCTCCCAATTGCTGCGCATAGCATTGTCCAAGAGGAGGTAGACGCCGTCTTCAGCCAGGCTGGCAACCACTTCGGCCGCTTCGACGTCCTCGTCAATGCTGCTGGCACTATGGGTGTAGGACCGATCGGTACCCTTTCATCTGCAGACTGGTGGCAGAACTTTGTGAGTCCTAATTCTCTGGAACCTCCATATGTAGAGCAACATACTGACCATGAAGCTCTTTAAACAGGAGGTCAATGTCCATGGAGTCTACAGTATGTGCCATGCATTCATCAACGTCACTGGAGGGGAGGGCACCATCATAAACCTAGTCAGTCTGGGTGCGTCTTTCCTGATGCCCGGCATGTCAGGCTACAGTGCTTCCCAAATGGCCACCATCAAGCTCGGGGAGTTCCTCGACCAGGGTCCCGTGGCGCATTTGGCCGAGCGCTGGGCTGCCTTCTGTGGTAACGCAGAGGGCGCGGGTTCGACTCCCGCCAGGACCTAAGGCCTACACTGTATTATACATCTCACTGTGGTTGACCTTGTATTCTTCAGTGGTGCCGCGCTTGGATAGGCTTATCGTAAGCTTATCTGGTACCCCCACTCTGTATGTGCCTAGCCCGCTACTGGGTTCTCCGTAGCGCGTGTTAAGCTAGGTTGTCCTTAAAAGAGTGCCCCCTGACCCGGGGACAGACGTAAAAAGGGCCATCCCCCGGCCCACTCTGGGAAGCGCCATCCTCACAACGGGATGTAAAATAAGTGCCAATCTTTTCCTCGACCAGGAACATCGAAAGCTTCGCGTCTTTTCTGTTCCTCCTGGCATGGTTGAAGCAGAAAACGGCCGTGGGATGGTCGTCGAAGCCCTTCTTCCCTTCTCGAAGGACAAGGCTGTGCTGACGGGATCTCTTGCCATCTATCTTGCGACTGACACGGCTGATTTCCTGAGAGGAGGCTATATTCACACCAACTGGGACGTGGAGGAGCTTGCGGCACACAGGGATGAAATTGCTGCGAAGAAGCTCATTAGACTTGGTTTCATCAACGGGAAGTGGTTTTGTTTTTTTAATGCCTCATACATATAAAATGTATGTGGTGCCTTCATACAGTGGTAAACGCTCCAGACATCAACGGGAAAATGCAGCTGGGCGGGTACCCTTGGTCAACTTGATTGGTGCTTGACGGGTATTTTTTTCCCCGAGTTTGGGTTGCTAATTACACCAGTCGACGCAACTGTGAGCCTTTTGAGGGCAGAAGCTGGGACAGCCATTAGATGATGCAATCTTTTCATATCGATTCAGATGTTCAGATGGTCCTGGCAGACCATGACTCTATCGCCGGCCTTCAAAGACGAAACGTCAGACCCAACCTCAGCTACCTCGGCGCACATGTCGAAACAGAGGACGAGTGGCTGGGTTGAGGTTGCATCAATGGTCTTATGGTAGCCGTAGAGGCCCATTGCGACTACGCCATGAGTCAGCCTTCAAGCAACACGTGGGGACTTGATATCCATGCTGAACCAACCTTCCGTGATACGGGCGAGGTGCTGGTACGGACGAGCACCTGGCGTGTCTGCCACTTACGATTCTGCTCGGCCATGTTCAGTATTTACGCTGGAGACAACCCGAGTCGTGAATAGTTTATCGTCTTCCAGAATCAGTGTATAGGAGACTAGGGGGGTCGGTTTACACTTCACCTCATCGTTTGGCGAAGAATTCTGCTCATAGGCAAACTTTAGGAACGGGATGTTGCCCACTAAGTGTGAATTCAAAGTCAACACTCAGCTGCCCAATGAGAGGTGGATTTGTAAGTCTCCATGGCTACCTAGGTACTTACTGGGGGTGAGAAACTTAACAGAACCAGGATGACCTCATCATAGCACCTGGGGAGGGCCTTGGCCCGGCGCCGGGGCCCGGTCTCCCCCGGGTCCAGCTCCGGGAAAAGTGGGGCGTTGCCGTCTAGCTCCGTCCCCAGCTGCGGAGCTAGTGACCACTGCCGTCGACGGTGGGGCCGGCATCGTGAGTGAGACTCACCCAGGCAGCATTGCTTTGCTTTCCAGCCCTTTGCAAGTTTTCTGAAAACCTCCAACCTTCTGCCTCACCCACCCTCACTTCTCATCACAGCAATCTTCACCTTCTGCCATGGCAACAAGCTGTGGTCACAGCAAAAGCTTGAATCCTGACACGCCTTTCATCACTTGAGGAGGTATGTGATGATACCAACCCTGAGCTCCAAGTCCACCCTATTCCTTTCGTTGAAAGCAAGCCATCTCCTTTGTCTGCCCACTCTGCTTTCCTGCAACCTGAAACTATCATCAAAATGGCTTCACCACTGACCATGCCCAGCACCTGCGGCTCTCTCCAAACTTCGGCCTGATCAATCTGAACAGCAGCCATCTCAAGACCGGAAACGGCTGGAGATAAAATCAGGATGGAGCCAGAGGCCCCCTTTGCTCCCACTCGCGCCCTCAACAGGCGCAGGGGCCTGACCTCGGTCATGCTCGAGCGCAAGCTGGTCACTCTCCGCCAGATCACGGCCATCCGCAAGCCGTGCGGCCTCTGCATCAGGGGCCTTGAGATCGCCACCGTGACCGGCGACTTCGAGGTCATCGTCCGCAAGGCCAAGTTCAAGGTCGGACAGCGGGTCCTCTACTTCGAGGTGGACAGCTTCATCCCGTCCTCGGCCCTCAAGTTCACCTGGCTGATGCGCCACACCATCACCACCTTCGACGGCGAGAAGGGATACCACGTGCAGCCTCGCAAGGTTGGCAAGTACACCTCTGAGGGCCACCTCATGGCGATTGAGGACCACGCGCTTGTCCTCCGCATTGTGAACATCATGAGGGAGGAGTACGGTCAGGAGGTATGTTGACAATGATGAATCCGACACTTCTAAGAGTCTTGTTGCTGTAGCTATAGAAGGGATTCTTGACGAAATCCAGTTCCATGATTGCTAACAACCACGCAGGAGGGCCTCCGCGTCGCGTCAATGATGGCGTTTGAGGACGCGATGGACGTCAAGAAGTGGGAGCCTGAGGATGACTCTGACACCCCGACCCCGTCTGCTCCAGGTCGCTAGGTTTCGAGAGACCTTCGTCATGTTGCACCCAGATCAATGGCTGTTTGGGCTTGAAGTGTGGGGCGGAGGAGCTCTTGCGGAAGAAGGCTTCGATGCGGTACTTGCCTTTCAGCTTCCAGCTGTTTTTCTTTCTCCATGGTTTCTTGAGTCGGCTAGTAGGGTTTGGAGGGCCTGCAGAGCTTGCAGGGCTTTGGTTTGCAGAGTTGGTTCTGATCATCGAGATCGATAACTTGTGGCTCGGTCGAGAGAGATACTCTCCATAACTCAATCAAGGAGACATCCAAATTGACAGCACGGCCCCCCCCCCCTTCCCCCTTCCCCGGGGACACTGATCCGTCTACGGCTTGCGTTCACTAAAGCGCAGGCCTGCCATGTTCACTCAGTCCGCCCAAGCTTCAAGGGCTTTGGAGCTGGCAAATCAGTCCCCCCCCCCCCCCCCCAATTGCGAGCTCTGAAAACGGCCACTGACTGCTGACCTTCTTCATCACAATCCACCTGACCTTCCCGCCCGGCCGCTACATCTTTCAAACCATCCAACTCGATCTTGCCGTCAGTTCTCGTTGCCTCAACTGCAACCCCCAACTGAACTCCATTCAACCATTTTACTTGACTCGCCCTGCACCACGCAAGCAATTTAAGGACAAGAAGAAAGATGGACACGCGATCGATGATTCGAAGCCGTCGCAGGAGCACAAGGCTGACAGGACAGTCTCCCCAGGACGAGCCCGCCAGGCAGCCTACCAAGAGGAAGAAACGCACCTCTGGCCACAAAACTTCGGGCCATTCTAACAGCAGCGCGTCTTCGTCTCGTGAGTCAAGTCCAGGCACAGATACGAGCTCCAAGAACGCGTCATTGAGCCCCGATTCCCACCCCAACCCCCAAGGCAACGAGACGGCCAAAGCAACGACCACAGAAGCTTCGGAAGATGACGATGATGGCGTTGTGTCCCCGCTCTTCCCAAATCTCCCCTTGTCCCAGCCCAACGTGGCAGCCTTTGACCGAGCCGAGACGGAGTCCATCACCGCATCCCGCAAGGAATCAGTCGACGCCCCCTCTGAAGATGCTAGGAAGGATCATGCCAGCAACAAATGGGTCAAGACGGCGAGGGGCTCCATAAAGCTGGCCAGTGACGGCCCACCTGAGGCTTCGAAGGACGAGGCAAACAAGAAATTGGGTGAGGTTCACGAGGGACAGAGTGTCCGATCTGCTGCGGCTAGACGACGAAGCAGGAGGCTAGCATCCTTGTCGCCCGATGTGATGGAGGAAACGATTGAAGTCCAGCCACTGCCTCCTCGAAGACACAGGACAATCAAGGCGGAGTCTTCCTCGCCTGATGTGATGGAGGAAACGATTGAAGTTCAGCCACTGCCTTTTCGAGGACACAGGAAAGTTAAGGCGGAGTCTCCCTCGCCCGTCGCTGAAGTCTCTGATGAGCCCGAGGAGTCGGAGGATGAATTGCAAGACTCCTCCGCCAAACCAACAACGAAGAAGGGTCGGTCCACTCGCCAGACGCGCCACGATGAGCCTCCCTCCCACGATGGTAAGACCGCCGGCCCTGCAGACGAGGAGGCCGACGGCATCAAGAATGTTGCCCCAATCCCCGAGCTTCTGGCAGACATCGAGAGAATCATCCTGTCCAGTCCCCTGGCTGCCAGAGATCCAGCAAACGACGGCACCAAAGGCACGTCGTCTCCTACCCCAGCCCCGGCAGTCGAGAAGCAAGCGCCAGCCGGGATACCCACCAGGTCTCGGGCCCTCCGCAGCTCCTCGCGATTAATCGATGCTCCTGCTGGAATTGGGAAGAGCTTGGACCACCTGGACAGCGTCGACTTGGACTCGTCACAGTTGGACGGTGCCTACGACGAGAGCATACAGGACAATAAGAGCAAGAGAGGGCAGGTCAAACACGGCAAGGCCACTGCAGTCATGCCCAGCGAGCCCCGGGGGACCAAGAGAAGCGTAGAGCAGGAGCTGCCGGAGCCTGAGGGACCTGCTCCTGCCCCGGCCACGCGACTGCCTCGCACTCGTGCCCTGGCCACGCGACTGCCTCGCACTCGTACCCAGGCCAGCGGCCACTCCAACACCCCCGAGCTCGACCTCAGCTCCTTCAACCCCATCGAGGCGGCGACATCGCGAGACGCCTTCGCCGTGGACGACCCCAACGTTGAATCGTCAGTCAGCATCAGCGACTTCGCCCGACAGAGCGGCGAGCCCCCCAACCCAGTCACACTCGCGCACATGATCAGCAGCAACAGCCCAACCCAAGCCGAAGGCGACTACTACATTCTCACTCCCACACGAGCACAGCAGCCTTCGAGCCCCGAGATGGCATCATCAAGCGACGCCTACCCGGCACAGGGATATCATCATCACGGCCCCGTGGAGGAGGAGGCCAGCCCGCCCCAGAACCCCGACGTGGCATCACCAAGCGACGCCGACCCGGCACGGGAACATAATCACGGCTCCGAGGAGGAGGAGGCCAGCCCCCAAGAAGCAGACGACAACGGACCACTCACCTGCGACGACTGCGGCAGGGCGCCGGCGCGGTACATCGTCTGCGCCAGGTGCCTGAACGTCATCTACTGTGGCAAGTACTGCCAGCTGTGGGGATGGCCCTCGCACAAGCCCTTCTGCGTGCAGGCCGAGGAGGCGGTGAGGGCGCAGGTCGACGCGCAGGAGACGTACCTCGGGGACATGTGGGCGGGCGCGCTTAGGATGCTGGACGCGGAGCGGAACGGCGTTGGCGATGGGGCGCTCGAGTCGCTGCTGATGGGCGAGGCTGTCCGTCACTCGGCTGCTCGTCGGGCGGCCCCTGACCAGGGCAGGCGCCGTGGCTTTGGCTCTGGGGGAGGGATGGCCATCGGCGGCCCGTCGTCGCAGGCCCGTTTCGCAGTGCCTCCCAATGAGGAGTCGTTGGAGGGTTCGCGGGCGATGTCGATACAGATGGCGCGGGATAACCTCGCGCGGGAAGAGAATGATGAGTAATAGCTCATGTCATGTTTAGCTAGTGGGAGTGGTGGAGACCACGAGGATCTTTTGAGAAAAGTGTGTACAACTTCTGGGGTGGTTGCTGTCAGGACAACTTGAAGGAGAGTGTTTTTGGAGGTCAAACATGGCTGTCGACTATCATGTACTGGCATGGCCCTGCAGGGAGAGAGAGACCAATGGCATCATTCAACGGCCTTGAAGCCTGTACAACCAGCTAGTTACAATCAACCTGATATTCTCTTACACCACCTTCATGCTCATTCCTGATTCCTGAAGATGTGTCCCCCTGGCTGGCAGCTGGACGGACCTCCAGATGGACCCCTCGGTCCGTCGGAGGGTGTGATTTGGTCCGCGCATCCTGCCAACCGCGGTACGAGATCGCAACTTCCCCATGTGCAGTTTCCGTGTCCATAGTATTTGAACGCCCACGTTAGCAAATTTGACAGGCTGCCATTTCAAATGTTCCCTGCCTCCCTCCCACACTTCGAAATCCTCTCCATACAACGAACGACGTTTGTTTAAAAGTATGTCTTGATTGATAAAATCTTGTACTAGAACGGGTATATCGCATAATGCGGAGGTTTCCGCTAGACCCTTGTCCACTGATTCTAACTCCTCTTGGCCAGGCTCGTCCAGCTTCTGTCGCAGAACGGCCCTCCATCTGCCCAGTGCGGCACGAACCAGCTCGATACCGCACCCACAATTCGCATCCTCGCCATAGATGTCTGGAGCATTGCCTTGGGCCTGCGAAAAAGCCCTGCCCAACCAAGTTCAACTTTGTTGACTGCCACGGCTGTTGAGCTCCAGCATGGTCCTCGCTTGTGACGCCTGGACAGAAGCAGGCAGGCACGCAGGCAGGCTTCATCTCTGTTCTGTGAAGCTGCCACTGCCCACTGTTCACACCCACGATACTATGCCAGCGAGACCACGGCGGCTGTGGCCCTTCTTCCGACCATATAAACCCTACTCCCCGAGAACAACGGCGCCCCTTGCATCTGCATCATAATACATCAAGACCAAACATGCGTCTATCAGATAACCAGTCTACACCGTCGCACTGCCTCGAGGGCAAGAGCTCCACCTTGCTTGCACATGCCCCACTCTCCACTCTCTCTGCGACAACCAGATCTTGGCGATCCACAGTGGGGGGATATGGGGCTGCATCGCGAAGCTTGAAACGACGACATCTCCGTCTCTATGTAGGAAAGACAACCAACTTCAGCAGCAGCAGCAGCAGCAGCAGCCGCCTAGTCAGCAGGCAAGAGGTCCACATCGTCCGCCGTCGCCGCGACTTGGTCAAGCTGCTTGTCCTCTTCAAACGCCGTGAGCTCCCAAATAGAGGCCAAACCCGAATTCTGTGTATGCTGAAGAATGGAATCAGACGACAAGGCACGATCACTCTGGTTGCTCAGCCTCCACCTCTGCTTCTGCCTCTGCCTCGGGCTTTGCGGGTGCCGGAGCTGGCGCGCCGAACTGCTGCTGTCCAAGGTGAAGAGGCTGTTGGAGCTTCGCTTGCTGCTCCGCAATCCTCGCGAGGAACTCCTCTTGCTGCGCTGTCACGGCTTTGCTCTCGGCCTCCTTCTTCTCGGCCATGGCCTTTTGCTCCTCTGGCGTCATGAGGGCGAAAGCGGCTGTGTCTGCATCCCACTTGGCCACGCAGTTAGGCTCCCAGTTGCAGTGCTCTACAGGACCATAGACGGGGTGGGTGAACCGTGGGTGACGACTCGGCCAGTTGCTCGCGTGATAGTGGTGCTTCACAAGCGCGCCCCGCGCGTTGTGGTTGCCACTGTCACTGTGCCCCTGCCCGGCCGCGAATGCCTCGACGTCCAGGACAAGGACTCGCGACACTATCTTCGACTCGTCCAAGTCGTGGAACACATCCCATGTGATTTCGGGCGTGTCCTTAGGGCGATTGGCATTCATCTCCTCGAGGATTGCGATAGTAAAGGCCGACGGGCCAGTCCCGGAGATAACTTGGTCAAAGTCCATAACCACCTCTGAGATCGGTACATTTTGCTGCCTGGCAAGGTCGGCGAGCCAGGACATGATGTTCTCAATCAGACGCATCATGACTGGCAGCCTCGGCCGCGTCATGAACGTCCACTGACAGAAAGACTGCGACTTCTTCCCAAGGATGGGGTGGTCTTTGAACTCGGGCTCGTCGATCTCGATGCCGATCACCATGTCGATGTCCTCCTCGGCATACCTGTGGTCGGGGATGAACCGCGAGACCGGCTTGAGTGCCTCGACATCAATGTCTGCATATACACCACCCTCAGCGTACATGACCATGTAGCGCAACAAATCTGCCTTGATGATTGTGGCGTTGATGTTGCGATACAGGTCGACAATGTCTGGACGGTCGAAGCCTCCCGGGCCGAAATGCTGCTCGACATAACCGACGTCGTTGCTGTCGGTGAGGACCTCGTACCTAAAGTCTGGGTTCCTCTGCAACCAAGTCCGCGCAGTATTGCTGTCGCGCGGCTCAAAGTGAAGCGGGTCCACCTTCCACGATTGCCATATCTTCTTTGGGAAGCCGACGGTAGTTGGTGGTAACATTTGGGCGGGATCAGTCGAGCTTTGCTTTGCTTTTGTCCCACCACGCCGGAAGACCTGGTTATCCTCTTTCGGTATCGACACCGTGAACAGGTCGGCGTTTAGAAGCAGGAGGAAAACTAGAACGCAGGTGAGGTAGATGGGGATGCATCTTCTCATCTGCGTAGGAACACGGTTCCTGAACTTGCTTGAGAAGCTCGGAGTCGTGGGCGACCACGTCCCTAAGGACGATCGCGGCGATGCTGACGAGACTGGGGAGTGCATCGTGAAGGTGTGTGCCGGGCCAGTGGCTCTCTCGTGGGCGGAGCGTCGATATTCACGAGCCGCCTTATTATCCAGCCATGTATGATGATCAACCGCTCTCACTTGTTGTCTGGTCGTCACAGTATTGACAAGATGGAGTGTTCAGGAACAGCAGAAGACGAGGAGGCACCCAAGGTTTCAGGCGCGCGAGCGTCGAGAATTGGGATGACCTGCTTTGAAGAGGGTCGGAAGATGGGAAGATTGGAGGATGGAGACAAGGATCAAAGGGAAAAAGCCTGGACTACGTGGTACCCAAGGTACAGACTGTACAGTACAAGAGTGCAAGGGTAAAAGACTTCCGGGATTGTTTGAGGGTGGTGGAGGGTACTACCCCAGGATTTTGGGTGCAGGTGGTCGGCATGGCCCCCTTCCTGCCGTGGGTAAGCCAGCCTCATCCCATGTCTGCGCTAACTCGCCCAATATCTGGCACACAGGTTCGAGGCGCCGGATTGACCCTTGAAGCTTGAACTGCTGTGAGGGCAAACCCATCGGGGCACCACCCAATGCGGTGTGATGCCGGAAGAACTCGCCAGGCCCACTATAACGCATGGGCAGAGTGCGCCGCCCTAGCATTGAGGTGTCCGAGGCCGCAGGTCGTCAAGGAACGTCGGTCACCCACCTCCCGCCGCTTGCAACGCTGCTGGGGATCTACACGCATGCTTCAAGTGCCTGAAATGCTGGACTGCTACGATATGATATCGGTTTTATTTTCCCCTCAGCGCATGCCAGGGAGTCCTTAATTTGGCAGGGTGACCAGGGCCAGGCGGGCCTGGCGGGGCTGGCTCGGCAGAAAGACGACATCTGATCGGTGAGCAATGACGATGGTTCACGCAATATCCTAGGATAACAGCGTTACCATGGGTGGTGAGCGGGGCTGCATCTGGATTGACTTTGGCGGGATGGAGGCAGAGATCAAAGCCGCCACGGTGGTATCGCGCTGACGAGTAACGGCGCGACCGTCGTACGACGTGCCTTTGCACCAACTCCCCAGTCTGGCACGCTTCACCCTCTCCCAACGCCCTTACTCGTCGAGACGTCTCGCCGACAGCGCTGCCATCGCCAGACCGTTGCCTTGGCCTAGACGACCGGCAAATAGCCGGGCCTCGAGCCTACAGCCACCTCGCCGGCACCACATCTCTTAGGCTGTCTCCCGAACACCTCGGCGAGACATATGATTTGATCATCGCGGACTCACCGGGCTTATTAGACGACACACGAACTGTTGTCGAGGTAGCTGAAGGGCCTAATGCACGACGGAGTACAGTCCGTAGCTAACAGTATTGTGTGCGATGGGACTAATCGTACAGTAGGCCAGGGCGGGCTGGGCAAGTCGCCGCCGTTAGGCTTTTCCAAGCAGGCTTGTTTCTCTACGGAGTACTGTAGGAGGATAATCAGCTAACCCGCCAGAACCTAGTGCCGGGGCGGTTCCCGCAAAGAGCAAACACGATTGGCGATCGACCCGGCTCCGACGGTCATGCAGCCCCTAATTGGGTCGACAGGGGCCCGAATGGGCCCGCAAGCGAGGGATTGGTTCTGTCGCCCGGCCGTCATCAGGGCCAGATCGAAGGGCCTTGGCAGCCTTGACAGGCAACCCAGCGCCGGACGTTGCTGCTAAGCAAGCGTGACAGAAGAGAATCCCTGCCGCGCCTGTTTAGTGGACCCCTTGCAGCTTCACACTACCAGACCCCCACCGCAGGGGCGAGGCAAACGTCCAATCGCAAGGCCAAGCTCGCCTCGCGTCTGGCGATTGAGTCTTCTTGGGGGGCAGTCGGGGCCGCGGTATAACACACCTGGAACGCATGTGCATCTCCCAATCGCAATTGGCCGCCCAGTCTGCCAGCGCCCTTTTGCCCTCCAGATCGTGTGTCCAGCTTGCGCACAGAGACTGCCAAAGGGCCCAGTAATGACCCAAGAATTACGATGGCACTACAATTTGGTTGAAAAAAAGCCCCCGAGACAGCCCGACAGGCCGCCGAGGCAATTCCTCTTGTCCTGGCCACAGCGGCCCACCCAAGAATACAGGACGCCGTGCATGTGATAATTCTCGTATCTGGGGAGGGCTGGGAGGGTGTGCTGTCCTCTTCAGCCCTCGTGCCATAGGCCATCTAACAGCAACAGAGGCTTTGCGCTATGAAGTCGCCAAGGTCATGAGGCTGTCATCTCAACTCGATGTCAGTACTATAGGGGAGGAGGCAGCAGATATTGGTCAAACCAGCCACCTGTGCTGGCCCCAAACGTCATTCTCGTCACATTCAAACCTAGTTGGGTGCTGTTTTGCCCATCTCGCACGTGGCCAACGCTGAGCGTCACCGGGCCTGCGCTATTTTGTGCGTGGAAGCCGTTGGAGCTTCTCCGCGCGAACCGAACCGCTCTCGAGTCTGCGCAGCCCTCCCTCCCCGGCCCTCGACTTCCATGTTCTTACGTCGCCCACTATCGCATTCTAGCCCGCGGGTACCCCCGCACACCCACAGGACGCAGGATTGACTCGCCATCTGCCATCCATCCTGTACCTTGCTTTGCGCACGGAATAGCGCGAAATTGATCTGCAAGGTGCCCAGGTCTGCCACCCTACATGACCTGGCAGGCTGTCGGGTTGACAAAGGTGGTGTGCTCCCCCGCAACCGTCCCCCGCCTCCACTCCGCTGAGCCTGGCACTCTTCATCAATTCGACCTCGGTGCCTGGGGTTGATCAGCTTTATACGGGCCGATCCCAAAACAGGTCCTGGCTTGTGAAAGTCATCACGAGCTGTGTGCTGAATCCACGCTGCTTTTACCCAATCTCCGAGAAGCCAGGGGTTTTGGCCTGACGACCTCTGGGAACCTGCGATAAGCCCAGGCAAGCAATCAGGCAGGCAAGCAAGCACCTGCGCAGAATCGAGTATAGCCACGCGCTGCCCGGTAGATCAAACGCCGACAACAACTTGGGCCTGGAATCACACCTACACCATCGGAGTGGCTAATGCCAAATATCTCTCCGCACATATCGAGCCGGAACATTCAGCCTTAGTCCGCCGAGGTGTCGCAGTAGCCTGCAGTCTTCATGAATTCGTTCCTGGACAATATCTCATCAAGACGGACAGGGAGAGACCCACCGCCTCTCCCACTCTCTATTCAGCCAAAAGACCTGGGGCTTGGCCTGTTGGCACAGTCGCCGGAATTCAGTCCTTCCTCGAGCTCATCCACACGAGACAGCATGGGGGAGCCAACGTCGGCCAAGCACCACGGCCTAGGCATTCTAGACAGCAAAGACTGGGATGAGATCAAACACCTTGACTGGGACGAGAAGCATTCATGGAAACCATCAATAACCGAGTGGAAGCCAGCATCACCGAGCATGCTGCACTCGCCCAAGGCCAGCTGGGCGCTTAAGCGGCTAAAAGCCGTCGTCTGGCCAAAGGCAAAATCAACCGGCCAGCCCGAGGCGCTGCGCAAGACAGCCTACCTCGATGGCCTCAGAGGCTTCGCCGCCTTTTTGGTCTACTGGCAACACCATGAGCTCTGGGCTCACACGCCTCAAGAAAACCACATGTTTGAGAACGCCTTTGGGTTCGAGGGCCACCACCGCTTTGCCAGCTTCCATGGCATACGGTTGTTCTTCAACGGCGGCCACTTCGCGGTCGCCAACTTCTTCGTCATCTCAGGCTACGTGCTCTCTGTGAAGCCACTGAGCCTGATCCAGGCTGGAGACCAGGCCAAGCTCGCCGACAACCTGGGCTCTGCCTTTTTCAGGAGGTGGATGCGTCTTTACATCCCACTGATCTGCACAACCTTCCTCTACATGCTGACATGGCATGCCTTCGGCGGCCTGTGGATCCACGGGGCCAAGAAGCAGAGCAACATGCGGGACGAGATCTGGAGGTGGTACGCCGAGCTCAAGAACTTCAGCTTCATCTTCAACATGGGCGGGGAGCCGTGGTTCACGTATAACTTCCACCTCTGGAGCATACCGGTCGAGATGAAGGGGTCGATAGCGGTGTACACGACGCTGCTCGCGCTGTCGCGGGCGACGACCAAGGCCAGGCTCTGGTGCACGGCGGGCCTCATGGTCTACTTCATGTACATCTGCGACGGGTGGTACTGCAGCCTGTTCATGATGGGCATGTTCCTCGCAGACCTCGACCTCCTGGCGGCCAAGGGCCAGCTCCCGAGGTTCCTGGCCAGGCTGGCCCCGGTGAAGGAGTTTATCTACTACCACCTCCTCGTCGTCGCGCTGTACCTCGGCGGCATACCCTCCCAGACAACGGACGTGGCGCTGCTGCGCAAGAACCGGGGGTGGTACTATCTCTCCTTCCTCAAGCCGCAGGCCGCCTTCGACTACAAGTGGTTCTACCTCTTCTTCGCCGCGGCGTTCCTCGTCTCGGCAGTGCCGCGCCTGCCCTGGCTGAAGCGGTTCTTTGAGACGCGCTTCTGCCAGTACCTGGGGCGGATCTCATACTCGCTGTACCTCGTCCACGGGCCTGTGCTCTGGACGCTGGGCGACAGGATCTACACGGCGGTCGGGTGGGCCGGGGGCAACGGCCTGGAGCAGGCTCAGAACATCCCGCAGTGGGTCAACAGGCTGCCGCTGCCCATGATGGGCCCCATGGGCCTGGAGGTGGCGTTCCTGCTGCCCCACCTGATATTGCTGCCGGTCACGTTTTGGTGCGCGGAGATGGTGACGAGATACATCGACGAACCCGCAGTCAGGTTCGCGCAGGCGTTCTACAAGAGGACGCTGGGTCCCGCAGACGCGAGCGCGCCGGGGATGGATACGAGAGCCGCGCCGAGCCTGCCGCCCAAGACGCCCAAGCTGGAAGCATAAGAGCAGAAGCGAGGCTCATCATGCGATCTACACTATAATACTTCAGAGACGTACCTATACGGAGTACAATTCCAATTAGATGCAAGCAAAATACAGTTTGTTGGTCGAGACAAACGGTCAGCCATGCCATGAATAGCACCCGTGATCCTGTGGCCCTTGGGCAAAAGGCGTAGGGCAGCCAGCGGGGCAGGAAGGATCTTGACACTTCTGAAAATGGAAATGGGATGCGAGGTTTTTTTTTGTTTGTTTTTTTTTTTGGTTTTTTTTTAACCCAGGCCCGCCGAGCCGAGTCGAACACCACCTCGGCTCACATCACATCCGCCAATGTGTGCACATGCGCACTAAAAGTTCAACTTTAGGACACCACCGTTCGTGGTGTGCACACAAAAAAACAGGCGACGGCCACGGTTCATGACGCACAGCCCGTTTCATCCGAAAACCCAATCGAGCCGTGAGAGGCCGCATCTGCAGCCCAGCCTGCCAGCCCAGGAGGCTTCTTTTGCTTCCCGCACGCAGCACGCTGCGGGCAAGGTGCGCCCTTGAAACTCTAGATTAAAACTACGACTGTGACTGACTGCTGTGGACATGAATTGCGAGTCTCTTATCTGGGTCGACAATAACAAGATGAGGAGTTGGAGAAACGCGGTCCCTATAGCCCACGCACCCCGCCCAATATCCAGCTGCTGTGGAATGACGTCCCCACCTTTTTCTTCCCGGGGCTTTTTACGGATACTACACTATTGCTAGGTCGAGAAAGAAAACCTGGGGTTCGAACAGGGGGGCCATGCACAATGCATTCAGCACGGACGATGTTTCCGCTCGTGGGCTAGCAGATGCGCAGCGTCGGCTGCGTCGGTGGTGGGACCCCTGCCCCCGCTGCTTTCTCTCTCTCTGTACTGTATGTACACTACCTTTTGCCTGTCACTCCTGTCACTTTTTTTCTCTCCGAAAGGAATCCTTCGAGCTTGTCGAACGGCAGAGCCGGCCGTGGCTTTATTACTGCGTAAGCCAATATGTTCGCAACCCCACTCGGGCGCGCTGATCCGAGTTGTGTAGCTGGCACCGAAGCTTTTTTTTTTTTGTTGCTCCTACGCAACTTCTTCCCTGCTCCCGGGCGGGGCGGGTGGGTCAATCCATGAGGATGTGTGTGTGTGTGTGTGTGTGTGTGTGTGTGTGACGATGGGGTCAGGTACAGTACCTGGACATGTACATACATACATACAACGGGAGGGATGTCGCGTCGGTGACCATTGCACTTGTGTGTGCATAGGACAGCGGGTCGGTGGTGATCTACCCCCCATCTCCGTGGTGTGTTGCAGTCGCAGCACAGCAGCGGCCGCGTGGGTGGCCAACCCGACCCAACCCCTCTGGCCCCTTGGCACCACCAGCCAGCCGCGGCCCCCGAGGCGGGAGATGGGGGGGAATGAATGGTACTGTGTAATCGGTCGGGCGGTGACAAAAAGACATGTGAAAGGGGAAGGTACCAGTCGCGCAGGGACTGGATACGGATGGATTCATGGGTTGGCCAAGCGAGGTGAGGAAGCTGGACAGGCGAAAGCGTCCCGTCGGCACAGCCGCACCGGAGGCTCCCATCCATCCCTCTCTGGCTCTTCTCTCGCTCTCTCTCTCTCTCTCTCTCTCTCTCTCTCTCTCTCTCTCCACTTGCCGCGCAAAGGCTGATTGATTGATGGAAGCTCGTTGAAGTGTAACGTGGCTGTCAACCCTCCTCCCCCCCCCCCCACCGCCAACACTGGCTCCGCCCACGTACACAGGCTGACAGCCTGTCTGGGCCCCCTGATAGGCTTCGAGGCAAAGCTTGGCGCCGGCACTTGTGGGCCCTGACGGTACGACACTGACGGTCATACATAGTTTTCTCGGATGCTTTCTCAAATTGTGATGGTCTCCAAGGCCCGATGTTTTAATGCGCCAGTTGGCTGTCAGTGTCGACAGCCAATGGGGCCGGGTGGGTTTGTTCCAACTTGGTTAAATCATGCGATGAACGGGGCCAGCAATGACGTTTCTCCGGACAGGACGATTAATATATGCCAGATCTGTCGGGTCGGAGACAAGAGAGAGCACTGTCATCCGTACTGTACTGTAAGTCTTGCAAGCCGTGCTCGACGACTAGTACTCGGAATTTCTTAGCCTGCGGCACGAGTGAATTGGCCTCGGCTTCCAATGTGTCGAGTAGTGGCGCATGCCGCCGCATTGGTTTCGTGGTGTTTCAAGTCCGGATCGCACTGTCTGCCCTGAGCAGAGGGTTCAGATCATCATCATTATCATCAAGGAAAAAAAAAAAAAACACCTCCCCAGTCACCCAATTTACTTAGACCTTGCGAGCCGCGTCCCAGAGCTTCGTGAATCAGCCCCCGACCTGCCTACAGTACCCACCCATCTTGAACTTAGGCCCGCCGTTTTTTCTTTTTTTGGCTCTTGTTGACCCTCGCCGCCGCATACGGCCCCACCCTCACGACGGGGAGCGGCGGAGATTAATCGTATCTCGATACTTCGATCAACAAGCCAGGGAGGCGGCAGCAGCATGTTGGTCAGGGACTTCAGGCGAGTCGCGCTGGTGCTCGGCTCGGCGATCCTGCTGGTGCTGCTCTGCGTCAGGCTCGTCGGCCCCGCCGGCACGGAGACCTTGTTAGGCCTGCAGGTGGGTGACTGAATGAATGCCCCGGGGGCGGCGGCGGCGGCGGCGGCGGTTGTTGTTGTTGTTGGCCGACATTGATGACCGCCGCCGCTTCAAGAGTTGCCCCCTCCCCCCTTCTTCGCCCAGTCGCAACAACAGCAGCAGACTAACCGACAGCTTCAAAGGGACTCGACGACGCCCCGCCGCCGCCGACGACGACGCAGACGCCACCACCGCCGTCAAGGCCGTCCCGGTTCGTCGGCCCCGATGGCGAGATAGCCGGGTTCCCGGCGCCGGCCGAGGTCAGGCCCGGCGGCTCGGGGACGCCGCACACGGAGATCTTTTCCGTGTCGACCAAGGACAGGCGGTACTTCCCGATCCGCATGGGCAGCGCGAGGGTGTTGAACCCAAACATCATCCCGCACCCGCGGCTCGAGGCGGCGTGGATCGTGGTGGCGCAGAAGATGGGGGTGGACGCCCACGACGACGCCGACAAGGGGGCCGTGTTCGAGCCGTCGCTCGAGCTCGTGTGCACGGCCATCTTCATCGACGGCGCGCTGACGTGCATCGAGGCCGACGGGCGCGGCTTCGGCGAGCCCACGACGCTGCCCGTGCAGCCGACGGCGGGCGACGCGAGCAAGTGCACGGGGGACCTCGAGTTCTTCAACCTCAACGTCGGCCCGCACGACGCGAGGGTGTTCTATGGCCCCCGTGATCCCTATACCATCTACGGGAGCAACTCCAACTTCAACTGCTTCGGCCAGTGGATCCGCGACTTCCGCGGGCTCGTCCCCGAGGCCTGGGGCGGCTCGCGGAGCAGCAGCAGCAGCAGCAGTGCCGTGGGCGACGACTGGATGGCTTCGTCGTCATCCGGAGGCGACAACAGCGGGGGCAGCGGCAGCGCCGCCGCCGCCGCCGCCCACGACGAGTTCGCCTCGCCCGCCGGCACCGAGCTGCAGCGCCCGCCGCCCTACGGCGCCGTCGAGAAGAACTGGTTCCTGTTCTGGGACGCCGACGGCGCGCACCACGTGCACTACGACATGACGCCGCGGCGGGCCTTCGCGCGGCTCAACGGCGACGGGTCCGCGGGCGAGGAGGACCCTGCTTCCTCTTCCTCCTCCGCGGCCCGCGACGGCGCGTGCCTCGCCCGACACCTCCCCGCCCTGACGCCCGGCGCCCACGAGAGCCTGCACCAGGCGACCAACTCGCTATCCGTGACGCTGTGCCGCCGCGCCGACCCGGCGTGCGTCCCCGGCGACGACAACACGTTCATCTTCACCGTCGTGCACCACAAGGTGTACCGGGATTTTCATTCCGTCTACGAGCCCTACGCCGTCGTGTTCCGGCGGCGCGCGCCGTTCGCGGTGTTTGCGGTCGGGGCGCGGCCGCTGTGGGTGTCGGGGCGGCAGGTGGTCCGAAGTCCTGGAAAGGCGGACTCGAGCGAGATGTTTTATGTCACTAGTATCTCGTGGAAGACCAAGGGGCTCAAGTACCATGGGTATGTGGACGACGTCATGTTCCTGGCTTTTGGGATCGAGGACGAGAGGGCTGCTGGGATTGACGTGCAGGCTGGGAGCGTGCTGGCTCATTTGGGGCTTTGTGATGATGGGGAGGGCGTTGTCTGATGGGTGGGCGGATGGGTGGATGGGTGGATGGATCATGCCCTGGGGTGTTGGCATTGATCTTTTTGGGGGCTGGGCCTTGAGTTTCCTGGCATTTTGGTGGTTCTGGTGGCTGGTTTGGTCTGCTCCGTTGCGGTTCAACGGTATCTGGTAGCATGGCGTTTTGGTCAATGGCGTTTGGAACGGTCGGCCTGCGTGCCTGGTCTGTATGTAGTATATCCTGTGTAGGAGGGGACATGTCAAGATATTTAATGCACTCACTGTTCATTCGACCTCCCTTTCTCTCTCTTTGTTTGAGACGTCAAGTGTGTGCACATGTGTGGAAAGTCCGGACTACATGATAGAGACGGTGGTGCTGTCCCATGGATAGGGTCTCTGTAGTACCCTAGATGACTAACAGTTATTTGAATCAGTAAGGTGTCTAGATGATTGACATCATGAAGTCGACCTTGGTTCATATTCCACCACCGAGACTCGATAGATCAACCAGATATGCGGAGGATATCCAAGCACTGAGTTCACATTTTTCTTGGGTCTCAGCACCAGCAGTCTGTTGTGGATATGCACTTGACACTCCAAATCTAGTAACTAGCGAAGATAGAAATGATTGGCATCGTACCTTAGTCCACGCAGAAACACAGCGGGAGAAGCCGAACAGACACCCTGAAGACCTGCAGCTTACGTGAGACTTCGCCTCTTCACACAACTAGCACGGCTGGGCTTCGCCCCTAGGACATCAAAGTAGAGCGAGACGAGGCCACTTGGTTACATATTATCGTGTCTTTTCATCTCCACTTATGTGGACTTGTGAATGTCTCAGTGGAGACATGACCTTGAAGACGGTGCAGTTGTACTGCATCTTCGGTGGCGACAAAGACGATAAAGGGCTTGTTACACGAGGGCCAGGCGAATATGCAGTTCGGTTGTGGGGAATGAGCTCCATTTCCTCATTCCTGTGACTCTCGATTTAAATGCGTAGACTATTTTATTAGTCCTTCTTCCCCTGTCGAATTGTCCCAAACAACGTAAAGCAACTCCGAGTCCTACCACCTTCGTCCCTCTCCGCCAGCCTCTCACCCCCTCCCCTGGCTTACCCTTCCCAGAATCCCCTCTATCACGCCGGTAAACACTCAGATCGGCTCGACTCCGCGAGCTATGAAGTTCGCCTTACGCCAAACAATCCCGGGCTTGCTCCTACCCGGGGCGCTGGGCGTTGACATCAAGAGCGCCCACAGCCCAAAGGACTCTTGCGTCTGTTCCAGCATTCCCCCAGATATGGCGTCGTCCGGGATAGAGTGTGTTCTGACATCCGAAGCAGTGTTCCGCCCTCGCCAACGACCCCGAGCTCGGTCCCGTGGTGCTCATGCCCGGCACAGAGGCATACGACCAGCGCCTGCAGACCTACTATTCCGTCAACGCCGCGCAGGCCGCCTGGTGCATGGTCCTGCCGGGGAGCACGCGAGACGTGTCGGCCGTTGCCAGGGTCATATCCGAGCACCAGTGCCCGTTCGGCATCCGCAGTGGCGCGCACTCGGCGTTCAAGGGGTCCAGCGGCGTCAAGGATGGCATCACCGTTGACTTTGGTGGGTGCCGAGAGGGGAATTTTGGATCACGTCGCGTTCTGGCTGACGCGTGCTGTTCCTAGGTTATATGAACACGACAACCTACGACGAAGTCACCAATGTCGCTTCGATCGGCCCTGGTTCTACGTGGGGGGCAGTCTACACGACACTCAAAGATGGCTGGGGCGTCACCACCGTCGGCGGCCGATCCGCAGCCGTTGGCGTCGGGGGTTTCGTGACTGGCGGCGGTGTAAGTGAACTAACTCACTTCCGACTTCTTCTCCCTCATCGACATCTTTTATTGAAGATGACCCGGGCAGTACTCCTTCCACAGCAATGCTCTCGGCTTCGCCTGTGATACCGTGACCAATTTCGAGATTGTGCTCGCAAACGGCACCGTGGTCAACGCCAACTCGACGTCCAACCCCGACCTTTTCAAAGCGCAGAAGGGCGGTTCCGGCAACCTGGGATTCGTCACCAGGATCGACCAGAGTGAGTCAGTCCGTGAGCTATTCATTCCGTCTGGCGCGTGGAGAGGAGATTTCGGGACTAATGATAAATGCTCCGTAGAGGTCGTCAACTCCCCGGATATCTGGGGCGGTAGCACCATGTACGACCCCTCGGACAGGAAAAGCGTGCTTGGCGCCTACGTCGACTTCACCGACAACATGGACCGGGACCCGGCGAGCCAGAACATCGTGGGCATGTCCTGGGGCCCACACAGGGGCTACGCGTACCGGGCGATCCTGACCAACAGCGACGCCGTCGGCGACGCCCCGGCCTTTGACGAGTACAGGAAGATACAGAACATCAGCAGCACCTCGCGCGTCGCGCCCGTGGCCGAGATAGTCCCCGAGTTCACCGGCCCCACGCCGCTGGGGCAGTAGTAAGTAGACACAGACAAGGCGCCTGGCTTGGGTTCACGTGCTTGAACGCTCACGACATTTACCACAGCGCCAACTGGTTCACGGGCTCGTTTAAGAATGACCTGGGCATGATGGAATACCTAGGCGACAAGTTCGAGACATACGGCGCCGAGTTCGACAGGGTAGCGCAGCAGCTGGCGCGGGAGACGGGGCGCAACGCCACCTACGACGTCCTCGCGCAGTTCCAGCCCCTCACGCGGTCCATGGTCAGGCACGGCGACAACCTGCTGGGGCTCGAGGGCGTGGTGGCCGGCGGGCCCGCCACCAACTGGCTCCTCGTCCTCACGTGCGGGTCATCCGAGCTGCAGGGGAGGATGCTGCCGCTCGCGCAGGCGTTCCGCGGGGGGATCGATGCCCGCGCCGCGGAGCTCGGGGTGTACTCGGGCTGGCGGTATCTCAACTATGCCTGGGGGGACCAGGACCCCATCGCGTGGTATGGCGGGGAGAATGTGGCGCTCCTCAGGGCTGTTGCCGACGGGGTGGATCCGGATGGGGTCTTCCAGAGGCTGAGGGCCACGGGCTTCAAGATTCCGGTGTGATGTTGTGATGGTGCAGTTGGCCTCGGTGGGTCATGCGGTAAAGGGAGTTGCTGCTCACAACTTTGGTGTCTTGAACATACCTTGCAGCGTATTTAGATCACTGAAATGTGGGTGATGAGCCCATCGGACACATAAAGAGCATGTTATGGCTGTGTGTGCTCTGTCGAGCGTGAACAGAGGACATTGCCTTGTCTTGGGAGCGGCCGGGTAGGGGTGTGGCTCCCAGAAATATAGGCGAAATCATGTGTGTGACGGCTCAGCCTGCTCAGCAAAGAGACGTTGGGCACTGACGGCTCAGCAAAGGTCAATTGGGCACTGACGCAGAATCGAGAAAATGGCCAGCGGGTGGTGACGGCCACTTGTCATTGGACCAAGATTCAAGGACCATACAGGAATGGTCAGCCAGAAAGTAGTTTTGCTAATCGAAAACTGACACGTTTGAGTGTAAGGTCTCTGTGATCTGTGGCCTTGAGGGTATCATCCTGGACTCATGTCTGCCCTAATTACATGCTCATCTCATCTCAATTGCGTAGCCAGGTGCTGAGATCCAACTTTCACAGCCGGTTGGTCCTCTATTTTAGTCTTCCGTGCTTTGTTTCCTTTCCGTGATCACCAGATAAGTCATTGTCATGGTTTGAAGGGGAACAAAGGTAATTGATTAGTGGCAAGCCAATTGTGTTCCCATTGTTCAAACAATAGACAGTTGCATTAGTTCGAAACCGTGTCTGACATATAATATGGGTAGCACTTGAGATGGGCTTCATTCCAGACACACAACTTCCTTGTGTTCATGCGAAGTTCCATCCACATCACTACTCAATCATTCTGAGAAACACAGGTGCGCCTTTGAGACTCGAGAATATTCAGAGATGTCGTTGACCGTGTTTTTGAATGAGGTCCGCTCCGGGGCCGAGAAGACGGACCGCCTTGTCACATACCAGCCGTCCGCGGATCCTTCCATTGACGTCGGGAGTTGGATAGACATGGTGGTGGCAATCAAGGGTCGGTACAGAAGCCCCCCAGATGAGTCTCTCGCTGACCGATTCGACAAGTTCATGATCCATATGTCGTTTGGGAGGAGTGAAAAGGTCACCCCTCCAGGGTACGAGACCAACCAGGGCTCGCTGGAGGACCTCGAGCTCCTCGTCGAGAGCGCAAAGCAGCGCGGCCTTGCAGACCTGCATTCGTGGATCTCAGTCGTTGACCCGGAGTCATACGGACCTTCTGAGGAGGAGCTTGGAACAAGCCTAAACAGGTGCAAGCGTGCGCTGCGCCTGCTCGGGCAGGCCGAGCGCATGTGCGAGCGCCTGGGCGGGAACCTGAGTTTCGCGTCCCACCCCGCTGGACTCTTGAAGGCCGAGCTGAGATCTGATGGTGAGTTCTCGTCATTTGATGGGATGAATACTAAACAAAATGGCTCTGACGGCATTCCGCTGGCAGTGTATCAGAAGCGGGTGATTATTCTTCGCATGCCTCGGGCGAGGTAATGCTCTAGGGCAATCGGGATATGCAGCTCGGTAGCTTTTAGCAGTTCATGTGCCAGTGTGTCTGGAGTTTTAAAAATAGAAATCATTCGCATCCTTGATTCCTCGACATCTTCTTTTTCTCACTGCAACCCAATGTGAAATTCCAATGCGAATGTCCTCAAGTATTCTCCCCCTGTCGTGACGTGGAAGGAAAGTTAGGCTTCAACGTTAGAACTAGACGGGTTCCAGAAGTCCTTCTCCATGGAGGGGCCCCTTCAGAACTCAATAGCTACAGCCACCGACAAATACATGCCAGTTGTGAACGAACGTACGCTCAAGTCCTACCAACACCCGCCATGCACCTGTATTTGTGTTGAGAGCAGACTGCTCAGACGTCATATATCAGCATGCTTCCGGAAGATGCTTTTGCCTGACTACCAGACACTGCCCCTGTGAACTTCTCATAGGCTGAAATCCACAACCTTGTTTTCCGCCCTATGCACGGCACGGTATGTCTTGAATGGCACCAATATCTCAGCCGGTTCCTGTGGCTAAGGCTCCCTTTGTTCAGTCTGCCAACCTGCTGCAACACTCAATGGCCTTTGAGGACAGTTGACCATAAGACCAAAAATACCAAGCGTTAACAGCAATGAATTCCGGGCCCAGGTCCGACCCATTTCCGTCCCGTAAAGGGCAAGGGAGTGCCTACCGCTCGAAGCCATGCTTGAAATCAATATATCCCCGTCGTCTCGACACCTTGACAGGACTCTGGTGGCATCTGATTGACTGGACACTACATGCCTTCCAACATTATTTTCTCAACTTCAATTTCAACCAAAAGCTTTTGTTGCACACTTTCTTTCCACCATGCAAGCTTTCAGCATCATTCTCGCCAGCTTCATCGCAGCCTCCGGCAGTGCCGCAGCCGCAGTCGCTTCGAGGATGACCAAGTTCCCAGTCCGCATGAACGGCTACTCCGACTTCTGCGACTCGTACAGCCTCGATCAAAAGGACGACATGCTCCTGGTTTCAGGCAACTGCGCGGGCAAGCCCAGAGGCGCCCAGATAATGGGTGCCGCCTTGTTTGCGTCACACATAAACATTGACCAGTGTCTGTCCAACGACGACGGCATCTTGGTCCCGAAGGCGCAGTGAGTTCTCCTCATGTCATCGTAAGAGACCTCTTTACTGACTTTTCCTTCTTTTCTATCTAGTGGCGGCGCACTGCGTAGTTGCACCTGTGATGTGGGTTTTACCCTGTGTGACACATGCAACGGCACCAGCCTGCAGTGCTCGTGTCTAAACGCAAGCGCCACTGAGCGAAAGGTCACCCTGATGGATATGAGTAAGTTGAAAACCACCGCACAGAATACGTGCTGGAGAAGACGGAAGGCTACGGTGGTACAGCGTAATATTCGGGCTTGGACTAAAGACAGCATCAATAGATGAATTCCTCGGCATCGGACTGGACGAACAGGGCCGCTTGGTGCTGTACTGCGATGGGGTATACGGGGATTTTGTCATCTGTGTCAAGAACGGGGCTGGGACAAAGTGTCCGCCTCTCCAAGATTAAATAGATGAGACTCATGAGTGTGAGCAGTGTTGATGTGATACTGCTGGGGGTGGCGTTGACAGCCATCTTGGGTATGGCCAGCTGTGCCAAAAATAACGAGATAAGTGGACGTAGATGGCGGTTTTTCTTCTTTCAACACCCATCATTCGCTTACAACTAGATCTGTGGCTATGGTTTGGTCCTGGTGGCCTACCTGGGCACTTGCAGTTACCTGGGAAGGAGGCAACGCATATCTGATAACACGTCGGGGAAAGCAGACGCTTGATGTGCGGCCTGGCAAGAATTGTCTTTTCTTTTTCGAGCTCCGCGAACTCTTCCAAAATTCACGAACAATTATCAAGCCATTCTCCACCGAGACCCTTCTAAGCACATGGCGAAGGAACCACAGGTAATAACATTTATCATTGAGCCACATCTTGATGGCGTTATGAACAGGGTGCGAACTCAGGCTTTATGGTTTGCATAAATATCATCCGCACATGAACGAGAAAATTCAAGTTCCAACAGTCGTGCAGTTGATGGAAGCCGAAGCCATAAGCTTGCTCGGCTGCGCTCGATTTGCTTCTCGGCACCGACGTTTTCGGCCGCTCCCCGTATGTATGGACGGCATGAGAGAGACAGGACGCATGAAAAAAAAATGAAAAGGGCCCTGTGACGCGCAGGAGAGGGTGGGTTTGTAGTGGTAGATGAGTAACAATGTTGCGTCAGTCGGGCATCTTGATCAGCGATCCTCAATCGGAGCACTCACTCCTTTTTTCGCCACAGGGAAAGATCAGGACGATGGCCGAGTTGGAGGAGATCAATTATGAGCGAGTGAACATGGCAAACAACGGTGCAAAATACGAGGGCGGCGTGTTGTTCTGCGCACACGTCGAGACTGTCTGGTGGCTGACCTCAAGCTATAGGCTGGCTCAATTCAACTGAACTCAACGAACCAGCATGGAGGGATGGCGCAGTGGCGATGGCGAGAGGTTTGATTCCTAAGTTTACCACTAGTCCGGCTGCTCTGGTGTCACTTACTTGCTACAAGTAACTGGATCATCGCTGGCATGGGGCTGCTTCATTTGAAGAAGACCCCTCTTTTTGTTCTTTTTCTCCCCGTCTTTGCAGATTCATCTTTTCTATGAAGGGAAGGTCCCGAGTTCGAACCGAAGACTTACATTATTTTTCTTTTCTTTTAGAACGACTTTTCCTCAGAAAAAGCTTACTGCCTCACCAAGCGGGCCGCCAATGAAGACGGTCACGACGCGGGCTCTCACGAAACCTCCTCACGAATACGAGCAACTTGGAGCAAGGGATTCGGCCAACGTCAACCCTGCCGCCTCAGGCCTACCAATTCGACCTCAAGGGAGGTGTCGAAGGCAAGGGCACCTGGGCAGCTCCAGGGCGGTCATAGATGGGCTCCGCCGGCCGAAGGGGATCTGCTTCAGCCCATATGAATCGACGGTCTACAACACCGATACTGATTACATCCACGGTGACGGGGAGAAACAATGGAAGAGGCCGTCTACCATGTGATTAATGTCGTTCGGCGGCGTGTGAGAAGACCAGTGAGGCAGATGTTTACGATGGGCTCTCGTAGATACACTTTCCACGACCGACTCTGGACAACCTTTGCTCACGAGCTGTGGGCTGTTTGAATTCGCTGTTGACGAGCCTGAAGGGATCAAGTTCAATGTGGACCGGAATGTGCACAGTGGATGTGGGGATGGCACCAACATGTGGTCACCAGGAGATGTGTTGCTGTTGGGTAAGATTTGGGCCAATGGAGGTGTGGCCAGCTTCTGCTTCAGAAAGAAGGGTGAGTTGTTCATCTTGAACCAGATGAGGCTATGGAGGACGATGTTGGCTGAGCCGGCCAAAGGAAGGGCAAGGAGGAACCTACTACACAGGCACCTGCAACAGGGAAAAGAAGTCAGGCTGTCGAGAAAAGGAAGAAGTACAAAGTTAATTTTCGTTGTGATGCCTTGAGAGGTACCAAGGTACCAAGGTACCCGGTCTCCTTCCATTCGGAGTAGCCACTGCTGGGCACCTGCCAGTTTGCCTGCTGTGCTGGAGGCATCGGCATTTCCAACCATACATGGTGCAGGTATGACTGCAAATTACCAAGGAACCTTGCAGAATGCCAGCCTGAAAGACGTGCGCCCTGGAAACTCCCACCGAACAGGACCCCTTCTTCTTTTCTGTGCCTCCATTTTCACACCCAGTCATCCCACTCATCAGACCAAGGAAGCACGATCCTGCCTACAGCCGCCCACCAATCTCCTGTGGCAACCAACAAGCAGCTCTCTATCCTTTGCCGCAGCTTCTCTCAATCACGCCTCCTCCAGATGGTCTGATCACAGGCCGGCTGAAGATGGACACCCCAGGCCCTGGAGTCGTAAAGGACTCCCAAGAACCGGACTCTGAACAATTACTGCCCCTCTTTACTCCCAAGTCAGCTGGGTTCGGGTCCCCGATTGCCACACAGGAGTCATACACGAATCCTCGCCGCAGTCAAGTCCGACAGATAGCAAAAGCCTCCTTCCTTGATGACGACGATGATGACGACACCGGTCAGCGAGCAGGCGAGCAGTACAACAACGAGATGATGGCCGATCCACGAGATCCGTTCGATGATCAAGCACAATTTGATTTCAATGCTTCGGAACCTGATCTAGCACTGGATGAAAAGAGTTACCATGGCCGTGATATCTTTAACATCGATTCCCCAACCCCCCGTGCATCCCAATCCGCTCACATGGCCCCACAATCAGCTCAACCCATAACCATCCCAAGGAGCAGCAGAATTGATTCTTCTGATCCATTTGGGCCTCTTGAGGAGCTCAAGGAACATCCTCCGGCGGCAGTAGCTTCGAAGAAACCGTCCCAGCAGAAGCAGACCCAGAAGCCAGGATCGGCAGGGCAAGGAATGCCACCGGCGCGGGAAAAGCGTGAAGCCACAACCAAGAACACCGCGTCCAAGCCCAAGATAGCAGCGAGGAAGGCCCTTGCCATTGGGAAAGCGAAACTGCCTGCGCTTGAACTGGAGGGCGAGACAGAGACAGCAAGCCCGGTTGACCACAAACCTCAAGAGCATGATTACTCGCTACCCGCATCCAACAGCAGCTCTCCTGCGACGTCTCCTGTCAAGAAGAAACCCGCACCCAGGGGTTCAGCTTTGAAGAAGGCCAAGCCCAAGGCCAACGCACGAGAAGCGAAGAAAGCGTCGAAAGCTCCGGTCAAGCAAACGAAAGGGCCATCAGCAGGTCGCACGAAGCAGGCGAAAGCTGCGCCTGCTCCACCATTTGAAATGAACTCAGAGGTCCAAACAGATGCGCCAGAGGACGAATATGAGAACAATGACCTTGCGCGAGAGCCCTCTGGTCTCAAACCAGCGCCTCGTGAAGATGGAATGCGTGAGACTGTGAACCACCGGGCCCAGGAACCTAGCTCAACCATGAACGAGGAGGGCCAGGACCACATCACGATATCATCTGAATCTACTTCTTCATTCCCAGAGTCGGAAAACACAGACGATGAAGACTTTGAATGCACTAGAAAGATGACACCAGCCAATGCTCGCCGGAGAACGAGGGCCGTTGCCGCTCAGAGCCAGGCCCGCAAAGAAGCTGCCGCGAAAGTCGAGGACAAGTCAGCTCCGGTCTCGAACTCGCAGCGACCCCAAGCCAAAGACAACAGTCACCCACGCAACCCTGGTGTGCGATCAAGCGCACAGCCGAAGAAGCCAACCAAAGAGGCCGCATCTGGAAAGTCCGATGGTGCTGCAGCACCAGCGAAGCTGATCCCAGAACCAACAGAGGAGAGGGATCCGTCCGATGAGCAACCCGAGGAAACGATCTCGATTTCTGAACGGAGAGCCGCAGCCAATCACATCAAAAAGGACAAAGGCCACGTCGAGCCGGTTGCTGTTGTGCCATCCAATGCCAGGTCTACAGGAAAGGGGAAGACGAATGAGGCTGTGCGAGCCTCGGCACCGGCCAAACTGACTGGAAGTTCGTTCCGCAACCAAAATATTGTTGCTATTGGACATGATGGTCCCAAGAACAACGGCAAGTCGCTAAAGACAACAGCTACTGCAGACTTACGGTCGCAAGATCAACAGCTCGGCCCCAGCAACGGGGCACAATCTGCGCCCAGCAAGACGAGGCCGTCAAGGGAGAAGCAGGAAGCCCCTAAAATGCGCCCGAAGACGACAGTCAAAAGTGAAGGCAGTCCCAGCGAGAACTCTGAAATCGGCCAGAGCCGATCTGGACGCAACACCCAGCCGAACGGTGGGCAGAAAATTCCGGAACGTGCAACTACCCCCGAAGCCGAAAAGAACGTCTCCGTGGTGCATTCCGATGCGGACACGACAGAACCTAACTATGAAGCTGAGTGGGCCGACGCGACTGATACGTTCGTCCCTGGCGACGCCGAAGATGACACAGTGGTGGAAGACGCAGCGAATGCGGTCGCCCATGCCCAAGGTCAGCAGAAGCATGGAGCAGCGCCTGATTTTGACGGCGCCTGGGGAAGAGAGGTACTTGAGCCACTCACAACGCAAGTCAAGTACCCACACATAGGAGAGCATCGCACCGTGCTGGGGGAAGTTGATGCCAACTCTCGAAGCCTTACCAAAGATGCGCCGACTGACTTGCCCAATTTGATGAAACGAAAGCTTCCTGTGCTGCCCGTTGTCCCAAAGGTGTCAGCTGACCAACAAACACTGACGTCGAAAACTGGATTCGAGTCCCGGGACTTTCCCACGTTACGGATGAACCCGGCAGGTATTCCATCAGAAGGTGAGGGACCGCCCATGAAGAAGCCGAGATACATTTCAGCCCGCCCAGATCGTGTCCACGGAGACGCCAGTCATGACAGAAACGCATTTGGCGGACTAAACAGTCTCACCCGAGAGGCTGATTACGAAACCCGCGACGATATCTTTGGCTCACTTAGAAAGGGCAAACTTTTCGCAGCATCAGAGTCTGCTCAGCGCTTGATCAATAGTGAGTTGGCAGATCGTGATGCTGGTCAAGTTGGAGCCGCAGCACAGGCCCCATCAGGCAGGGGTGCTGTTCCTCGACAATCTGCCGCTGCATTCTATTATCCAACTGCAGCCCGCTCCGGTGCCCCGAAAGTCATGTCAATCCCAGTGGGAAACCAGAAAATGGATGATATGGGGAAGAGGATGCGGGCAGCATTGGAGTCAGAGGATCCACGAGCACCCAACCCACTGGCTTCGGGTGACGAACATGGAAAGAGCTTTGTCCAGGGTGAGGTAGACGGCCCTTGGCCTGATGATCCATTTGAGCAGAGCAAGACCTCAGAGTTGGAGGAAAGAACACGTGCTTGGAAGAAGGCGACGGAGCCATACGCCGAAACCCTTGGGGAGACGATGCACAAGATTGTCAACGTGAGCAGAGACCCTGGGTGGCACAAGAAATCCAGCCGATCTAACTGACGTGGACAGACTATTTTGCGAGGCCTGAAAGCAACCGAATCATCCATCGACGATGTGGTCGAAGACTACAGAAACGATGGCCAACGAGTGGTAGAAAGAATAGCAGAGAAGCACCGGAAGGAGAAAGTGCTTGTCGTTCAGCAGCAAGAGCAGGAGCGGCTGCGACGTCTTCATGCCTTCGGCGAAGCTCGGCAAGTCACCGAGAGGTTGCTGGGCCAGCTGGAGTCCGTGGACCTTGACAAAATCATGGTCGACGTGGAGAAGGATTCGGCAACCAATCGCCTGAAGCAATTGAAGCAGAGGATCAGGGATGCTTGATCTGTCCAGGGGCATCACAGTTCAGTTCAGGAACAGGCGTGCCTGTCAGTGTTTGCTTGACGAAACGCACGTGGATGCGACACCCGTGATTGAGAGCCGGAGGCCCGGGATTTTATACAATACCATTTGCAGGGAAGGTGTGGCCAGCTTGAAAAAGGAAAAATGCCAATGGTAATGTGGTTGCTCACGACTATGACTAGTGGTGGTAGACAGTGCGATAAGTTTAGCTTGGGGTCTCTAGACGGGTGGCTTCTATCTCTCAATGCAAGACGATATTCGCTTCACCTGTGAGCGATGCTCGGCTCAGGACTGAGCCCCCCCGGGAATTCTGCTTCGGAAGACAGCACTGAGCAGCCTGTGCCCATTGTTAATAAGGTTGGCGGCTGGAAGATCTCCGACACGGCCATGAATAAGCTTGTTGCGACGCCATCCACCTCCCGGGCAACCGGGGTCCAAATCCTGCGGGTGTGGTGGATGGTGTGTTCCGATTTGACGAAAGTGATATTGAGTGAAACGGCATGGATTCCAAATTGTACAGAGCCTCTTGGAGGTGTTCGGGACAATGTGACTGGACCACTCCCACTGTCCCAACAGTGGCAGTAATGTAGGTAGTCTAGGCCAGGGAACACCAACAAGTGCAGTAGATAAGGTAGTTTAGAGTGTGTGTGTGCAATACGAGCTATTGACGGGGACTTTCAGCTTGACAGCACGGGCTTGTTGGTTGGGTCAACTTCGCCTCGGCGCAGTGGCCTGCCTAATAAGCCACATGGACTTGTGGCGCAGTAAGCCGCAGATCCCGGGATGGCAAGGAGGGTGTGGGTATTGGAGCGGGGAGCATTGCAGGTATTGAGCAAGTGGAAATAACTCGGGATGGAGAATCTTGCACTCCCCTGTAGATAATCTCATGGTAGGCTTGAAGTTAATTGTAGAAAGATACTGGCTCCGTCAACTCATCCGCTAGATTCACAAAGCTAGATGGCAGGCCGGCCCCACGTTACAACCTCCTTCGACCAGGAGCAGGCTCTTGATGCTGCTCCGTTCAATGTACAAATATTTGACAATGAGACTGCAATTGGATTGCGTTGACAATACCGACCAAGGCTGACGACGTCATTTCCGGGAAATAAAAATCACGGTTTCCCATTTTGTTCACCTGGGGGTCATTTGTCTGGATCCGCCCCTTGGAAAGATATCCCGGCGCCTGGCTGTCTGCGGCTGACCCATCCTTCTTTTACATTTTGGCTAGGCTAGATTTGCTCGGAGAGCCCACACATTTCGGTGAAAAATGTGATTTGAGGGATCATGCCATGATGCCCAAATTAAGTCCTAGAGGGTCACAATGACAGAACTGGCAAAGGCGAGATGATAATCTGATTTTTGAGATTCTCAAACGTACATGTACGTGCAATGTTCGAGTTCCTCGACTGAGCTGGAACCAGAATGAGTACTACATCAGGATGATAGATGATGTATCTTTTCACACTGTGTGGTAAGTGTTATGATTCAATCCAGGCTTTAAACAGTAACTCTATAAACTTCTATCAACTGCCTCAGGGTGGTTCTCTACCAGAGGCCACTACTTCATACTCTAGGTCCTAGTATTGGGCCGTGCCTATTTATGCCAGTGCCACCGAGACTGAAGCCATCATGAGCAGGACGTGAGGTAGTCGTGCGATGCGGGCCAAGAAGGGCGGCGGGCCACAGCCCAGGTCAGCGCCGACGTGGACCACTACTCGGCCATCGCCACGGCGGTGGCTGTTGCTGGTGGACCAACAATTGAGCTCGGTGGCGGGAGGAATGGCTGTGCTGCGTACGTAGTGTTGGTGTTAGTGTTAGTCTGCTTTAGGGGTTTAGGTGCCACCCAGCTGCCAGCCAGATACCACGGCGGCTCGGGAAGGCTAGGCTAGACTGGACGAGACCCGTGCCCGAACCCCGCAGTGGCACCCTGACTGCTTGACTGCCTGCGAGGGATGGCTCGTTCGTTGTATGCGTTACGTCACCTCAGGCCTGGACTGAGAGGCCATTCCTCCCGTTGGCGTGTGGGGGTGTGTGAGTGTGCGAGTACTTGGAAGGAGCATCTCGAGTTGGGGAGTCGGACGTTGTTGTTCCATGGACCTTCTGCCTTCTCCTAGAAGGCTGGGTCTGAGGCTATCGCTGACGGGGTTGTCTAAAATGGCACGAGTTAGATGCCGTAGTCGATGGAGGCCGCTTACCCTTGGAAGTTCTCCACATCCGAGGTTCATCAACATCACCGACCAATAGACACGGGCAGACATACCGTTCTGGCCAGAGCACCAGCCATATGCATGTCATCCTGAAGCAGGCTATCCTTTACATCAGAAGGTTCTGCCATGGCAATAGGAGGTTAACCACCTGGGTACCTAGGTACCTATAAGGAAATCACCCATGCACAGGTGTTCCTCAAAGTGGGCCCAAGCGACCCCAACTGCCCGAGTGGCCCACCCCACACTATCGGCAAAGGCAGGCACGGGCCACCAGAGCAGATGCTGTGGACGACGGGGCGTTTCTGGGCCTAGACAGTAATAAGCCCCCCCCAAACCCAAACCCAAGCCACTTTGGACTCGTTGCGATCGACGCCCTCGCACCATCTGTCCATCCTGCCACCATACTGCTATTTCATCTGCTACTAGGGATACTACTACAGTACTACTACTCCTCCTACCACTGTTACTAATATTGGCCTTTTCTCCCTTGATATCAACCGGCTTCCTCCACCCTCTCACACCTATCCCCCACCCCCCGGACCACGTGGAAGTCGTGCCTCGTCGCGCCGACTCCCACCTACCCCACCACTTACCGTCATCTACCTCCTCCTCCCCCTCTTCACCCTCGGCGGTAGCGGAGGTCCGCATCACCATGCCCTTCAGGGATAGGATGGCCCGCCGGTGGGGCGAGACTGTAAGCTCTCCAGACCCTCGCGTCGGCAGCGTCGGCAACATCGTCAAGAGCCTCGGACCAACGGCCAGTGCGAGAGCGAGGACGAGGACAAGCACGAGGGCGGCAAGCCGGCGCACCACTGGCAACTCTCACGCCTACCCCTCTGCCCCTTCCTCCCCGGGTTCGCCCTTGGGATCCTCGGGCAGATCCTCCTCGTCACGATCAAGTTACACGCACACTCCAGGCGCCAAGAGTACCAACTCTAGACGCAGAATAAAATTCCACACCCGTGTGACTAGAGCCAGCTGCAGCATGACTGACACCCACGGCAACCAGCTTTCGCCTACCGCCCACTACCTGTCATGTGAGTCCAACCACCCCAGCCGCCCTTGCCTCTGCTGCATGCCCTGTGATACCGAGCTGACCGAGACTGTTCCTTCGCAGACCACGACATCTGCCGTATGCGACAACCCAGGTGCTACCCTTTCGAGCCACCGATCAGTACCGCTGACAAGCAGTAGTCACATACGAGGATATCAAAGCCCTCCGCAATGACTGGCTTACCGATAACGTACGTGTGAGAAAAAGGACCTGGCCCTCTGTTCTTGCAGGCTGAAGGCCGAACGCTAACCTGGCCTTGATAGAACATCCACTTCTGGGAGGAGTTCGTGACATCCTCACCTTTGCCTCGCCCCGCCGTCCCACACACCTTGCAGCTTGTACTGACGCACCTGCCTCCTCCAGGTGGCTCGAGCACGAGATCCTCCCCAAATACCCCCAGGCTCGGATCTGCTTGCTGCGGCCATCGATGACGTACCTGCTGATGCGCAACGACCCGGCGTCAATCCGCACTGCCCTGCCGGACATGTCCAAGGTCACACACATTTTCCTGCCCGTCAACGACGCGGTGAGCCGGACGCAGCCTGACGGGTCACACTGGTCGCTGCTGCTCGTGTCCAAGATCGACGGGGTCTCCTTCCACTACGACTCGCTAGGCGGCGCCAACGCCGGCGAGGGAGCACGCGCCAGCGATAGGATGGCGGCGCTGCTCGGCATGCCGCTGCGCTTCCAGAACATCACCGACTGTCCCCAGCAGGAGAACGGCAACGACTGCGGCGTGTTTGTCTGCATCCTCATGCGCCACCTGCTCGTCAAGCGCCTCCTCAACGCGAACGCCCGGGAGAAAGTCTCCATGAGCATGTCGAATAAGATGATCGATGCCTCAGGTGCTCGTAAGGAGATGATCAAGATCATCGAGAGTCTGCGAAAGGAGGGCGAGAGGCGCCGGAGTGCCAGCCCCTTTCCGAAGCAGGAGGGCGCCCCGCGGATCGACTAGTAAACCGGTCCCGAAGCAGCATTTCTGACGGGACCCCGACATTGAATGGGAGAAGCGATTCCGCGCTGCCCAGGAGGCCACGCAACGCGAGCCTCTGGGTGGCTTTGTAGGGTTGCGCATGACTGACCGTCTCTGGAGCCACGGAAGGTGTTGGCGCGGCCCCCACTGCTTTCTGATGGGTAAACACTACCCGCGACACGCGAGAGCCTGAACGCTCACACCATAGTGTACTCGGACCATCGTGGCACAACGCAAGCCGGAATTGGGAGGCAGGAAGAGTTTTGGGCATGACGATTTCAGCAGCGGGCGTTTGAGACAATCGATATTTCAAGCGAGTGATTTCGCAGGTCATACGAGAACAGCGGCAAGGCACATCGATCGTGGGGCTATCCGCTTTGCTTCTCACCGACGTCGACAACTGGCTGGCGTATTGGCAAGGGGCGTCTTTTTCATCTTGGAGCTTGTGTGTCATTCCGCCGGACTGGTGAGGTTTGGGCCGAGGTGGGGGACACGAGTATCTTGGGGGCAAGGTATCCTGTCTGTCCTTGGCAGTTGCGCTCGTGTGAGAAAAGAGGCGCTTCACGCTGCCGTGGGCCTTGGCGCCAATATTCTCTGTAGAGCAAGCTTGGGTAGCAGGATGGATATGATCCGAATCAAGAGCAACGGTCTGCATGGCCGTGTTTTGGCCTGAATTGGTCTACCCTCTCTACTTGTGATTAAGGTGATGAAACCCGTGTGCTCGGGTGTTTGTCACTCGGCCTTCGTCCACCTCCGCTGACCAACTTCCTATGGGACGACCCCTTATCATGGTACGCCCTCTAGCGTATTCTCCTGCGGGATAACCCCTCTTACGACATACCCTCCTACGGGACACTCTCTTATTCGTCACCAGTATCGTTAGGAAGACCCTGGAGATGTCTGACTGCATCGAGCGGCGGAAGGACGACCAAGAGAAGCCAGCATAGCCAGGCCAGGATTACCAGAGGCGACGCCGGGACATCGACCGCGGAACCAGATGTGATGAAGATGACGCATGCCAGCCGTGGATGCCGAGAGTCAATAACCTCCTTCTCTCCCTCCCCATCCCCCCCCCCTCAACCCGTCCTCCCCACAGGCCCGCCCTGCCTCGAGAAGGCCGGGTTCTGCTCCATGGTGGCGGCGATGAACCCCCTCAGCGCGGCGAAGCGGTTCGCGGTGGCCCGCACGGGCGCGCGGTTCTCCTCGTCGCCGTCCTTGTCCTCGACGTCCACCACCATCTGGCCAGCACCCCCGGCGGCGGCGGGCTGCTCCTGCTCGCGCACCGTGCTGAGCCGCGCGAGGCTCAGCCCGAAGCGCTCCACCTCGCCGCGCACGAGCCGCTCCCGCCTGCGCAGCGCCCCCGGCGTGCTCTTCAGGGACCTGTGGCGCACCTTGCCCGCGGCCTGGGCCTGTCCCGCGCGGACCTCGTCCTCTGTGAGGGTGGGGAGGGCGTCTGACAGCGAATCCAGGTTTGTGGCTGCCTTTTCTGCGGACTCGCGGGCCTTGGAGCGGCGCTTGAGGTTCTTGCGCTGGGTTGGTGTGAGGGTGGAGGAGGATGAAGGTTTCGTGATGCGCGAGACGAACGACGAGTGCTTGATCAGCCGCCTGTCGCGCTTGGATTCGATAAAGGACTCGGATACCTGTGCCTGCGGGCGGTGGGTCTTGCGCGGGGCCAGGGGGTTTGCGAGGCGTTCTGTTGCTTTTGCGCGGAGGGGCTTGCGCTTTGTTGGGGCTGTTGGGGCCTGGTTTTGTCGTGGTTGTTAGTACCTAGGTAGGTAATTCTGGGGGAGGAGCATTGGGCGATTTGGGGGGAGGATAGGAGGGGATGGGAGGGGAGGAAAGGCTCACCATGATGGAGGAGGATTTGATGTGGTTGGTGAGTGAGTGACTCGGACGAGGATTGTGGCGTGTGTGTGGTACGGGCGGGTTGTCGAGAAGTTGAATTGGATATGGAGAATATTTGAATGGGGGCTTCTTTTTTCATGTGACGGACGAGGATGACGGGAAGGATCAACAGCCTTCAAAAAAATTAATGGACAGGGAGTGAATGAATGGCAGACAGCTCAGGGTTCTGTAGTGTAGGATCTTGGCGGCAGGCAGTCGATCCCCACTGGAACGTGGGAGGGCAGGGGAGCTCCACAGGGCGGATGGGGGCCACTGCACCCCGGGACTTTAGTCATCTCAGCCCTATGGTGACGGCTCACGCAGAGGATCTGCCCACCTACTGCCAAGATATCAGGCCTGTGTACGACTGGTGAAGTGCCTTGTCTGTCTTTTTTTCCCTTTCTTTTTTCTTCATTCTGTTTCATGCCATGCCATGGACACAGCTGGGAAGAGCGCAGCACAGCTGCGTGAGCAGGTAGCAAGGGCAGAAGAGGAACTCCAGAATTTAAAGGCGCAGCTTGCTCACGCTGAGGCTCAGGAGAGGTACCAGCAAACAGAGGCTGCCAATGGTGTTATAAACGGCTCGGCCTGGAAGTGGCCGTTGAAGGCTGAAGAGTACGACCGCTATGGGCGGCAGCTGATCCTGCCTAATGTTGGCATCCAAGGTCACATCACCTATTCTCACCCTCCCCCTGAAGGGTCAAGGACGTTTGTGCTGATATTCCACCCCCAGGCCAGCAAAGGCTCAAGGCCTCCAGGGTCCTCATCGTCGGCGCAGGCGGCCTCGGCTGCCCGGCAGCAGCGTACCTCGCAGGGGCCGGGGTAGGCACCCTGGGCATCGTCGACGGCGACGTGGTCGAGCCGTCCAACCTGCACCGGCAGATCGCCCACTCAACCTCGAGGGTGGGCATGCTCAAGGTGGACAGCCTGGTGGCCTACTGCAAGGAGTATGTACATATATATATATATGTAATTATATATATATCCACCCACTCACCCACCCCAAGTCTATATCACAGATGGACACAACAACTGACACCCCAGCAACAACAGCCTCAACCCCCTCCCAGAGTACATCCCCCACAGGGAGCACCTCACCCCGCAAAACGCAGAGGCCATAGTGGGCGCCTACGACCTCGTCCTCGACTGCACCGACCACCCCACCTCGCGCTACCTCATCTCGGACGCCTGCGTCCTCCTGGGCAAGCCCCTCGTCTCCGCCTCGGCCCTCCGCACAGACGGCCAGCTCATCGTCCTCAACTGCCCGCCCACGCCCCAGGGCGTCATGGCCACAGCAGCAACAGCAACAGGCCCGTCCCCTTGCTACCGCTGCGTCTTCCCCCGCCCCCCGCCCCCGGACGCCGTCGTCTCCTGCGGCGAGGGCGGCATCCTGGGCCCCGTCGTCGGCGCCATGGGCGTGCTGCAGGCGCTCGAGGCCGTCAAGATCGTCGCCGCGGGGGAGCCCCCGCACCACCACCCCCTCCCGCCGCCGACGTTGCTGCTCTTCTCCGGCTCCTCGGCGCTCGGCGGGGCGCCCTCGTTCCGCTCCGTGCGCATGCGCGCGCGCCGGAGGGACTGCTTCGCCTGCGGCGAGGGCAGCGCGGACAGGCTGTCGCTGGGGGCGTTGAAGAGCGGGGGCGTGGATTACGTTGCGTTCTGCGGGGGCGGGGCCCCGCCGGTGACGGTGCTCGGGGAGGGGGAGAGGGTCTCTGCTTCTGCGTATCGGGATCTCATCATGATGGCTGGAGGGGGTGGGCCGGCGGCGGCGGAGAGGCCCGTGCTGCTGGACGTCAGGGAGAAGGAGCTGTTTGACGCCGGGTGTATCGACGGGGCCGTCAACGTCCCGTACTCGCGGATCCGGAGCTCCGGGAGGGCGGCGGGGAGGAAGACGCCCGGGGGCGAGGGCGGGGACGGTGCTGAGCTGCCCGACTGGGTACCGGCGGGCCTGTCCGGGCACGCGCCGATCTATGTCGTCTGCAGGGTGGGCAACGACTCCCAGCTCGTGGCCAGGCAGCTCCAGGACCTGGGGCTCGGCCGCGGGGGCGAGAGGTTCATTGGGGATATCAGGGGTGGCATGCGGGCTTGGAAGCACGAGGTAGACAGCACTCTGCCGTTCCTGTAGCCCTGATAATGGTGAGAAATGGCCCGAGTTCAAAGGCACATGAACATACATAATTGAAGAGGGGGAAGTCACGTTATTTCTCCGGCATTACGGTACAAGTACAATTATGGAGAGGCTCTGAACTCCGTCGAATGAGACTCATACTTGTGTGTGTTTTTGCAACAATTCCAACCCGCGACTAGTCTTGGCCTTGTACTGTAATAACCATGCGTGCCATTGGCAATCCACTCATTCTGCCGACGAATCCCATCAATTGCGTTCCCAGAAGACGAGGTTCCGCCGCCACATATCTTCAGGACAACCCCGCGCGTCCGGCCCTGATCGTCCAGCTGGGAACAGCACCGACGCCACCGCTCAGATGAAGGTGGTCCTCTTCTTGTTGTACGCCCTCTGGTCCTTCAGCCACTGCCTGTAGCCGGCGACGCTGGAGATCTTCTCGCCGTAGAAGTCAGGCACCGGGTTACCGGTCGACGAGTTGGACGGGTCCACGCGGTTCTTCTTGATGCGGGCGAAGAACTGGCTCTCCTTCTGTATGACGCACACCACACGGTCAGCGTTCCACGTCACCCCACCTCACACCAACCTCGGCTCCGCCTGTCTGAAGCACGCACGACACAGAAGGGAAAAGAAAAGGGAGGAGCGTAACAACAACAACCACTCACCACAGTCATGGGCGCCTTGTACTTGCGCTTGAAGAGGTAGAAGACGGCGTTGCCGAGGCTGGGCCCCACGACCCAGCCCATGGCGGTGCAGCCGAGGGTGATGAGGCCGAGCGTCAGGACGGGGTCGAGGGGCACCTGGCTGGTGAGGGGGTCGGCGGCGCCCGAGCCGAGCACGACGGCGCCCGCGGCGCCGCAGCCCAGCGACATGAGCGCGCTGAAGCCCACCTGCCACCGGCGCCGCGTCTTGCGCAGCTGGAAGAACGAGTTCCAGTCCAGCGGCGGCATGTCCGGGTTCGAGCGCGCGTAGGCCTCGGCGCGCTGCGCCGCGCGCTGGGCGGCCGCCACGTCGGCGGCCTGGTCTGTCGAGTAGCGGGCGTGGCTCTGTGCTGGGTGGCGGCGGGATGTGATGGTGGTGGGTGAAGATGATGATGGCTTGGCGGAGGGGGAGGCTGTTGTTGTTGCTGTCGTCGTTCTCGAGTCGGAGAGCTTGGAGCGCACGCTGGCGAAGGGCGAGGCGGCTGTGATGGTCGAGTAGGGGCAGCTGGTGGTGCTGCGCAGCAGGATGGGCTGCAGGGCGCAGCCGCCGCGGGAGACGCCTGAGCGGAGCATCGCCGTCGTCGTCGGTGCGATCATGGCGATCGATGGCCGGTGTGTTTGTGTGCTGAGTTGGGTGAGTGAGTGCCTGCGCGCGGGCACTGTCGAAACCGGCTCGCAGGTGGTTGCTGCAATTGAAACAGTCCCAGCAGACACTGGAGCAGCAAGTTCGAAGGGACGAGCAGTTGGCGCCGACGAAAAGGTTGGTGGAGCTGTGACGTTGATGGCTGATGCGGAATGTAAAATGGGAAGATTTGCTTTGGGGGAGGGGAGCTGTGTGGTGCGAGGTCGAGGTCGAACCAGGTCAAAGCTTTCGAAGCTCTTCGACCGCAGCACCCCTCTCCACCTCGTCCTCCACCTTGGCCTAGAGCTAACGCTGTATGTCGCGTGCCTGCCGCGGCGTGGCCTCGTGGTGCCAAAGCAACATTGAAGCGAACTGCCTTTAGCTAGTGCTGCTAAACTGACTTCTGCAACCCTCTAACTTGCCACATAGTTGAGACAACAAAATGGAGAGGGGATTTATCCAGGAGTGATAAAGAAGATTAGCTACTTACTTTTAATATAAATTTAGTATAAAATCTACGTTAAATATATTAAAAAATAATATTTTACTTTATTTTTACTTTTTAAAAAACATATTAAAAATTTAATAAATAATTAAATTATTAATAACTATAATTTAAAAAATAATAGTAACTACCCTCTTCATACCCCACTTTTACCTAGTTTAATAGGAGTTACCCTATAAATTTCTTTTTATTCTGCATACCCCTTTTGCCTGCCCGATCACACACGAACCCGTCACGACCCGACGCGCCCCCTCGAACAAGCCTTGACATTGCTGCACAACAACGGGAGGCACCCATTGCCGTCCTGGGCAACCACTGCTCACAATCAAGGGGACGTTGCCGTATCGACTCGGCGGTCCCTTTGTTGGGCGCCCGGTCGATCGGCGCGCCCACACATCTCGCCATCTGCGCCGCCTCAAAGTTATCACCCTTCTCCGCCTCCGCCTTCGCCACAGCAATGGCCGACCTCGACGCCGGCTGGGAGCGGTTCCGCGCAGACATACGAGGATCCAGGGAGATCACCGACCCGAACCAGAAGCCCAAGCTACAATTCCACATCCCGATCCGCCCCCAGGCCGCCAGGTACAGGCCCGGCAGCGGGCCCCCTCCGCCGCGCGTCAACCTGAGGCCCGTCCACGACAGCAGCGCCTTCATCGTCGACAAGGTCGTCCTCCCGCAGGGGCCCTTCTTGCCCCCGAACACCAGCAGCAGCAGGCCCCGCCAGCGGCGGTGCTACTACATCATCGGCTGGCCCGACCTGCCCGCGGCGCGCCCCGTCGTCGACGCCAGCAGGGTCCTCGACTACGTCTCGCCCCGCACCCTCGAGGACTGGGAATACACAGACGCGCTGCGCCGCGAGGAGGCCGCCGAGGCCGAGGCGCGCGCGCTGGCCAAGGGCAAGGGCGTGGCCCTCCTGCAGCAGCAGCCGGGCGGCGCAAGGCCGGGGCGGCCCCCGAAGTCGAGGATGATGGTGGACGAGCCCCCGTCCGAGCCCGAGCTCAACAGCGAGCAGGAGGAGCTGATCCACAAGCGCATGCGGGGGCCGTCGCTGTCGACGCCGCGCAAGAGCAGGCTGGCGCTGCTGGAGGCCGAGGTGGAGATGCTCGAGGGGCTGGACGACGCGACGGACGAGGACGCGCTGCCGGCCCCGCCCCAAACGCCGCTGCTGGGTGCGCTTGGCGATGGCTGGAGCGAGGGCGCGAACACCTCGGACCGGGACGTCAAGAGGGGGGTGGTGGAGGATCTGGACGGGCTCCGTCTGAGCTCTGCTGCGCCGGGGATGTCTAGTCGAGATTCCTCTCGGGCCAGCAGCGCGAGGCCGGCGGATCGGGCCAGTGCCCCAGCCACGAGCGCGGCCAGTACGGCCCGGCAACAAAAGTACCCAATCTCGACCACGCCAATACCGCTCCCATCAGCGTTCTCACGGATGATGAACTGGAGACCGAAAGCCAAGACCACGAGTGGGGCATCGACAACAACAATCTCGCAGCCGAAGGTAGTGGTTGCTCAATTGGATGGCTCAGCCCCAACCCACCCACAGTCTGACCCAATACACGGCCAGCACTCCTCTCCTGCAGTGTTATCATCCCATACCAACGGCTTCACCCCCATAGGCGGCACATTCCCAAGGCCACCCAAAAGACCAGCAGACGGATCACCTCATTCCGACAACACACCAGCGACGCCAAAACAGGGCAAGAGCAGGAAGAAGAAGAAGAAGCATGCAGATCTGCCCCTCGCGTATCCCGATGAACTAGCAGAACCTGCAGCTGCAGGCCCACCCAACCCCGCCGCCCTGGACCTGGCCCAGGGCGAGCAGGAATACATAGTCAAGCGCCTCGAGGGCGACCAGGTCATCGACGGGATCCACTGGTTCAGGGTGCGGTGGGAGGGCGACTGGCCCGAGGAGGACAACCCGACGTGGGAGCCGCGGGAGAACATCGCAGAGCGGCTGGTGAAGCAGTACCTGCGGAGGAAGGCGAGGCGCGAGGCAGACAAGGCGGCCAGCAGCACAACAAGGAAGAAGAAGAAGAAGGCGTCAAAGACGACAAGGCAGCAGGCCAACAACAACAACAACCCGCTCGTGGACCAGGCCAAGGCCTACGGCAGCGTGCTGGAGGTGTTTGAGGGCCAGGTGAACCTGGATGGCCCTGGCGGTGGTGACATGGACCTTGACCAAGGGGATGATGCACAGTACGAGTATGGGGACGTGCACCCTGGTGGGGATGGCCACGACGAGCTCTTTGTTATTGACCAGGACAAGGAGCTCGTGGACATTGAGAGGCGCAGGGCCGCGCAGGCTGAGCTTGCTACGCAGCTTGCCGGCATGGCGAGGTCGGCTCCCCGGCACTTCTAGGTGTCTCTCTTGTTGTTTTCAACAGAGTCTAATGTAGATCCGGGATGGGATTGCTTGGTGTCTAGATATTAGCTGAGCAGCCAGCTTGAATCTGCAGCTTCATGGAGGAAGGGAGGCAGGACACCAACCAGAGCACCGTGGGAATCATTTCTGGGCCTCCGTGTGGGAGTTTGTACATATATACACGTCAGTGGGCGGAGAGCAAGCAGAGAGAAATCTCTTGGAGGCCCGAGGGGCCTGAAATAGAACTTTTCTACCAAAACTATTGTAAAATGCACTGCCTGTCTGTCTGGATCGGGTGAGAAGGGGGGTTCTGGGGTACTGGGGATTAAGGTGTGAATTAATGGGGGGAGTCTCTGGGAATGTTGTGGGAGTATTAATGTAGTCTGGGAAAGAGATGTGATCAATGCCCGCCAAACAGGTATTAGTGGTGAGCTGCAGGCATTAAGCCTGTCAAAACGGGAGACAGCCCCCTCTAGTTCGGCGCATCTTCCTGGGTCCAAAATTTCGACATGGCGCTTCCTGATAGGCATTGCTCAACGGACTCTTAACGCCCGTGAGAGCACGGCACAGGTCCCACCAGACGACGGCGGCAGTACCTGGGCAAGAAAGGATCCTCGGCGCATGCAGTCCAGATTCCAAGTAAGGCCTGCACCAACACTTTCGGTGGTGAGGTTGCTCAGGACTCGTGAGGAGAAGCCATGCCCTCTGGCCAGGCAGCCCAAGTGCTGCCCGACAAAGAGAGAGAGGGGCCTTTGTCCCAGCAAGCCTTCTCACTCAAGCTGCACGACATGCCTCGTGGCCGAGCTGAAGCCATCCGGGGGTGTGTAGAAAGCAGTGCCAAAGGACGCCCACTGCGCGTCCGTCATGGCGTGGAACTCGTCCAGGCTGCAGGTCCAGAACACATCGTGGGTGCCGAGGGCCCTGTGGGAGTAGTTGCCAGGTGTGTGGGGAGTAGAAGAAACATGGCCGCCGCCGCCGACAGATTGGGGTGTGGGTGTGGCCGAAAGCTTAGGCTCGGGTGAGCCACCAGGGGGGGTAGTTGCAGAGTGATTGTTGCGTGTGTCCTCGTCAGCGGGACAGCTGATGATGTTGCCACCATCCTGTCTGATGCCATCATCAATCATAGTGGTAGTGACGGCTGGCCGAGAAGAAGAACAAGCAACAGGCGTGGTGGCTGAGGACGACGGGGAAGGCTCGCGGGGGTGATCAAGATTCAAAAGCAGAGGCGTGGTGCCATGTACAGACGGGAGGACAGAGGAGTCTCCTGGAACCTGGATGTCCTGTGGTGGTCCTGGAGCATCCGTCAGATCGGCCCGGTGGTCATCATCGCCCTAGGAATCATCATGTCCCCGGTGGGCCCGACGTCCGCTCTGGGGGTTGTTGTTGTCACCCAAGTTGGAGGACTGGTTGTTGTTGTTGTTGTTGTTGGTATGAGTGTTGGCGCTGCCAGCACCGTCGAAACCGCCGCCGCCAACAAAGAGGGCCCTGCTCTGGGCGCCGCCAAGGAGGGCAGCACTGCTCTGGCCGCCGCCGCCGCCGCCGTTGGTGTGCGGGGGGTGGCCCAGCGCCTGGCGCTCCTGGCTGCGGGCGACAAACGTCTCGGTCGGCGACAGGAAGTGTCCAGGGGGCACGGCGGGCCGGGCAGGCGCCATCGGGTGGTGCAGGCGGATGGGGAGGTCGTAGATGACGTCTCCGGGGATGTAAGAGGAGACGCCGTCGTCGCTCAGCCGCGGGGGGAAGCCCGCCGCGATGGGGAGCGTCTCTAGGAACGGGTCGTTGGGCGGCACCGCGGGGAAAAACGGGCTGGGCTGCTGATAGAAGAACGGGCTGGCCGGCTGGTAATAAGGAGTGGCGAGGCTGACGGGGGGCGCCACGAACTGTGGCTGTGCCGGGCCATTCCAGCCACTGTGGCGTTGAAGTGACCACTGCAGCCGGTTGGCGAGGCTGGCCCCCTCGCCCGGGCGGCCTGCGTTCTCGCGCCGCCAGTACACGTGCGCCGGCTCGACGGATCCCTGGATGACGCGGTTGAAGATGGTGTCCTGGTTGACCTCGATGAGGTTCTCGTAGGGCTCGTGGTGCTTGAAGATGGACGCCCCTTCGCCGCCCATCTCCTCGAGGTACAGCATGAGCGACGGCGGCGAGTCCGAGCACGGGTCCCACTCGAACTCGAGGGGCGACCAGCGGACCCTGGCCTCATGAGCCGCGCGGATGCTGGTGTACCAGATGTGCAGGCTCCCGTGGGCGGGCTCCCCGTTTTCGTCGCGGATAGGACCGTCCAGCCACATCGCCTCGACCTGGTCCCTCTGGTGCTGGGAGTAGTGCAGCCCGAGGGCGCGGTAGATGCCCGCCACCTCGTGCGCGCCACACCCCTTGTAGACCAGGCAGCGGGATCCGGGGGCCACCGCGGTGGGGTGCTGGGCCGGGATGTCGGCGCGGTCCCACGAGGCTCCTATGCCCGGGGCGGACCGGAACAGCTGCACCTCGGCGCGGCGGTCCCACTCGAACGGGACGCCGGGGCGGGACATGCGGAATGTCCAGAGGCCCCAGATGGCAGTTTCCGCACAGAATTCGACGTATGTAATTGCGTCAGCCGGCAGTTTGAAGGTGACCACCGCGAGCTTGTTCTCCTCGAAGGTGCTGACATAGGCAGAGTCAACACCCCCACGGATACGGGGCAGGACGTCAGCGATGGTGACGTCGTCCGGCAGAGGGGAGATTATGACGGTGCGATTGTAGCGGTCTTTGTCGTCCGTCTCCTTGCTCTTCATGTCCATCTGCTCCACGAAAAGCGCAAGTCGGTCCACCTCTTCGGTGTTGCCATCCGGAAGAGGGGTCAGAGGCTGCGTCTTCCCATGGCCGTTGGCGTTGGTCGCAGTCTTCTCAGCGGTCTCAGCGTGGGCGGTGGCAGTAAGGAGAGTCTTCTCAGAGGTCTGAGACGGGTCGTTGGTGGTGGTGCCGGTCTTCCCAGAGGTCTGGGAGCGTGTACCGGCGGGCGCCGCCTTTGGAAGGCCACTTCCGGCCACAGGAGCTGGCATGTCGGCACGGGGTGCCTGGGTCTTGGCCTCCTGGCCCAGAACAAGAGTCTCGAACTCTGCGTTGGACATCATCTTGACTGTTGAGAGAGATGTTTGAGTAAGTCAAGGCTACTGATAAAGCTAGACTGGAGGCGTGTCAGCCTGTGGGTTTGGGTATGAGAGAGTGTCAGGCTGGGATAGAGGAGTGAATGGGAGATACGAAGAGAGGGGATTTATTACTGAGAAATCAGTGATTGCAAGAGCCAATGCCTTAATAGCAAAACCCTTAATGGCTGATGCTTGAATGGCCGGTGAGGAAGTTCAGGTCAAGGTGTGCGTCGTTCAAGATCTGTGCCTCGGGGTTACCTCTCGGTTCTGCTGTGGTTTGCTTGTGTTTGCGAGTTCTGAGAGGCCACTTGGCTGGAGAAAGGCAGGCCACTTACCTGCTGATCGTGGGCGAAAGTAGTGCTTCGTCGTGGGTGCCTTGGATCCCGCTGTCCACGATGGTTAAATGCTGGGACCGCTACCTAGGTAGATCATGCTTCGGCTGACGCGGAGACTCTGTTCAACTCACTGGACTGATGATGGCCTCAAAGATGACTTCTTCGAGCAGCAAGGGAACTGCCTGGCTATGTGATGTTGTTAGGTACGTGGTGGATCAAGGTTACAGAAAGAGAAGGATGCTCGGTTGTGAGTTCTGGACCGTTTGCGGATGGCTTCACGTACCCTGATCTGAGTTCTGTAACGATGAAAGAGTCTGCCTGAGTGTTAGGCGGTGATGAAACCAACTGACTCTTCGAAGCTGGGAGTCCTGTGGTGGTATTTGTCTTTTGATGGAACTTGGCTGTCGAGGAGGATGTGCCAAGGTCAGAAACACCAAGAGAAGTCAAGGGATACCTAGGGTAGAAGGCGGTTGCGTTTTTCTCTTACCGTCACTTGGCTGTAAGGATGTGCCAAGGTTAGAAACACCAAAAGAAGTCAAGGGATACCTAGGGTAGATGGTTGTTGCGTCTGTCTCTTACCGTAACTTGGCTGTTGAGAAGGGTGTGTCAAGGTCAGAAACACCAAAGAAGTTAAGCAAGAGATGGTAGTTGTGTTGGTCTCTTACCGGAGGTTGGCTGTCGACAAGGATGGCAAGATGAGAAACACCAGAAGGAGTCAAGTGATGTGTGATGGTTACGTTTGTCTCTGACCGCAACTTGGCTGTCGAGAACGGTGTGTCGAGGTTAGCAACACCGACAGCAGTCAAGGAAGACTTCAGGAGATGGTGGTTGCGTTTACCTTTGGCTTAACCAGAGCTTTCAAAGAGGGTGTGCCGAGGTTAGAAACACCAACAGAAGTTAAGGGAGAGATGGTGGTTGCGTTGGCCTTTGGCTGGAAACGAGCTGTCGAGAAGGATGTGCTCAGGTTAGAAACACCAGCAGAAGTCAAGAGATAGATGGGGTAAGCAGCGCCAACGAGGATGAGAGAGAAGTGGTTGCAGGGAGGAGGGATGGTAGCTGAGAGGGAAAGGGGCCCTGTCAAGAAGAAGTCAAGGAGAAGAAAATGGTAGCAGCACCAGCAGAAGTTAAGGAGGAGATGGGGGCAGCAGTGCCAACGAGGATGAGAGAGAAGTGGTCACAGGTAAGGGATGGTGGCCAAGAGGGAAAGAGGCCCTGTCGAGAAGGGTGTACCGAGGTCAGGAACACCTACAGAAGACAAGGAGGAGATGGGGGCAGCAGTGCCAACGAGGATGAGAGAGAAGTGGTCACAGGTAAGGGATGGTGGCCAAGAGGGAAAGAGGCCCTAACACCTACAGAAGACAAGGAGGAGATGGCGGTAGCAACGCCAACGAGGACGAGAGGAGTGGTCGCAGGTGGATGGTGGCCGAGAGGGAAACGGGTCCTGTTGAGAAGCGTGTACCGAGGTCAGGAACACCAACAGAAGACAAGGAGGAGATGGTGGTAGCAGCGCAAACCAGGATGAGAGGAGTGATCACAAGCGAGGGATGGGATCGAAGAAGGAGAGGGAAAGGAGGCCGGTTGAGGAGTGGGCCGTGGAAGTTAAACGAACCTCAGATTGTGAACCGCAGCCGATGTGAATGGAGACGATTGTGGGATGGAAACGAAGGCGAACGTGGATGGAGAACAATGTGAGTGGAAGAACGAAGTAAGTGGAGGCACCGAGCAAGTGGGGGAAGACGGCCGGGCTGCGGATGCTGACAGCGAGTAATGCCAATGGAGACGCCGGCGGGTTGAAATGGAGAACGGCGTGAGTGGAGGCAGCGGGGAAGGGAGCGAAGACGGCCAGGCTGCTGCTGCTGACAGGAAGATTGTCAATGGAGACGTGCGTGAGACTGGAGACAGATACGAATGGAGAACGATGCGAATGGAGAGCTACGTGAGTCCAGAACGATGTGAGTGGAGAACGACGTGATTGGAGACGGCGAGGAAGTGAGCGAGGACGGCCAGGCTACGGATGCTGACAGCAAGATTGTCAATGGAGACGTGCGTGAAACTGGAGAAAGATTTGAATGGAGAACTACGTGAGTTCAGAGCGATGTGAGTTCAGAAAGACGTGAGTGGAGACGGCGAGGACGTGGGTAAAGACGTCCAAGCTGTGGATGGTGACGGGGAGGATGTGAACGGAGACCAAGTTGCAATGCGGATGCCTTGAGCTCCAGGGAACAGCTCGATCCCTACGGAAGAAGCGCCCTCGGCGACGAAGTTGCACAGATCTCAGTGAAAGGAAGACAGCCACGACTGGGTTGCAAGCTGCCGTACAGCCGTTGTGTCAGAGTCGACGTGTGTTGCTTGCCTTGAAGAGACACTCCACGAGTCTGAGTCGAGGGGGAGAGGCGCTGGGCTGGCTGGACTCACAAGTGAACGGAGTTGAGGTCAAGGCCGAGCTGTGTGCCTCAGGGTGCTTGAGAAGACACTGACGTTTTAGGCCAGCTCGTTCAGATCGGTCGGGCTGGTTCTGTATGCTGTGGTTGAGAGGACGCTTGAAGATGGGCTGTCAGATACGAGTTGCTTGATGTTGCAAGTGGAAAGACTTTAGCCAGGCCTCGGGCCTAGAAGAGGAACTCAAGCTTTTGGCTACAGTTGCACTGGGCCGAGTTGCAGGTGAGCTGTGCCGCAGCGTGGAAGTGATTGCCGGGAGCTTTCACGGAGGCTGCTTACCAGTTAACGCCCAATCTTGACAGTGGGCTGGATAAAAACTGTCACCAAAGACTTGAATCGGAAGCTTTTATACCCTTCAGTCTATGCAGAACCCTCAGGAATGGCCATTCGTGTTTAAAGTGCCAAGCGAGTCGTGTTGTCGTGAAGGACGGGAGTCTCGGGAAGATATAGAGTTCTGGGGAGGTTGGAGGATTGACGGAGAATGAGGGGTTTGTGACAGGCTACGACGGTCGAATGACTTCGGAATTCCGACAGACACATGGACTGCTTGTGAATTTTGAACGTGCAAGAACTTGTAATTATAGCTAAAGATGATATCAAGGTTGAGTTGTGCCGAGGCCTTGCAAAGTGTAGGTATCACGTCAAAGTATTGAGAAGGCCCAGGGGGGTTAAAGATTGAATATAGTCTGCGAGGGTCTCGTGAAGCTCGAGCTACAGAAGCTCGAGTTACAGAGGCTTGAGTTACAGAGGCTTGAGTTACAGAGGCTTGAGCGGACGATGAGGATAGCATGGCTGAATATAGTGTGAAGATGTTTGAAGGTTAAAGCGTGACCATGGTTGAGTAAAGGCTTAAGACTGAGTGAACGATAAGGCTAAGTTGAGGTTGAAGCTATCATGAATGATGAGGATAGGGGCTCGATGAGATGGAGACTTGCTTGTAGGCTTCGATTCAGGCTCGAGTGGGGGCTCGGACTACGGTGTACTTAAGGAATTTGGAAGTTGAAGGCCCATGGAGATTAGAGGGGCCCGGGGTGTTGGAAATAGAGTCAAGGTTCAAGATCTCACGGATTGGAAGTTATGGGGCATGGGGTCATCATGATTCCGGGTTTGCTAAAGCTTCTAGTATAGGGCAGGTTCCATTGGATGCCGCCGGAACCCATTTATCGAGCACGACGTGTTGTGGTTGGAAGGTCTCGAAGACTGTCATGAGATTCATGCATCTATTGCAGATGCCCTCTTAAATGGAGTCTTGACTTTGACGAGACGGGAGCACTTCATATCTCACGGCGCCTTGGTTGGGCGGCTGAGGTGGTGTCGAAATTGAAATTGTTATATAAGGGCGGTCGGGAAGGCGTAAACTATACAGTCGAAATGCTTCTTCTGGCGAATCTGCGCTTGAGAGAAGAGGCAGAGGTTCTGAAGGGGTTCTGAAGGGCCAGGGGAAATTGAAAGAGTCGGAAAGCGTCGCCAGAGAAGCACATGAACCAGACGTAATCGATTCCCCAGATAGAGCTCACAGATCGGAGTAGTGTGTATGAGGATTCTGCTGAATTTGTGGACGTAGGAATACTTGCAGCTGCAAATGTGCCCTTGACTTGGTGTATTCATGTTCTGGTCCGGGCGTGAAGGCCTGTGTCCTGGCGCTGAATGTGGGGCTTGGATGATATCTTGAAATTGGGCTCGATGGAATCTTTGTACAACGGGCGTCGAAGTGAGTGCATGCGGTGGCGACGGCGGCGAGCCGATAGCCAGGCCGGGTGCGATTCGTTGGGAGTCTGGCGGCGGCGCGTTCTGCAGAAAAGATGAAGTTAGAACAGGTTTGCAAGCAGGGGCTGCTGCCCATAATTCAGATTAAGGCTTGTTTTGGCCGTCAATGAACCGGGGTGGTAGATCAAGGCAAAAGGGGGGCGGGGGCGTGGGCTCCTTGAAATCCGGGGCAGTGTGAGCTCAGCCGCTGCAGCATCAAGATTCATATCTTAGACCACCCATTCAGGGGCTCACTGCCCGCGGTGAAGTGTGTTGTGTCGCTGCAAGGATCGGGGGGGGGGGGGAAGGGCGGGGGGCACTGCTCTGGAATTGCGGCGGCTCCAGCTCTGCTTCACGGCAGCTGGAATGGACATTTGCCGTTGTGTGTGAATTAAATGGCGGAAGTGCTGATACACCCATCCAGGTTCCATTCGAAAACTTGCGGTCTTTTGGGCTGTGCCGGCTTGCAATGGCACTTCACTGCTGGGGCTGACTTGCTTCCGCCAGCCCATCTTTACCGGGCCCCCCTCTTTCCAGTATCAGACACGTTTGGGCTTCATTGTTTCCCCCCTTCACTGCAACCGGCTAGAATGCTAAGATGCTGCGAGAGAGAACATTCAAGTGCTCAATTTGAGGTTCCACAGAGCTCTCTTCTTGCGAGGCATGGCCCGTGCCAAGGCGCCAAGGCTTGGCGCGCCTCTGGATTAGGCAGTTCTCAGCCTCGCGCGCTTAGCGCAGCCGCGTCGAACGTCATGTCATGCAGGCAAGCCCAAGGGGTCGACAGTTCGGTGTGGCACGTCGAGTGTATGGCGGAAATTCTGAACACGGCAGACCCGGTCTCGGGAGGGTGGGAGGTTGCAGCGGTCGACCGGCTTGCCCTTCATCGGCATTACATTGCTTGTCCCATGTTCCAGTCATGCCACTGAATGTGCCAGGTGTCCATCTCTTCAGAATGTCATGTATTCCCAACTGATGTAATTTGTATTTCCTCCTTTTCCAATGATCATTTCAATCCAAGCACACGAATCCTATCTTCTTCGTATTCGGGACGGCCCGCGCCGCTGGTCGAGACATCGCGAGTATCTGGGAGGGAGAGAGAGATCGGGCTCGGAACGCGGCATTCGTCCTGTAGGGGCATTAAATCGGTATGGTAAGGAAGGGTCGTGCAGGGCCAAACACGCGGGTTGGGACTTGTATCTTTCTGTGAATCTGCTCGGTGTTCGGCTTGCGGTTGCTTGCGGTCTCGAGACGGTCGGGCTGGGAAAGATGGCATGGACATGATGGAAGTTTTCACCGCCGGGGTCGCGTATTCAGTGTTGCCTGCGCTTCTGTGCGTACTCCAAGCCCTAGGAACCGTTAGCAATGATCTCATACGCTCGGGCAGGCGTAATGTGATTTCTCGTTGTGACAATTTCTTCCCAAACCGCCTCCATACTTCAGTGTCAGTATCAGCTGCTCTATCACCTGGTCACTCGTTGTCAGCCCAATTCGCCACGTAACTCAAATCTGACAGAGTAACTGGCCATCGCATGGAGACGGTTTGATAGCCCTTAGGAGAACAAATCGGGTCCATGTGGCAGTCTCTGTTGATCGCCTGGGTGGGGAGTATTTGGTTCTGGGTCTAGCCCTGGTTTCGCTCCTCTTCATAGAGCAGCGTGGCTGAGAGAATAATGGTACTCACAGAAGCACAATTCAAAGGCGTGATACACACAGTCGCAGCGAGGCAATTTCTGTTCTATTGGATGTCTTCCAGCGCTCGAGTTGGAGGTCTCTGGACTCAGGCAGCTGCGTCGCTCTTTGTTAGCAGAGACAGATAGGTATACACATGAAGTCTTTCTTTCCTGAAGACAAGCATTGTGAGGGTGTAGAGTTACCAGATGGCCTCCAGCCAAAAAGTTGGTGATTTCTCTCGACAATGAACTGGCGCGACTGCTGCAACTCGAGACCTAGGCCTGACTGTCAACACACACAGACCTGGTAGGCGGTGGGCAGTGCTGATTCTGCCGCCTCATTGCGTGAACAAGGCGGTCACCTGGGCAAACATCGGCCATTTCGAGAATGTTGGCAACACATGAGCAGTAGTGAATGAAATTCCCTCAAATGGGCACAGTGTGTATGGAAGATCGTGTTTGCTAGTCACAGCTGGGGGGAAAATCAACAAGACTTAGCGCGGGGTGGTTGCAAGACTGTGTGAAAGCTGCCCCGCATACAGGCAGGCCGTGAGGGAGACAGTGAATGATGCAGCTCTTGATATCAACCAACCACCGACCCAGCTCCGTCTGATATAAAATCGAGCGAATCACAGAATAGTATCGACCAGGGGCGGTGTAGGAATGGACGCAGGAATCTCACGGCAGAATAGTCGGCCGCCGAATATTTATACCCAGGGCCTACACACCCAATTTCTTCCTCCCTTCCTTTCTTCCATCATCCATCAACCATCAATCTGCTCCAATTTTCAAGACATTCATTCATTCTCATAACCATCCATCAACCATCAGCCTGCTCCAACTTTCAAGACATTCATTCATTCCCATAACCATCCATCAACCATCAACCTGCTCCAACTTTCAAGACATTCATTCATTCCCATCATACCTTCTACAGCTCCAACAAAAGACATGCCAATGGATTGTCTTCATCTCTACCATCAATGTAAGTTGTCCTCCTCCAGTCTGTTTTCCTCCACTAGCCTCAGACACCCCTTTACAATATCACTGAATACTAACGTCTTTGTGGCCTAAGAACCCCCTGTGGGAATACCGTTTCACCATTCCTCACCGAGAAACACCACTCCATCAGCGTCCAGAGGGACGCTCCAATTCTCCCTGCCAAAGCGATCTGCTGCACCTACAACGGCTGTGAAAAGATTCACTACGGCAAGAGCAGGCTCTCGGAGATGAAGATGCACATCAGCGTCCAGAGGGACGCTCCAGTTCTCCAAAGCGTTCTGCTGCCCCCACAACGGCTGCGAAAAGGTCCACTACGGGAAGAGCAGGGTCTCAGAGATGAAAATGCACATCAGCGTCCAGAGGGACGCTCCAGTTCTCCAAAGCGTTCTGCTGCCCCCACAACGGCTGCGAGAAGGTCCATTACGGGAAGAGCAGGGTCTCAGAGATGAAGATGCACACCAAGGGCCACAAGAGCCAGGACAAGCAGGGTGCGCAGCACAAGAGCCGGGACAAGCCGGAGCAGAGTCCAGCCCAGCAGCCTGCCACCTGGGGCTTTCGCGACAGTTCACCGGGACCAGAGGGTCCCGTCCAGCTGCCTAACGACGCCAACCACACCGCCGACCCTCGCATCATGTTCACGAAACTGCGCCGTCTGAGTGACCATGTATGCGATTCGGAGGTCAAGAAGGACGTCGGCAAGGCAATACTGGAAAACAAGACCCCCGTCAACGTCTTCTTCGATTGTCTGCCCAGCCCTGAGGAATTCGAGAGAGAGCTCAAGTGCTCTGTGGCCGAGATGACCCAAGCGTTCAAGGTCCCGTCTCTGGTGGTCCCCTACCACTGAGCCCAGAGGAGCTCACATTCAAGGCCCCATCTCTGGAGGACCCCTACCATTGGGCCCGGAGGAGCTCGCGTTCAACCATGGCAACCGCACCGTCAGCAGCAACGGCTTCGGCCACGAAGCCCGCTCCCTGTCGACGTCACTGAACTCCTTCGTGCTTCGCTTGCTGGTACCACGCGCTGGGCATGACTATGGATTCGAGAGCACCTGAGAGGGCAACCATGGCACAGCAAGTTGGCGGGACCCTCAACAGCAGAACGCACAGCAACATTGTTGGTGGGACCCTCAACAGCAGAACGCACAGCAAGTTGGTGGGACCCTCGGCCGAGAACGCACAGCAATTGGGTGGGACCCTCGGCAGCAGAACGCGCAGAGGACGCTCTCGACATCTTGCTGAAAGTGGAGCAGTTGTCCGAAATCGAGGAGAGCGTCTTCAGCGATGACATCAGGGTGGCCGTGGCCGATGCGCTCGTCGACAAGACCAACCCCGTCGACGTATACTTCAAAGCGCTCCCGGGTCTAGAGAGACCCTCTCAATAAAAGGTGCGCGGGTGCTGGACCTGCTCGAGTTTGACGCTGGCGATGCCAAGGCCGGTGCCGCAGAGGCGGCTTCCTGACAAGGCTGCGACAAAGATCGATGGCATGCTCACCGAGGCCGATGCGGACGCCGACTCCTGGGAGGCAATGGACGAGAAGCTTGATGGCATGGTCACTGCGGAAGGAAGGATACCCAAAGTACATCCTGGCTGGGGATCAGAGGATCCCCCTAGTCCTTCTTCCGTGGTGCGGCCTCCTCCTAAATCGTGGGCGTCGGCAGCATAGCAGTTGAGCTGAGGTTGGCATGGATGGGTGAGGCATCTATGAGCAAAGAAGCCAGAACCCATTGCAAAGATGTCCAACAACGACAACCTCTCTTACCAGGGCGAGGCAGCTAACCCTGCCTACCCTCCAGGGCTCCCAACCTAGTTCCTCTGTCCTCATCTGCCCAGCCTGCTGTCCCAGCTAGCCGTGCCTGGGCTCTACCGCCAGTTGGTCATATCGACGCCTCGCTGACAGCCCCGCCAATCCCCATCCCTACTGCCCAGCCTGCCGTCCCAGCCAGCCGTGCCTGGGCTCTAGCGCCAGTGGGTCACATCGACGCCTCGCTGCCAGCCCCGCCTATCCCTATCCCTTCTGCCTGACGGACGGCTCCACCTATTCCCATCTCTACTCCTGTGTCTATCACCACTACAGCCCTTGCGCAAATCTTCGCAACCCAGGGACTCAGTGCAGCAGCCCAAGCTGCCGCGCTGCACCACAGGGCCATCAACGCAGGCAACGCTCCCACCGTTGCTGAGCTGACATCCCGCTCGGTGTCGCCGCGGTGCACCATCAAACCGTAGATCCAGCCAACGCTCCCACCTTTGCTGAGCTGACCGCCCGAATGGGTCAAGCTCGATGTGTCCCTGGCGCTGGGAAGGCCAACTACCGCGAGAGGAGACAGGAAGAAGCATTACGAGATAGGGATGACGGAGCGGCACTGCGGCTGTGTGGAAGACCGTGCCGGGGCAGAAATGTCCCAAGTGGCTATCAGGGGCATCGACCTCCTGCAGGCCCTCAGGCAAGATGGTGACACAAGAGCCCTCCAGCACCTCCACAACCACAATGCTAGCAGCCGTTGACTCTCTGACAGCCCACTAGTAACAGAGGCCGGCGCCACGAGCAGACAATCCTTTCCATTGCCTCTTTGGCAAGGCGGTGGGCGCCGGGCGGCTCTCAACATGTCACAAGTCCTCTTCGAACGCACCCCTCGACCTCTGCCCTCACCCGCTCAGAGGAGCGCTGGCAATATCTACACGCCTCATCCGTGTTGTTTGTGAGGCGGGATCCGGACTCAGAGGAGTCCTCGGATACCGAATTTACCGACGGCCGTGGTGGTGGAAGAAACAGGCGATGGATGCCCAGCGCCCCCTGGCCATCGATGACCGTCCCGTCAACCTGAACTCAGGACGCGGCATGTTCCCCGCTCTGACTTCCAGCGCCAGCCTTGGAAGTGGCATCAGCAACGCGGTGGTGTCTTCCAACTGGCGTGCAGGCCCAGGCTCGGTGGTGGGTGGCGCAGGAGTCAGGGAGGGCACCCCATTTCCAGATCAGGGACAGCCATTCATTGCCGGCCTCGTCGGGTGGAAGTGTACGGGAGGTTTCGGGACCAGAGCAGCCACCGGCAAACCAAGATAGCGAGGAGTTTAGGAATTCAAGTCTTGGCCTGACGGGAACCGATCTTAAGCCGCTTTGAAATCCATTCATGCATTGTTGGTGACATGATACTGAAATTATGCACTGGTAAAAACGTATGTAGTATGTATAGCCAGTGGACGGCCTGGGGACTGGAGGTGGCTCCCGTTGGACCACATCCAGAACGGTGATGGATTTATTTTCGGCATGGTTGAAATGTGGCGAAAACGGTGTGTTGCCAGTGCTTCGGGTTAACAATGTGGCCGTTGCTGCCCTGTTGTTTGGCCATCATGTGATCAAAGGCCCAAGGAGCACAAGTCCTGGAAAAGGAGTTGAAAGTGTCCAGATCAAGGGGCACGAAACAAGGCTCAAATGTAAGCAAAAGTGCACCCCACATAACAGCAGCTTTGTAGCTAGGTAAAGGCGGCCTCCTGCAGAATCCAGGAAGACTCCTTGGACAATATGAAGGGAGAAAATTCCCATGTCCTGACGAGTAGGGTAGACTCCAGTCTTGAAGGCAAAGTCAAGAGAGTGATCTCTCCAACAGGAGGCCAAGCACTTAAGCTTTGTAGTGAAGTCATTGGTATCAAGTTTGATTCGCTTTCAAAGTAGGTAGCTACCTGCCCCCATGTGACATACATTGGGTATGAAGATAGGTGAAGCCTTTTGCAACCTGATTGATGACAGAGTGTGGGCTGTATAAGCGTTTAAGGCGACTGCCGTCCGCACCGAGGACACCCAGAGGAATAACAATCTCAGTAACCAGCACCGAGGCAACTGTGATATCCATTTAGCCTATGAATGAAAAATGAGTTGTGTAAAATAATCATGTTCTCTAATTATTATTTTTCATGTTTTATACAGTATTTACTTTAGTGTTAAGTTTATAATTATTAAAGTTTTAATAAATTTTAATATTTATAAATTATATAGCCCGTTTCTACGTTAATAAGGTTTTTATTTTAGTTTATAAGACGGTCCTTATAACCGATAGTAAAAGAGGCTTAAATTGTTTATAAGGAATGATTAATTTGAAACTATTTACCTAAAGAGGAGTAGGGAGGAAGGCAGCGGAGCCGCAATTCCCCGTCAAGAAAGGTATGGAGGCCACTTGGGCTGATAAGATAAGCAGAGTGCACGGACCTACTGGTTGGTCCTGCGGGCGATCAGCCCATGGCCCTGACACCTCCTACTATGTATATTTATTTTTAAAAAACAAGGCTGAAAGGCAATTCGGCAATAGACGGTGGATCCGCTTGTATTTAAATGAAAACTATGCACTTTATCTTATGCTTAAACTTATGACTTTCGGCCCTAATGCGGATTCCTTATTCTACATCCATTTTAGGAATTACAGCCGTGGTATACGTAAGCAATTTCATCACCCTGGGTCTGGGTAATTGAAAGTCCGGAAAGGGGCTTCTCCAAGTATAGAAGGCCCCGGGGTCTGGGTAATTGAATGTCCGGAAAGGGGCTTCCCCAATCACATAATAAGGGCTGGTTTGGCACGCTGTATCATTGTCATCGATATCTTCGTCCACCCAACTCCACTCAGAACCTACCCAGCTCCACTCAAAACCCACCCAGACAAGCTTCTGTGAACTCTCTTCAACATGCAATTCAACCTGAACACCATCCTCCTCGCCATAAGCCTCGCCAGTGGCGCCCAGGCCTTTTCCTGCTGGGTTAGCCAGGCTGCCTGCGAGAATTCCTGCACCGATTGCGTTGTCAACACTGGCCAGGGCGGTGACAGCCTTCCCCCCTCCCAGTTCCCCTACTGCTCCGAGTGCAACGGCGCTTAAGTAGCTGCTTTTCAATGATGACCGGAACCCCATCTCTTGGTATGTTTTATCAGCCTGGGAAATATTCAAGGATCATTTGCTCATATCTGCCAACAGCATGAAAGTCCTCAGCCTTGATTTCCTTGCCCTATAGTGTGCATCTCTTAGGTGGGCTGGCTAGTTAGATGGCTTCTCTACTAGGTCACTTAACAAGGACCTTGTGGAAATGTGGTCAGACTAGGATTACAGAAAGGTGGTCCCAGGGTGTCATGGTTATATATTAAATTACAATCAATACATTGAATTGCACGACAGTTGAATATATTGCTTTTGTTATGCTTTGTTTTTATTTTCCAGATGCAAACCTCCACATATGTGCCAAATGTTGCTAGCTTCATGGTTATGCCTGTCATATGGACGGGGGATTGGCATCCTCTCACCCATTCTACTTTGTCACCTCTCTGAGACATCACTTGGGCTTCACGGCATGAGAGCTCAAAGTTTGCACCAAATAGAGTGGATTTAAAGAGTAGGGTTGCCTAAGGAAAAAGAGAAGAAAGGAAGGTTGCCCCTCGGGCTTCGGGGCTTCGGGGCGAGAGGTAATGAATGGTGTGGCAGGCTTATCGATAAGGGGACCTGCAGGGACTGCAGGGTCCACCTGCCACCCTTGACCCCTGCCCCTTACTCTCTCCCAGCAGGTTATATTGGACCGGCTCCAGCATGGAAGCTGCTCTTCCTGAAGTCACTCATCCACGTCCAGCCCATCAAGATTCATCCCACCCATCCCTGCCATGAGTTCCTCGTCGGAATCATCAACCTCAAAGGGTGCTTGTGGAGGTTGTGGGGAATCGGGACTCTCGGATGAGAGCTCAGACCAGTCGGTCACGATGGCGGTAGGGTCGTCATCACGGTAGTAATCGGCCTCCTATATCCAGACAACGTTAGCAGGGGCTTGCGGAAACATACCTATATAGTTATCTGGCCGGTAATACTTACAGTCAAGCCGCCATCCGTGTTCTGCAGCTGAGGCATGCGATACACCTGTGGGGGCAGCTCGAAGTCGCTGGGCGCCGTGATGATGCCGAACTCTACCATCCCGTCCAGCTGCTCGCCAAAGTAGTTGCGGCCGAAGAACCCAATGATGCGCTCTCCGCTGGGTGGCTCTGTTTTAGAAGAACATAGTTAGCCTGTCAGATTCCGACGACAGTCCAAGAACAGAGTATCAAAACACCTACCTAAGACGTGCCTCTGCTCGTACTCGATTAGGCCTCGAGTGAGCGACCCCTTCACGTCACCATTGCTGAGGTGAAGCCTGATCCCCAGGATGACATCGGCGGTCCGGGAGACCTCAACGCGGACGACCTCATGGCTCGGCGGGATGATACAGTCCTCCCTCTCGCCACCAAAGTGCTTCTCGTGCCTCCCGTCCGCCGTGATCTCACGACGCGGGCCGCAGTTGACGCGGGCGCCGTCCTGGAAGCGGACGTACAAGCCGAGAAGACACTCGTCGACACAGATGTTGATCTCGTTGGCGCGAGCAATGGTGCCGTGCGCCATGGGCTTGCTGAGCAGCGTCGCCCAGCTCCAGAAGGACGTGTTGTTGAAGTTGCCAAGGCCGTCCTCGAGGTCCCCACACTTCAAGGAGCGCCGCTGCAGCACGACCTCTGACCCGGGGATGTGCAGGGTCGTCGGGTCCGCCAGTAGGTCCCACAGGTTGGGGATGACGCGCTCTTTTCCGTTGCCGCCGAGGAAGGCGATGCGCAGGGGCTCGTGGCGGGAGTATTCGGCCTCGATGTCGCTGATGGCGACGGAGACGCCGGCGATTGGGTGTGCGAGGGACGGGCCGACGACGCCGGGCTCCCCGTTCCACAGGACTCTCACTATTTTGGCGGGTGAGGCCACCATCAGCTTGTCTATCCTGACGGGGAGGTCCTCGCTGGTAGAGTACGCGAAGGAGATGGCGGGAACAGCCTCGCGCGTGGCAATAGGGTCTCCGATGACCTTCTCGTCTCCCTCCATCCAGAAGTGCCGGAGGTGCTTGAAGGCGAGCAGGTCCTTGAGATCGAAGACCGCGTCGTTGGCCGTGTCCTGGTTCACGACTATTCCGACCTCTCCGGTCTGAGTAGACGGCGATGTGCGGGAGACGAAGTGCCTGGGCCAGTGGCTTGCTCCACCGCCGTTGGCGATCCCCGTGGTGTGGCCAGCGCCGAAGGCGTGCGCCAGCTGGTGGAGGAACCCGGTCTGGCCGATCGAGCAGACCTCCCACTTTGTTCCCACCCCATCTTCTCCAGTGGCGACGACGCCCTCTTCTGGTCGGGTGACGTCTGTGAGGCAACGCTGGATGTCCTCGAGGTGTTCGGGCCAAGACCACATCAGGTGGCTGCCGAAGGTGCAAAGGGAAATACCTGTCGGCTGGTGGCGACCGAAGGCGGCGTGGCCGACCGTGAAGAGTTCGTCCTCCGACCAAGTGGCGTCTATTATCAGCCCCGCGACGATCGGCCTCGCCGAATGGCTGAGTATCGGCAGGCCGGAATGGTACAGGGCGGCGACGAACCAGCTGTAGAGCCAGTTGCTCCGACTACCAAGCGGGTTGTCCTGGGCGATTCTTGCGTCCCGGATCTCTTCAGTCGTATGTTCGGACTTGATGAGATGGATCTTGGCAGTGTTGCGGATCGCTCCAGCTTCGACAGCCTCCTCCTCCCTGGCAGCGTGCTTGAACCGCACGCTCGTGGTGTCGACGTCCCAGCTCTCGTCGAGACGGAACGAGCGTCGGCCGAGGCCCTTCTGTCGCATGTCCTCGGCGATCATGGCCTGCCACATGTAGGCGGTCATGCGGAACTTGCCTAGGACGGACGCAACTGAGCTTGAGTTGCCGAAATGGGGCCAGTTTGACTCAGTGTCTATTGTGAGGTCGGAGTCTCTTGCGAACATGACGGCCAGGTGGAGGGGTGGCAGCCGCGTGTCGGGTGTGTAGGTGAGCCGCAGGTTGTAGGACTTTGTCGCGTCGCTGTTGGGGTGGATGGAGAGACGATTGGCTCCGATGCTGAGCATGACAACCATCTTGGTATTTCCATCCTCGACGGGCCAGGTCTGTGGTGGGTAGAGAGCGTCGTAGGGCTCAGAGCTTTGCTCGACCGTCACCATGGATGGGGTGTCGGCGGGACAGGAGAATCGGGCTTTGATAATGAGGCATCGCTGTAGAGACAGACTGTTAGAATAGTTCTTGAGGAGGCTGTTAATATGCTTACTTGATATATAACCTCGCCGTCCTCGACGTTCTCGAAGATGAGCTCGGGGGTTGTGGTCTCCATAGCTGCAGACTGCATAGTTGGGATTGTATATAGAAATGAGAGAATCTATAACAAACAACAAAAAGAACTGCTGTAGAGGAAAGTAACGGAGAGAATCGCTGGGCTTATTGGCAAATTGACAAGTTGGCAGGCTGGTGGGTGCTCAGGTGGTTGTGGTTGTGGTGGTGGTGGTGCGATGAAGGACAATTTTGGAATGTGCTGCAAAAATTGCTGGGTGGCGGGGTTTGTGTTCACTTTGGGCCAGACTGAAAACAAATTTATACACCAGGCGCTTGGAAGACAAACGCCTGTCGTCCCATGAAATGTAGGAGTGAATGTTGTTTCCATGGCTGCGCAACGTCATCCATGATGGGTCGGCCTGTCTCCAACCACATCTAGACTTCAATTTGGAAAATGACGTGGTTCTCAAGCCCAGTCAATCTCTGCTCTGATCAATTGTCATTCCATGACAGAAGGGGAGTCTAGTAAAATCATGATAGAGGAGTCATGCTAAGAGCTGGCTAATGCAAGTAGGCCCAGTATGACACGGTCTTTTCCAGCGGAACAAAGCTGCTCCAGGCCCATGAAGATGTTCTCCCTTGGTGGCACACCACACAAAATTAAGCTGCCAATGCCTCCATCCCTCCAAAGACCATAGTTCCCCGTAAGAGAGTTGACAGCAGAGGTAAAAGGTAAAGCACGACACAAAAACACCTCAGGCAGCCTCGGTGCGACTGGCTCCGTCCAACCATGCCAACATTCGGCCCCACTTGAAGTTGAACTGTTCGTCAATGTCATCGAACTTGATGTGCCTCTCGAACCTCCTGGCAGCAGCAGTTTTCTTAGGCTCAGGGGCCTTGGCCTTGGTCTTGATGATGGCTTTGGCGGGCTTGGCCTGGACGACCTGGGGGTCGACCTCCTCATCGATGAGGACCTCAGGCTCAGACCTGCACAAGAAATGGATTAGCAGATGCCTGCAAGTCACAGTGAATGGATTCTGAGAGGCCCAAGGTGGTTTCTTCCATAACTTACTTCTCATGCTCCTCAGCACCATAGACCTTGATGAACTCTGCCACGGACATGCCTCTGTTTCGATAGATCCTGAAACACCGATTGCAACTCTTGTACTTGTGCCACATGTATCCGTTGCGAGTCCAGAGGGTCGAACCGTGCTTCACGCGACTGCGGACGAAGGCCTTGTGAGCCTTCCACTTGCGACAATCATTGCATCGCTCGACACCGACACTGCATCGCGTGGTTCCGACCATGGTTGTCTTTTTTCTTGTTGGAACTGTGTTGGATGGATTTGAACAGAATGATGATGGGGGCGGCCTCGAGTTACATTGACGGCGGGCCTTGGAGGAAGGAGGATGTGTGGGTTTGAGCCCTTCAAGAAGGGATTGCAGGTTGTTGTTGCGCGTGCTGAACAAGGCTGCCTTGGTGCTTCACGCGTGTGTACCGCGCTTTGTGGCCCAACCATGGACCCCTGTCTGGCTGGAGCTCCTTAGCTTGGACTCAGGGCCTCCAGGGGGCACATTCGAGTTGACATGGCGCTATGGCTATGGCCCTGGCGAATCTTGTCATCGGCAGCCTTATCGATCCTCCTTGATTGCCAGCCAGGCATTGAGGCCCACTGTACGAGGAGCAACAAAGCACCTGTAAGGCACAGGCTGTCTTGTCTGTCTTAAAGAACCCAGAATTCCTCAACTGACTCCAAGACAGATGCCTGAGAAGCCCATGGATCTTCTGGCTTGGTGGCGAGCTCCCCTTTGTACCCGGACAAGCAACCGCTTCGAAGCTGGCTGACCGTTTCTTCTGCAGGTATACGGCGGCTATGCCTTCCCTGCCTCTCACGCTCATTCTTCGTTCAAGGACAAATGAAGGCGAGTTTCATGCTGTAACGAATCCAACTTGAGACTCACATGCCTGAGGATGAGGCCGAGCCTGGCTCTCCCTCGTCGGCATCTTCCAAACGACAAGCCCAACATCGAGAGCTCGAGCTCAACTCCGGCGTGACCTGGCAGGCTGTCTCCGAGCTGCAACTCTGAATCCGCCACCATGCTGGAGAGACGCATTCCCATCTCAACGTCATGTCGATCGATTGCAACGGGCCCAAAGCCGGGGACCCTCCTCTCCGGAGAGGTTGATTAGGAGCTGCGGCTCCAGAACAGACTCCCGAGGCCGTCATACCTCTGATACGCCTGGACGACCTCCGGAGTGGCCAAATCGAAGGACGGTCCGCCGATACGAGACACAAGCAAGAAATCGATCCCAAAGCCGAGCACTCACTAGATAAAAGTGGGCGCGGCATCCGAAGGCTACGGAGCCCTCTTATGAGGCAGGCGAAGGGCTAGGCCATGGTTGAGTGATCGTCAGATGAGGCATGTTGGTCTCAGACGAATTATTTCGGGAGCCAGCCATCTGACCTTGTCGCTCCTGCCGCTTGTTCAGGTGGCAGACGGTGAATGACTTGAGGCCCCTCCACTTCTTCCGCTGTCTGAATGTGACGATCTCAGGTGATCCCAGCGGGGCGGGTGGAAGAGATGGCTGCTGAAGGATCCGGCAACGCAGCAGGCCGCCGAGTCAAGAGAAGGGTGTCTATTTGCTCCGCGATGATATGAGGGCGGCTCGGTCTGGGAGCAAGAGCTTTCCGGCAAATGACAGTGATTTTGGCAGACACTCTTGAATGGTGGCCCGCCCAGTTGTCCCTCATGATCTCCGTGAGTTAGGGCCAGTGCTGCAGACCACGGCCACATGATGTAGTCCTCTTCGAAGAGGCAAGCGCCGGCAGCAGCTGACACGGGGTTGCAAACTGTCGTCTTGAATCTCTGTCGTTTCTCAACTCCCACGAATTGGCAAGGTGATGTACTAGGAGTCCCAGCTGCCCCTTGTGGTTCAACAAGATGTAAAAATCTAGCTTTGCTGCAGTCTATCCTCACAGTACCGTCAACACCTGGTCTAAACAAGCCGCATATGTTCCGCTCCCGATAAACAACCGCACCTTCCTGTTCAACCACGGTTCTTTCCCTTCTAAACAGTTCAACAACCGATAAGCGGTTCAATTCTTTGAGCCGTTTATTCAATTGAACGGTAAAAATATAGTACAAAGTGAATAAGCGGAACATATGCGGCTTTTCGGTGCGAACGGCCTCCCATACTCAACCGTCACGGGCTTAGTGAACCAGCTTGGTGATAGTACTGCAAGTGCTGTCAACCGTACAAGACCGGGAAGAACCTTCATTTTATAGTTTTGCCATGAATCCATGAGCGTTTTAGGAGTCATTAGACAAGTCATACTGTGAGCCATAAATCTAGTCAAAACCCTACCTTTAAATGCAGTTATGATGATATGAGTCTTTGTTACAACTCACAAACTCTCATCTACATCATCCATTGTTTTCAACCTTGAGGGATTTCAACAAGTTTGATACGCTACCCCTGAGATTCTCCGTTCTGACACGTACACGTTCACTGGATTTTGCTCCGGCCGGATTTCCTACGAGATTCTCTCCCTGAACGTACCATAACTTTCCAAAACCTGGAGATAAGCCTGCAGCTGTGGCCACTAAACCCACGAGATTGGAAAGCAGTGATGTCCGGCGGTCCAAATTCCCATGCTACGCCAATATAACTTAGTATGGTGCGAGGAAGCTGAGCAGGCATTCAGATTTCCTCTCAGTGGTGTGTCACATGAATATTTGTCGGCGAGGCGAAGATTTTGCATGTCTCAAGCAACAAAAACCTCATACCTAGGTAAGTGTGACCGGCACCATGAATCACATTACGGACCTACGGTCACTACGCTGAAGAATGGTTGGAAAAGTCATCTGATTTTGTTCAAATATCTCCCATTTTGAACTGGGGACGTGTTTTCACCATTGCTTATCTAATTGGAAGGCACCTGGCTTGTGTGTCACGGACCAAGTATCTGAAGACGTTCCGGCCGTAGAGAAACATAGGACCATTTTCGAACACCGCCTCGCAACCTTGCCTGTTTGGAAAACCAAACAGGCCGTCAGTCAACCTCCAACTTTCACGGATTTGCTTCCCAACTCGTCCCACAGCATTTGCATGAAACGCAACACAGTCTTGGAAGGTCGCACTTCCTTGAGCTAATCTCACGTCGCAGCGCGTTGTTCTCCTCGAGGCGACGTATCCTCGGCCGACTCCTCTTCGCCATCTTGACTCGCGGGCTCACCCGCACCTGCCTAGTTACTGCGGTTTCCCTCACGCGAGGATCTCAGATGGTACTTGTGGTCGTTTCCGCGCAGGCCTGGCTCCATCTTGTTATTCTCTTGACTGGGAGAGTCCTCGACCCCCATGTTCATGACGGTGTGATAAAGGTTCTCCTGGTCTGGGTCTTGATCCAACTCTCCAAGGAAGCCGGCCCAGTAGGGATCCTCGACGACCTGATCCTGGGCGGACAGCAGAAACTCGAGCTTGCATTCCTTGATGATGACCTCCTTATCCAGCACATTGCTCGTGCGCCCGTTCAGGTCTGCACGCATGGCCGAAAAGAAGACAGAGAGGGCAAGGATTGGCCAGGGGTCTGAAGGCCTGGCTCCATCTTGATGTTCTCTGGACTGGGAGAGTCCTCGATCCGCATGTTCATGACGGTGTCATAAAGGTTCACCTGGTTGGGGTCTTCGGCCAACTCTTCGAGGAAGCCGGCCCAGTAGGGATCCTCGACCGTCGCAGCGCGCTGTTCTCCTCCTGAAGGCATCAGCTGCATTCGAACATGTGCTGGAGTCGGCGGCATCGTGACCTGTCTTGGGGACCCGGCTGTGAGCCCATCATGCTGCTGGTATGGCATCTCCGACGACGAACCTTGTCCTCCAGCGACTCCTCTCGGCCGTCTTGACTCGCGGGCTCACCAGCACCTGCCTGGTGACTGCGGTCTCCCGTTCCTCTGAACGGTGAAAGCACCGAAGTGGTCCCCCCTTCCCTGACGACGGGTCGGGGTGCCCTCGCCAATGCCTGCGTCTGACTGAGGGGATGTGCGCCCGCTGCTGTCGGCTTGGTTGGAGGAGCTTCCGTGATGGCTTCCTCTGAAGCCAAAGGTCACCAAGCCAAACAGAGTTTCTAGTGTCGCATGAAGAGGTCGTGCTGGGAGATGAGATGTTGGGATTCTTCCTCCTGGGTGGCAGAGGGTGAGCCGGGCTAGGATGGAGGACTTCAGGATGGTCGGCCCCCTCTCAAGGCGGGAGCGGATCTTGGCATTGTTGTTCGTCTCCGACATGAGCTTGTTCTCTTGGTGGCCTCTGCCCGGCGCTGAAGTTCCACCACGGTTTCCAACAGGGCGGACGCGTTGCTTGTCCGGCTTGGGCTGTCCTCCGTCGTCTGGTGGAAGGACGAGCCCGCGCCCTGTTGCATGTCCGGCTTGGGCTCTCCTCCGTCGTCTGATGGAAGGACGAGCCTGTGCCCCGTTGTTTTTGCGGCTTGGGCTGTCCTCCATCGTCTGGTGGAAGGACGAGCCCGAGGTCCGGGGGTGTCTGGAAGGAAGAACCTCTGTTCTCCCGAGACCAATTGGGGGAGGGGAGAGTCCATTAACCCGACAGTTATCTGGCCATTGCCTGCAGTCCCGGCCTGGGATGTTCTCCAGCTCCATCCACCAAAGCCGACAGGCAGACGGGTGGGATACCAAGCTCCCACCCACGTCCAAGCACGGGAAGAACCTCTGTTCTTCGAAAATCAGACGTTTGTGGAGCTGGGGCTGGGAGAGCTGGTCGACCTGTGGTGTGGGAAGAGGTCGACATTGCCGCGGGCGTGGGCGAGGGCGCAGGCGCTGGTGCGGTGGGAGCTGAGACCAGGGGGCCAAGTCGAACTCAGAAGCTGGGAGCCCAAGGATATGGTCAAGGCCACCATTTGTGTCAAAGCAGGCCTGGGTATACTCCTCGATACCACCATGTTGAAGATCCAGGTTGAACTGGAGCGTCATGCTGTTGCTGCCTCTGCAGAAGGAAAGACGGACACCGATGCCGCTCCTGTGATGTGGCATTCATGTCAGTTCTCTTATCTTTTTCACCTGACTATAATAGAATATCTTACTCACATCAAGTCGTTGCCCAAGGGAGAATCCTGGTATTTGTTTTTGAGGTGGACTCTTGATGGTGAACCACACTCCTTGTCCACGTTCTCCATCTTGGCTGTTGATGGACGACTCCTTGTCTTGATGGACGACTCCTTGTCTTGATGGACGACTCCTTGTCTTGATGGACGACTCCTTGGCAATGGTTCTCCTCCATCTTGAGTTTTTGATGAAGAACCACTACCAAGGGTGGGGGGAGGGAGGGCTGGCACCTCTGTGCCAGGATGAAACCCCACGCGGAAGAGGCATGCCCTGAGCTGCTTCCGGGCAACCTGTGGTCAATTCAGTGCGTCTTCCGGATGATTCTGAGTCAGACATGGTGATGTCTCCTATGTTGACAAGAGCGTTAGGTAGATGAACAATGGACTTTGGTTGTGATGAAGGTATCTGTTAGGATGCTGAGGCTAGAAGGGTGGGACTTACACTGCATCAGAGCTTTCAGTTCTTGGCATCATGATTGTTGATCCTCTGATCAATGACGTAACGAGTCAATGGTGAATTTTCGAAGCGAAGAGGCAGAGCTTTTGAACTGTTCAACTTGAATTCGTATGATCAGTAGGTGTCCATGTGTGTGAACATCTTTAGATGTGAAAGCAGGGCCCACTAAAAAGACAAAGGTGAGAAGTAGGAGACTGATGTCACCGGGTAGGGAGTTGAATGAAGAGAGGATATGGCTGAAATGAAGGGGAACTGAGTTCTGGGTGATTTTGAAGATGTGGAGTGTAAACATGAGTCCCAAACAAAAGAAGAGTGCTTACCTGTGTGCAAGCAGCTCAGCTGCTGTGGAAGGCGGGGAGGGGGTGGGGTAGGTGGTACTGAGAGTAGTGCATGGTGGAGCACTATCGCACAATGAGCAGCTGCTGGAGGAAGGCAGCAGGCAGTGGAGGTAGGATGTCAGAAGAGAAGATGGCAAAGGAGGATGTATTGAGGGGTTGTGGTAGTTGGTGGATGATGGAAGGAAGGAAGAGAGGATAGCAGAAATTGGGGAGGTTTTAAATATTATTTGGCAGGATATTCTGCCGCATGTCCAGGGAGCTGCGGCCGAATTCTCACCGCCATTGTCGTCGATGAGTGAATGGACTCGGAACGATGCCCAGCGACCCCGATGTGTGAGCAGCTTGTCGAGATTACGTCACTTGTAGAGAGAGAGGTTCATCGGACGGCTGAGGACCATCAGACCGGGCTGCCAGGGTTTACCAGACAGCTAAGGACAATTAGACCGGGCTGCTAGGGTCCATCAGACGGCTGAGCACTATTAGACCAGGCTGCCAGACGGCTGAGGATCATTGGACTGGGCTGCCAGACGGCTGAGGACCCTCAGACCAGGCTGCCAGTTGAGCCTCAAACAATGGAAGTAGGAGGTTTGCTCCATTTAGGTAGAGGAATCATGGGGTATACTATGATTGTGATTGGGATGCAAGTCTGATGTTCTTTCTGCACTCACGCCTTGGATGACTTATTTGTCTTGAGGCCTCACGTTCTCCTCATGAGTAGCTAAAAAAAACCTAGAGGGTGGGCTGATCTTTAATGACTCCCAAAGAGGAGCTATCCATGGCTCTTGACAACACGGGATAACAGCACATGTCACTTTGCTAACCAATACTGCACGAAAATTCTGGCAGACACCTGGGCATGTCTGGATCGTGAAGCGGTGCCTACCCAGAGAATGCAAACAGAGTTTAATAAGTAGAAGACCATCAACTACGTGATAATGTGCTTGGACTTTACTATGATGGCCATTAGGGATTGTGCTTCACAGCTAATCGCCTGCAAATCCACTACATTAGCAGTTTTCTCACGCTCCAGGTCAGGCGGAATGGAGACCGAAAGTTGTTGGCTGTATCAAGACTCCAGACACGCAGAAGGTGTATTGGTTTAGTTTGAAATGCCATGCCCTGGGCTTTAAGGAGACTCCAAGTGTTACACTTTACGTTGAGTCCCATCATGTGGTGGATAGGTCGACATGGATCTCAAATTATGTGGTGTTGAAGAGGCCGGAGGGTCTCACATCCATGACCCCATAAGCGAACTGGAGCGGCTGGGCCTTCCAGGTTTGCGCCGAAATTTCCGCCGGAAGCAGAACAACAACGATGTTCCCATACCAGTTCTAAACCTCCTGCAACAGTTCAAATATGACAGCCCTGGCCGTACGTGGGAACATTTTACCTCATGCATGCCTCGGCCCGCCCCGGGCCCGCATTATTTCCCCACGTTTCGGTCCCAGGCACCTCCAAAACTCTGATGCCGGTGATGTTGGCCTCCGAGTTGAGTCCGAGTAGAAGGCATGTGAGCTGGCGGGGATGGAGGTCGACTACATGACCATCCTTGACCATGTCGCTGTGGGAGGAGTCTAGCCGTTCGCAAAAGTGGATATTTCGGCCCACGAGCGATCATCCGCTCGCTCGGTGTGGCATGCATGGCCTTCTCGAAACGGGAAGGGAGTGATGGTGGCCGGGGCCTCCGAGGCCCGCGTTGCCATGGCTATTCCCCAAGAGTGAGGCCAGGGCAGAGCCGGTTGTTGTCGGATTGTAGAAAATGCCAAGACAAAAGAAAACGACAACCGTTTAGATAACTGACCAGATTATGAATGATGACATGCGGTTGTCAACGACTTTCCTAAATACTTGGACGTTGTACCGACGTTGCCCGGAAATGATCACGTGATGCACGCTCTCTCTGCATGACCGGCCAGGAGCCTTATTATAATCGAGAACCACGGCTTAGGGTATCGATAATTTGGGGCCAGCGGGCAATTATCATCTTTCAACTGTAGACCGCATGGTGTTTGAGTCTGTCGGCGTCAAGGCCTGCATTGGCATGAGCCGAGTAAGCCATTCAGTCCACCGCGGCTTCCCATCCGCGTCACGGGCTTCTCTTGCGGCACTTATAAATGGCTGCCCTATCACACAGATTCCAAGCAAAGATACTTGGATTGACGATTGGAGGGTTGTAAAGGATGAGAGCAGATGAATTCATTGGACGCTACCCCGTGTGGCTTGATATAGCATTAGGTCTCGCGGCGGTTCTATCTTATCGTTTGAACAAGTTCCATGTGGCATTATTTTCCGGTTCTCTGCGAGAGGGTTGATTGTCTGCATGAATCCTGTAATGGACTTGGGAAAGCCCGGAAGTGCGGTGGACCTCAGCCCATCTTCAGTTACTGGGCTTTGCTGGACTTTCGCCACACTCAGCAGGCAGAACACCCTCAAGACGGCATGTGCGGTGGTCAGTGCCTTAGCATCGTTTTGCCAGGGGGGTTGAGCGTCAGCCATTGTGTGTCTTTGTTATTTGCTCACGTGCTGCAGAGACCCGGTTGTTCGGGGCAAAGGGAAACAGGATGGGTGGAGGCTGCTGGCGGAATCTCTCCCCTTCCTCTGAAGGTAAGTCTGAGTCTGCACGGTCGCTTCGCTCGGCGCCTCTCTTGGTCGTCAATCTTGTCAGGAGACTCGTTCTTGACGGTGTTGTCGCTTTCTTCACGAGCTCGCTTCACGGGCGCCTTCCTGCCATCCGGAGCGTAGGGCGCAGAAGGCTAGGTGTGGCTGGCCCGACAGGCTGAGAAGACTATGGCCCAGGTTGGATCGGGCCTCGTCACCTCATGCACTTTGCCGCAAGGCCCTGAGAATTCGGCGAGAGGTCCGCCGGTTCACAGAGAGTAGCCCGGAGCTTATCACGCAGGACCTTTTCCTGCTGGCCCCCAGAAGTCGACAATATCCACAGAACAGGTGTTCCAGCGGCATACTGGGGACGGCTCTGTATTGTGGTAGCTACTGTTTGAGCCGAGTATTGTTAGTACTCCGAATTGCACGAGGCGCTGCGGCGAAGCTTGATATGGCGTGCGGGGCTAGCCTCGGGGTTCACTTACACAGCCTTGCCGGCGTCCCGCTGTTCCGCGCATATCATGCAAGGCTGCCCTCTAGCAGCGGCAAGCACGGGTTCTCCCTTACTTGTGAACAAGCCTCGTCAACGGTAGGCAACGGCGCCTATCTATCGGTCTTCATCGCCCTGTGGGCAATGGCGGCGGGTATCTGTGAAACGGCTTGACCGTTGCTGCCGGCGCTCGGTTAGTGGGAACGGCCGCTATGGTCCGCACCGCTGACATTGCTCACATCCAACGGCAGAATATACAGCTGTAGTCGGGAGGATTTGAAGTTCCTCGAGCTTTTGGGTTGCAAGTGGCACAGGCGGCCTGGAGTGAGGACGAGGGGACGAGATTGTCGGCAGTGTCCTGGTCTTGTGCCAGAGTGAGAGCAGGGCCGACCAGCACGAGGCCGTGGGCCGATAGGACCGTATGTCGGAAAGTGGGAGGATGCTATGGCAGATAAGTGTCAGTGATACTTATTGGGTTGGAAGGGGTTGACTATTGTTTGGAGGAATGTATGCATTCCGTCTCGGCCCACCCGGGAAGAGGGGAGAATTATCGAGGGGAATGGGTGCTGACTGTTTGCGGAGATAAGGTGAGACTGGCCGAGTCCCCCAAGATATCAATGTGAACCAAGGTGTCGCAGGAATCTCCATTCTCCTTTCCTCATGAAGAAAATAAACAGCTTGGCTTGATCAAGACAGGTGATAGGATGGGGGGAAAGATGCTGGTTTATTGCACGGATAGAGAGACTCTACCATTTGCAGAAAGACGATGGCTTTCAAGTGATGTATGCGGACGGCCCTGCCAACCTGGTTGAGACTTGTTAGCCATCTTACCTCTTGTACTGCCTGGAAAACAGCAAATAGTCAGGAACTCATAGCTGTAGTGAGCAGGCCAAAGCAAAGCTTACCAGTATGTAGCAGTAGACTTTGGATCAAACAGTCCTAGTCTCCTGGGGGCCGATGACGAAATAGATGCCTGGAATGGTGGGCCAGATTCTCGCCACGAGGTTCTTAGCCCTTGAGGTTGTGACAATCCAAGAGCTGCTCTAGAGAACGCTGATCTCTTCTCTTTTCACGCAGTCCGTGTTTGTGGAGCTCCCAGCGGAGGTGGTAGTCGTTGTTGGAGGTGTAAGGAATGCAGCGGGGGCAAGTGAGCCATTCTTCTGTGACTGGGAAGATAGGAAATTGGAACCTTTTGCAAATGTTAGCATCTCTGGAGAACAAGCAAGTTTTTTTTTGTCGACAATGGCAAGTAGCTGGGCTTACCTCTTTGCTGTGTGCTGCTGCGCTTGGCCTGGGGACCCTCCGGTCCTGGTGGCCGAAGCTGGATGATTGGGGCAAAGGGCCGGCCAAGGGCGGCAGGTTGCGTGGGTGAAGCTCTGTCCTGTTTGCCATTAATAGCGGCCACAGGGTGGCTGTTGCAGCAGCAGCACGTCGGTCAGCTAACCAGGGAGCTGGGGTGGGGGGTCTGACTGCTGTGGATCTGTAGCCTGAAACCGATTCCTTTCAGTGCCTCCAGGGTCAGGTGTTTATGCGTCACCCAGCAAGAGAGTCACTGCAACACCTCTGCCCTTGAACCCAGGGCGGGGCATGGCCGGCCACCTGTTGGTCACAGCAGGCAGCTGAACTTAGCCTGATGTCCAGAACACACCTCTCTGCCTACACGATTAAACCACATGATGCTGTAGCATTGGAAAGCAGAGCAGATGGCCACTCCCATATAAGTCCATTCTCCCCATATCCCACCATTACGTGATTCTCTCTAACCGTTTCATCAACAGCTCCGGGCAGCCCTTCACGGCCTCTTCTCCCTTCCATTTGGGATCCCTTGAAGCAGCCTCGTGATTCCACCCGCCGTCACAAGCAATGCCGGAAATGCTTGTATATCAAGAAGGATCGGCTTCCAGCTATGATAGCATGCTGGGCCTTTTTCAGCAACCCTCGAGGCCACCATTCTACAACTACACTCTAAAAGAGATGTCCTGTGGTGTAAGGGGAGCAACGCCTCGGCTGTCCAACTACAAGGTCAAGCAACTGAGTGCAGAAGACACCATATCAGTCTCGAATATCACATCCAATAACTCTTGTGGGACGAGGCCTTCAGTGTGAGACAATGCCTTTTCCCTTAACGGCCAAGGAGATCATCCCCTCTGCATGACCGCCTTTTCTATGAAGTGGGCGGATGATGTGAACTATGACCAGAATGATAAGTGCACATTTGTTGCTTTTAGTTTACATGCTTTGATCCAACTACAACCGGCTGACTTGAACTATATACAGTTGCTCTATATCATCTGCTCCAGACAGACAGAACATTGTGGTTTGTAGAGCAGTGGTGACAGAAGGGAAATAGATAGAATGTAGGGCGCCAAGAAGAATGGATGTGACAGCTTTGACTTCCCGGGATCCATAATGTTGGAATACGCCTCAGCGTCCATCCACGGCATTATAAAGATCACCTGGACAAGTTTGTAGATATAGCTAAGGACGGCAAGGCTGCTTAGGATCGGCAACGGTGCCTAGGCACTTAGAAGCAAGAATATCAAGACGGCACATATAAAGTCCAAGAGTAGCATGGTTGTCTCCTTTAAGGGGAATATGGAGGCTGTATCTAGGGGAGGGTGTACCGGAGTTCAAAGATACTTATGTATATGACTGCCCTCCTGTTTACTTGTTACAGGCTCTCCGAGTTCTGTACAAGCTTTATTCTCTCAGTGACGTGAGCCAGCAGGCAGATAATGAGGATCCGTGCCGGGTCAAATTCTGGTGCCTAATAATCTCCTTGATGATGATAGAAGCTGTCGGGCCTGGAGAAAAGGAAACAAAATAGATCTGCAGGCCGGCTCAATATATCAACCTTCCTTAAAGTGCAATGGCTTGAGCTGCCGGCTCCCAATTCCATTGTCTGCTCCTTGGCCACCAATGTCTGTGGGAATAGCTGCCCTGGCAAACCCCTCATGGCCTCCCACATGTATAGCCATGCTTGTTTTTCAGCAGTGTGATGAGACCCTTTACAAGCATCCTCCTTGGATGGGAATTAACAGGCGTTTCTTGTATCTTTACCCAGCACAACGCCGGGACAGAGGTGCTGTCACCCGCTGTTGATCCCGGACAAGGTATGTCGACCCGGCAACCAGATGAGATGGAGGGTGTTGATGATCCCAAAGGCTGTAGAGACTACAGACAAAATATTAGACAGCAATACATTATAGTCAAACAAGACGTCTTATCCCATGCTTCCATCCACAGGCTTAGCTTGGATGTCCCTCCTTCTCCCGTCGTTGCCGGCTGGCCATAAAGACAATTGCTGTGCACCACTAGAAGGGTAAAAAAGTATATGCAAAGGGCCATCATTAGGTGTCTATAGTCTTGCTATTCTCTTCAATTGGTTCAAGAGAAGCAATGTTTTGCTGGTGGTTCACAGAGGATCCCCACCACATGCAATTCTGTTTGGCGGGGTCAACCTCCACCGACCATCCCATCGACGTCGAACTGGTCCGTCAACTGCAGCTTCAAATTACGTCAGCAAGCCGTTGCAGTCCAGCCTGCTCCAACAACCCACGGAACTGGGCAGCACTTACTGTACTTATGGGTTGACGTCCCTGGCTCCGTAGAGTTCGAAGTGCTCCTCCTCGTCCATGTCCTTCCGATGCCGGGAGCACTCGTTGCACGTTCTAAACGTGCGAAGCTGGAAGCGAGGAGAGTCGACCTGGACGAGACTTCGAACGAAGCCAAGGCGGTGCTTCCAGAAGCCGCACCCAGCGCAGCGTCGGCAGCCCCTCTGCCCCTTGAGCAGCTTCTTGCGGGCAAGGCTGTAGAGGGAGTGTCGAGACGCGCGGGTACGAGCAGTAGGAGTCTGCCAGAAGGAATTGAGGTTAGCTCTTGGGAAAGGGGGGGGGGGAGCCCATGACGGAGGTGTTGACCTACAGAGCATGTCAGCGTGCTGAGGCTTGAGTGGGATGGCTCGAGGACCGTGTCGTCGTGGGAGACAGGCGAGGAGACAGAGGACGACGAGGACGACGAGGACGACGAGGACGACGAGGAGCAAGAGGAGTTCGTGGAAGTGGAAGCCATCTTGTCTCGCTGGAGCTGGGCCTGGCGTTAGAGTCGCGTCCTGCAATTGAGGAAAGGTTGGGTACTTGCAGTGCTGGTCAAATTGATTGGGACCGCGAAGGAAGGCTGGTAGGAGGATGAAGATGGGCAAGTCGTGGAAATGATTGCTGGTAGTAGAGGAGAAGGACCTGAGTATTTTCTCTCTTTGCTAGCAGAGGGCCACGGTCTGTCTTCAAGGAAGATATCTGGAAGGGGAAGCTCTCGAAGTGTGCAAATGGAATGGTACGGCGGTCTCTTCCAGAAAAGCCTGCAGCGTTTTACCAGACAGAGCGTTACAGGAAAACGGCAGGTCCCCAGAGTCGAATCGAATTCACCTCTGCCAAACACGCAGGAGCGGCAAAGTGCCTACACATGCCCTCTGGCCCTTCTACGGTCAAGCCCCATAACACTTCCTCTTCCCCTGAACACCCCATACTTCATGATTCCCTGATTAATCCCTCTCAGACATCGAGAAGTCAATACAACAAAGAGTATACTCCATCGAAATCAGCAACGGCAGAGTCGCCTGACCAGCAGCCCTCAGAGACGAGATCAAAGACACAGGTAAGTTACGCACGCCGTCCAGAGCAAGGCATTCCTCGTTCCAATCTCCAGTTCCTACCTCCTACCATTGTTTATCATGTAAACATGGATACCTCCATCACCATCTGGAGACGCCGTCATCCAAAGGCTTCCGTCTTCGATCCGAGAGGACGGCTCCCATCGGACTGCCCCTGATGACCAACCAAGCACAGCCCCAAAGTTCAGAGACTTGCAAAAGCATCAGACCATCTGTTGTTTCGAAGGCCGACCTCGCTCGAGTTCCTATGCGAAGAGACAAGCCCAGATTCCGACCAGCCGCAGCCGCCGGCCTCGTCAAATCAAGGCCAACCGCCTTGGCTCTGGCCTCGCTGCCAGAGCTCCCTGCATCTGGGCCCCTTGATTTCGTGTCTTTCAAGTGGTCCGAACCTACTGGCATTGTCCTACATCGGATGATGATCTCGAATGCAAAAGGTCGTTTCCCATAGCCACAGAAGTCAACAGGCAAGCTGAACTAACTTGCCTAGAGTAAGCAGCCCAACCAGACAATAGCGGCGTCCAAGGTTCCCCTTGCGGCTCCAAAGAGAAAGGGATTTCCAGAAAAGTCTGTACAACTCTTTCGGCGCCACGTCCCATCTTTCCCCCAGAGATGAAACTTGAAACCCATCACCGCGGCCGTTTCATTGCCTTGAAGACACTCGCTGGCCCAGGACAAATGGTATCAGCAATCAATGCTGTGTTTGACGGAACCGGCGACAGTCCTTTCCTTTTATTGCTGACAGTCTTTGCCAAGAATCGGTATCACTGACTGCTCTCAAATTCGGCGACAGTTTTCGACGGTCTGATTGATCATACCTAGGGCTGATATTCGTAAACAAACCACTGATGACCCAGTAAGGAAATCCCCACCACCACTTTCACGTCCGAAGAAACCCCCAAGCACTAATTCCAGTCTCTCAGCAGGCAGTACTTCGCGACTCAGATCTGGAAATCGACAACTTCGACTCCAGCGTTGGACCTCTCCTCCCCGGGATGCTCGCCCTGACAGCGGTAACACCACCCCAGTGTCTACCACACAGGAGGGAAGCCTCAGGCACTCGCAGTATGCTGAGGCCATCAAGAATCCTCTTCCATAGCCCGCATCCATGCCGGGGGGGGGGGACAGACCTGGAGCCATTCCAACGACCCTCCGATTTGGAGTACGACGTGACTGAGTGCTTGACACGCGCCGTTGTGGAACCAGACGACATCAGCGACCACTGTCCTTTGGCCATACGAAAGCTTTTATACTTGGAGGATGAGCAGAGTCGCCGTCATCATCACACTCATCATCCTCATCCGGGTGGTCGCCGTTGCCGTTGCCGGCGTCGTGTCCAGCAATCGTGGTCAGCAATCACAGCCAATTCCTCCTTGTCGGGGCAAGCTCCACTTTGTCGAGGCATGCCATGAAACACACAGCTATTCTTCCAAGAAAGCCGCAAAGAGGGCCTTGGTAGGCATCCACCCTTTCTGGTGGATAATGACAGGCCCGCAACGGGTGTCCATCTCGGTCGCCGTCTCCGTCGGAGCGAGGGCCAGAGTGACGACGACGACAGCGACGACAACGGCGAGGTATTCGACAACTGGATACCAGCCATTGGTGCGCTTTCGAAGCACCGCCAAGCCCTCATGACATCCCTGATGTCCTTCAACGACCGGGCCCCGCCGCCGCACAGCCCAGCCGACAGTCCCGTCCGCTGAGTTGAGCAACTCCGGCCTGCACTTTGCTGTGGGATTGGAGAATGGCTTCCTCGGTAGGTGTCTTCAGGGTGTCCTGCTCGAGTATCTTGTATTTACTGACAATAAGCAGTTGTCCATACCAACTCGGGACAGTTGTCCCTCAGTCAAGACGCTGGGGGTGTGGTGTGTCCATACCAACTCGGGACAGTTGTCCCTCAGTCAAGACACTGGGGATGTGTCCATACCAAATCGGGACAGTTGTCCCTCAGCCAAGACGCTGGGGATGTGGCCTCGTCTCTGCTGGCGACGACTCCACAGGTAAGTCTAACTATGATCACTCAGCTGGGCCTGAAAATACTTTTGGGTGTCTCATGACTCTAAACTAGGCTGGAAAAAGCCCACCAGAGTATGCCGGGTCAGAGTAGCGCAATCTGACAATCTTAGTGTAGCCACAAACTTCTCAACTAGGGGCGCCGGTTGCGTTGCCCCTTCGATGGTAGCCTGCCTCTCGGCTCAACGCCGACAAGCTCATCGAACTCGCCGTCATTCCCATCATGTTTGTCATACAGACCATCGTGTCTTATCTGGTTGCACAAGGCGTCTCCCGGCTCTTCGGATTCCACAAGAGAGCGTCAAACTTTGTCACGGCCATGGCTGTGAGCTGGCGGCTAGTGCTCTTTCTTTCCAACGAAGGAGCCTATTGGATCAAGCAACGGCTGCGGCCAGGTTCTGTGTGACAGAGCCCATCGCCAAGACTGCCACCGGCAAGGTGAAGTACAATGTGAGCGCCCCTTCTGTCCCTAACTAAGTCTCTGGCACGGCAGGTAAAATATTTCTGCTGACATCAAGTGGAATCAGATTGCCATCGAACCTCATACTGGACGAAGCCCGCGACGAGTGAGCTTTGTAATTAGGCTTACGCTGGGCGTTGTGCTCCGGATATCTCCAACACCGAGGTCGAAGACCCACCCCCCTCCGTGCTCAGAGGCCTCTCCGGGTGCGAGCCAGAAACCTTGCGGTCGAGGGCCAGTGCGCTCGTAGGTCGCTTTGAAATTCGGTTACTGATATTGGAATCTGCAAGTATCTCATGATATTTTGTGATTTTGGGTGGGACTCTACCTCCACTCCCCTTGATAAGCCAAGTTCAGGCCGCCTTTGCTAACGGCTTCCACTTTCAAGCACAGAATTCTCAGCGCTGAACGGGCTGCTTCGACTATGAATACATCAGAAGCTACGGCGGATGGTTCCAGCCGGTCGCAGGCTTGCGACTTCTGCGTCCGAACCTAGAGCGACCAAGACATTTGCGTTGGTGATACGATTTTGGGGCCGCGCTACAACATAAGAGCAAATTCCCCAAGGGGAATAGTCGCCCCCGTCGCTCAAACTTGCCTGTTGTTTGAGATCAGTTCCGGCGGGAAGACGGTGACTTCTTTACCTAGTACGATCGCTCCTGGGCAGTTCGTTGAACACGGCCCGGCGGACATCGTCATCTCGGGATGGGCGGCCGAAAGGCAGGTCGTATCTCTCCGCATGACCGAGTATGGGAGTTTTGGATCCCACATCACTTTCCTCTTGCACCCGAGGTACAAGATGAGCAGACTTTGTCTCTGGACAAAGTTTGCGGTGCTTGAACGACGTGCACGAGGATACCAAGCAAATCATCAGAGGCTTGGAGGGAAACCTCTGGACATTCCACGCCAAATACGGATTCCCAGAGCTCGCACGCTGTCCACCAAGATGGAGGGGAGCCTTGGCCAAGAGGCCCAGGGACATCGCGGAAGAAATCAGACCAAGTACAATCTTAGGTCTTCGCGCCAGGGAAACCGCAGTCACCAGGCAAGTGTTGGGAATGATGCTTTGAGGTGATTGGAGTTCCGGATTGACTCCGCTGACTTCAGGACAAGATCTCACCACCTCGTCTGCCTTTATTTCCTTAATTTCCTCCCACAACTCCCGGGAGTTCTTCCATATCATCCACCGCATCTGCTTCGACGAGCGGATATCTCTCCCGGTCCTGGTGGCCCATGGTACTGTCCTCGCTGGTGGGGCCCATCTTTGTTCACTACCATGACTACCTCAGAAGATCATTAAACGAACCACGTCACAAGCACCATCACGCCATTTGAATTTCTTTTCGGCGTGGCGATTGACGTCTGCTCGTCCGCCGGCCTTCTTGCGTTCGGCCCGGCGCCGGCAGGTAACTGGAGTCACACATCGAATCCATCATCAACGCCTCACCGGACCAGAGCGGCAAGGCGCCCTCCCGTGCCCCTCAAACATCGTCACCATCACCAGAAACCACACAATGCCAAGGAAAAACAAGATGAAGACTTCTATTGATTGGAAGTGGTTTCGCTTCTATTCCGTATACATCTCGAAGTTGTATGGTTCGTCGAGGCGCTCCTTGGCCTTCTTTTTGGTCACAGCGATCTTCCGTCTTCGCGGTCAGCGACGGCCAGCCTCACGCGATGACGACTACGGGGCGGGAAGAAAAGGGGTTCGCTGCCCAAGACACTGGTTCGTGGGCTACTAAGGATGACTGGACACCGGGCAGGCAAGGAACATTTGAAGCCTTCCTACCGGCGGATGGCTGGGGTGCGGCGTGATCCGCTCGCCCCTCCGAAACGACTACGAGACGGTGGGCTAGCACCTACCTATCCAGTGATCCATTCCTCCCATCATCTCTACCTACCTAGGTACTCCTCCTCCACGGGAGCTGTCAGCACGCCTCTCAACTAGCAGTTTGGAATTGAGTTGGCCACACCCATGATCTCCCTGTCGCCTGCTTGTCACTGGGGGTGCCGCTGTGGTCTTGGCGAGACTCCTCGACGATAAAATCAGCGTCGACTTCTTCCAGACGCTGCGGGTTTAAAGTTCAGCCATGTTCACGAACAGATCTGGCCTGCGCCCGCCCGCAGCTGTACGACCCCGACCAGTCTGTTGAGGGTCATGGGCACTTCGGGTGTATTGAATTCTACGATAAACGTCCACTTCGGATTTGTTTGATCCTGACATTCTCGTCCTCTATGCCATCATTTTCATCAGAACATCGAGGTCTACCTTGACGCCCGCGAACATGGCCGCCGGGCTCCCGCAGGAAAACGTCGGCGCGGGCTTTTCCAGTGGAATGATGTACAGAGAAGGGCCGGTGTCCCGGCCAGGGTATTACCTCTGCCCTTGAGCCGGAGCCAACCCCTTCGACCACTTGACTTGAATTTGTCGATGGCCTTTTGGAGGCCGCTAACGAGAGGGTCACCTTTACCGTTGCGGAAAGGTGGGGGAGGTGCTCGCTTCTCAGCTCACTTGCCCCTTGCGAGGGCATTTTCCACATTGTGGGCTTCTGGATGACCACAGATGATAACTAATGTATCTATCCGACCGGGCGATTGGTCACTACAGGAGGGCTCTTTGACGCCAAGTTCTACCCTCACGATTTCCAAAGCAACCACACTATGCTTTTGAATGGCGATACTGATGCTCGCCATGCTGGCGACCTTGGTTGCAGGGTGGGGCGGGTGTTACCTCTGCGCCGATACCTGGAGCCGGTGTCCCAGCTTCATTTGTCGATTCATGTGATGGCAGTCTTCAGAGCTGGGTCACCACTTGCGACCCGCCGGTTCCTGTATCGAACTACCACCGCATTTGCCAATCGTCATCCCCACAACCCTCTCGCACCATTCTCGTGGCGTCTTTCTTTTCGCTTCTACCAGGTCATCGGGGGCATGTTTCAATCGACGAAATGTTTTCGCTCAAGGTCCTCGCACAACCAGGGTCGCGACATTTGTCGCAGGTTGTGACCTCTTTGATGGCCCAAGAAGCCAACGCTCCGGGTACTTGTGCTGGCTGCTATGACGGGACCTTTGACATCTCGGTTGCAAAGGTCGAAGGTGTCGAAAAGCGTGATACCAAATTCTTCGCGGGCAGTGGCTGTTACGACGGCACCTTTGGGATCTCGGCCGCAAAGGTCGAAGGTGTCGAAAAGCGCGATACCAAATTCCTCGCGGGCAGTCAAGTTTTCAAGACACCTCGGACTCCTGCGGCCCTGTGCGCTATGGCACATCGCTGGTCAGGGCGTCCCCTCAAGCCTTGGCCAAGAAGCCAGAGCCCGGCTTTTCATGGCGGTTCTCACGACGGGACCTTTGAGATCTCAGTCGCGATCTTTGAAGGTATAGCGGGGCATGAAAGCGGCTTTCACGCCACTATTTTGAGTTGCTGAGATACTTGAAGTAGATGCGGCACCACAGGGTGGGTGTCGTCGGGCTGGGGCGCAACCTCCAGGTTCGCCCCAGAAGCCAGGGCCCCAGCAGTGTGTCGGTTCATACGACGGGACCTTCGAGATCTCAGCCGCCAAGGTCGAAGGTGAAGGCAAGAAGCCGGAGCCGAAGCTGAAGGCCAGAAGGGGTGTCAGAAGGCCAGAAGGCGAGAAGGCCAGAAGGCGAGAAGGCCAGAAGGCGAAGGGTCGCTAGAAGGGGCTTGTACCTTAAGTAGCTTGAATTGGAGAAGAAAATAGAATGCAATGTTTGGCACTGACTGAGAAGGTACTTGTAAATGCAGGGACGTTGCTTGTAAAAATAGGTTCTGGGTAGGCCGCCGAACATCGATGGGTAGGTGGACGTTCGCTGCCGAGTGACGCCGAAGCCATGAATCAAAGAAGCCATGCCTCACGTTAGGGGTAGGATGCCCCCATCAATGGACTCATCAACAGCTCATACCAATCACTTCGGTCGATTTCGTGCATCCATCATCCACCCGAGCATGTCGTTTATGCAAAACCTCGTCCGGAACGAGGCCCCAAAGAATGATCCTCCCGAGGTGTACAACAGACGTGTCCTGGAAATCAGCATCATAGTACGAACTAAGACATCCGCACACTTAGTCTAAAAGCTGATCTATTGCAGGCATGCGGCGGTGCACTACTCTTCGGCATGGACATGGGGGTTATAGGGGGCGTTCGTGTCATGCGCACGTTCGAGGAGTGTGTTATGGAATCCAACTCTCCATGCCCTTGCCGGAAGTACATCCCAAGACTTACAATCAACACAGAGAATATGACACCCTTAGAAAAAGCGAGACCGAGAAAGCCAATCTGTCCTGGAAGATCGTCTCCGTGCTGCAGGCTGATGCGTTCCTCGGCGCCCTGACTGCCATGTGGCTATACATCTTCGCCCCCGTGTACCAATTTGGTTGGGGCCCGGTAGTATGGGCCTACTGCTCGGTATGTCCATGTTGATAAATTTTTTTCCGCAATATTGATGCGCACAAGTTTATCGAGATACTGACTTGACCGCGATCCGCACTTGGGAAATCCCACCTGCTAGACTGCGCCCGTTCAACATGGGGATGGCCACGGCGTCCCACATGCAGTGGCTCTTCAACTTCATCATGGCCAAGTGCACGCCTCTGATGTTCACAACTATTGGATCTCACGGCTACGGCAAATACTTTCTACACGGAGCGTTCTGTTTTACAGTGGTTATTTACGCCTGGTACTTTGTCCCGGAAACAAAGGGTCAGTGGTCAGATCAGGTAGTATCTGGTTACGTAGGCAGGCCCCATGATAAGCCACTAAAATTTGCCTGTCAGGCCTCTCTCTCGGGTTCATGGACGAACTCTTCCAGCAGGATGGCGTCAACCGGTGCGGAAGTCATTTGTTCCGTCGAGGGACATTGGCAATGTCACTGGCAAGGCATTTGGAGTCTCGGATGACACAGATAATATCAAGGAAGTTGGCGGGAGTGAACATGCCGAGGGAGTTTAAGACAATGGGTGAATTCAAAGCGCTATTTAAGCGTGTGAAGGGCTACTAAATCATAGGAGAATCAAGTATTATATCATAGTATCCCTATGTCCACCTTATTGTCAGGGTCAAAGAAGCATGAAGCGTCAATTATGCCAAAACTCATTTGATGTGACGAAGAATGACAAAGAAAAGCCAAAGAAAGTAGCAATGCATTAACTCGCTATAAGTCGTCCAAAAAAGATTATTTTGATGAATAAGAAATCCTACGAGCTTGTGGGCTTCTTGAACACCCCAGGGTGTGTAAAGCAAAATGTGCACAATCAAATGTGAATCCGACGTGACGACGACCAGGTATTTCCTTACCTCCTCCTACTCCTCTGCTGCCCACTCCTCTGCTGCCCACTCCTCTACTGACTCCGTGGCCGACGAAGCCCTACCTTTAAATGGAAGCCTGCGTTGTCCCTTCCGAAGGGTGTAGTAAACTCGAAGCTTCCTACATCAAGGCGGTACTTCGTCTCGATGTATTGGGTGGCCAGCGTCTTCACGCATTTTCCCAGTTCGCAATCGTCACGTACCATGCGAAACGCAGTCTTCTCATTATTGTCACTGGTTTCCCGATCGAGAATCAGACGTTGGTCGCGCGGTTTGCCAACGATGTTGTACACTTGTTCTCTGATAGCTCGCGTCTTTAGGTTGGCGACCTCCTCAAATAAGACTCCCCGTAGCGATCCGATGGGGTGTTTAGCCTCGTATTTCCAGAAAGACAGGAGAATGTCACTGGCAAGAGGTCTTTCCTCTCTAAAACGAGCGTCACTATCAGTCCTGAACTGGTGGACAGTCCTGTGTGGCTTGTGTTAGTTGTAAACCATAGTTGAGTCATTAGCCGTGATGTATTTGTCAGGGACTTCAGCCGACATTGTGTGAGTTGTTTTGCAAGACAGAGGGGGAGGGCAAGGTTTTATTTACAAAAGACCATCAGATGGAGATGCTGCTAAGAGGGCGATGGTGCGTGGGGATTTAGGATGTCGGACAGCGTAAAACAATCGTTGAGTTCCATCACGTCTGTTGGTGTCAACGACCGGTTCATCGCGATATTCGAACCCCAGTCGATCCATTCGCCTGATTTTTCGCCTGTCGCTATCTTCTCTATTCCTAGGTTCATTTCTTTGTGTTGAAAGACAGGGACCCATGCTGATGGAGATATCGATTGTATCTGGTCACCTGTGTATGTTAGTTTAAGGTGCTCTCAAACTACATTAACATTGCCATACTTACCTAGGTACTGAAAGCCACCTCGCGCAATTCTTCCAATCAAGAACGGATCCAGTGCCAGTGGTTTCCTGGCAGGAGATGGTTCATGGTTTGTGTTGATTTCAGGAGGTCTTTGGAAATCTTGAAAAGCTCGCGCTGTCTTTATACCAGGAGTTTATCTGATGATTTCCCTGGATGAGTTAACCACTGGCACTGGTAACAAGTGATTATTACCAGCCATGAAACCGAGAGGAGAGGTTGCTGGGCCTAGATCTCAAGTCACTCTCACTCATAATTCTCCTATCCTTGTGGTTTAGACCTATAACATTAACCGGATCTCCTGTAGGCTAGATTTCAACAACCCTCAAGACTGAAGGGTGCGAAGCTTCATCGGGCATACCTATCTGTCACGGGCTGGTGTGAATCAGTACTCGCTCTGTTACTGAAACACTTCTAATTGCAGCCCGGTATGTATTTTGGTCGAGACATCTTCCAACTATTACACCTGTGGTCATTTTATCTGCCTGCCGGGCTTCGCTTCTATTCCGCATACGTCCGAGGACACACATGGCGCCTTTATACAGTTGCAAACGCTCAAGACTCAGCGTTTCAAAAGTCGCAGTGCCAATAGCAGTGCAGAGAGAATACAGTATGTCTGTGGGCACGTGGCCTCGGACTCGCGGCGCACTGTTATGTCCCAGTTCTCGCAGATGTCCAGGATTGAGGTGAGCTTTTCGTGGATGTCGGTGGGCTCGTAGCCAAGCTCACACGATGATATATCTCATGTCCAAGGGGCGGCGGCTGGTCTCGGCGATTCCTCAGCCGTGAGCGTCTAATCCCCAAGTTCCATTAGTATTATGCAACTGCCTGGATCTGAATAATAAAAATTATGTGAGATACCTTACCTTTCCAAACACTGGAGGTGCCGCCATTAGCCCCGAGACCTGTTCCTTTGACACGAACGATATCGTCACAGGATGTTGTTGCTCTATGCTCGGCCACCAGGTCGTGCCAAATTCACCTGGGCACAAAACTACATTAGATTGTGGCATGAGACCAAAATACGATGGGTTTGAGCTGGCTTTTCTTACCCAAAGCTGTGTATCCCAAGCACTATTCATACACGTAGCTGCTGAGAAGGATAATTTGAGCATATTCGCGCTCTCTTCACCGTGCTTATCCCCTGGCTTGCTTCGTTCAAGGCCCCCAGGTGACAGCATTAACTCCTTGAAACCCAGAAAAATCAAGAAGTCGGGAAAAATTTACACTCTTGTTAGTTCATCATTAAACACGAGCGACTTTGTCGATATAGTATCCAGAGCAGGCACAGCGGAGTTGTTAGGTTGCGTGCGCTCCCATGTTTGTGGATCAAGCATCACTCGACCATGCATGTGGACCTGGACAGTGGGTCAGTCCAAGTGTTCTTGGCAAATCGTCATCTCTTTGGTCTTACGGTAAACTTATACCAGTCCTCCTCGGTCTTCCTGAATCCAGGCCGAGAAAAGGCAAGTAAGCCGCATGGGTAGGATTTTCCCAAAGAAAGCTCATGATGACCGACTGGATTCCGATAAGCTGTCTAAATCGGAGGCTTCCTCTTGATCAAGCGACCTCAACCTGATCAGTGAATCAGCACCGTCCCATGTGTGTGCGGCAAGCTCTGATCCGGGGAACCCGGAGTGACTGGCATCTCAGCCGGAATCAGAACATTTGGACATCCCTCAAACAACGAAGATATGCAGAGCCTGGGCAGGGTTGGGAGCACCCAGACAGGTCTCACCGGCAGCTGGGAGACAATTCTTCGTCTTTTGGGAGCATTGCGTCCTCATCCTCGTCTTCGTCAGGATGGTCCACCACCTCCAACGACCGCCTGAGGACCCGCAAATTTCTCACTTCCTTGGCAAACGCATGGCATTGCCGCGAGATCATCGAACAGCACCAGTCGAAAGAATGCGACCCATGTCACCGATGAATGATGCCCTGGGTGCATTGCTTTGAGTGTGTAAGCTCAGATTACGATGTCTGCCGAGCTAGAGACGGTTGATGATCTGGGCTCAGGCTTCGAGTCTACCATGTCAAAGATGACGGCACCCGGGATTGCGTCCTGGAATTTTCGGCGGAGAAAGAGGATTTACTCGATGAGTCACAGCCAGCCCTGCATCCGTCATTTCCCATATCTGCGTGGCCATTGAGTGGGCTTGGTCGGGCTGGGGCGCAACCTCCATTTTCGCTCCAGAAGCTAGGGCCCCAGCAGTGTACCTGTGTTTACGATGGAACCTTTGAGATATCTGCTGCCGAGGGTGAAGGTGTGCGTCCACTCTTCAGGGTCTTGGGAGAAGCCCTGACTCCATATCATGACGTTCGTCGCCGGCCACGGCGTCAGCCACTCCCGCCAGCGCCCTCGAAGCAGGTGCCCCGGCTACTTGGCTTGGTGTCTGGGAAACCGTCAGTTATTTGTAGTATTTTTTGAGCTGTGATGTGACGGGTCCGTTTGGGGCTTAGGGGAGGGAAGTGAGGTCGCTGATGAGAAGCAACCATCTTGCTGGCTGTTGCCGTTGTTTAGCTCTACCTAGGTACCTAGGTACCCTTTAGAAACAGAGCCTGGTGTCATTGCAAAAGCCTTGACTGGGTAGTACGTGCTGTTTGAAGGTGACAACATGGATGACCTCTGACGTCACTCCTGCTCTCAGAGCAAGTAGCAAACGGGGCTCCTGGAGATTGGCAACAATGTCTGCCTGGGCATGGCGCAAAAATCATGACTTCTTACTGGAGTTGGGGTCCAAATCGCTCACTGCTACTAGTCATAAGGGGCTTTGCTCTCGAGCCATGTACAAGCTCCAGCAGATGGGAGTGGTCAAGTCTCTCATAGGGAGCGAACTCTCCTGTGTGGAAGATGGTATGGTCGACAAGCATTGAACTCAATCGCAGGTATCTTGTTCTTTGAAGTGAAGTGCAAGTCTCCCGACTTGGCTTGCCCTAATCTGCACGTGCCTTTTGATTTCCAGGAGGTGCCCAGGCGCCTCTTTGTTGGCCCGTTACTGGCTTGGGTTTTGGCCAGGAGACACAGGCCGACAATGCTGGGGCCATACGCAACAGTTCTCGCGTGTGAACCTTGAAAGTGTCCTCCCAGTTGAGTGAGCCGAAAAAGCATATCCAGATCTTGCTAACACGTCTCTTGCGCAATAGAGACCCATCCTTCAAAAGCTTCTTCCAACAATCGAAACTTTAACGCCTCGCCCTCGGTCAGCCCCAGAGCCTCCGCCACCCGGCCCTGCCAGTGCCTATCTATGCCCCTGAAAATCCTAGACACCCCCGGGCACGACGAACCTACGCCCGCTTGCCCTCGGCCGCAGCCACAGTCAGCGCAAAGTGCTTCCACGCAGCGACCCCGCCGACGGCGCAGGCGAGAAACCACTTCCACCACAGCAGGCTGAGGAACGGCACGCCGTGCTTCTTCAGCTTCGTCACGGCGAACAGCGGCGCCTCGACGGCGTGCGCGCCGAGGATGGCCACGAAGGCGTAGTCCTGGACGCGGGCGGCCGTCGCGGCCGCCTCGGGGGTCCTGATGAGGGCCTCGTAGATGAGCGAGCCCGGCTCGACGAGGGCGCGCCGCGACACCAGCGTGATGAGGGCGGCGCCGGCGGCGTAGCCTGCTATGCGGCCCGGCTGGTTGAGGATGGGGAAGGTGGTGATCTTGACGGGCGTGGGGGGGGCCTGGGAGGCCATTTTGACGGAGGGTGGTGGGGGCGTGGTTCAGCTGTTGGTGATGGTGGTTTGGCAGGCTCGTGAGCGGCGCGGGACACAACTGGACAGATGTTCGAGTTTGGATAGATGGATGCACGTGTGGATGTGTTGCTCGACTCGAATTTGATCGACGGGAAATTTCCGAGTGCCTCGGCCCACCTCGCAAGGTTTCGACGGCTTGCTTGGCCCCCTTGTACGGTGGGTATTTTGGGTCTCCAGCACGCCAAGAGGACATCTGGAATTCTCGCAGCGACCCGGATTCTCGTTGCTGCTGTTGACCACGAGATGCCTCCGTTGCTCGCCTCGCTTGTCAAGTTCAATCCCACTGCCACCCATGCAATGCCTGTGTACTACACGGCTACGATTTTCAATCGCATACTGTGGCAATTTGACCCGCCGTGAGCGCATGTGCTGGGCTCTGGGCTGCCTCGGCATCTGGTCGCATAGCCATGCCGTTTGACATGACGCTTCATGGTTCATCCCTGTATCGACCGAGGGACAACTACACAGTAGCACAGCACGAGCACCACCGCGTATCTCGACGTACTAATAAATGCACCAGGATTCCCAAACGGCGACTGTATGCCTTACTTCTGTGCTGTGATGTTCAGCATAGGGTAGCCACCAGGAAGAGAATACTGACGCGTTGGGCATGGCGGAAGACGCAGTCAAGAGGACTGTCTCTGTATTGTGATCCAAATTGATAGGATCTACGGATGAATTTCCTTGCCTGTCTGGCACTCTTGTCCGCTCTCCTCATGGCGTTGCATGGCAATGCTCATAAAAACTCATGAACGACCACGACGACGCTGCTGCTCCTCCTGTACACCAAGGTCCTTACTAGTAGCCAGACTCCGGAGTGTTGCCATCCTCCTTGACAACATCTCGGTGGTCGCTCAGGCACATCTCGGCATCGGGCTCATTTGTATTTGACCGCATCCTTGATCTGTTCCACAATAACTTTCTTGATCTGTCCCATAATCTCTTCCGTGATCTCGTTCTTGCCCTCGGCCTTGACCACGAGCTTGATCCTGATCTCCTCCTCCAACGGAGACCCCAACGGAGACCCCGCCTTGATCGTGACCTCGTCATCGGACTTGACCTCATCAGACTTGACCTCATCAGACTTGACCTCGTCGGACTTGACCTCGTCGGACTTGACCTCATCGGGCTGGACCTCATCGGACTTGACCTCATCGGACTTGATCTCAACCTCGACCTCATAAATGACTTCAATCTCGATGTCATACTTGGGATCCAAACTCATGCCCTCCACCTGGCCGGCCAAGGCCTCTGCCTCAGCGGCCGCCATGAGCTTCTTGATCTCCCGCGTCTTTCGCAACGATATCGCGTTGCGGAAGTCCTGCACAAAGTGAAACGAGGCTCTGGTCGGAGGCTGAAGTTTCGATCTCAGTTTGCCATGAAGGTAGTAGTAGACGCCGCCCTGGTCGGGGTAGCGGGCGTCCAGCTCCGGCACAAGGGCAGACGACCTCGCGGCCTGCTCGAAGGCGGCGATGGGGGAGGTGCCCGGAGTCTCGACTGCGGCCTTGTACACGTCTTTCGCGGCCTGCCGCTGCTCCTTGTCCGGGAAGAAGTATTCCAGGCAACTGGACATGATGCTGATGTCCCAGTCGGAGTAGCTCTTGTTGCTGCTGGGTTCCTCCGGCTGCATGGGTTTCTCCGGCTGCGTGGGCTCCTCTGGCTGCATGGGTGCCTCTAGCTGCGTGGGTTCCTCCGGCTGCGTGGGTGCCTCTGGCTGCATGGGTTCCTCGTGCTCCGGCTGCAAAGGCGTGGAGGCACACATGATCTAGTGAGGAGAAGTATCAGAAATAACATCCTCGTGTTGGACGCGCAGGTTGAAGCAACATATCGATTTCCCCGGGGGGAGGGGGTTTTGGGGCTATGTCTTCACCGTTGCGACAAGTTAACGTACGATTGTTGTGCCGACCAGGATGAAAGGACCCCCGGATGTCTAAGGTTGCAACGAGAAGAACCGTGATTCAGTGGGGGTAGGCACTCGAGCAAGCGTCGACTGATGTGTATTGTTGTAGAATTTTGTGTCTGTTGTTCAAAATTGATAGTCGACTGATGGGATATTCTCGAGTCCAAGACGGAGGTTGATAAAACACAGTATGGCCGAAGGTCAAGGCATAAGCTTAGCGGCGAGTTGTCCCAGAGCGGAGAAGAACATAGACAACATAGAGCCACAGATAAGGGTTATTCCTTCGTTGACACCAGAACTTCATGACGTCAATAATGAATGACTTTGATGGAGGAAGCTCCGCTCGTCGCTGCCCTTCCGCTCCGCTCCAGGACAATTCCTCGCTGCGCTTGATGACTTGATCCCGGGCCGATTTGGATGAATGGGAAAGTGAGTTGCATCCTGATGACAGACCGAAGCGTAAGTCTGCAGGCCCGTCCGGCTCCAAAGTGGATGGTGTGTGGGGTGGTTTCGCTTGTATTCCGTATAAGTCCGAGGACATACACGGCGCCTTCGTACGGCGGTAAGCGCTCAAGACCCAGCGCTTGAAAAATACACGGTGTTGATACCTATGGTTGAAATACGATGGGTTCTTGTGGCCTCAGCCTCCAATGTTGCGACGCACAGGCAAGGCTAAGGGGCACCGTCTTGACGGCGGCGTTGACTCGAATCGTGGACACAAGTGGCCCACGGGCTAGTCGCCGCTGGATGTTATATCGACTTCCAAGGTTGTAGGTTCACCATGCAGGTTCACCTCATTCAAATCGACTTCAATGTTCTGTCTCGGATGATGAATAACCAGCAAGGGGGCACCGATGGACGCTTCAAAGTGACATTTCCGACTTCAGGAGGGACGGAATCGAAAAAGCAATCCGAAGCTGGTTATCGGCCCTCTTCCCAGCCGGAGCGCCTCATTGCCTGTACCGGTAGTACTTTCTGGACTCCACGGGTACTTTGAATTGGGCTGCATCATACGGCGGTTGCACTTGCACTGTTGGCAGAGTTCTTGCCGCGACGGCCTCAACTTGGGCGGGGCCGGCACGAGTAGGCCAGGCATTACAAGCCTTACATGGGCAAACTGGGAAACTGCTGTGTCTTTCTTAAAGGATACACTGTGAATTGTCCTTCTAGGGCACTTACTGTAGTTGCGGCTGAGAAGAGGACCTCGAAGAATACAAGTCGTCCTGTTTTCGGTGTTGCGAGGCAGGCTCTCGGTTGATATGGCTTGAGATTGAAGCCGGTAACCCAACCATCACTTGTGTCATGATACTGACATGTTACGGGTGACGTACGAAGAAGTGTAGATTTGAAAACTTCAAGTCCTTGATCTGCAGGGAACGGTACTTAGGTATCTAGGTAGGTACTCAGGTAGCTTGATGATGGAATAATCGATTGCTCAGTCGGTTGTTTCCATGGCAGCCTTGCAGCTTGAGCAGTGCCCCGCCCGCTGCAGTCGCCCCTGACCTGCCCCGCCCCCACCCGACTACAGAACACCATAGCTGAATGAGTGCCACATCCACTTTTTCATTATGCTCACCCCAAATTTTCATGACTTAATAGTCACACCCCTTGTTTTTGAAAATGAGTCAGGGGGCTAACCCTAACCCTAGGCTTGCCACCATACCCTCCCTCCCCCCTTCTCCCTCCCCCCTTCTCCCTCCCCCCTTTTCTCTCTCTTCTCCTTCTCCTTTCTCCTCCTTCCTTTTTTTTTTATTTTATTTACTTTATTTACTTTATTTATTTTATTTATTTTATTTATTTTATTTATTTTATTTATTTTATTTATTTTATTTATTTTATTTATTTTATTTATTTTATTTATTTTATTTATTTTATTTATTTTATTTATTTTATTTATTTTATTTATTTTATTTATTTTATTTATTTTATTTATTTTATTTATTTTATTTATTTTATTTATTTTATTTATTTTATTTATTTTATTTATTTTATTTATTTTATTTATTTTATTTATTTTATTTATTTTATTTATTTTATTTATTTTATTTATTTTATTTATTTTATTTATTTTATTTATTTTATTTATTTTATTTATTTTATTTATTTTATTTATTTTATTTATTTTATTTATTTTATTTATTTTATTTATTTTATTTATTTTATTTATTTTATTTATTTTATTTATTTTATTTATTTATTTATTATTATATTTATATTTATATTTAATAATTTTTTTTATATATTTTTTATAAAAATTAATATTATATATATATAAATAATTAATTTAAATTATATATAATTATATAACTTATATAATTAAATTATAATAAAAAATAACGTAATTAAATTTTTAATTAAATTTTTTTTATATATAATAATAAATAATTAATTAATTATTTATTATATATATATATATATATAATATTAATATTAATATTTTTTATTTTTTTATATATATTTTATATTTATTTATTATTTATTTATTATTTATTTATTTATTATTTATTTATTATTTTAAATAAATATAATTTAAAAATATAAATATTTTATTTATAAATAAATTTAATATTTTTATATTAAATTAAAAATAATAAATAATTAATTAAAAATAAATTTAAATATTATTAATATAATTTAATAAATATTATATAAAAATATTAAATTAATATATAATTTTAATTTAAATATATTAAATATAAATTATTTTTAAATAATTATTATTTTAATTAATAATTTAATTTAAATTTATAAATAAATAATTAATTAAAAAAAAATTTATTATTTATTATTTATTATTTATTATTTATTATTTATTATTTATTATTTATTATTTATTATTTATTATTTATTATTTATTATTTATTATTTATTATTTATTATTTATTATTTATTATTTATTATTTATTATTTATTATTTATTATTTATTATTTATTATTTATTATTTATTATTTATTATTAAAAAAATAAAAAAATAAAAAAATAAAAAAATAAAAAAATAAAAAAATAAAAAAATAAAAAAATAAAAAAATAAAAAAATAAAAAAATAAAAAAATAAAAAAATAAAAAAATAAAAAAATAAAAAAATAAAAAAATAAAAAAATAAAAAAATAAAAAAATAAAAAAATAAAATAAATAAAAGGGGAGGGGGTAAAGGAGATAGTTATCTTAGGGTTAGGGTTAGAGATATGGTTAACTTAGAAAAAACACTAGGTTCTGAGTCAGAATTACACCCGGGGAGTTGCTGCAGTGACAAAAAAGTCGATGTGGCACTTATTCAGCTATGGTGCGCTGTACCCGACCTCAACTGCGGGGAGCTCCCCCCCAAGATGCTCTGTGATTGGATCAAGATCTCTGCAGTCTGCACTGCCCATCCATCACTGGCAGACGTCACTGCTGGTGACCCACTGCCGAATGAGGCGCTCGGTGCATCCATAGCACGCACAAAGCTGGCCTTTGTTAGTGACCTGTGGACAGCAGTGCACAAGCCGTGTCTGCAGGAGCACTGCCAGTGGGTGAGCTTACTTCATCCCGGGCCACAGCCTGGATGTGCACATTGACACATCTCAAAATCTCAGTGGCATTGCCGCCTCGGATGTATGCTGCAAGGCAAGCATTGGCCATCATGACATTGAGGCATGCTTGGGTTGAAGTGTCGCAGGGCGCCGCCTCTTGAGCTGCTGCAAGAGAAGCCAGGCTGAGGAGCGAACTGGCGAGGGCGGCTGGATACAATTTGGATATGAGCATCTTTCGTATGTGCTGTAGAAAACGATCAGGTGGTATCAGTTTGGAAGTTGAGCATTCTATACATTGATCAATCATCATGAGGATCTGCAATGAGGATGTGTCCAGTATTAAATACCCAAACAGCGTCATCTTTCCAACTGCCCAGGCCCCGTTGTCACATCATTATGCAGTGCTTCTTTTGGCTAATTAGAATCCCCTCCAAAAAGGGGCTCAGGTGCTTTGTATTGCCCTCTATCTATTTAGGCGGAACCCAATGCCTGAATCAACAGCCGGAACCCTCCCTATGTAAGAACTGTTGTTGACCAGTATTCTTTGCCATAACAAGACTTCCAACCCTGAGACCTCCGAGCAGCCCCTGAAAGTAATAACAGGTACCAACACTCTAACAAGACCAACTTCAAATCCTCGATCTTGTTCGTCCTGGCGCCGTTGCTCCTCCCGTTGTTCGTCCTGGCGCCGTCGGCCCTCCATCTGAATTTGATATTGATGACGCTCTGCTGACTGCTTTTGTTGACGGTGGACCTACCGCCGCTGAGCCCAAAGCGCGAAGGCGACGAGGATCACGCTCACTATAGCTACTTGGCCACAGTTGCGATGAAGTCCCCACGACAACCTACTGCCGGGCAGCAACAACACGCCTGCCCCACGCCTGCTCAACCTCCCCCTCCCAGCCAGGAACCATCCTGACCTGGCCCCTGATACGGGAGACAAGACTGGCAATGTCGAACACGCCCCAATAGGCCGGCACAGCGAGAGAAGCAGGATGAGGCGCCGGCTCGCCCCTGAGCCGCGTGAGGGCGTACAGGCCGTCGGCCACCAGCTGCACGAGCGTCTCCCTCGGCAGGGCGGAGAGGAGGAACACGTCGGCGGAGAAGAAGTGCGGGTGGCCGGCCGGGTAGATGTCGTGGGCCGTCTGCAGGTGGCGGCTCAGGGCGCCCGGCTCGGCGGCGCTGGTCCAGGTGCAGTCTGTGCAGGCCACCATGCCGTCGTCCTGGTGGGCTGCCTTGTGGTGGCTGGCCAGGACGTCCATGTCGCTCATGGAGAGGTTGCAGTAGAGGCAGCCGATGCGGCCGTTGGAGAGGGGGAGAGGGGCTATCTCATGTGGCCTATTGAGCGAGGGGGCAAGGTGGTTAGAACACAATTGCAACCTAGGTATGAGAATTGGGACTGGTGGCTTGCGAAAGCAAGAAGGGGGGTTCACGTACTCTCCCATTGCCTCCACGTCCACATTGGCATCGAGTATGGAAGTGATAGTGCTGTACCTGCGGCCGTACGCCTCCACTCTCTCTGGGTGGTCACGGAAGTAGACGTCGTAGGTTCTCATGCGGTTGGCAACAAAGTTGGACATGTTGTGGGGATTGTTCAATCCCCAGCTAGAGTATTCTATCAGCTCACCATTGGCCGAGAAAGAAGTGAAAGCATACTCAAGTAGCCTCTGGGTTGTTCAGTAACTTACTCCGCGAGGTCGATACGTCCCCTGTTCCTGAAATTCCAAAAAGCCGATGCAACGAAGATGGCATGGTAGACGAATTCGGCAGGCTCACGGAGCAGGTCGTAGCTATTATTCAACGGGAGCTTGAGTGATCGGTATCCGTCCCGGCCATAGATCAGGAGGATTGCCACGATACGGCAGAAGCCCCGAACAAGCTTGCCGAAATCGCGGGGAGTGGGCTTGGACTTGGCCCGCTCGGAGAAGAGTGCCTGGAGCTCGTTGGTGACGTGCTTGACTCGAAGGTGGTCCATCTTGACTTGTTGACGGTTTGTGGATATCTGGTAGAAGAAGAGGAAGGAAACGGATGTATGTGGTGACGAGGCTGGATGTTCAGGTCGACAAACAAGTTAGGTTGAAGGAAGTCGGGTTGAAGACCAAGATGGGAAATTAAGTGGTCAGGCGTGGTGCCTTGGGAAAATTTGCAGTGAATGGAGTGATGGAGGGCGTTGGGCGAATGTCTAGCTTCTCTGAGTTCAAAATGACAGTGAATCGGAAAATTTCAGCTGCTTCATGCTGGTCGGACCTCTGTTTGGCAGGTTTCTTCAGTCCCTTTCCTGTTTTCCTTCCCTGCCATCCTAATCGGCGGCCCCTCTCAGGGATGAGCTCCCGAGGTCGCCGTAAACACGGCCGACCTATACCTACTTCTGCCTCCTCTAATCAGCTGTATCCAGATATGCTTTCCCTTGGTTGGTGGTCGCCCTGTTTAAACATCACAGTTGACGATTTCTCAACTTCCAACAAAGATATTGGTCATGGTAACGCTAACGAATAGCCACACAGCAGCCACAATTTCCACCCGCAAATACCTCGGGGACCAGCACAAACTCATGAATCGATCTTCACAGAGTCCTTCTGCAGTTTTTATAGCCGTCTGCGGGGCACATCGTTCGGAAGCGTCTATTCCCCTCGGGGGTCAAGGATCGGGGTTGGACACGCCGGTGCCCGAAGAGAGCTCCGCGGCTTTGGGCGGCATCTGGCAGTGCTGCAGGAATACTTCAATGGTTGAAATCGAAAAGAAATTCAGTTATTTGCCGTTGAGCCCGCAAATAAAAGACTTGTACAGTGCCAAGAGAGCCAGTTGCCCGCAGATGCATCTCATCTTCCAAGGTTTCCAACAAATATTCTTCAGCTCACTCGCCCACATCCTGTGCTGGGGATTGGGGCCCTATTCCTATGGTAGCCCAAGTGGTCTATGATTGTATTGAGGGCTATGCCTGGGCTGGGGGTTATGGTTCCCCCTTGGGGCTAGACCTATGAGATGTGGGTATAAAAGCCGCGTGACTACTTTCTGAAGTGCTCTATTTACTTTTGCGTGAGGTATGGGTGAGCTGAAGTTCTCGTTTGAAGCTATTCTGACCTTGCCCTGAAGTTTCACAGGTCTGAAGGCTGGTTTGCCTCCTGGCTGAAGTCTGGCTACCTCTTATGACTCCATTTTTATTGCCCTCTCTGCGTGACTCCTGAAGTCCCTCTGCGTCACTCCCTCTTCGTGACTCCCTCTTCCTGATTACCTCTTCATGATTGCCTCTTTGTCACAACTTCTTCCCTAGGCACTCACTTCTCCCTGAAACTCATCCCACGACTTCTACACCTAGAATCCACAACTCTAGCCCCGAGGGGGAGGCTTCCCCTCCAAGGAAGGGTCAAACTCTAGGATTCCCTCGCGCATGAGGGCTACCATAAGTATAGGCCACTAGGCTCGAGAAGCCTTTCAAGCTGCCGCTGTCGAAACTATCCCCTTTGGCAAGTTGGGTCCAGACTGGGAGGGGGCATGCGGAGCTGATTCACGCCGGCGGCGAACCGGTTCATGTTGTTGCAGAGGGAGGGCTCAAACTGCTGCAACTGGCGGCCGCCACCGCGGCCAGCCACTGGATTGAAGTTTTTCTGGGCCGTTCGCGGAAACGCGGTTGGCAGCTCCTGAGGAGCGCTGGGGATCCTGGGCGTCTGGGGCGCAGTGGCTGCGCCTCGTCACCGGTTAGGCCGATGGCTGCTCACGGCAGGACCACGCGCGCATAGACACGGGTCGTCGACGCAATGGCTGGCGGGCAGGGTTGGGATGGGCTGGCTCTCGGCCACGTTGAGGGCATCGCGGCAGCCGCGCGACAGGCAGCCGCGTTGGAATCGGTGGTAAAGGTGCCCGCGTTGCCACAAGTTGCGCCGTCGCGCCCCTTCATATCATCCTCTCCAGAGCACGAATGCCCTGCTAACACCACTTTCCCTTGTTGTTGTAGGCATCAATCCAGGGAAGACGCCCATCGGTGGTGTCTGCTGTCAACCAAGCCACTGATCTCGCAAGGGAACAGGGCCTGTGTGCGTCCTTTTGATGCGGCTGCAGCCTGACTGGACGCAGAGTCGCTTGAGCCGAAGGGAGGCGAGGACATGACATGAATCAAGAGGAAGATACACATGATAAACAAGATGCCTTTTCCGATCACCACTTTCGGCGAGACATGTTTGGTTGTCTCGGCTCCCCTTGGCAGTCACCATCATCTACCCAGTTCAAAGCTCTATCTCCCTGGTCTACCTCTAAAAATGGGAGATCAATAAAGCTAGTGATGGTCCTTGCCCAGATTCTGACGCGATGGACATCGATCCCAACATGAAGCTTTGCATCGATGGCCGTTTTTGAGGCCTCCTTCTTTTCCCATACGGGCACTTGAAGTATCCATAGATCAAGCCGAGCCACTCCAGGCTCCGGCGGTCAGGGGACATTTCATGTCTGTATTCTGCACGCTGCCGGGCAGACACACAGGTACCGTCATAGATTCATTTATCGCTTCAGAGGTTCTCGCGGTGATTGCGGTTTCTTCAGCACGCATTGTCGCTCAAGCGAGCCCTGCCGGGACGAGTCGAAGTGGCCCCGTCGAAATCACGAGTAGCGGGAGGGTCGGAAGCTCTCCGGGCCGACGCGGTCGCCAGCTATCTTCCGCTGTTATTTGCAACTCTTTTCAACCGAACACACAAGTCTCTTTGTGGATCCGCTTGTCGCGGTGGCGCGCCCAAAATGGCAGCCGCCGCATCACTGCCGGCTTCGTCCACCGGGCAGGGCACCACACAAGGATAAAGCTGAGGATGTCTCCTCGTGTTCCTTTACGGAATAAAACAATCTAGAGGGGTTTTCGGCAACATATGATGTTCACTGAAGCTGGCCTGTTCCTAGGAATGAGTACTGAGAATTTGATTGATGATCGTGGACCCTGCTGTACATCTGTAAATATTACACGTCTAAAGTAATTCAAAATCCTCTGTCCACCTCGATTGCTGTCCTCCAGAGAGCAATTGTCTCTCGCCATGGCTGTCGACCGCGACTGAATTCCATGCTCCCAGATTGTACCATCAGGCGGCACGCGGTGATGATGGCATGCGATGGTCTGTTGCCATACATTCGCCTTTGTGCCAATCTGTTAAAGGAGACACGCCGAGTGAGTGGCGGCTGTTGAGACGAAGGTGGCATCTATCGAAGGCATGGGTCTTTCTGCTGGCGCACCAATTCGATTGGGAGAGCCTTTGGCCTCGATAGCTTGGGTGGGCATGATACCGTCAAACCCCCTGGTGTGGAGGGGCTGCCGACGTCGGGGAGAGAGACGACTGCTCAAAGTCGCCCACCAGCGGAGGCAATTGGGTTTCCGGACTCGAAGGCCGGGCGCAGCCGGCGCAGAATCGGGAGGACGATCATGTCCGCGTCGGTTTTTAAACGACGTGAAATATGTAAGAAAGTGGAGACGAATAGTGTGTATTGAAGTTATTGTCTAACTGAAGAAGAACTATCGTTAAAAAGGGTAAGGAGAGTCGACCTTTATATTCCTTTTTTACTTACTAGCTATTGCTAGAAGAAAGAGGAAAAACAATTAGACCCCAGACTCCCCCATACTCCGTATTACTCTATAGAGTTTATGTATTATATAAAAAGTTATTTTTATATACCCCTTTAAACTAATAAATAATATATATATTAAATTAAAATATTAAATCTTTAATAAAAACCTTTTATATATAAAAAAAAAATACTTAAAAATAAAATATTTCTTATTTTATTAGTATAAAAACCTTTTAAAATAAAAGAAATATATTTAATTATAATTTTATTTAATTATTAAATAAAAATTTTAAAAAAATAAAAATTATTAATAAAAAATATAAAAATTTATTTTAAAATTTAAATTAAATTTATAACCTTATATAATTTAGTAATTTAAATTTTTATTATTATTAAATTTATATAAATATTATATATTATAATTATATTTTATTATAAAATTTTATATATAATAAATATTTATTTATATTTATTTATAATTAAAATTATATATTTTATTATTTAAATTATAAAATTTATAAATTATATTTTTTTATACGATTTATTTAATATAATTATTTATATTAAATAATTTTTATATATTATATATATATATATATATTATATAAATTATTTAATAAATTATAATATATAGGCCGTTTTTAATTTTATATTTTTTATATTTAATAAAAAAAACCTTTTATTTTATTAATATAAAAAACCTTTAAAAATTATTTTTAAATTATATATTAATATATTATATTAAAAAAAATTATATATTAGTTATTTAAATAAAAAATACTTTATTTTTAATATATATATATATATTTTTTAATTATTTTAGTATAAAAACCTTTTTTATTAATTTAACTTTTATTTTTTTATTAAACTATTTTTTTTTTTAATTTTTTAAATTTTAATTTATTTATTAATTTTATTAATTAATTTATTATATTATTTTTTAATTTTATATATTTTAAAATTATTTTATTATTTTTAATAACTTTTTTTATATAATAATATAAAAGGTTTATATATTTAATTTTTTTATAAAAAGTATTATTATTTAATAAAATTTCTATTTTTTTATTATTAATATATATTATAAAAATTTTAAATTTATAATTTAATTTTAAATTATTATTAAAATATTTAAATAAATTATATAAATATTCTATTTTTTTAATTATTTTTTTTAATATTATATATTTAATTTTTATTAAAAATAAAGCTTACGTTTTTTATAATTAATTATTTTAATTAATAAGATTTATAAGATTTTTATTCTTAATATTTTATAAGCTAAAAATATATAAAAATATATTTTTTTTATTATTTAAATTATTAACCTAAAAAAAATCAGTATATTTTATTATATATAAGTTTTTTTTTTATAATTATATATTTTAATAATATATAAAATTTTATATATATATTCTTATATTTTATTTAATTTTTTTATATAATTTTAATTAAAATTAATTATATAATAAATTAATTTATTTATTAAATATAATAAATTCATTTTAATTTTTAAATTAAAATATAATATAAATCTTATTTATTATTAAAAAAAATGTATTTTTTTTTAAAATATTTTATTAATATTTTTCTTAAATTTTTTATTTAAAATATAAAATATAAATTAAAAAATTATTTTCTTTTTTTTATTTTTTTATAAATATTAAATTTATTTAATAATTTATTTATATATTTATTTTAATTTATTTAAATTATTTAATTTATATTATTTATTTTTATATTATTTTTTAAAAAATTATTTAATTTATTTTAAAATTTAAAATTAATTTTTTTATTTATAAATATTATTATATATTTAATATTTTTATTATTTAATTTTATAATTATTATATTATTAATATAATGTATAAGAGTTATTTTATATTTAAAATATATAAACACCTTTTTATTTAATATATATATTATAAATTTTAATTTTATAAAAATTTTATATAAAAATTTATATTATAATTTAAAAGTTTATTTTAAGCTATATAGAGCTTTTTTAAAAAAAATTATTTTATTTTTAAATTCTAATTTATTATATAAATATAATAATAATTTTATATATATAATAAAATTAATATTTAAATAAAAAAAAATATTTTTAATATTATAATTATATATATAATATTTTTTATTAATTATTATAATTAATAATATAATATATATTTTTAAATAATAAATTATATTAAATATTTTTAAATAATTTATATTTATATATTAATTAAAGCTTTAAATTATTTATTTTATTTTAAAATAAGTATTTTTTTTTATTTATTATTTAATTATTTTTAATTATATTTAAATTAAATATATATTTTTTTTATATATTTATTTATTTTTTAAAATTTTATAATTAAATAATAAATTTATTATTATATATATATTTATTATTTATTTTAAATTTATTTTTTAAAATATTTATTATATTATATAAAAAAATATTTTTTATATTATATATATAATCTTTTAAATTTCTTTATATTATTATTTTATTTAATATAAAAGATATATTTTTTTTAAAAATTATTATTAAATTATTTTTTTAAAAATTATTTATATTTTCTAATTTTTTTTTTAATTTTTTTTTAATATTATAATTAAAATTAAAATTTATAAAAATAATAAACTTAATAGTATTTTTATATATATTTTTATTTTTTAAATTTATAAATTTTTCTTTTAATATATAAATATTATATATTAAAAAAAGCTTTTTATTTTTAATATTCTATATATAATATATATTTAATTTAAAAATTATATTTAATAGAATTTCTTTTTTATTTTTAAGTTTAAACTTTATTTTATACTACTTATTTTAATAATAAATTATAGAATCTTATATTTTTATATTATTAATATATAATTTATTTTTATTTATTTTTTTATATAAAAATTTATATAATAAAATTTTATATAATATTATATTATATAAATATATTATATATTTTATAACTTTTTCTTATATATAAATAAATAATATAATAATATATAAAAATACTTTTATTTTATTTATTATAATAAAATTAAGTTTTTTTATAAAACTATTAAATTTTTTTATATATAATAATATAGTATAATATATAATACTATATTTTTTTAAAAAAGATTTAAATTTTTTATTAATATATTCTTTACTATTATTAATAAAAAATTCTTTTATTTTTTTATTATATTTATTTTTAATTTTATTTTTATAATTTTTAAATATATTTAAAGTTTTTTTTTTTATTTAAAATAATATAACTTTTAAATATTTAAAATATTTATATAAAAATAATATATAATATTTATATTTATTATAAATAAGTTTTAAAAATCTTTTTATATTATTATATATTTTTTTAAATATATTATATATTTTATTATTTAAACTTTTTTTATTTATTTTTATAATATATTTAATTATTAAATAGTTTTTATAAAAATTTATTTTATTTTTTATAATTTTATTAATTAAAATATTTATTTTATTTTTTATAAAAAATTATTTTATAATTTTAATATTAATATACCCTAAATAGCAGTATTATTTATATATTTTTTTAATAATAAAAGTATTTTAAAAAAAAATAAATTAAATTTTTTTTTATTTTATTTATTTTAATTATAATATAATATAATTTATTTTTTTTATATTTTTTAATTATAAATTTATTATTCTTTTTTTTATATAAAAAAATATTATTTTTATTTAATTTTAATTTTATAAAATTAAATATTATATAATAATTTATTATATTTATTTTTAATTTAAATATATAATATATATTTTTAAATTTTTTTTTATAATTATATTATAAAAATATTATAATATTATTTTTAATAATATTTATTTTAAAATAATTTATTTTTTTTTATTTTATATATTTATTTATATAATTAATATTTTAAAATAATTTTTTATTTATAAAAAAAATTATATTTATATTTATATTTATAATAATTTTTATATAATAAAATTTTATATATTATTTGTTTTTTAAAATATTATTATTAATTATAATTATATATATATATAAGTATATAAATAAATATTTATTTATTTTAATTTTTATATTTTTAAAATTTAAATTTATTAGATTTTTATTTTAATTTTTTTTATTATTATTATTTTAAAAAATAATAAATATTTCTTCTTTATTTATATTTTTAATATTTAATTCTTTTAAATTAAAATTAAAATTAAAAATTTTTTTATTTTTTATTTATAAAATTAAAAGTTTTTTTTAAAATTTTTTTTTTATTTAAATATATTTTTAAAATTAAAAAGTTTTTTTATTTTTTATATATTATTTTTTTTAACTTTTTAAGATTTTAAAACCTTATTAAAATAAAAAAAATAATAATTTTTTTTCTTATATTCTTTTATATTATAATTTAAGTATTTTTTAAAAAAAATAAAATTATTTTTTTTTATTAATAAACTTTTTAATATATAAAAATTTATTTAAAAGTTTTATTTCCTTACTTTAATTTTTATTTAAAAAATTAAAAAATAAAATATTTATAATATAATTTTTTATATTTTTTTATAAAAATTAAATTATATTTTAAATAAATTTAATATAATTTTTATTTAAATTATTTAAAATAAAACTTATAATTATTTATTTTAAAAAATTTATTTCATTAAAAATTAATTTTTTAAATAATAATTTAATTTTATATATATATTTTTTTATAAATTTAAAATTTAAAAGATTTATATTTAAAAATTTTTTATAAAATAAAAACTAATTATTAAATTTTAAAACTTTATAATATTTTTTTAAAATATTTTAAATTTTTTTAAAAGAATTTAATTTTTTAATAAATATTAAAAAATTAAATTTATAAGATATTTTTAAATATATTAAAGTTTTTTTATTTTAAATAATAAATATATTTTTAAAAAAGTTTTAATTAATAATATTTTTTTTTTATATATATAAGAATTTTTATATTTTAAAATTATAGCGGGCTGTAAGCATTAGGTATGATGGTACGGGTTTTGGGAGGCAGATAGTATATTAGGTCTGGGTTTGGTATGAGACTGATTCTTGCCCCCCTTGACCTCCAAGTTGTAGGGGCTTCGGCCGCCTTATAAGGCAGGTGAGGGAGGTGTGCCCCGGAGCCCCCTGGGGGTTTCGGGGTTGCTTCCGCCCGGGCGTTATAAAAATATATAATTTTTTAATTTTTTAAATTAAAAAATTCCAAATTTTTTAAAAAAACTTATTATATTAATATAAATATTTTTTTAAAAATATATAAATTAAAAAATAAAGATTTAAAAAATATTTTTTTTAAGGTTAGGTAATTAATATTAATAAAATTAATATAAGTAAAAATTAAAATATTAAAAGAAAATTTTATTAATTTAAAAAGAGTTTAAAATAAAAAAAAAATTAAAATTTAAATAATAAAGTTTATAAAATAAATTATTAAAATTAATATTATTAAAAAGGTTTTATTAAAAAAAATTAATTAATATAAATTTTAATTTTTAATATAAAGTATTTATTAAATTTTTATTAAGTATTTATATATAATAATAATAAGAGTAAATTTAAGGGTTATTTTAAGAAATAATAGTTAGATTAAAAAAGTAGGATTAATTAATTAAATTAGTAGGGTAGAGATAGTATAGATTAGTATAATTAACTATAAGGCCTTATTAATTTTCATTTTAAAAAATAATAGGTTAAGGGTTTATAGGGTTTCCGGTTTTTATAATTTATAAGAAAGTGGAAACGAATAGTATATATTAAAGTTATTGTTTAACTAAAGAAGAACTATCGTTAAAGAGGGTGAGGAGAGTTGACCTTTATATTCCTTCTTTATTTGCTAGTTATTGCCAGAAGAAAGAGGAAAAACAATTAGGCCCCGGACTCCCCCATACTCCGTATTACTCTGTAGAGTTTATGCGTTATGCAAGAAGTTATTTTTACAAAATATCGCCAAGCTCCGTGAAAATATGCCAACAGGAATCCCATGGGATGACCCGGCGGCATTGATTGTGCGCAACTATTCAAAAATTGCTCCTCTGGGCACACCTTCTCGCCAACGGTGTCGGTCCATTATTTTTTCTCCCCGTGGTCCTCGGACTTCAGGACGCCCTTGAGCTCGGGCGAAGCGATCCCGATCTGCGAGGCAGTCATTGGCGCCACAGCACATTGAGCCAGGACGTCGTCGATGCGCTATCCGACCCAGATGTTGTGCCTCCAGCCGACGATCTCGACGTTCAATCCGTGTTCCAGGGCCCGCTCCGACGTGGCTGTGAAAGTCGTCTCAGGACTGCCTCAGCCGCCTGGGCCGTTGCTAGGACCTGTGCACCTCTACCCAATTTTAGGCTGCTTCTCCCCGGCCTCTCAGATCGTCTCATCAAGTCCATCCTGAGATGATTTCGTCTTGACCGTGTTGCGAGTGCCCGGCTGCACTAGTACTGCAAAAGAGCTGAGCATGATCAGGTCTGCTAATGGCCTTGTTGGTGTCTGAACTGGGATGCGGACAGTTTTGAGCACCACTCGCGCCTTTTCTTCCTTCGGATCGAACAAACGCGCTTTCAACTGCAGTCGAGCAGCACAACAACCGGCACAAGTTGTCCCGCCCCGAGACATCTTTCGATCGGCCAGCCAGACAGCAGGAACAGATTGTCCCGCTCCGAGACATCTTTTCGGTCGGCCAGCAAGACAGCCGGAACGTATTGTCCCGCCACGAGACATCTTTGCAGTCGGCCAGCCAGACAGCCGGAACGGATTGTCCCGCCCCGAGACATCTTTGAGGTATGCCAGGAGGTCGGTCGCCTTCGAAGGTCGTCTCGCCAGTACGTCACTGGGGTATTCAGCATCTTGGCAAAGCCCGAGGCTGGTCGCGAGACTTTCGTTCCCGGCACGTCGCGACGGCCAAAGGTAGTGGGCACCATCAAAACTGTTCGAACCCGTCAGCATGCCTATCAAGAATCGGCGGGAAATCTCATGGACAACACTGTGTCGTAAAGAGATTCATGGTGGATTCTTACCTTGGTGTAGAGACAGTCAAATTTTGAATCCTCTGGTCCCGGCCTTCACCAGAGTATGACCGCCCCCTCCGGTTCTCAACTTGATCTGCGGCCAAATTGGTAAGTGATGGTTGCCAGAGGAGAGAATCGGGATTATATTGCTCACCAAAAATCCTTCGAGGACCCCGAGAGGACGAGCAGACCTCGTTCGCGGCCTTCTGTCCAGCAGGAGGGCCCTGCATGGCAGGAGCATGGGGGGACTGGCCGTCCATGCTACCACCGTTGGCAGGGATGGAGCCGCCAGGCAGTCCGTTGTTGTCCTGGGGGAAGGACATTGCTGTTGACTTTCGCCGGCACCAGCAGACTAATCAGGGCCGACACCGACACCAGCATGACACCTGAGTAGCAAGGAAATGCCACCACCGATGATAGGGGTGGAGCCCCCGTTGTTGTTCTGTGGTGAAGCCATTCCTCTTCACTTGCACCCGCACCAGAAGGCCAACCAGGGCCAACACCGACACCAGCAGGACACCTTAGCGGGGGGGAACTGGCCCAAACCACCACCACTGATAGGGGTGGAGCCTCCGTTGTCGTTCCGCGGGAAAGACATTGCTCTTCACTTTCGCCGGCACCAGAAGGACACCAGAGTAGGGGGGAAGTGGCCCCCAACCACCACCAATGATAGGGGTGGAGCCCCGTTGTTCTGTGGGAAACACATTGCTCTCCCCCGTTTACTGGAACCAGCACATTTCCCAGTCGCCAAACAGGACCCTAAACTCCAGACTTTCAGGGGAACGGTTTTTCGCTCCCAAAACTGGAGAGAAAGTTGAAGCCCAGCAACCGTCTTTCCGCTGTTGTTCTGTGGGAACGACATGCCTCGCCAGAGCACTGCGGACAGAAGCACCAACGCGGCCACTCAAAGGCAGATTGTGCCAGAGTTTCTCCGACGTCACCAGTGGCTTCTTGCAACTCTAACATAAAGCAAGAATCACACACAGAGTGCCGCCAAGTATGCCAAAGAACTGGGCGAGGAAACCTTTGTGCCCCAGAAAGCCCAGCCGAGGCCCAGCCTTGACGAGCTGACCGGCGCTTGTCGAAGCCGCGCTGCTACCGGACGTACGCTGGTAGGGACACGCCAGTCACTCCGAGGCACATCATGACACGAGCCAGTCACGAGAGCGCTTGCCAGTTCCGTGACGACTTCTTCCATTGTCGGGGCTAGAGCGAGGGACCGTTGTCGACGTCCACGAGGCCACCTCCACTCCACCTATTTAGGCACCGAGAAAGCCCAGACTGAAACGCTGGCAGTGGGAACTTGGCGACTGCTCGACGATCTTCAGCACCGTTGCTGTTGCGTACTGAGTCCTTGAGATCGTCGTCAACGCGACTGCCGACCGCAAACGCCAACGCCAGGAAGTCGCGGCGCCAGCAGCTTTCTCGGTGGTCACGATGTTCTTGCCTGCACCAGTGCCCCTTTCCGACTGAGACCGTTCGAAATGCCTACACCAAGAGGTCTCCAACAGTTTTGTGGGCAGTGCATATCGCGGAGGGGGTCAACCATTTCTCACAAGGCGCCACTCGGAGAGCTGATGGGGATCGCCACTGCCCGGGTGGTGACCGCAGCCATGTCGAAAAACTTTGAAGCTCGAGGCTTCGGCCCTGCGAATCGAGGAAGGAGCTCATGTTCTCTAGTGATTGCCCAGACCCGACAAACTCGTGCTCGGGGTTGCCTTTGCAACTCCAAGTTTTTCTCAGAACCCGACAAACTCGTGCTCGGGGTTGCCTTTGCAACTCCAAGTTTTTCTCAGAACCCGACAAACTCGTGCTCCGAGTTGCCCTTGCAGCTTCGAGTTTTGCAGTACCCAACGCCACACGCGGCACACACGTATAGCTCCACGCTGTTGTAAAAGAGGATGTGGCGGAGAGTGGGCAGCGCCGACGAGCACGCTTGAATGCGACCGGATTGATTTGACAGCAGTCACAGAGCTCGAAACTGCTCCAAGGATTCACAGCAATCCGTTGGACTTCACCAACTTCCATCGTTGCCCGGGCCGAAACGCCAACACCTTGTGGCTGGCCGTGATCATGACTCCGGTGGCCTGGCTGCTCAGTTTTCGGCTCTGCAAGGAGGCCGGCAGAGCAGAACTTGGTCCCTCAGGGCACCTCACGTCTTCAAATTGAACGGCGGACAGAGACCCAGCGTCGATGGCGCAATTCGTAAATCGCGCTCGCCGCCTGGGCCGCCAGAAATGTCCTGGTGTTGGTGGTGCATGTCCCTCCGGACAATCCGCCAAGAAGTGATCCTATGATCACGTCAATAGGAAACATGACGCCTGACTTTGAACTAGAGGATTGCGACCGTTGTCATCCGCTCGGCGATCCAGACCAGAGGCCGCAGGAGCTGGATCATGAACTTATTGGTTGCTTTGTTTGGGCAGGCCAATGTCCAGGGGCATTGTATCCCCTTGCGATGCGCTGGAAGAGAAAGCAGCCGAGCCCAGTCTCAAAAGCACCACAAGATTACCATGACTGGTTGGAATTGGGGAGCAAGGATCGTCGCTCCTAGCGTGTTCCCGACACGTTCGCTACGCACGCATGCACATGGTGCACAATCCCTGGGTGGCATTGCGAAGTGCTGGCAGCAGGTGTCTCGAAGAGGGAAGTTCTGCGGTCATGGGAGGGCCGTCGGCGCCCAGCGCAAGCACCCTGCTCCCGGGTCTGAGTGGCAATATCTCCTGGTGCGTGGCATTGAGGGGGAAGGTGTACGTTTGGGGAACACGTCTTGGCTGGTATCTTTGCCGTGATCAAGACATCGGATTTGGCACCCAGGGATTGGCCGCCGGGATGTCTGGTCGGTTGTTCGAAAATTCGAGTCGATGTCCGGCGGTCAATGCCACTTCTGGCGATGGCAAGAGTGGTGCCTCTGGTCTGGCCTGCTTGAAGACATGCTCAGGAGAGCCACAAACCACAGAGCGGGTGCCTCGCCACGGTAGACGACATCTGGAAGACGCCTTCGTGTGATCGAATCCGCTCTACTGGCTGCCACGGGATCGCTTGCTCTGCTCTCCCCCGCCTCCAGATCCTCTGCGACCTCGTCAAACTTTCTGGTTTTTCCGGCCTTCTCCCTTGCGGTCCCCCGGTCCGCGGCCTACGATAGTCTCGGCCGACGCGTTGCCGACGGTGGGGCAATCGCACGGCTCTCCGAAAGACGTGCTGGAGTCCCTGTTCAGACTCTTGGTCTGTCTCCGAGTTATCTTTCAACAATTCTGGCTCCTCCGACCCAGCCCCAAAGAGAGCATCGTAGGCGAGGTCGCGACCGGCCCTGGCTCCTCCGAGCCAACCCCCAAAGAGAGCATCGTAGGCGAGGTCGCCCGAGCCAAGCCCCAAAGAGAGCATCGTAGGCGAGGTCGCCCGAGCCAACCCCAAAGAGAGCATCGTAGGCGAGGTCGCCACTGGCCCTGCTCGCCCCTGGAATCGTCCCCCATCTCGACACTCGGCATGCCTCGAAGTCCTGCTCCTCGCTGAGGCCGGCCCGAGGGTTGTTGATCGGCTGTGCAAGAAGCTTAGTACGGCGCGAATAGGGGACCCAGAAATGGGTCTTGGCAGCTTGCCAGATGGCACGATGCCCACGGCCGGAGTACGGGACGTGGAAAGGCATGGTGTTTCTTGCCTGTATGGCCTGGGGGGGCGGGGCCATCAGAGAGAGGAAGATGATGAGAGGTGAGAAGAGAGGTGCGGTTTTGTATACCTCCTGATCAAGAATGATCGGAAGCGACTGCCGGGCACCGCCGCGGCAGCGATGGGGACCCGGCTGTGAGCCCCTCATGCTGGAATGGCATCTCCGACATCAGCTGCATTCGAACGTGCGCCGGACTCGGCGGCATTATATTCTGTCCCGGGGACGAGTTGCCTGGGAGAGCTATTCGACCTGTAGGGAGAGGTCGTCTCCGCGGTTGCGCGATGGCGCGCGTGCTGGAGAGTGCCCTTTTGGCCCAGGCGAAGGCAGAACGAGAGCAGTGGTCCGACCTTGAAAGGACCCCAGAGCCGGAACTGGGAGCATGTCAACCGGGATCAGGCGGGTGAACTCGCCTCCGCCACGTTCCCGAGGTCGTGGCATTCCGACGTGACCACGAAAATTCGCCGAGTCGGCGATGATCTTTCCGTTCTGCGGCTTCATCTTGACGACCTTGGTGGCAAGGGGGCAGCGAGGACGGCAGCGCCTACAACAGTTGTTGTCATAACGTTGCCTGCGAGATCCTGTAGCTGGGCTTGGGTCTCGACACTCGTGTCGAAGTTTTCAACAGGCAAGCCCTGAAGCCCCAAGGATTCTGCCCCGATGATAGGCCTTGCCTCCAGGGTGAGGACAGGAATGGCGTGGGCTTCATGTTGACGAAGTTGATGGCGAGAGGCGGCGAGGATGACAGCGCCCACAACAGTCGTTGTCATAGCGTTACCTGCGAGATCCTGTAACTGGGCTTGTGTCTCTACACTCAAATCGAAGTTTTCGACGGGCAAGCCCTGGAGCCTCAGGGACTCTGCCCCGATGATGGGCCTTGCCTCTAGGGTGAGGACAGGAATGAGCCCGGGTCTCGACGCTCGTGTCGAGATTCTCGACAGGCAAGCCCTGGAGCCGCAGGGGCTCTGCCCCGATGATAGGCCTTGCCTCCAGGGTGAGGACAGGAATGGCATGGTACTTGAAAAACATTGCGACCCTCTGGTCGCTGACGTTCTCAAGACAAGACATGCCTGGATCCATGCCGCCTGCAGGAAAGCTCGTCGAAGCACCAAGTTTCGCAAGGCTTGGATGCTGGCTCCTGTGAGCCAGTGAAGGATGGCTCGGTCCTTGCATGCATTGATCTCGCAGTTCTGATCATCGCGGCGATGATATCCCGGAGTTCGAAGATAGGCCTCCTGGGAGGAGGCCTTTGTGAATCCGATGGCATTCTGTACAGCCTGCAGCAGCTGGACCTCGGACTTCAGGTGCCGCGTGCCGGTGGCCATGGTGCTACCGATGATGACGACGTTCCATGTCCGCGTCGACCTTCATTCGCCGGCCGTGCATCCATGATTTCAAAACAGAGCTTCAACCGGGGATGATCCTGGGGAACGGATGCTTCTTTGACTCGGGGCCTTCCGAGCTCAGCCATGGCGCCATCGAACTGTGTTGCCTTGTGTGTTTGAGCGATGACTCCTGACCGGCGGAGTGTCCTCCGTGTTGAGGGCTCTGGTCAGATAGTGAAGCTGAGGGGTTGTCGCGATTACTCTTGACCGGCGGAGTGTCCTCGGTGTTGAGGGCTCTGGTCAGATAGTGAAGCTGAGGGGTCGTCACGATCTTGAAATCGACGAACTCGGCACCTGCAGACTCGAGGGCAGCCGCAGGGGCCGTCGTCACGATCTTAAAGTCCACAAATTCGGCGCCTGCAGCCTCGAGGGGAGCAGCGAGGGCAGTGACCAGGGTGTGCCCAGAAGGTCGAGTGTCCCGGCCATAGACGACCTTGGCCCGGCCCTTCAAGACTCGGGATGCCACTTCCATGGCCACGAACTCGTACCTGGAATTGTCTGGTGTCATGGAGAGGACCAGGAAGGATGCTCCTGCGATCAAGAAATCGACACGCGCAACGTTGGCCTCTGCGCCGGTAACCTATTGTGAGCGGCAAGCATCGACGGGAATATTAGAAAAGTCAACTTACGCCTTTTCAGAATCTCCCCGATTCTCGTCTTCCGTCTGTTGTGGAGTGGTCTACCGCCACGTGCAAGTTACCACATTGAAAAGCAGTGTCTCCCATTCCTTGTCTCTGGGTGGGACTGAACAGGAGTATCGGGACGGTTGTCGTGATTCAATCCCACGCGGCCACCGGGGGACTGATCCTCCACCTGGGCCGGGACTTGGTTCTTGTTCCTGTCTGTTGCTTCGACGAATGGGCCATAGACATGGTCGTACTCTTCATCAGAGGTGTGTTCGAGGTCGGATGGCTTGTCGCCTCTGCGACGTCGTTCGGCCGTGACGCAACAGAGCACTCTTCTTCAAGATTCGGTCAGCAATTTTGAACGTTGCGATCCCGAGGCTATTTGACCCTGGGGGAATGGCAGAACCAGCGATATTACTTACCCCTCTGGAGTGGAGTGGACTGTCCCGACGACAACCTTGCATTCGTCCCATCTCCCCTCCAAGCAGGTCTTTCGCGATTGATCTGGCGATTCTGATCATCGCATTTGGCTTCCCACGAAGTTCAAATAGAGGCCTCTGGGAGGGCCCCGGTTGGGGGTCCAAAAGCGCGTCGCTGGGCCTCGATGCCAATTTGTCCTGGTCCGCCATTCTCTTCACCTGTGCGAAGAACGCCATGATTGCTCCAGCACATCGTCGATCGATGCCGAAGCACGGACCGCGAGCGCCTTCATTCCAAGCGAGGCTCCCACACCGTCTGGCGGGGGGAGTCGGAGCTGCCTCTGCAGCCTTGTTCCGCCGGTCTTTGCCTGCGATCGGCGCGCCTCTGTGCGCGTAACACGGACACGTCCCTATCCATTTGTCACAATAGATCTTCTCACGGCGACTGCTTCCGCCGGCGCTGAGGCGCTGATTGGTAGTCATCGCGCTTGCCAGGGTGCCTGCACCAAACCGGCGAGCGGTGGGGACGAGAATGCCGGGTCCGAGGCCAGGGGACTCCTTGACGATTGAATCAATCTGCGACTGTGATTGAAAATACCACATATCAGCACTTGAGCCAACTGACAGGGTAAATTGGTAGGAAGTTCGGAAACATTTGCAGTGGACAGCGGATAGGGGGCTCCGAGATATGCGATCTCTGGCTGACCTGTTCGACCCATTGGATCTGGCAGCGCGGCACGCTTGCGCCGGCCCAGAATGACTTGCAGAGACCTGTCTCAGCGATGTCTACCCAATTGTGCAAACACGCTGCCTCTTTGCAAAGTTTTGAGGAGCGTGACGTCGCCTAGCGCGCGTGGCTGGCTGGATTCAGTTGATAGAATACCAAGAACCGCCAGCCACCAAGCAAGAGGGATACTCAGAGCCTTCTAGCCCATAGGTCGCCTCAGTAGAGGGAACGAGTGTATCGCGATTCCTTGTGGCACTCATGGGATACATTCGTAGGGGCCTGATTCCATCGGGCTTCCGACTCGGCAACAGGCAGACGAGGTGCTCAGGTACGAGGGCTAGGGCAAGGGGAGGCGCAAAGAAAGGCATTGTTTCAGAAGACTTGGTGTTTTGTGAATCGCGAACGAGGAGGAAGAGGAAGACGAGGCTGAGTAAACAATGGAGAGCCGAAGAAGACGGGAGAAGACGAGAGCATAGAGTGTTGGGGATGATTGTTGACGCTCGAGGCGCTGTGCTTCAGGTGACAAGAAAGGACTGCTGCTAAACGTACCTGATCGCTGCCGGTCCACGAGAACACCGCCAGAGGCCTGATGCCTTGAGGTTGTCAACCTTACGATGAACGGGAGGTTGGATCTGACGGAAGGAGGAAAGGAATGGAAGCGTCGCAACAGAGTGTGAAGAGTGGTATGGCAAACGATGAAGAAAAGGAAAGGTCTAGGGAGAAATTGGGGAGATGTTGCGAGGAACGTGAGTGGCAAGAGAAATGAGTTTGGGCGAGGAAAAAGCAGAAAGTCTTTAAAGGAAGAGGGGCCGCGGTTTTGGTGCTTTGGGCAGGGCAAAATTATGATGGGCAGAGGAGCTGCTTTTCGCCCACAAGATTCGGTCGGATAATCAGGAATGTGACAAAGGTCAAACGGAAGAACTTACAGTCAAGAGCAGCCACCAGGATTCCGTCGGTAGGACAGGCGCCGCACTTTGCGGAGTTGATGCTCCACGGTTCGTGGCCCGAAAGTGAGGCCATCTTGCTTGACGCCTCGCTGGCATTCGTGATTCCGATTTGTCTGCTTGCTACATGGTCAGCAGACTGAGGACTCAGCTGGGCCGGGTCGGTGCTGTCGTTGTGGAGGTTCCCGCTGTAGAGTCAGGGAGCGGGTGGCGAGTCAACGCCTCGAGCCCAACTCGTGTTGACTTTGAAGTAAGATTTCAAGCTTTAGAATATGACAACTTACCTCTGGTAGGGGCACCTCTGTGCCCAGCTAGGAGCTGTTCTTGATGCCTAAACAGCTCGTGTGATTGTTAGGCAGTTAAGCGCGAGGCGAGAGTAGATTCAGGCGGATGATGCTTGGGCTTGCCCTCCAGAATACTTCTAGGCAGCAAGGCCACAGCCTAGGAGTATTCCAACGGATCGCTTGGAATGAGGAGGTGTTTTAGGGCAGGCGGTTTGGGGCAATGAATACGGAGAGGAGCAAAGCAGTAGAGGGCCGGAGAGTGTCGAATGGGAGGATGACGGCGTAAGAGTGCGAGAGGATGACGGAGAGTAGACAATGGTGTTTGAGCAGCGAGTGAGGCAAGCCGCTTGAGTACGGTAGGAGGACAAAAACAGACGAGAAGAGGTGAATTTGGCTGTGTTGACGATGGGAGTGGTCGATGGAGTCCAGGGGGAGGGCGCAGACAGAAAGACGATCGACTTACCAGTTGACACAATGATGAGACGTTGGCAGAAGAGCTCGCCAGTGTCCACAGAGCTGTTGGAGCATGACCCAGAGAGTCGAAGGGCAGGTCGCGAACAGAAGCTTCTTACGATGAAGCTGTCAACAGGGGGATAGCATACGAGCAGCGACTGGAAGGAGAACGACGGCGAAACAGATAGGAGGGGAGTACGAGAAGGAAGGTTGGAGTTGTTGCTCCCAGGGAGATCCCAATGGGAAACGTTGGTGTTCGAAGAAGGGTGGAAAGGGAAGGTGTGGAAGGGGGGATTTGTGGTTTTCTGGAGGAAGACTGCCTACCTACTTAGGTAGCTGGTCAAAGTTGAGCAGCCCACAGTCAGCCTCGGCAGGACCTAGTGACACAGCAAGCTTCCCGGGAGACCTGATTGCTTGCTGAGCGGATTGTGCGTTTCGCTGACAAATGTGGTCCGCAGGAAAGTGGCGGAAGGGCAACAGAGGCCGGGACGCAAATTTAAGAGAGCTACGATATGTATAATTACGCACAAAAAAGATGAGGGCAGACCACCAGAGATCTTGACGGCGCGAAGAAGAAGACAATTTTAGCACAGAAGTTCAGCATTCATGCAGCTTTCTGGGCCCTGTGGCCACTGAACGGCACGGGTAGTGAAGATAGATGCCTTGGAAGCGGAGATCACCGGGAGCTTTTATCATTAGGCGTAGACCCTTCTGTGGCCGCCTGGGCAGCTTGATACCAGCAGAGAACTTCTCTCAGGTCCTCCCACCAACTACCCCGACTTTGTACGCATGGCCACCAGCCTTCCGGACTTCTGCGAGTCCGTCCACTTCAGCTTGCGGTCCAGCTTCTGGCGGGCCTCCTCCCTCTGCTCCGCCTTCCGCCTTTCTTGCTGCGCCTTGGCCTCGGCCGCCTGCATCTTCTCGGCTATGGCTCGTCGACGTGTCTCTCCCTCACACAACTGGCAGGGATTGAACTTGGTGTAGCAGATGGAAGGATGTCTTTTGCATAGGAATAGATGGTGGCCGAAGCAGGACGCGATGGGTATTTTCCTGCAGTCTGGGCTGGGTGGCAAGTTCTGTCAACAAGGAACTGCAACTGGTAGTATCGTGATATGGGCTCGGCTTACCAGCGATGGCGGCCGCCGTTGGCGACTGACGGCTTCGCGGGCTTCTTGTACTTGTTGGTCATTTCGATTTTTCTCTGAGTTTGTTCTCGTCTGTTCGGTTCGCATGATTTGTGTTGACGGGTGATTGCTGAGCGGCGTGGTCCGCTTGAAGGATGAGCGGAGGACATGGAATTCGCGCTGAGCTTTTGCGAGTTATCGAGACCTATGGATGGGTATGGTATCTAGCGATCGTTTGGCCGTTTCGCTGTTTACTGTAGCGTATCTACATTCAGGAGCATTCTCATCCAGGGCACAATAGCGACAATGCGTGATTGATGTCCAGTGATAGATTCCAGCAATTCTCAACTACACAAAAGAGGAGCGTTTGTACCTTGTACTGTTATTGACGTCGTTCGTCCGGTCTTCTGGTGCAGATTTTTCACAGCGCCCACTGGGTCGACCAATCTTGGGTCATTGAATTGAACCTGGTGTTTGCAATAACAATACGCTGGCAAGTTGGGCTCACTTCAGGACTGTCATTCACCCATCCAGCTGCAGCCGAATTCAACTGCCTCCCCAAGTACTTAAACCCAGGTCAAATCCTTCAGAACAACCATCTTCCAACCCACAACCACAACCACAACCACCACCACCACCACAACCAGAACCACACCACCAGCACTCTTTTCACCACCTTTCTTCCCTTCTACCTATTCTACTCTTCATACCAAGCCAAAATGTCTGCTTCCAACAAGACCCCCATCAAGGCCAACGCTGCCACGGAGGAGAACCCCATTACTCCTCCGCGACCTAGGATCATCTGCCCTGGCTGCTCGACTGAGATCACGGTGCACCACACCCTCGGCAAAACCGAGGCATTCATGTATGCAACCAAGGTCGATATGAAGAAACTAGGCCTGGACTGTGCAAACAGCAGCTGTAAGATCTACATCGAGGGGCTGCCCGAAGTCCCTGCCAAGGTTGCAGCAAACCCGAACATAATCAAATACGTCTCAATGGCGAAGCAGGAGAACGAGAAGATGGAGGCCCAGAAGAAGAAAGCCCAGGACGAGGCGCACCAGCGAAAGAAGCAGCAGGAGCAGCAGGAGTACTCTAAGTACAACCCCTTCTCTGGGGGAGCAGATGGCACTGCCGATGACAAGGCTGCTCATGAGGCCTCTCCCATACAGGAGCGCCCCTCCATCGACCAGAACTTGGTCGACAACCAGTGGAAGCTTCTCATGGAGGCTGTTCAGGCCAACGTGAAGAAGGCCGAGGAGGAGGAGAAGGAGGGCCGCTCTCACCAGGAGTAGGCAAGCTCGCCTCGATCATCGCAAGGTAAGACCAACCATGATCTTTGCACCCATCGTCCAGATTTGCTAATTCTGCCTGAAACAGCACCAACGCCATGGCGACAATCCACACGGCAATTGGAGGGTGAGCCCACCTGGGCAACCTGAGCAGACCACCTGGGCAGCTTGTGGCTGTCACGGCCGGACAGTATGACACGCTATCCTGGAGAGCAAGGGGGGGGGGGGGAGAGTACGCAATGGGATAGCATACAAGTCCACAAAAAGAAGCCTTAAACACATGACTCTATGACCGTCATTGTGCAAAGCGTGACAAGAACCCTCTGAAGAAGTGATACCTAGGTACACATGGCCCCTGACCCACCCGTGAACACCTTGGCAAGTGGACAATCTATCAGATGTGTGTCTATGTATTCAAAGTGATACTGGCCATGGCTCAAATTGTAATTTTCTCTCTGGGAGTGGTGGGGGACAAAAAGTTGTAAAGCTGACTGCACATTGTGCGTGCATGGAGGATCACTGTCCAGATGTATCTGTGGTTCGAGAATGCATTGAAGTTGGTGGAGTGCTGCCCCTCAGCCTTATCGGCAAGAACAAGCTTATCGTTATCGTCGATAAGCGAAATAGCGCGGCAGCCTTGTTAGTCGGGGAAGTGTACCTAGGTACCTAGGTTGGTAGCCTTGTCGGCAGGCACCCTGGCCTGCAAGCCGGCCATAATCAATTGACAGACCGCCGTCCATGCTGTGTTCCGACCCAGCAGGCACTCTCTGGTCGGGTTTATTCCTCCACCGAATTATTCTCTCTTTCTGGTTCCTGTCGCCGTCTTTCTATCCCGGTCAGTTCAGAACTATTCCTACAAGGCACAAGGTCGGGCCGGGTGTGGCAGCTGACTATCACGCAAATGCAGGTCCCGAGGTCGTCTGGGTAAATTCACAGGATGTGTGACTGCTATGGACCAATCCCGAAAAGAAATCAGGGCAGCAGAAAGACTTCAGAGAGAGAGCCATTGTCAACTGGCCTGCCCAGGCCCATTTACTATCAAGATGGGCAACTATCTCACAACCAACAGGATGGCACCCGCTGGAGACACAGAGCTTCTCAACTACAACAGATACTTTATTGTCATGATGGACTACTAGTGAGAAGGGCACCGTCCTCGTCAAGAATACTCTTCCCAGTCCATATGGGTTACCGCGGCAACAAGGGGGAACCATTCGGAGTTGGCCCGGTACCTTTCCAGAATATCCAACCCAGCCATCACAAGACATGCATGGACAGGCTATCCGAGCCCATGGGAGACGTCGGCTGTCAGGAGGGACACTATCATTGGATCAATGAGGATCTCCAGCCCTATGTGACACAAGGCTGACAGATAGAAGAAGGAAACATACAACCACACAACGGAACAAGTCGAGAATAGCCTCAGAAGCAGACCAGAGTGAAGAGACCGAAGACACATACTCAAGAAAGAGGGGGATATTACAAAGAGTGGCTACAAGCAAGAGAAGGGTACTACAAGCAAGAGAAGGGTACTACAAGCAAGAGAAGGGTACTGCAAGCAAGAGAAGGGTACTGCAAGCAAGAGAAGGGTACTACAAGCAAGAGAAGGGTACTACAAGCAAGAGAAGGATACTATAAGGAAGACCAGCACACAAGAAAGGGCAGGACACTATAAAGAGGACGATACAATTAAGGTACGAAGACTGCAAGAGGACTATGTGTGCAGTGAATGGACACTAAGTGCAGGAAAGAGGAGGAAATAGGGAATGGACTGCAACTTAGCGGTCAATTTACACACCCGGGACGATAGCCAAGCCGAAAGACCACACCCGCCGCCGAGAAAGAGCAACATTTGAACGCCCACCCGCCGGGCCTGAAGAACATACATTGGAAGACCGTTTCAGTCAACGGCCGTCCGAGGAGGCCCTGCAAACGAAGGGGCCTCTTGAGAAGGACGAAGCATAAGACGGGAGACATTGGAGGGGGACTGCAACTGGATCAAGGCCGTCGGAAGTCGGAGGCCCAAAAGGAGGCGCCATGTTCCGGGCTGAAGGACGGACCTTCTGATCACGTGCCGGGTGCCAGACGTGCCGGACTGTCAGCCAAGGGCCATTTTCACACTTGGCTGGCCCGAAGAGCAGTTCTCCCTTGCCGCCCCCTTCAAGGTTCCCCTGAGAGATGTGCGACTCCCGAAGATTTACTATTTGCTAACTGATTCGACTTCTCCAGAGGCAATGCCGCGACCACGCTGCTCGTCGCGGAGAAATTCATCACTTGTGTAAGACTCAGTCGATCCGACAACCGGAATTCGTGGCGAACACTCAGCAGCCACCGCTGCCGACATGCCATTCGACACCGGCCAAGCCAGCCGCAAGTCAAATCCCGCCCGCTGGCTCGACGGAATGGTGTTTCTTTGTGCCAGCTACGCCCGGTGGGCAGGAATCGTGAGCTTCTACTTTACGCCGCGGACTGCCAGTGTATACCTAAGCCTAGAGGCAACGGAGCTCACGTAACTGGAGCCGCCCCGAGATTGGGCCGAGCATCTCTCTCTCTCCACTCGGCGACGGGCGCATGATTCGCGCGGCTCTTTTGCGTTGACAGACCGGCCGTGTCCACTGAGACGCCGATCTTCGATGGCATGGCCGAGCGAAAATATGCTTAAGCCCGAGGCTATTTGTCGATTTCGGCGCCGTCGTGGGCCTCAAGAACCTCAGGGGCTGCCGCACAGTCTAAGGCGGACCGCATTCGAGCTTTCCACGTTTCTCAGCTAACTGTTGTCCAGCAACTGGTACGAGCGGAAGAGGAGTGGAGGCGACATGTTCCGCCCGCGGCTTCGGCTTCAGGCAATAAATCAGATTCAAAAGGCTTTTCGCCATGTCTGTTGCAGTAAGAGGTGCCTGCAACCGTTAATTTTTTTATCGCGGCGTGGCTGGACCGTTCAGCCTGGCTACAATCTCAAGCATCGGCCGTAACAGTTCGATTGAGCTTGGCTGGTTAAATTGCAAGGAGCACTCGCTGGCCATGGAGGGCTTGGAAGTCCAGAACTCCCATGTTGCTTATCGCTACCTGGAAGGATGGACGAGCAGGGTTGCAGACCAGTCACCGCTCAACCTCGAGTCAGGCTGTCTTCATGGATTGGGCAAGATGGGCAGTGCATCACCACAGCCCTCAGGTCAGGCCTATCTCGGCTTGTTAACGACCCAAGGATCAGCCCCCGTTACCACATGTGCATATGAGTCGTTGGCCCAGCACATGATGCATTGCGTCGCTACAACGCCAGTCATGGACCTTGGCCCCTCCTCGGAGCCAAGGGAGCTCAGGTGCTCTTGCTGGATTCAGCAGCAGTGGCCGTCCAGACGATGGCGACGAAATGCATCGACGCAGAGGTTTGGCAGGGCACAACGAGCTTTGCAAGATGTTCTATTTCTAGATGTCCCGCTGCGGCTGTAAGGGCCTCCTCACATGCAGGAATGTGGGAACGCGTCTCTGCAGGGGCACATACTTTGCAACACTCTTGTCCCATCCATGGATGTCCACCCTAACGCACGCATCTGAAAATTTAAAGGCAGACACGATCGCCGGCCCTTTACGGTGCCATGAGGCCATGTTCACTTTGGCTTGTTCTGACCAGCCGGCGGGTAGCACGGCTGCAGGTGCAGCTGCCTTCGAGAAGCTGTCAGATTAACCTCACAAGCTCGCGATCATCTCATGCATGTTGGGCACAGCTAGCTGGCAGCTGCAAGGTACAGCTGTGTGCATGACGCTGGCCCTGGCCACGGCCTATCAGCGCCGCAGTTCGGGACGAACCGAGGGGCGATTGAATTCAATGCGCTCGAAACGTTATCTTGGGAGTTCCTGAGCTTAACGTCAATAGTCATGCGCCGGCTGATCGCAAGCATCCCTGTGGTGCCGATGTTCACAAGATCGTCCACGGGCGAGTCAAGCTTTATACCTCATGGCCCTGGCCAAGAGGCAGTGGTATCCAGCTGCTCGATCCATGTCAATCTTATCGTATCCACAACCTGGTCCATGTTTCCCCAGACGGTCGGTAATCCCACCGCCTGAAACAGGAGGGCTTCCACTACACAGCCGTCAACAGCACAGGGTCATGACTCGGAGCCGCACCGCAGCAACGGAGAAGCAAGGCTCGCCGGGCAATCCACCTCATCTCCGAATTTAGATCTCTACCAGTCCCGTCGTGCGCGTGATGATGATGCGGACCGGCCTGTTGGTGAACGCTGGCCGAGCAGTGGCCCGCGATGATAACCAAGCTTAAATACTCTATGTTCAGCCCTCCAGGGCTGAGATCGGGTGGCAGCTAATTTGTTTCGTAAGCCAGCTGCCGTTTTCGGATATTTTTCATTTTTTTCCCCTTCCGTGCGAAGTCTGTGTGTGTGTGCTGTGTGCTCTTCCGTCACTCATTTTCCTCGAACTCAATCGCTCTGAAGCTTTTCTTCCGGCCGGGAGCCCCCTGAAACCTTCCGTTCCCATCGCCTTGGCTGAGGTTCAAAACGCCAAACAGGCCCTTTTCAACATGCACTTCACGCCAGTTGCTCTACTGTCCCTCTTGGGCGCAGCCCAAGCTGCGGCAACGCCAAAGATCCTCTCATTCGACGACGTTATTGTCCCCAGTGACGATGGCAAATCGTTCTCGGTTATGAAGACTTGGGACTATGGCATTCAGGAGTCAAAGCGGGAGATGCACAACAAGAGGGCAGGACACGGACCTCCATCCATGCTGTCCGCGGGCGCCCTCGACAAGCGCTGCGATGAGACCACAGAGGTCCAGGTGACCTCCGACACCAGCTTCAACAACTGGGACGTTGCCATGTCGCCGGTTATCGCCAACACAGGCTCACAAACGGCCATCGTCTCCGTTTCCAAGGGTTACGAGGTTGGCAACAGTGTCTCCGTAGGTTGTCCTCGTGCTCACCAACAACATTGAAGCGCCCCCAGACAGTATCAGGCTAACCACCCCCACCAACAGATCACGGAGAGCGTCTCTTACACGATCATCCCAGAGGTCCTGAAAATGTCCTTCTCCATCACCTACTCCACGACGTGGACAACAACCGACTCCGAGACGTTCAACTTCTGGGTCCCCCCGGGACAGAACGGCCTCGTCGTCAGCCAGCCCCTGGTCCGCCGCATCACGGGCAACTACGTCACGGGCTGCACCGACTCGCCAAAGTACGAGGCCTTCACCTCGGACTCGTACACCAGCCAGTCGTACAACGGCATGAACTGGGTCCGGGGGCCCATCCTGCTTTGCAACAGCACCGCGTACCCCGTGCCGTTCTGCAATGGAGAGGGCGTCCACAAGTAGAGTGGGTGACAATCGCACGCTGGAAGGGCTGAGGGGATTGGCGCGGCTGTGCTGCGGGAACGTGAGTGGTGAGCAGCTTCGGCAGATGAGCTGCCCCATATTTTTAACTTCATGTGTAAATACTCATGATATCAAATGTATATGATATGTCTTAACGCAAAATAGCAGCGTTGGTTTTCAACTCCGCACCGTACATCAATGGGAAAATGTTCTTCGTCTGAATCAAATGCTGCCTACCTTTTGCAGGTCAAGGGCGTTCATTCTGCACTGTTCTGCATGTTTACTTTTGAAAGAATCAGAATGTGAAGAAGTCGGTCGAACCCATTCTCGAGTGTCTTTGAAGTTATACGTTTGACAGTCTTGGATTCAACTCTTCATTCCGTAAATCTAGATCTTGTCTCATGCGTACAATAGCAATCCTTCCGCCGGCGAGACCACAAACAGATATAAATCTTGCCCCTTCCCCCAGGCCCGCCCTTTCTCTAATGTCCTGATCGACCTGTCGGGCAGCTTTGCTAGCATCCCAAAATTGCTGCGTGAGTTGAGCGGACAGAGCGAAGAACAGCTGCATGATGAGGTCGATGGAGCAGTTTAAATTCCAGTGAACTCTTCCCTTGATGACCTGGAAAATTTGGCCAGGTTATCGCCCCCCAGATTCATAAGCCTTCAAATTGCAGTACATAAGAAGCAACTCCGGGGAGCACCTGATCCGTTCTATCCGTATCCGGTCTGGAGTGGTAATTGGGTCGCCATAAATGTGGCGAGCGCCAGACACTTTGATTTGGGACTACACGGGATGATAACAGTGGTGAGTTTGCGGGCAGTCACCAGCTTCCACTCAAACATCACCGAAGTGGCCAAAATGATTGGCCTTTGGCTGGGAGCGGCAGTGTGGGTGGTCTTCAACTCCATCTTGTTTTCGTTTCCAGCCGTCGCTAGTCTCGGGCTGGCAGTCGTTTCGCAGGAAGAGATCGAAGGTAGGAACAGAGCTGCAGGCGCCGCTGATGCGTTTGATCCCTCGGAGGCTCACGAGCTTCCCTCCATCTAGTACCTAGAGATCAGCAAGGTGGTTGGGCGGGTGGGCCTGGTATGGCCCTTATAGCAAATTTAGGAGCATGGCATCACTTTTTCAGGCTATGGCTGCCACCTGACTACTGATCCAAACAGGTCATCCTCTCATGCTCGGCTACATTCCGTTCAAGCGTGCTTACAGGAACCAAGGCGGCCCTTTGCAGAGTCGTACTCGTTCATCCATCGGTGCTGATGCGGGCAAAGGGAGAGAGATCAAACTCCATTGACCAGAGCCAAGATCTCTTTACAGGAGAGATTAGGGGCTGCTTGATGGGCGAAATCAATTATCTGCTGTTGGCAGGTTTTATCTTGTCTACTGTGGTCCATGTGTAGTTATCATGGCCGAGGGGTAAACTGCTACGTGTCACGGTCACGGCATGGAGTCATTAGAAGTGTGAAGTTTCAGATTTTTTTCATTTCTCTCATATGCTGTCACAACCAGGCACTCCGTTCTGTGTTTGATCTTGTCCACATGCCACCACTGTCCGAGATGCACTAGGTCTTGCAGGCCACCACGAACCAAAACATGGTTTGGATATGGTGATGTGAGTACGACACCACACCAGACCATGGTTTGGATATGGTGATGTGAGTACGACACCACCAAGCCACCAACCAGAACATGGTTTGGATAAGGTGATGTGAGCACGCCACCACCAACCAGACCATGGTTTGGATATGGTGATGTGAGTACGACGGGGCGTGGCCGAGCTCATATGTCGTCTCCATCTCACCAGGGACAACCCAAGAGAACCATTGCAGTATGCACCTCTGTGCATACCATACTGGCTCAGAATATCCCCGTCATGGATGATTGACCACGGGAGGCATGTCTCGGTCGGACAGAAGGGGTTCGAAGCAGAGCGGGACGGAGGTCGAAGTCATCCAGAGGAGTTTTGTCGGAACACTGAGAGCCTGCTTCGGCGCGTCTGAAGCAGCAGGGGCTGAATTTGAGAGGCAGCAGCAGCAGCATGTGTTGTATCTCCAGCGGCAGCAGGAGCAGCAGGGGCTGAGCGAGGAGGCACCGGTGCTGGCGGAGGTGCAGGCGCAGGAGGAGCAGGCGCGGGTGCAGGAGGAGCAAGGGCTGGAGCAGCAGCACTTGAGCAGGAGCAGCAGCCGGAAGGAGGACCTGCGTTGTCCTCGGCCGCAGCAACAGCAGCAATGGTCGGGGTCTTGTTCATAGGCAGGCGCGGGTGCAGGAGGAGCAAGTGCGGATTGAGGCTGGCGGGATGGAGGCTGGTGGTGAAATTGAGGGTGGTGAGGCCCAGGCAGCTGGGGGTGAGGCAGCTTAGGCTCCCCCGGCGCATCCGTCATCGGGGAGTCGAACTCGTTGAGGTCGTCGAGCTCCTCCATGTCCACATCGCCAGCCGGCTGAGCAGCAAGGGCTGGAGCAGCAGCAGGAGCAGCAGCACTTGAGCAGGAGCAGCAGCCGGAAGGAGGACCTGCATTGTCCTCGACCGCAGCAACAGCAGCAATGGTTGGGGTCTTGTTCATAGGCAGGCGCGGGTGCGGGAGCGGCAGCGGCAGCAGGACCAGAGCCTGCGTTGGCGGCGGCAACGACGGGAGCACAGTCGCGCAGACGGAGGAGACGACCAGGTAGGTAGCCGGGTTGGGACTCGGGGAGGAGGAGGCGTGGGTCGATGGGGGAAGGCCGTCGACAACGTTGTTGTTGTGGCTGCTGCCGCAGCTGTGAGCAGCAGACCACATGGCAGCCCTCCTCTGAGACTGTCCCTCGAGCGTGTCGGCCTCGTCCTCGTCCGAGCTGTGGATGCTCCCTATCTCGAAGCAACCCTGGTTCCTGTACTCGGGGGGAGCTCCGCGCCCGGCTTGATCTTCTCCTCATTGGTCTCCTCCCGGCTGTGGGACCTGGCGCTTCCCTGGGTGATGTTGCTGGGAGGCGTGGGGCGCTTAGCCATGGCAGAGAAAGAGTCCAATGTCGCCTTGTTCACCGTCCCAGTGGCAGCCGCAAGTCACGTGCTGCTGTTGGGGTGTCCAGACTTTAGGGGCCTCTCTAGGCCCGGAACAGTGATGGTCCCCGACCTTTCCGCATCTTCAGTCCGAGTCTTGGGAGTCTTGGTAGTCGCTGTCTCCATCGTCGCCATCAGGACCCTCGGTCACATCATCAAGTTCGGCCTCATGGTATGTAACCGGCAACGAGCCGGCGTGGCGATCATCCTGCCGCGGGACCACCTCGAACCCTCGAACAAGCCTTCTTCGACGACCTTTGAAGGACTCTCACACGCGCGACTGATTAGGATTAGCCACGGCAGAGAAAGAGTCCGATCTCTCCTGCTTCACCGTCCCAGTGGTAGCCGCAAGCCACATACTGCTAGGGTATCCAAACTTTTGGGGCCTCTCTAGGCCCGGAACAGTGATGGTCCCCGCCATTTCCGCAGAATCGGAAAGATAGTCGACATATTCTTTGGTGCGACGTCTCACGTCCTCCACAGAGTGGTTGGCCACACCCAAGTCCTGGCCGATATCGATGTTAGATCAGCCTTTCTCACAAGAGAAGAGAAGGCAACCCCCTGGTTGCGTTTACGCTTCTGGTGTGTGGACACGGATGAGTTAAGCAGCTGGTCGCAAGAGTGGGCTTGTAGTTGCTGATGCGGAGAACGGTCAGAATCAGACAGATAGTGGACGTATTCTTTGGTGCGACGTCTCACGTCCTCCACAGAGTGGTTGGTCACACTAAGTCCTGGCCGATGTCGATCTTGGATCAGCCTTTCTCACAAGAGAAGAGAAGGCAACCCCCTGGTTGCGTTTACGCTTCTGGTGTGAGGACACGGGTGAATTGAAAAGCTGGTCGAACGGTGGCAGCGCATAGAAATGCGTGTTGACCGCCAAGCCATGCTAGCATCATAGCAACCGTGTGCGACCTCACCATGCCTTGCTGTTGCTGTTGCTGCTGCTGGTGTTGCAGGAGCTGCTGCTGTTGCTGCTGTTGCTGTTGTCGCTGCTGCTGCTCGAAAGAAGGGTGTGACTCTCTAGTCACAGGCTCACGGGCAGGACGCTGGAACTGCTGCTGCTGGTGCTCGAAAGAAGGGTGTGACTCTCTAGTCACAGACTCACGGGCATTGGCGTGCATGAGCTGTTGAAGGATTGGGTGACCCTCTGGGTGCCGAGCGTGATGATGTGTTGAAGTTTTGTGTAGACAGAAGAGCCGTGCAGAGAGGATGGGTGGTTGTGGCTCGTCTTTAGAGGCCCATGACAGCAGATGTGTAAGTCATTAGGCCCAGCTGGGTGCATCAGGCCTGGGTGGGCTGCTGGCAGCACCAAGTTAGCAGGAGCTCTATTGCGGGGTAAGGAGGAATTAACTGACCTTTCTGTTGAGAGGTAGGACTCTTGTGATGTTCTTGAGGATGTTGCCAGCTTGAATTGGTCGGTGGGCAGAAGAAGCTGGTGCCCAGGTAGGACTGTAGTGTGGAGTGTTTGGTGTTGTTCTTGGTGGATGATGGTAGGCATGATTCAAGCTCTTTGACGATGTGATGATGTCTGGGTGGTGTGATATGAGGAAGCACTGAAAGGGTTGTTGTTGTTGTGCTTGGTAGTCATGTCTGATGAGAAGGACTGAATGTTCTTGGGTTGTTGTTGATGTTTTCTGTAAATTGGAATGATGTAGGAGGATGGTAGAAAAGATCAAAGTCGGAATTTGAGAAGAGAGAATGAGGTGAGATGCTGGATGATGGAAGAAAGTGAGGGAGAAACTGGTTCTGGGGTCGGGGTATAAATATTTGTGGACGGTGTTTTCTGCCGCCTGCACCAGCTGCGTCCGATCTTCTCCCGCCTTCCTGACAGAGATGTTGTTGCGGTGTTGCTTGGATGTGATGGGTGAATGGGATCAATCACTGCCCAGGTGCCCGCCTCCTGATATCAGACGGGGTGCAAGCACCTGGGCATGCAGCCCTCGAGTGAGGAAGCAGGCTATTACGTCATAATTCAGAACTTTTGACCTGTATTGCCGCACGGCAAGCTTCCTTGTCTTTGGTGATGTTTACTTGAAAGACTTGAAAGGGGTGTACGGGTCAAAGCCCTTCATGGACCCCGGACAATGCTACAGCAATTAGGGCTACCTGTTCTGATATTCCAGGCTCTTGCACTTGAGCTTGAATAATCAAGCACTACTCGGTATTTTCACGGGACATTTAACGGCCGGAACAGTTACTAAATGGATAAACGCAGACTGCCCAGATGGGATGACTCTCAAATTTCCAGCCAAGTTGTGTTCCTTTCTTTGGATATAACTACTCCCAAGATGATTTTCCAATGTTGCTGATGATGGTATGAATCCACCAATACCAGCGGACAATCTTGACGGATATGAGAACCTCAAGTTTTACGAATGAGCATAGTGTAGTCTGATATGAACACCATCCCGTGGTGACAGTGTAAATAGCACATCTTTCTTTGGCTTCCCTGGTGGCCCCAACCAGTCTATCCGGTCGAACTTCTGTAAGAGTCTGGTAAGGAGGTATCCTGCCTCGGTAAGAGCGAATTGTTCTGTACAAGTTAGATAATGTCTCAACATCTTCAACTGTTCGGGGTGGTAGCTTACGCCCGAGGCAGATCCTGGGTCCGCCACTAAACGGGATATATGTCCAGTCCAATTTCACCCTTTCCCATCTTTCGGGCCGGAATTCTGTCGCAGCCTCCCACATGTCCTCTCGGCGGTGGAGTAGGTAAGGCGCAAAATTGACCGTCTGTCCTTTCTGCACAACTACAGGCAGTGATCCGTCCGCGCCGCCCCCTCGGGGCAGCACGGTATCTCTTGCCGCCACGCGAGTATTGATCGGGACGGAATCGTAGACTCGAAGCGTCTCGCGGAGCACAAACTGGAGGTACTTGGATGCCTTGAGCGTGCTGAAGTTGATGTTCCAAGGGACTGCCGTGTACTCTCCGAAATCCCGAATGATCTCCTGACGAAGTCGCCTGAAGACCTCAGGGTGCTGGGCGAGAAGCAGAATGACCCAGGATAGCAGCGTGGCCGTGGTATCCCTTCCTGCAACTAACATGGCGAGGATCTGGTCTCGCAGCTCGACTTCGTCCCTCGTTTGTTCCACGAGTGTGTTGAGCAGGCCATACTTGTTCTTCCCTATTTCCGCTTTAGCCAACCGCACGTAGTGGTCCGTATATCGCCTCAAGTATTCCGCGGCCTTCTTCCCCTTCTTGCTTGGCGCAAGCCAGTACAATCCCTGGAGCCTGACACGCGTCAAGATCCAAAGCGGCGCCTCGTGAAATGCTTCGGCAAACGTCATGTCATTACCGCTCTGATCAGCCGCCATCGCAGCCGTGGCGCTCGTCATCGATGTCACACCCGTGGCCGCAGTTCTCTGCGAATCAACGCTCTCGCCGAACAGGAAGTCGGTGGAAGTGTCAAGGGTAAAGCGGAATATCATGGGCATGATATCGACTTCGACCGAGCCATCGTGCTCGGTGCCGACTAGTGGCAGGGCGTCGAACAAGGCTTGAACCGAAGCCTCGGTCTTTTCCACGTCACTTATCTGGTCTCGCGAGAAATGTGGCCGGAACAGCGCCCGCGAGTGTTCCCAGAAGGCGCCGTCCGCGGTAAGAATGCTATCTCCCAACATCAGCTTGAACGCGCTGTTCCGCTTCTCCCCCATGGGGAAATCTTTAAATCTCGTGGCTAGAATCGCTTGAATGTTGGCCGGGTCGATGGTAAACATCTCAGCGGTCCTACCAATGGTAGGCATTGAGAATGTCGTGCCGTTGGCAGCATACAGTGGCCCGTAAACATCATCCAGAAGGTCGCCGCCGCTACTGACAGTCGAGACTGTGCGCCAAACAAAGTCGATCCCGAACGGCAGCTTAGTGGGAATATGCTTAGCGAAACACGCATTGTTGGTCCTGGCAAAGCGTTGAAGGCGACGATGGGCGATGTAGGATGAGGCCACACGATATATGATCAATGCCGCGGTGGCGTAAAGCAGCGCAGTGGCAGAAAGAACTGCCATGGTGGTGGCCTCGAGTCTCGCTTGACTATGATACGTCTAATGCTACGGCACGCTTTGATGCTTGTCTCCGTACACGGGGAACTCAAGTTTATACTCGGGAAAGGCGGAACTCTTTTTGGCCTCCGCCTTCTCACATCTCACATCTCCCCGCTTGGCCGTGACCCTGGATTTATTTTGCGACATCTTGAGCTGCACCGTGATGTCACAATGTCACTTTGTATTGGGGATCATCTACGGGTTAGTCCTGCAGTATATCTGCCTTCATGTAACCTGTCAGCCGTCACCGGTGTCTATTCACGGCGGTTCGCCGGCGCCAAGGCCTGGATGCTGACGCTCCACTTGTGCAAACCTCGGCAGATCTAAACGGGCCCGAGTTTGAGTGAGTAGCCATCTACACTGGGAAATACCAGAACGATTAATGATTAAGCTGAAGCCTAATGTGATTAGAGTTCTAGGCAGACACAATCGTGAGGTAGAAGTTTTTCTGGCATTTGTGGCCGACCCTAGGGTACCTAGGTAGGATTGAAGTGTAGTTTTGTTCATGAACTAACCGCATCCATACATACGAACCGAGTTTGATGGCAGCGGGCATGATTCAAACATTGCATTGCCGAATATCACACAGAATTAGCTCATATGAGCTTCTTCAGTGCGCTGCATGATAATGTGCTCTACTTCCTCCCAACTTGCCGCCACTCGTCTGTTTCTCGGTGGAAAGCCTCCAGTCATCGAGCTGGGCAAAGCTTGAGGTACCTAGGTTATGAAGAGAAACGAGCTACGAATCAGAGGCGGACAATCGGTGCCATTCACTCAGGGGCTCATTCTGTGCACGTTTGCCCGTACAAGTCCAGGACCGCAGTTACAGCGAACGGATGCCAAGGCATCAGCCGAGCTGTCGGTCCATTGCATCACTGATGCTGGCTGGAGTCATGTGTGGTCAGTGAATGCCACTGGTACTTAAGTACATCGGAGACGGCAAACGTTGCCCGTTTGGTCAGCTTGTGCTGGATCACCATGACAGATGTTTGCCTAACTCGGAAGTGGTGCTCCAGCTGCTGCTTCCATTCTTGATTTTAACATTGAAGCACTGGACTGGAAAAAGCACCCTCCCACTCGCGACCGGCAATTCATCGCCAAACTTGACGGCAAAATAGTGCACAGCAAGTTGAAAAGATGTTGTCTTTGCTACTGACCTTGATGGCGGTGGCTGCCTCGGTTTCGGCATCTTCCATCACTCTCAAACTCTACTCGCGTGCATCTGACACCTCCGGCGTCGACGTGCCCGTCACGGACTGGTTCAGCCGAACAGACAACCAGGTAGGCCCAACAACATTCCTCTCTCGCCGTGTTACCGTAGCAGCTGACTGATATCCTGGCCCAGTGGTATACGACCTTCTCCATCGGCACCCCTCCCCAGGAACTGTAGGTCTTCTGCTCCCGGGAAAACGAGGCTGCCGAACGGCCGTCTTCAAAGAGCTGACAGTCAACCGGTTGATCCCACTAGAACTGCGTTGTTCGACACCGGAACGACTCTGCTCTTCCTTCCGCGGAGTAACTGCACCACCTGCCCCAACCTCACACTCTTCGACCCCGACAAGTCCAACACATTCTCTGGCCGCCCTGGAATAGAAGAAATGTTCCCTTTTATCGCAGGCGCGGACTCCATTCCGTTGCTTCGGCCTGAGGAGGTGACCTGCAAGTCTGTACATGATACTGTCTCACTCGGCTATGGCAAATTGAAGGTTGATGGCCAGTACTTTGCCTTATGTGACAAGTACCTGGGGTTTCCAGACCCACCGGCCAGATCGCCAATCTCGGGCATCATGGGAATGGGAATCCGGAACCCATCGACCAATGAGACCCCGTGGTTTTGGAACCTCGTCGAGGATGGCCAGCTGGAGTCTCCGCTCTTCTCCTTGTACACTCCGCCTCATGATCTCGCCGGTGGCCAGGTCACACTCGGCGGAGTGGACGAGTCCAAAGTGGAGGGCAACATATCCTGGACCAGCCTCAACGCTGTTGCCAGCAGGGACCTCCATTCATATGTCATCGACCTATCCAACATCTACGCCAACGGCAAGGTGATGAGTGGCAACCTCTCGGACCATTCTCCAGCCTCCGCCGCGTTCAGCTACGCCATTTTAGACACAGCCGTGCCGTTCATTCAGACACCTCGCCATGTCGTCTCCGAGAGCATCTACGCCCGCATCTCTCCCAACATCACCCGGATAGATCACACTGGGGCCTGGGGCGCTCCGTGCGACCAGATTGCAAGCATGGCGCCCGATTTGACGTTTACTCTGGGAACCGGTGCCCAGGCTTTGAATCTCACCATTCCAAAGGAGTACTTCAACCTCGGCGAGTTCCCAGACCTGCCGGGAACATGTCAGACGCTGTTCAATAGCCCGACGAAGCATAGCGAATTGCTTTACAATGGGACGGGGCTTTGGGTTGTTGGCTCCCCATTGCTTGACAAGTATTACACCGTTTGGGATGGTTTGGAGCTGTGCATGGGCTGGGGAAAGCTTCCGGGCATGCCAGGTTTGGATGAGCTCGTGTCACCTCATGATACACATGTGCAGTGATTGAGCGAGCGTCTTGCTGCTTATGCTTGCTGGCATTGGTAGCTGAAGATGGTCAGCTGGACAGAAAGTCGGCAAATTTTGGGTGACTTGGCAGGGACAACAGCAAGGGAGTCAGTCCGATGCTTTCATTGCCACTGAATTCGTTGATGAGCTACTTAAGTATCTGTCTCTCGGAGACCAGAAGCCACGTGCGACCGGAAAACCCCCATGCTTTCGACCTTCTTGCTGCTAAAAATATGCCTCTTCTCTCCCCAGTCAGAGGTTCTGGGTGCTTCTATGACCCAGGAATTCTACCAATAATATTTATCCAGTGATGGCCCCACGTTTTCAGAAGCCTCACGCACGAAGCCCATCATCATCTGTGGAGGAATAGGCTGCTTTGAAGTTTCGAGCAAGCAAGATTTTGGCAACACTGTGCAGCTCACTGATATTCTATCGATATGTGGATAGTCTGGGCTTTCTATATCACCTCTTGAGTAGGGTATCGAGTCTGATCGGCTCATTCCTTCGCAGGTCCTTCGAGACAGCTGGAGGGACATCGACATCGCACGCATTTTTTCAGCTTCCTCGGCCCATCTGGGAACGCAGGGGTGTTCCTAAAAAGAGGAGAGGAAACTTTTCATGCAGGTATATCCATTTATTTCTTTCTCTGAGCAAGGTGTTGTGGTGCGTACTTAGTGCCGGGATGGGGGCCACGGGGGGTTAGGTAGGGGTGTTTTCAAGGAGCAAATTCTTAGCAACCAACATAGGGACTTCCTCCTCCCGAACATACACATCAATACAACCTCTTGGGCTGGCCCCGTCCCGTTTAGAGCATCCCTACCTCAGCGTCCGGCAGCAACTTTTCAGCGAACGCGTGCGGACCAGTGCTCGCTAAGCAGCCGCCACTTCACACTATATGTGTTAGCGCGAGGCCGACGTTCGTTCCCGCAGAAATTGATGATAATTACTTTCTTCAATGTTGTACAACAGGATAAGTCGGGACGTGGAATTTATTTTTCTCTTCTCAAACTCAACCAATTACATCCGCACTACTTGAGCAAAATCACTCCCATTTGGACAAAGTGGAGTGCACAGGAAGAATCTGTGAATGTTACATTTGAACAGGCTAGGTCCCGGAACGCGCATCACCCTGCCAGCATTCACCGAAAAGGGGGTCACGATGGCTTCAATTTCGCCGAACTCACTTATGTGTGATAAACAACTCCCCTCCACGGGCAGCGCGTAAGTAAAACCCCCAACTCCGTTTATGGCACAACCTCGACCAACCGAACATGCCGTCTGACAACCACTTCACCCAGAAGTGCTGACCTCCCACCCAGCCGGCACCATTCTGCTCATCTGGAAATCCCCTTCACCGATTATTGACGGGTGCAATGTTACTAATGCTTTTCCTAGAAATTTATTACAAGCAGAAGACGACATGGCCGCCGTAGACGTTAAAATTTTGAAGGATTCCGGCACTATCGCCGTCCGTCGCGCCAATGCGAACCTTCGCATCTCCGGCTTCAGGCTGCTCTACTGCAGTGCTACGGTCGACATGGATCGAGACCCTGAGGTGTTCATGATGCTAGAGCCCGTGGTCGTCGACAGAAGCCTGAAAAAGGCCACTCCAAACACCGACTCGCGAAACAGCTCACGCCGCCTGCGTACCATCTTCAAGGTCGTCATCATATTCTTCCGATGGAGTCTGCCCTCCGGCGAGAAGATGTTGCGTGAGAGGGGCATTTACAATCTTCCCGACGAGGTCTTCGAGGAGATCAAGGCCGCGCTTGCTCGGCCTGACTCGCACTTCTCGAGGTTTCCTGCCATGGCCATCAAGAGATGCCTGCTGCTATTCACGGCGAATGTTGTGGACCGCGAGCGCATCTTGGAGTCCACAGCAAATAGTGACCCCAGGGCGAGGGACCTGGCTAGAGAGGCTTGGGAGGCTGTTAAGCATTTTAAGGCAATGCTGACCAAGGATTGGGCAACATTCCCTGAGCCAAACCTCTCTTTCGCTTCCGGTCCACCGGCTTCTTGGCCGCCTGTTTCTGGCCCGCCTGCTGCTGGCCCGTGGACTCCTCATCCACCTGGTGTACTGATCCTGAACCAATACCAGCCGAATTCGCTGATTCACGTGGGTGCACCATTTTCCTCACCCGCCGCAACTGGTGCTGCAGGTCATACCGTGGTAGCTCCAGGAATCCCCACCTCAGCAGCGACCACTCGCGGTCACGGTCCTGGAGGCCGCACTGCAAGCAAGCCCAGTCGCCAGCTAAGCACCAATCTCGATGATGCCTTCATCGTCCCTACAGCCACAGCGTCTCTGAAGATACCTAACAAAAGATCGACGCCATCCACGAAGCCATCTCCCACCAGCATTCTTGGCAAGCACCCGAGAGGCGAGCCGGATCTCGACGAGGGGGAGGATTCTCGCCCGGTCGTTAGGCAGAAAAAGAAACAGAAACATTACGACGATGTCTTCGATGCAGCGCGTGCAGGCACAGAGGCTAGAGAGGCCTGCCACGACAGGGAGAATGAGAAGGACCTAGCCTGGAAGCACGAACGGGAGGACAAGTCCTGGGTGTTGAATGCCACACAGAAGGACCTCGGCTACGAAGTCCTTGACCTCAGGCGCCGTGTGCGAATCCTCGAGAAGGAGAAGGATGTGGCTCTTTCTAACCAGCGCCAGCAGCTCCGACCGGGTCTGGTGAGCATGAAGATGAGCCCGCGGGTACAGCAACACACCAACCGCCTGTTTCCTTCCACAAGCACCAGCCCACTTGAAAATCGACCCAAGGCTATTTCCAGCCAGCGCCAACAGCTCCGGCCGGGCCTGGTGACCATGAAGATGGGCCCGCGGGCACAGCAGCACACGAATCAGCTGTTTCCCTCCATAAGCACCCGACCGGGTCTGGTAAGGTTAAAGATGAGCCCACAGGTACAGCAGCACACCAATAAACTGTTTCCTTCCAAAAGCACCCGACCAGGCCTGGTGAGGATGAAAATGAGCCCGCGGGTCCAACAGCATACCAATCGACTGTTTCCTTCCACGAGAACTGGCCCGGTTGAACATCGTCCCAAGGCTCTTTGATCCCACTATGGGCACTGGGCCCCCAGGCCTAGCACACGCACTCCTCACAATGTGGACATCGAGACCTGGCTGGGTAGTAATGTCATGAATGAGGCCGAGCCTGGAGACGACCGACGACGACCGCTACCCCCACCCTGGGACGAGACGCCGCACCAGAAACCAGAGGATTCCACGCCCACTCGGGCGTCAGAAGAGCTCAAGTCTGTTCCGGTTCTGCCACAGGTTGGACATTTCAGACACCACTGATTCGACTCGGAGGGAAAGAAGCCGACCTGCCCCGACAATGACAACGAGTTGGAAGTTCCTACAGAGTCATCCTGGTGTTCTGCCATTCCGGCGTAAGATCCCAGGTAGGGCCAAGGTAAACATGGGGGGCAGTCAGCCTTCCCTGAGTGCTCGCATGAGACGGAGCTTCAGTGTTGCCACACGGCGATACAAGGACCAGCAACCGGGGCACACGACTGGTGTACGTTGACATGCTTTTGGAAGCAGAAAGATTGCCATGATGTAAGATTAAATGGAGATGGCCCAAGGGGGAGTGGAAGACGTGCTGTTGCTCTATTACTACATATGTAGATAGGAGTCTTGTTGTGTGTAGGTCCTGCGTGCATTGTCAGCCTTCTCAACATTGGATGTCGAGCTAGAAGTGAGATGCCAGTGTTTGCACTGAGTTTGAACTCAGCTCAAACATAACGCCAAGCTTTTTGTTAAGGAATCATCACATGTCAGCCGAGGTGCAGCTGAAATTAGCCGGAAAGGAGTCATTAACCGGAACTTGCGACCAATCAACACAGCCATGTGAGGCAAGGGAGAGTTTAGCCTAAATTAAATGCGGGGTGATAGATGTGTACTAAACAGATTCACGAGGTCCCGATTTCTCCTCACTTGACTGTTTCCGACTTTTCCTTTAACAACCCATTCCAAGATGAGTTTGAACAGAAAGATGGAGTTTGAATATCGGCCGACCAGATGGGTCATGGAGCTGAAATCATCAGTGTGTTCAAATTCAGAGTCATTTCATTCCCTTAGCAAACTAACTTGAGTTTAGGACCGTCAGTCGCACCCCACATACGGCATCATGGGAGGTAAGCTGAGCTTCGACATCTCCTTCTCCCCTAGCTAAACTCGGGTTAGGAATATGGCCTAAGGCAAATCCTCGCTTCGTGCTTCCTCGTAAGTGCCTCTGTAGCGTTTGAACGTCCTCATGGGATCTGTTCGACTGGTTGCAGGGCATATTCAGCTGACCAAGTACGGTTCAGCTGGATACAAGAAGAATGAAATAGGCACTCGCGAGAAAGTGGCCGGTAAGTAGCTTCCACTCGGATAAAACCTGCTAGACTGACATCAAATAGCCATTGTTGAGGGAAACAAGCTCAGCCAGCCCTTCCTCATTGGGCCGTTAACTGGTGGAGTGTATGTCTTAGAGATGAGACACGGCCGAGTTTAGACTGAGTCAGATTAGATGCCTTCTGGACGATGGCAACGGCACACTCTGTGGTAGGGTTTGCCAAAACCCTGTGACGGTGAGTCTTGCCTTCCTTGATTGGTAGTGGCACAAACCATGCAGTCAGGACCTAGGTAGATGCTAAGCTTCAGCGTTGTCCAAGATGAATCGACACATGTACCAGCAACACACAGGTCAAAGTGAGTTTTGATATTTGAAGCCTCTTGGGTGTGCTCTTGTTAACATGCCAAAAAAAGTCGTCCCTTACACCACCGGAAGGAGTGGGCCTCATGGCCGTGAAGCTACCTATCTAGCCGAGCGGCAAGTCCGCCCATCAAATTCCCAATCAGCAAAGTGGTTCCTAACAAGTGATTAGTGGCTTATATAAGTTTGTACTGGACGGCGTTTGGAAGGATGCGATCTTCTTGGCTGAGCCTGAGTAGATAATATCCCGCTGTCAAAAGGGTTCGCAGCAACTTCAGACTGACATCTTACTAGGAATGCCGATCAAACCCCCATTGGGCAGATCGCCTTGTGGCTGGAGCAACTTGCGTAGGTGAACTCGCAGACGTTACACACTCGATGTGGACTGACTCCGTGCAGCGCAACCGATGAGGACTTTGACGTTGCCCGGTATGGCAACAAGTTCGCTCGACGCCGGGTAGGTGTGCAGCGCGACCTGCTCGACCCGGCCATTTGATCTATGCTGAAGGAACCAAGGAAAACCCTCTTCGTCAACTTGTTCCACAGCCTCCGGCCGGTCCTATTAAGGTTTGTCTACGCCTTCCTCAGTTTGAAGAAGTGTGTTAATAGCATATACAGCGCACACGCAAGGATGACCGGGACAATGATGACGATGACGAAGACGAATACACGCGTAAGTGTCTTCCATCGATACCTGCAGGAAGCCTGATCTCACAATAACTAGCACCAGCCAGGAAGCGTGGCCGCGCCATTCGTTGAAGTAGGTGTGGAACCGCGGCACGTTGACTACCCAGGTGCCCAGTCATTCTTTGGACAAGCAACACACGTTGGATCATTCTGATTTTTTTGTGTCTGTCATTACCTGGTTTCGCATCTATTCCGCGTACGTCCGAGGACATTGATTCTCGACTTTATGCACCAAATCGCCGCAGGGTTGGAGTGGGTTTCCTTCATGTTCGAGCAACAATATGTATCCGTAGCTACCTTGGTAGCTCTTCAATCAAAAATTGAGCGTCTTCCCATCTCTGTTGAATTGCTGATGAACGCAATGACACCGAACTCGAAAGACGATCGAAATAAGGTGTTAAATGTGGCGTCGCTGATGAGATGGCCCTGCCGGAGCTGAAGAGGCAGTTGCTTGCACACGGACGTACATACAAAGATTGTGTGCCTCGCGTGGTAAAACCCCCAATTTGAGAAGGACATCAGCCAACCTTAGCCCATTCCCCTCTCAATTCCTCAATCATGCTCGCCATGGGCCACCCAGTCCGGCCCTCACACCGCCCGATGAGCTCCAAGATGAACTCCCTCCTGCTCTCGTCCTGCGTGCACAGCCCCGCGCCAAAGAGGCACTGCGCCGAGATGATCTGGCAGCCCTCGTCCTTGAGCTCCAGGGCGATGCCGCAGATGCCGTCGACGGCCCCGGAGAGCACGCGCTGCGTCCTGAGGTAGCCCTGGAACCCGGCGGCCCCGACGGCCGGCAGGTGCAGCGTGACGAGGATCCGCGCAAAGTGGTAGACCTGCATGGCGACGGCGAAGCGCGGCGGGTGGATCCAGACGGGCCTGAAGACGGCGGCGGCGCCGGGGCCCCCGGCCGCCCTGCTGCTGGGGAGGGGCCGGTACCCCGGGCCGAGGAAGCCCCTCCACCGCTCCAGGGCCGCCAGGAGCGCCTCGCCCAGCTCGATCTTGTCGGTGACGGACAGCGCCGCCGACGTGGCGTGCGCGCAGTAGTTGACGCACTGCGACAGCAGGTACACGGCCCTGTCGGCCAGCTCGTCCTGCCCCAGCTCGCTCACGTCCTTGTCGGGCTTGTAGAAGCTGAAGCAGGCCCGCCGCTCCCTGAAGGCCGCCCACAGGTCCTGTCTCAGCCACGCCCACCAGACGGCCTGCCGCAGGCCCCCCGAGGCGCCGTGGACCTCTTGGGAGCGCTGGATCCAGAACACGCCCCTGAGGTGGCGCTTCCAGTTGCTGTTGGAGTCGTCGAGCATCTCGTAGGTCGATATTATTATGGCGGTTGCGAGGAGCTCCTCCGAGCGGGTGTAGGAGGTGTATTGGAGGGCTTGTTGGAGGTAGTGGAGGGCTTCGTAGTAATACTGGATGGGGAGGTTGGCTTCTAGCTGCGTGCTGCCGGGGGATGTTACGACCTGAGTAGCTTGTGCTATTGCGTGGCGGGATGATAAAGCCAGGATGGCTTTCATGAGGCCGAGGTTTCGTAACTATTCATTTTCAAGACATGACGGTCAGAACAAGACAAGCCGGAGCCTGGAGGAGGGTGTTTGTAGACGCACTGCCAGCCTTGTTGCGTGCGTGGAGAAATGCTTAAAGGGGTCGAACACGTCCAGCCATAGTGCAGCCCGCTCAGCAAAAGTCCGAAACAAGTCGACCTCGTGGTCTTGGAGGCGAATGTTCTGGTCGAGCTGCCACGCGTGCCGCTCGGACGCGGGAACATCATTGGTGTCGGGTATTGTTTGGTTAAGCCGCGAGTAGTCGTTGCCCCCAAGCCCTGCCTGGACCTGGGCCCGGGAGACAGCAGCGCTCAGGCTCTGCGGGTCGGGCTGAGAAGCATTATGTTCAAAGCTGAGGTCACCGAGTGCTGGGCTGGGATACCGGGTTGGGGGCAAAGAGAATGCCTTGTCTGCCTGGGCGGCGTCTGCTGCTAAGAGGTCGAGCCATCGTGTGGAGGCGAGGTCAGTCGTGAGGTACTCCGAGAGGATGGTATCTGGAGTGTTGTAAACGGTTTGAATGTGATTGTTATCGTCGAAGGCGACCTGTGGTCCAACCTCTTGAGGTCCATTAGGGATTGGGCCAGTCTCAGGCTCCTCGAGCCTGACATGTGGACGGTCTGGTGAAGCATGCAGTACCGGGCCAGACACTTCATGCAGTGGATTTAACGCCTGCGTTGAGCCAGGAGAGCCAGCTTGAGAGGCGTTATTCGTCTCTATGGCACCTTGCTCACTGGGCAGATCTGGCTGATCACTTGCTCCTGACCGAGGCTCTGTCTGGACCGGCTCAGAGCATTCATTGGAGCTTGTGATAGAGCTGGTACCAACACTTGGATATATGCACTCCCTGTTGGATTTGGAACATGGTCCACACATGGGCCGCGTTTCGTCACATTTCTTGTGCCTCTTCCGACATGTGAGACTTTGCAAGTCAGCTCAGCACTTCGATTTGCAGGGCAATCACAGGAAATAGACGCAGTGGATGTTCGCTCGGAGATCTTGCGGTAATGAGATATCTCTCAAAACAGCACATGGAAAGTTGTTGATGTCGCACTCCACTCACCAGCCAGTGACCGTCCGTAAACCTCTCCCACGAGGCTTGCGGGTCCTTTTCCTTACCCCAGCATTGTCGGATCTTTCCATCCTGTTACTCGCACTGGCAGTGGGAAGCACACGCCGTGATAGTTGTGACCCGGTAGCGCGGGCAGCACAGTCGGGACGCGGGTGCGCGAGAACAGGCGCGGCTCGAGGGGAGAGCCGGCGGGAAAAAAAAAACTTGACTCGGCTCGCGTCCCTCCCTACTTCCGTCCTTCTCACGCATCTCGTGAAGGCAGAGATGGCTGCGGGGTTCAGTGGGTCTCTGCTGCTTTCGCGAGTTGGAAAAGTCTGGAGACGCATGGGGTTGGCTCCACTTCCCCTCAAATCATCCCTGTCCACGAGGAAGCAGGGAGCATCGCTGTCGAGTCCGGGCCGCGACTCGTGGCCACCTCACCAATATCTGCGAAGAGAATCTGGCTCTGGCCCAAGACAATAACAGCAGAGTCATACGCCCTAGGAAGTGTGGAATCACGAAAGAATTCTGTTTCGAATGAAACTTTATTAGTCACCTCCTCTATTTCGATGTGCCAAAATACCTCTGTCGCGCTCAGACAGGAACGACCGATCTCGGAATCAAGAAGAAATGGAACCTTGGAAGCCGGAGCCTGGGCATGGTAACGAAGGCATCGGTAATAACCCCAACGTCTTTGGAAGGAGCAATAAATTACAAGCTTCTTCAATCAATGCATTAAAAATGTTTGTGCTGTCCAAGTCGGCTGCTCCTCGCGGCGCAGTCTCAACATCCAGCGCCGACCCCAGCCGTCTAAGCCGTTGTAGCGGCCGGCGCGTTGTGCTTATTGTCGTAGTCTGTGATGCATTGGACCTTGGCAGCAGAAGCAGATGTCTGGATGCAGTCAGTACACCATGTATATCGGACAGAAACAAGCAGCGATGGATGCACCCACCGGGTCAAATTTGTAGCCAAGCCACTCCTTGACAAGCCTCCTGGCCAGCTCGATCCCGATGACCCTGGCACCCAGGCACAGCACCTGCGAGTCGTTGCTCAGAATCGCTCGCTCGACGCTGAAGCTGTCGTGTGCCGTGACGGCCCGGATGCCCTGGACCTTGTTGGCAGAAATCGCAACGCCCAGGCCCGTCCCGCAGATCAAGACTGTCAGTCACCGACGCATCAACCAAGAGCTCACAACTATGACCGACACAGGTTGCTCATCACTCATAGTCCAGGAAACACAAGATAAACAAACTGGAAAGTGCTTACGAGCGCGGTCTGCCTTCCCTTGCGCCACCAGCTCGGCAGCGGCGATTGCGAAGTGGGGATATGCCGTCTTGTCTGACGCTGAGTTGGGTCCGACGTCGATGACTTCGCTCACTCGGTCATCCGCATTCAGGTCCTTGGTGAGCGTCTCCTTGTAGGCGAAGCCGGCATCGTCTCCGCCGATGGCAATCCGAAATCCAGCCATGATTGATGGTGTTTGGGTTCTGATAAGGATTGGCACTGAAGATTGTTGGTAGTTCACTTCGAAATCAGTCGGTCGTGCTTGAAGTTGGGGTTGGAAGTTGCACTAGTGGGGAAGCTATAGGTGACGTCGATGTACACGGAGGGTGAAGTGTGGTTGAGTTTGGCGCAGTCACCGAATATACTAGTAGTCCCAAAATAACCGTCTGCGTGCATGGTCCGAGCTTATTGTATGAAGTAAGTACTTGTTGTTTTTATGGCCTAATCTGCGCATAACACCCATATCTTCTGGACTGGAGGCTTTCTAGGCGGCTAAACCACCGGGAAACATTGCCCTGTGGAGCAAATTTAGGTGATTTTGACCACGAGACGCGGCCGACGTCCCCGTGTACCAGCACTGGTACGCATGATATCGGGCCTGAAGCAGTTAGGCAGCTTGTAGGCTACCTACCCCCACCAGCGAAGTAAAGATGCGGGAACCTGCAGATTATGTAAATGAGCGATTGTGTTATGCTATCCACCCCCGGGCCGCTGTTGCAGCGAAACTGCGTCACGATCATTGAATTAGGGTGACACAGCCCGAGCAGTCATCATACAAAGTTGGGCTGTGACTGGCGAGAACGTAGCGGGTTTCCTCTAAAAGGCTCCTTTCTACAATAAATTTGAAGTTTTGTTCTTCCCGCCGGCACCGCTCGTCTAGCCAGAACGGCGCCTACTCCGCCCTCCCCGAAACTGCACAACTCCAACATCAACTCACGATGTCAGACAAACACTTCTTCCCCGAGACCGCAGCAAACACGCTGGTACCACGGTACCTCCGCGCCCTGACGGCATCTAACCCCCACCTCGCCTTGATCGACTCAGAGCGCGTAGTCTACGACCCTCACCACGACGCATCCGCCGTGTCCATCATCAGCGGCGGCGGCTCCGGCCACGAGCCGGGATGGTCGGGGTACGTGGGCAGGGGCGCGCTGTCGGGTGCCGCGTGCGGCGATATCTTCGCCTCGCCGAGCACCAAGCAGGTGCTCGCGGCGATCGCGGCCACGCCGTCGGAGCAGGGCCACATACTGATGATCACCAACTACACGGGCGACAAGCTTCACTTCGGGCTGGCGGCCGAGCGGGCCAAGGCGCAGGGGCTGTCGCCCAGGGTCGCCATGATCCACCTCGCTGATGATGTCAGCATCGGGAGGAGCAGGTGTGGTGCTGTTGGGAGGAGGGGGATGCCGGGGCATATCGTTCGTGAGTACGATGGTGTTTCAGAAAAAGAACATGGGCGCGTTCGCTGACGGGCCTGGTTACAAGCCATGAAAATCACTGGTGCTGCAGCGGCGAGGGGGTACGACTTTGAGAGGACCGTGAAGTTGGGGAGGAGCGTCAACTCCCAGGTTGTCTCGATTGGATCCGCCCTGGATCATTGCCACGTCCCAGGCCGCCAGGGCAACGAGGCCATCCCCAAAGATGTCGCCATCGTCGGTGCCGGAATTCACAATGAGCCTGTAGGTTGAAATTCACATCGGCCCTCAGAGCGGGCGCCGCTGACGGAAAATCCTTTTTTACAGGGCGCCCAGAGGCTCTCTCCATTTCCGCCGGTGGAAGAGCTCATCCAGTACTGCCTCAAGCTTCTTTGCGACCCAGAAGACAAGGAGCGCTATTTTGTGAATTTCGAGAAAGATGACTCGACCGTGCTCGTGATTAACAATTACGGCGGCATGTCAAACTTGGAGCTCGGAGCATTGACGGATGAGACATTGACGCAACTCGGTGAGTCCACCAGCAAGAAACAACTTGAAGAACGTGAAGTTCTTCATTCGAGATGTAAATTAACAAAAGAATCGCTATTAGCCTCCAAGTGGAACATCAAGCCAGTCAGGACACTCACGGGCGTTTTTGAGACTTCTCTCAATGCACCCGGATTTTCCATCTCATTATGCAACCTCTCCGCCGCATCGAGAGAATCAGACGCGTCCGTAGACGATCTGCTGGAACTATTCGACTCGCCAACAACTGCCGTTGGATGGCCGAATCTGACCTCGCCTAAAATGTACCAGGACAGGGGCAACCAGCAGCAGAACTCACAAAAGAAGGCCAAAATCAGCTCAAATGATGGTGCAGACATTATTGGTAGGTTTTGGAACGAAACGGTTTGCTTAGCACCGGAAGATGGCTGATTCGTCGTGCAGTGGATCCAAAACTATTAGACACTGTGATCAGATCCGCCTGCGAGGCTGCGATTGCGGCAGAGCCTAATCTGACGAAGTGGGACATGATCAGTAAGGACAAGACCTTTGGATTACTGGACAACCTGGCCATATACTGACAGTCTTGTGCGCAGTGGGAGACGGCGACTGCGGCGAAGCCGTCAAGGACGTCTCGGAATGTAAGCCCAACTACCCCATGACACCGCCCAATGGCTAGTTACTCGGTCATCGGCTGACGGTCCACCACAGCCGTCATAAAGATCCTCGACAACAACGGAGCCGGCAACGGCTCAGTCCTGGAGTTCCTCGACGCAACCACCGACGCAGTGGACGACATGGGCGGGACCCTCGGCGCCATCCTGGGGATCCTGCTCTCGGCCTTTGCGTCCGCCCTCCAATCGCAGCCCAGCAGGTCGTCGTCGTCGTCCCCGCAGAACCCCGACAGGTTCGCGGCGGCCCTGGGGCAGGCCGTCGAGGCCCTCAAGACCCACACGGGCGCCAGGGAGGGGGACCGCACGGTGATGGACGTCCTGCTGCCGTTTGCCGACGAGTTTGCCCGGACCGGGGACTTCCACCGCGCCGTGGGCGTGGCGGGGGAGAAGGCCGAGGCCACCAGGTTCCTCAGGGCCAGGTTTGGACGCGCCACGTATGTTGCTGAGGCGCAGGGGCAGGAGCTGCCTGATCCTGGGGCGTGGGCGCTGTATGAGTGGTTGGATGGCATGTCGAGGGCTATCAGGTCCTTCTAGGTGGATTTGATCCATCAATGATAACAGCGTTGCGTTGCACTGATTTTTAAGATTCAAGTTTATTCCCATATGCGATACGATGGCCTCCTGTTTCGAAATAACCTTGGGCTTCCTTCAATGTTGGAGCGACCTTCGACCACATGTACGCATTCCCAGGGTTGGCGTTCAAAGGCGCTCTCCAATATGACTTGCATGGCTTTATTTTTGAGCCTTCCAATGACAATAAGACTTCTGTATCACAAATTATATCAACGCCTGAGTTATTTATACCTCCCCGATACACCACCAAGGACCTATTTGGAGAACAGCCAAGATCTGCGGCGCAAATTTCCCGGGCCAACCAGCTGTCCTCCCCTAGGTATGTAAAAGGGTATTAGCCCCAGCTGTTCAGTTTTCAGACATGTTCCCCGTAGTCCAACTCTTAGATTCCTTTCAGCCAGCTCCTCGGCTCGCCATTTGCAGTGTATCGCATTCGCCGTTGATATGTGCTGCCAACAGCCACTGGCCCGCGTCTCGAGGCGCAGCACCCGGAGCTCCCTCCTCAGGCAGCGACAGGGGTGAGCCCCGGAGCTGGCCGGGGCCGGCCCCCTGGGATGTCCGCTTTGGGCTGGCCCGGGGTTCGTTCGTCAAGCAACGGGGCCGCTCCACTCAGCAAGCGTCCTGTGGTGGGGACGCGGGGCCCCAGACTTGGGGACGGTCTCTGACCGAGCCTGCCTCCCCCGGGTTTGTCCGGGGCAGGGCGCAGGCGAGTCGGGCAGGGGGAGGGGGGGTGAAGGCCCTCATGCATGCATGCAAGGCACTGGGAAAAGACGCATACTAAGGATAAGGAATGCAGTAGTCTGTCTGTACGATCACACCACCTGGCGCAAAGTGGAAGCTTGTCGTGTGTGTGTGGTCCAGAAAACCGGGAAGGCTTGGTTGGTATTGCTTGAACCCGGGCGGGCGTGCTTGTTCACTTGCTGTGTAGATCCATACTCTGGACGGACACTTATATCTATTTCACTTTTGAACATTTGATTTTTGGTCTCGTAAACTCAAAAGGAGCATCTGGAGCCTCGAGTGGGTCAACGGTGTCTTAAAACGTCAAGCCTCGCCTGTCTTCTTTGCATTTGTGGTGGCCCCCTTTCAGTTTGGGATTTTCTTTTCTGGGTTTCTTTTCCTCTCTTTGCTTCCTGTTTTGACTCCAATTGTCTGGGAGGCTTCCCGCGTCGCCATCTACCATTCGCAATGGATCCCAACTCGGGCAAGGTACAGACACAACATGACGAGGACGCCTACGGCGATCTGCCCAAGGCCCACCAGATCAGCCTCGACGACTACGTCCCAGACACGCCCGAGGAGCGCAAGCTTGTCCGGAAGATCGACCTTTACCTGCTCCCGGCGATATGGGGCATGTACCTGCTGTCGTACATGGACCGCACAAAGTGCGTTCTCCCCCGACCCGACATCCGGATGATGACAACAACTGACATTGTGTCTAACTACCCAACAGCATCGGTAATGCCAAGACAGCCGGGATGGCAGAGGACTTGGGCATGGACTCGACCAAGTACAGCATCGCACTCACGGTTTTCTTCGTGGGCTACGTCGTCTTCGAAGTCCCCTCCAACATGATCCTCGCCGCCACGAAGCCTTCCGTCTTCCTCCCGACGATCATGTTCCTCTGGGGCTGTGTGACCATCGCCATGGCGTGGGTCCCCAACTACAAGGTGCTCATCGGCCTCCGGATCGTCGTCGGTGTCCTCGAGGCTGGATTTGCCCCCGGTGTTCTCCTGACGCTCTCGAGTTGGTACAAGCCGAATGAGCAGGCCAAACGATTCGGAGTGTACATCTCGGCTGCTATCCTGTCGGGAGCCTTCGGGGGGCTTATTGCTGGAGCTATCGAGGACGGCCTCGACGGTGCCCATGGCCTTCCTGGATGGAAGTGGCTCTTCATCGTAAGGTCCCCGTCTCTTTGAAGGAGAAGTGACACATCTTGTTCACCTCACACGCTAACAGCACCACGCAAACAGGTCGAAGGCGCGGCAACAGCAGGCTTCTCCATCATAGCGTCGTTCCTCCTCCTAGACTTCCCCGAGAACACCAAGCGCCTCACGGACCGCGAGCGGCAGCTGGCGATGCAGCGCATGGAGTACTCGCGGCCCAACAACGCGACGCCCGAGGAGAAGCTCGGGCACGCGGCGGCGCTGCGGCGGTCGGTGGGCGACTGGCGCACGTGGGTGTTTGTGGTCGGGTACATGGCGATCGTGGGGTCGTCGACGCTGTCGTACTTCTACCCGACGCTGGTGCGGGGGCTGGGGTACTCGGGGTCGGTGACGCAGTACATGACGGTGCCTATCTACATCGCCGCCTTCGTGTGCACCTTCTTCAACAGCATCTTCATGGACCGCGCCCCGCAGTACCGCGGCCTGTCGCTGGCGGTTTGGATGTCCGTCGCCATGGTCTGTAGTGTTGTGACCTGCGGCGTGTACAACTTCCACGCGCGGTACGCGCTGCTCGTCCTCATGGCCAGCGCGCTGTGGGCCTCGAACGCGCTGTCGCTGGCGTACGCGTCCACCACGTTCGGGTCGATGAACCAGGAGGTCAGGGGTATCAGTCTCGCTATCGTCAACGCCATGGGCAACCTGGCGCAGATCTACGGCGCGTACCTGTTCCCTGATGACGACGCCCCCAAGTACCTCATGGGCTTCGGTGTCATCAGCGGGCTGTGCTTCACGGGCGTGGTCTCGTACTTTGTCTTGCAGCTGAAGCTTCGCAGGCAACCCAGCTGATTGGCTCTTGCTTCTGCGTTTGGATAATGCATTGAAGAGCAAGGCCGGGTAGAAGGTTGAGAATTTATAAATAAATAGTGTTACATTCTTCAAGGAATCCTTGTTTTGCGCCTTGTGCAAGTCTTGAAGCTTATTGCGGCCTCGGCAGATGGTCTGCCGGAGCGGAAAGAGAACCTCACTCCCTTAGAACAATATCCGTGTTGAACTCGATGCTTGGCCGCTTCAGTAGGTACCCGTCGAGGTGGGTGGCGTGGTGCGGGTAAAATGGATTCAGCCAGTGGAGAAGCCCAGCGAATTTATACACAGCAAAGCTTTTCTTGGGCGAAAAGTACGTTGCCCGTCGGGCACGCCATGCCATATTGCATGCAACCTATCTTGATTAAAGGAGGTGATGAGAGCTCAGACGGAGTCTCTCTTCGACTGGACTTTCTGGTCAAGTGCGAACAATGGTTGTAGAAATCGCGGCTTCTCGCAGGAGCAGGTGCTGCGTCTGCTTGTACAGTGTTAGCTTTCTGTCTTGATCAGTGTGATTGAGGCCGCGGGGTGAGCTCATGGGTCAGTTATGACAGAGGAAGTCACAGGGAGAGTATTAGATTAGAGCGTGTCTGGGAAGCTGCGTTTACCGGACTGCCTTTGGTAGAAGGTACGTACCTCCTCCATCTCCAGCTTGACGAGAAGCTGCCAGCCTCAGGGCCATCCTCCCTACTTCAGTAAGTACGTCAGACACTCTTTTTCACACCCACCAGTCGCTCAAATTAGCCGCAGACCTCCAGATACCTACCACCATGAGACGCCATTCCCCCCTTCTACTCCTCAGCCTTCACGTGTTGGCCCAGGACCCGGGTCTGCCCAACGCCAGCCCAAGCATATCATACTGGCAGATACCACCCCTGGCGGGCGTGGCCGACCACCAGTCCGCCCAGCTGCCCACCGAGGCCGACGTGGTCATCATCGGCTCGGGCATCTCGGGCACCAGCATCGCATGGCACCTCCTCAAGGAGACCAGCAGCAGCAGCAGCGACAACACGCCGCCGCCGCTCAGGATAGCCATGCTCGAGGCCCGGCAGGCGTGCTCCGGCGCGACAGGCCGCAACGGCGGCCACATCAGGCCGTCGTCGTACGCCGAGTATGCCGGGGCCAAGCAGGTCGTGACGCGGGACGAGGCCGCCCGCATCACGCGGCTGCGGTCCGCCCACGTCGAGGCCCTGATCTCGGCCGCGGGCTCGCTGCCCGAGCAGGGGCGGCTGGCTGCCGAGGCGCGCGTTGTGGATAGCATCGATGCCTTCTTCGACGATGCGCAGTGGGAGACTGCGGTGCAGCAGATGGGGGTCCTCAAGAGGGAGATGCCGGATATCGGTAGCGAGTGGACTGTTTTTGACAAGGACGAGGCCCGAAATGTAAGCCCACGAACCCAGCCGCAGCAGAGGTCGGGCGGCCGTGGACTGATTGATAACCAATGCTGCAGATCTCCCTCATGCCCGAGGTCACGGGCATCATGACCGGAACGCCAAAGATGGCGGGGGCGATCTGGCCGTACCGCTTCGTCACACACGCCCTCAAGTCGCTGCTAGACACGCACCCCAGCTTCTCCCTCGACACAAACACCGCCGCTCTGGGGGTGACAGCAATAACAAGCGACGCCCCCTCATCCAACTATTACTACGAGGTCCTCACGGCCCGCGGCACGATCCAGACCAAGCACGTGGTCCACGCCGCCAACGCCTGGACGCCGCACCTCGTCCCGGGGCTGCAGGGCGCCATCCGCGGCGTCCGCCTGCACATGAGCGCGCAGCTGGGCGGCAGCGGCCTGCCCAGGGCGGGCGCGTGGCCCTCGTACTCGCGCAACGGCGGGAGCCTGCCCGGCGGCCGCGCGTGGTCGCTGTACCGCAACGGGCTGGACTACGCCGTGCAGATGCCGCGGGACGGCGAGTTCATGTTTGGCGGGGACATTGCTGGCTACGGCGAGGGCGAGGGCGGAAAACCCACCAAGGGGCCGACGATGGCAATGATGATGAGCGACGCGGGCCCGCCCAGCCACATCACGGCGTCGTACCTCAACGGGGCGCTGCCGAGCTACTTCGGGTACGACAACTGGGGCGCCGAGAGGACCGACTTCCCGCACTTGCAGGAGGGCAGTGCGGCGGGGCCTGCCAGTGATGTTTACCCCGGCCGCTCGAAGCGCGTCTGGGTCGGCGTCGAGGGCAGCGCGCGCGACGGGCGGCCGCTTGTCGGGCGGCTGCCTGGGTCTGCCACGGCGCGGCCGGGCGGCGGCGAGTGGGTGTCGGCGGCCTTTGACGGCGAGGGCATGTGCTTTGCGTGGCTGTGCGGGCGGGCGCTCAGCCGGATGATGATGATGGTGATGGCGGGCGGGGGATCGGGAGGACAGGAACAGGGGGATTTGGGCGTGCCTGAGTGGTTCCCTCGGTCATTTCTTGTGACTGAGGAGAGGCTTGCAAACCACACCGTCACCCGTGGGGAGGCGCATCGCTGGATGTATCCCCGCATGGCGAATGCGTTGTCTTGGGGTGGATGGGATGTCGCTCCTGACAGAGGCGAGGGGTACGTGGGTAGCTATCTGCCTGTGATGGGCTGGGTCGCGACACTTTTGAATGAATACATCTTGCACTGGTGATCACGAGAAACGAAAGTGGTTTATTAACGAGGGTTCTCTGTGGAGACAGCCCAGGTGTGTGATTACTATGACACCGGCGAGAACCTTCCATTACTTCAATTCAACGGCAGTTCTGTGAGCCTGCTTGTAGTCCCCTGTCCTTTCCCTCTCAACTCACTGCCCCTCCACCCCTCAAGATCGATGATGTGGTCGTATCCACCAGACTCTGATAACACAGTCGTAAACCGGCAGGCGTAGCTCAAGAAGAGAGCGGTGAGGCCGCTTGTAGTCCCCAGTCCTTTCCCTCTCAACTCTCTGCCACTTCCACTCCTCAAGATCGATGATGTGGTCGTATCCACCAGGTCTGGTAACTCAGTCGTAAACCAGCAGGCGCAGAGCGGGAGTCGAGAAGATATCGGTGAGGCCGTCTGCGCAACGAGGTAGCTTGCGAGAATTCGCACGCTCGACAACCTGGATCCACGTGTCTATCTTCCCAGGCCTCCTCCCCATCGTCCTCCTCGATCTCCTTACTTCGGGGGAAGGGACGCGCCCGCCTTCAACCGGAGCTGGTGGGTAAGCTCGACCTGCGCGGGGGTGACGCCCTGCGCCATGTCGTCGCCCACGGCCGCCCGCAGCTGCCGGAAGAAATGCTGCTCGGCGCGCCGGACCACGTTGTTGCGGGCGAGGTGAAAGGTCGAGACGAGGTCGTCGAAAACTTGCTGCCAGCTGCCCTGCGCTGCTCCCACGCCCGTCTGGTTGCGAAGGCGGCCCTGCTGCGCCATCTCGCCGCGGACGGCAACGAGCATCGCCTTGAGCGGCTCCTTCTTGTCACAGGCCGTCGCCGCTTGGATCGAGTACGCATCCATGGTGAGCCCGAGGCCGTGGCTGCTGGCGTAGGACGGGTCGGCGGCTTGTCGGATGGCCTCCTCCGCGGCCAGGAGGCGCGCCTTGGCCCAGGCCAGCTTCCTCGCGTCGCGGACGAAGAGGGTGCGCAGGGTCAGGACCGTCTTTCGCTTGAGGTGTTTGAGGTCCGTGGTGTACTCCCTGGTCGCTCTTTCGTACCCGTGGTTCTCGGCCAGGTGGTCGTAGAGGTGGTCCATCCTGGGCTGGAGGCGGAGGGCGCAGTCGTGGACTGGGCAGGGGACTTTGTCTGGCCTGGCGGGCTGGGGTGCCGAGGCTTGGTGGGGAGGCGGCTGGGCTGGTGGCTGGGCCGGCGGCTGAGGACGCGGCTGCAGGGGCGGCTGAGGACGCGGCTGCAGGGACGGCTGACGAGGAGGAGGCTGCTGTTGTGCAGCCGCTTGCCGGGCTCCTCCTCGCTGCCGAGCTCCAGCCAGCTGCGACACCCTCTGGTGCCTGGGTCTCTGCTGCCCGGGCTCCTGTTGCTGAGCCGCCTGCTGCTGGATTGGGCCACCAGGCTGGTGGTCCACTGCCATGAGGCCGGGATTCTCCAACAACGGCTGGCCCATGGGCATGATGGGTGCCACCAGTGGGCCAAAGAACTGGTCGTTGTTGTCCTCGTTCTGGCCAGACCAGTTGACCTGGTTGGCCAGGATGGCTTGGCTGTGGTGCCAGTTCACCCCCATCTGGTACCAGTAGTTCTGCCTGGCCAGCTGTGATGAGAGAGAGAGGTCAGTCAATGCGACTCACACCAGGTCTTGCTTGTGTTGGCAATGCTTACCTCGTCCATCTCCGCAGCCAGCTTGTCTTGCTGCTGCTGCTCGTCGTTGCTGCGTCCAGCATCCATCTTCAAGCTTGTTCGTCAAAGGATGGTGGTGGTGCTGCTGCTTGGAGATGGGTGGTGGGTTGTGGCTGGCTGGACAAACAAAAGGTCAGTCAGTCTCTGTGGGTTGCGGACTAGTGGTGCCAATGGCTGGCTCGGCGATGAGCTCCCACCTTTTTTTAAAAAACACTGCCACACAACCAAAGCAGCACCACCCTGCCCAAGACCAATGGGCCCACTTGCTCGACTAGCCCAGGGCGATGGTGAATGGAAGGGAGGGCCTCTGTCCTCACCCCAGGCTATGAAATCATCAGTGAGTCTGGATACATAAGCCTCCACTAGCAATGAACATGGGCCTGAGTGCTTACAATTGCCTAGTCCTGGTTATTTGCGCAGTCTGCAGCGGGGAGAGGTTTTCGCCTGGGTCCAGGCAAATCCTCCGGGCCAGCGTACGGAGGGCCTTGACGAACGTCACGTAATTTTTTCGGGCCTTCCTCTGCTCGACGGGGCTCTTGGTCCTGTAGATCTTGGAGTCTACAGCGTTGACGCAACGAGACAGGAAGTACCTGTTTACACCTGGTACCTCATCCATGTAATCACTGAACTTGAGGTCCCCGGAGGTCCTCCCGCCATCGTTGAGCTCAGCCTGGGTTGGCATCTCGTGCTTGAACTTGCAACCTTGCTGGGTGAAGGCACAGGTTCCATCGTGGATCCACTTGTCGCAGCAAGGATTCAATGAGGACGAGGCTGTCTGCCAGTCCATCTGCTGACGCCAGGTGATATCTGCACATTGAGTCAGGGACTAGTCTTGGGTTGTCATCAGCAACAAGTTCTTACCTCTACATCAAGACTGGTCCTCATCGGCAGAGAGCACGAGCATCGTCGCCACCTCGGTCCCAATTGAGCTTTGATGACCACTCTAGACGGAGGAGTTCCTCCTCGGCGCAGTCGAATCTGTCGACCTGGTCAATCAAGAACCATCGCCTTGACCGCAGCGGAGTCTTCTTGAGTCAGTCCGAGAAGGACAGAGTCTTCGAATGCGCCTTCGTGTCGCACGCCTTCGCCTCGTAGACTTCGCAGGCCTGATTGCTCAGAAGCTTGGAATCACTTGGCGTCAGCTGTTGTCAGGATGGCTGGTGATTGTTCGTGGGCAGATGTCATCTTGTTGAAGATGAATCAAAGGGGAGGGGAAGACTTTAAACAGGTGGCATCGAGGGAAAATTGTGGATAGGAGGAGGGGAAGGCTTCAACAGGTGGCATCAGGGGCAGATTGTGGATAGGAGGAGAGGAAGGCTTCAACAGGCGGCATCGGGGGCAGATTCAATGTTGGGGATAGGAGGTTTTCCCAAGGAGGACTTCGTCAGTGGAGTAAAGAACTTACAGAACCTCTGTTCTCTTGAGGGGATCCTCTTTGCCCCAGAGATGGCGGTCAGGAACCTCTGTTCCTTTGGTCTGGGTGGGAGTTTGTCAGAAGGATGTAGAAAGAAGAAGGGAACAAGTCGAGGAGCTTGGTGTTTTGAGCTTGGTGTTTTGTGCTTGGACTAGCGCGGCTGTGGCGGGGCAGACAAGCTGCCAGGCGGGCAGGTCGGACGAAATTCACACAATACCTTGTGCTACTTTTTAAGAACTGTGGGCGGCAAAAATGTATTTCCTGTGCCGCCCCATGGCAGGCGCCCATAGGCCAACCCGTCCCATGTTCAGCCTTGGAACAATGGCGGGTGGCCTGCCTGCCCATACCACCTGGGGATCTCAAACAGTACCAAGGGGAGCAACACCAGCCAATTTTCGGCTTCAGAAGGGGACAATGCCTTGCTTATCCATTCGAGGACTCCAAGGCTGGCCGAGAATACAACTTCAATGGTCTCTATATCCTCAAGCCCGAGGAACGGCCACACTTCACTATTAAGTGGTTTCGCTTCTATTCCGTATACGAGGACATACATGGCGCCTTCATACAGTGGTAAGCGCTCAATGCCCAGCGCTTGGAAAAATATCAGTTGACGGTGCCGAAAACAATTGTTAAAATGCGATAGGTGACACTTCACTATTAAGTCATACAATTGATTGTGTAACATAAACAAAGAACGTTCTGCGGCCGTATCGTGCCTCATGTCATTAGTTCTAGTTCCCTCGTCGAAATACCCTCATCCAACCTTCCTAATAAACTGCCCATATTGGGCCGGCGCGAATCTCGATATCCGCCATGTCCTTATTCATCGCCCTCGTCGGGCTCGACATCCTCCTCGAACTCCCGGGACCCAAACGACTTGCCGTGTGCCCTACCGTATTTTTCGGCTCCGCCCCTGGCGTTCCGGGCAGCCAGGTCGGACCTGCCCCTGTTGCCAATGATGACCTGGTACTTTGACTGGCAGGCCTCCTTGCTGTGGCGTGGGACCATCTATAGTCGGGTAGTTAGTCAGCCATCCTGCCACGTTTTATATACACCACGGCTCTTCTTGGCCCATAGCTTGCGGGACTACTCACCCTCTGTATCGTGGTCCAGTTCTCACCGGCCTCCCTTGCCTCCCTCATGATCCTGACCTCGTTCTCGGTCCACCGCATGCTCCGCGGGATGGACATGTTCGGGCTCGCGTAGCCCCGAGAGGCGGACGCGTTGCTGCCCGCCGAGCTCCGCGAACCGGACGGTCTCGCCGGCGCTGAGTCCGGCAGGCGAGTTCTCGCCGGTGCAGAGTCCGGCAGGCGAGTTCTTACCGGCGCAGAGTCTGGCAGGCGGGTTCGCTTGGCTGCTGGGTTGGACAGCGTGTCCAGGGACGCGCTGCCACTGGTGGCCTCAGGTTGGTTGGCGGGGCGATTCATGGTATAAGGGGAGGCCGAAAGAGGTCCGCTGGTTGCCGGGGATGTCGCGCGTCTCTTTCTGGCGTCATCGCCGGGGCGATGAGTCCCAGAGATTGTGAGCTCATCAAGCTCTGCGGCCGGACTGGTACTAGAGGATGGGTCCATAATCTCCCCCCTCTCAGTGTCGGCATTCACAGCTCCCTCGTTGAAGTTTGGGCGGGGTGGCATGTATTGTAGTTGTTCTTGGGTGGGCACTGGAACACTGCTGAATGAGCTGAATGGGTCGTAGATGTTTGGATTAAGGTACTTCGAGGCATTCACACCCCTTTCTGCGAAGGCGTGGGTTGCGATGTCTGTAACAACACCACCGACGAGGTCCAAGACACAGGTACGGAACCACTCCATTGACACGAGGTTCCTATAGAAGACGCATCAGCAACGCTAACGACAGCCTTAAATATGAAAGCTACTGACTCAGGGAGGTTGATTCTGTTCCACTCTATTGCTGCAGAAGCAGCACTCAAGCTTGCGTAGTTTGCCACCTGTCCCAGGGGCACCACAGCCGGGTTGTTGCTTTGGAGGGCCATATCCTTGATCTGCTTGGCAATTGTGTCTCTAAAATGCTGGAGATCAATCATGGGCCTGTTTGGGTTTGTCAGTGGCGAGACTTGTAAGGGGACGGAGGCAAGTCGTCTGATTACTCACCTTCCAGTGAAGCTCATCGCACGAAAGCGAAGCACACTCTCTGCTGCATGGCAGGTAAGCTGAACCACAAGACTGCAGGTTGTTAGGTTCAGGCAGTTCGACTCTTCAAGACGATACCAGGCTGTCGTTGTCTTAGAACTCACGAGATATCCATCGTTGCTTGTTGGGTACGTTGCCTGTTGGGTAATTGAATTATGGTAAGGGAACGCAGAGGCTGGTTGGTTGCAGGTTGAATGGATCGTCTGGTTGTCGGTTCAGCTGGATGGCGTTTGTCAGCTGGATGGCGCGTTTGTCGTTTTTGTTTTCTGAGTACCTACTTAAGTAGGTAGGGCCTGATGGAAGCAGACTCTTAGCGGCAGGCTGGAAGTGCCTAGGTACGTACCGATAGGAGTTGCTTTGCCGACTGTCGTCTCCCCCAGGGTGACAAATGAGACAGTGAATGAGTTCCCTCGACACAGACCAGGCCTTGAGTCTATCGATAACCAGTGGACTCTGTGCCTCAAGCCTGCTGCGTGGCCAGCCTGTGTGGCATGGTGGCATGCACTATTCACTGTTGCAAAAAGAATTATCAAGCACAAGAATAAAGAACATTCTCCCTTGCAAGATATATTTGGAAAGCTTGGTCTGCCTAGATGGGAGGCATTCAGGCAGCCAATGCCTTATGAACCCATCCACATAAGATTGCATGGACTTATACAATGAATGAATTGTGTGCTTTGAATTGCCTGAGAACCTTTGACAACTGGGCAGGACGTGAAGTTGCCCGGGTGCTCCTGTGAATATTTCCCTGATTCTGGTCAAAGTACAAGTGTACAAGTATCTGGTTCTTTAGCGGCCTTCTGGTCAAAGTACAAGTGTATAAGTATCTACCTAGGTAGTTCTCTAGCGTCCTAGGTATAACAGCCGAGACTGGGGTGCAAGGCGTGAAGACAACTGATCCAGACATCCATGCCCCCCAAGCTGGGTGCATTGATACTAATTTTCACTGTGTTTCCATCTTCAACACTCTTCAGTACCTCATAGACCCTTCCAAAATTCCGGCATGGTCTTGACATTCCATTCAGCCGGCCGGTTTCTGTCTTCAAGACATGTGCTTCAGGTGGCTCATGCTTCACTTCCCTCACACACCAGAGCTTGGTCCTCCAGGCTTCTCCTGGTCCAGCTTCTTGGCAAGCTCCTGTTGCTTCTTGACAAACAGGGCTTGGATGTCCTTCATCTCCTCGTTGCGGGCAGCCTGATCTCTGATGTGAGCATCCTGCAGGGCCTTGAAAGTCTGCTGGAAGCTGTCGATCTGGCGGCTGTGGGCATCGACTTGGCTCTTGATCAGGAGGTAGTCCTGCTGGCTTCGCTCTTGGCGCGACTTCTCGTTGCGGTTGGACAGGGCCATCAGTCCATTGATCTGTGCAGCCAGCTCCTCAGGCAGATCTTGAGCGTGCAAAAAGATGGCTGATCCAGACAGAGGAACATATCTGCGGCCCTGCTGCTTGTTCTCAGGGTTTGTGGCTGGGTTGTCGGCTGGGGTAATGGCTGGCTGTGCATTGTATTAACAAAAATGATTCTGTAGTCAAGTGGATGGAGAGATTATTAGATGTGTAAACATACATTGGATCCATCCCCAGTCTGGCTCTGTGCCAAGTTACCCACAGGGACTGGGATGTTCACATCGCTTGGTCCTGCTGTGGGCTGGCCAGGTCCCTGGCGCTGGAGTGGCCGTGCAGGCCCACCCTCCATGACCCATTGATGGAATAGCTTGAAGCGCTGGTATTGGTCAAACCACTTCTGGTACTCACTGGGGGGTGGAGGATCCAGGGCGAGTGGTGGCTGAGAGACACCATCACCAGACTCCCTCGGCAGGGTTCTCTGGTACTTGTTGGGTTGGAAGGACACATCACCAGTGTGGGACTGGCTGGCAGTGAGCGTCTGCACTGCGTTGTTTGCTCCTCCATCGTTGGCCTGAGCAGTTGGGTTGGCCATGTTGTCATGGTCGCGTTTGCGGCTGGCTGTTAGAGCCGAGGCTCCCTTTGGCTTGGGAACCTGGGACTTGTTGTGGGTACCAGCCTTCAAGTCAGAGGCATTGTCTTTGGTGGGAGACATGGCAACAAGGTCATTGTCAGAGTTCTGACCGCCGCCATAAGCCCTGAGAGAGGCAGTTGAGGCTGATTGCTGACGGGAGGGTGTGATCTGCTGCGCTTGATCTCCAGTGTTGCCTCTGCCAGGGCTGGGAGGGGCGTCTGCGGACAACGGCATGGCTTTTAGACATCGCCAGGTCAGCCTCAAAACAGCAAAAGGTTTTACAGAAATAAATCATCCATACCGCGTCGGTTGGTTCCACCAGAAGCAGTGCTGCCATACACAGGACGAGCATTGGGCAGGGGCTTTCTTGCGGGCTTGTCGGTCGGCATGGTCAATCAACTGGTTCTGTTGTGCGATGCCAAGGAGGTTTGCAAGTTTGGTGACAAAGTGGAAAAGAGGGAGGAAAGGAAAGGTGGTGGAGGTGGATTATTTAAATGGTTGTTAGCGTGGTCGCGTGGTCGATGGGTGACTGTTGAGAGGCGCTGGGGGGGCAATTCTGTTTGTCGTCGTCTGTTCTCCCAGTAGCGCCCATTGATAACAGACTTATCGATGCACTGAAGTACGTACTCTACTGGGACTCCTCTGACTTCTCTGGGGAAAACAGAAGTGAACATTGAAGTCTGTACTGGAGCAGACCAGCCCCTGGGATCTAGTTATCCATAACCCAGACAGCACACAGACACACACACACACACACACACACCTGCTATTATATGGTCAGCTCATGTAGTTTGTCGTATTATGAATAAATTTTTCACAGTCACATGACTTCAAAACAACCTTGGTTGTGAGGCATATTGGAAATCTTTGTCGAACAGGCGTGGAAGTTCTTGAGTAGATATGATTCCAGATACACAAGATTAGATATTTTATTGCATAATGATATACAGAGGCAGTTTTGGAGGACTACATGTCTCTCTCACAACTTGATTTAATGCAGTGATAGAAGAGTCAGTATATACCTAAGTATGTACTTCTATATGAAATGCTCGGCCATAAGCATCGTGTAGTGTCCTATTAGAGGTGCCTGTTCCAATTTCTATGAAAGTGAGCTGGCCAGGCTGGCTTATATTCTCATTGAACCATTCCCATCTCATCCAAGTGGTAGCCTTATATCCATAACACAGTCACAAATGTTCTACATGTAGCGTCTCTATCCTGTCAATTCAGCTGATAATAAGGGGTGGCCGTGCTCCCCGTAGTCAGATGAGCTTGTAATCCCTGGATTATGCAGCTTGAATAGATTGAACCATTTTAGTGTGTAGTAGATCCAGTCCCAATAGTGTGTCTAGCAATCCAAGGTCAGAATAATATTGTATGCCAAGGAGCGTGACCCCTATTTGTATTCTTTTCCAGAAATCTACGAGCAAGCCCAGCTAATATGTGTGTCATCATCGACCACACTTGCCAAAGATATAGACAGAAGACGGGCCAGCGTGATTAGAACTTTTGTCATGATTATAGACAACATCTCCTGATCCCTCAAGCTGAGTCTGAGTGAGTCACCCACTTAGAACAGTCGTACTGTCACATTCTAGTAGAGTATTCCCTGTGTGGACGTCTGGCCTGCAATACCTAAGTATGTCATACCTGCAATCACGGCTGGCAGGCAAAGGGTTTCTCATATCATTCATGCCTCCTTTGGAGTATGCTCCTCGAAAAAGTTCATTGCTGACTTGTTGACTTGCTGACTTTAGTGTAGGTCACCTCCTCCTATGATTATATTCATATATGATGCATTATCGTCTAAGATCCCTTCCTCCAATCATTCTAATTCCTAGGCATGAGCTCGTCTTCCGCACGGCTCAAGGTCCAGTCCAAAGGTATAAAGAGAGATAACGGCAGGATAACGTCTTTAACTTTCTCCAGGACACGGATGACAGGGCTGTTATTATTCAAGGAAATTCCTACGTGGACATTGAGGCAGCAATCAACAAAACATTCAGAAGGAGACTTACATGAAGACGGGCTTGAAAAGGCCCCCGATTCAAAACTCCAGAACAAGAATGTGTACGGTCACAGCTACAATGGAAGTCAGGGTGTGAAATATAGGCCACCCCCTCTTCTATCCCATGTGCCGCTCAAGCAACACCAACCTATGCTTCCAGGCTCTCAAGGCCGTCACTAGTCTCAACTATACTACCTATCAAGCATATGTAATTGAGATATATTGCCTTCGGGGGACTGACTAGTAAGTTGTTATTGCAACATTATTGCATTGTTCTCACTGGTCTCGAGGGCTGTTAGCTGCATACATGTGTTGATTGGTACTGAAGACAAAAATTGTTTCTTTCATGAGGCTACAAGCCTGGATCATCTTAGAGCTCAGGAAGCAACCGTACCTAGTTAGGCAGCATACCATCTCAAAGAAGTGTTGATATTACACCAGCATGGAAACCTCTCTCGCTTGTATTTCATCGTTGAGTGGGCTGCCAGAAGCCTACCTAAGTAGGTAGATCTCGTTCTTGCGCTCGTCAATCCTGCCACATATAAGACGACACTTTCACTGTGCACCCATGTGATCAAACTTTTAGACCAAGATTCGGCTGCTACGTTCTGGGCCACGCCCTCCGCTCCACTCGCTCATTGGCTACTTCTGTCCGTAAACGCCAGACCAGGAAGGGAAGGCAACTTAATGAAGGAATGATGCACACACGGGCGCGGAAATATGCAACAAGGCAGCCAATTTATAGCATGTCGAGTATTTGGAGGATAATCACAAGGTCCTTTATTCTTGTATGTAATAAGATCCCAGGTGGGATAGATGGGAACGGAAATAGCCGAAAGCCGTGTCTTGTTATCTGCCGTTCCGGATGTCCCGAGGTCCTCTCAGAAAATAACACCAGTTGACATAAGCCCAGCTCCAGACCAAATAATGTCGCATACCGTAATCCCTGCCACCGCAACCGCACGTGGGATGAACTGTTGGGGTTGGTGGATCGACATGGGATGCACATTCGCGAGTTCCATACCTAGGTATGCAGCGTTACATTATGACTTCCCACATCGTCTTGCGCCCGCTCGAAGCCCGAGGGGTTCTACGTACCATCCTTTTCTCACACCGGGGCTTTTCAGAGAAATTCGGAGCTAGGGGAAAGAGAGCGAAGACTTAACAATGATGTTGATATATATTGTTACAGTCCCCTCTGCTTCCAAGCATTTCCTGACCTCGAAATGATATCTAACCATACAAACTTTGTCTCATGCTACTCGTCAAAATGCAAATCCCTCTATCCTTCCTCGTAGCCCCGTTGGCTGTCCAGTCCGTCAACGTCGTCCTTTCAAACGACGATGGCTGGGCGGAGAAGAACATCCGTGTGTTCTACGATGCACTTACCAGCGCAGGCGAGAGCGTGATTATTTCGGCCCCGGCCGACAACAAGTCCGGCACAGGCTCATCCGATGCCACGCCCGGCACGGTTACCTCGGGCTGTCAGTTCAACAGCTGCCCGGCCGGGAGCCCACCCTACGGCTCAAGCAGCACCAACTCGCGGTTCAACTATGTGAACTCATACCCCGTCACGGCCATGCGATACGGGATCCAGACTCTGTCGCCAAAGGTCTTCGGCGGCCCTCCGGACATCGCCGTCGCAGGGTACAATGTCGGGGGTAAGGTCGCCTGCCCACGCCATCCAAGACCAACTTTGATGCTGATGAGCCGCCAGCAAACCTCGGCTCGACAACCCTCGTCTCAGGGACAGTCGGCGCAGCCACCGAGGCCGCGCTCGAGGGCATCCCAGCCATCGCCTTCAGCGGCACCTCAGGCTCGCAGGTGTCCTACACAACCGCCACGCAGACGTACCAGACTGTCTACGCCCAGCTTTCAACCAACGTGACCACCACGCTCGTCGACTCCGGGAAGCCCTACCTCCCAGATGGCATCTGGCTCAACGTCAACTACCCGACGGTGAGCAGCAGCACGTGCTCGTCCGCCTCGCGGTTCAAGTTCGTGCTCTCCCGCATCAACTCGGCCTCCTCGGGAGCGGCGGCCGATGTCCGCACTTGCGGATCGACTCGGCTGCCAACTGAGAGCTCGGTCGTTGGCACGTCCGGGTGCTATGCGAGTATCAGCGTCGGGGTTGCCAGCGACAAGAAGGATGCCTCTGCTGCTGTGCAGGCTGTGGTTCTGGCCAAGCTCGAGCCTATCCTGTCATGCTTGCCTTGAGTCAAGCAGTGGTAACTTGTCAGCTCGCAACGCCAGGCCATTTGGATGATATTTAGTCTTATCAAACTTGAATGTCAAAGTTAGTTGCGTACAGACAATAATCGTCGTGTTGACCTGGTGGTATGCTGGATATTTATTTCATTTTGATGGCCTGAACGAACGGGCCCCCGGCTCGTAGGCCGAGGTTGATGTCTCAACGAGTGTGGGCTCTAAATGGTATATACAGTTGACTCTATGTACAATGCTCTCATTTCCATCATGCAACCTTTGAACGAGGATAATAATGAGCGTCCAGTGCCGAGATTGTGGACTCGGCGTCTTCGTTCATGAAATTAGTGTCGCAGTAGCGAGGGTGGCGGTTGTTGGATATGTTTTGTGGCGTGTTGGAACGAGTGTGCAGCGGACTCGGTAGTCCGACGTTGTTTACAGAATGTGATTCAAGCGAATGTAGGTTGAATGAGGCGTTGAGTCGTGGAGGTTGGCGGAAAATAGGGAGAAAGAATGGACAGCCGATATTTCAGCAATGGCTCTTTTCGACTCCGACGCTTGATGATGGAGTCTTGCTCTTTGGTCACACCACCTGAGTGGAAGGGCGGGCTACTGCGACGAAATCTAGGCAAGCGAGCCCTTGACAGCCTCTGGGAATGCCGCGTCAGCCATGGCGAAACCAGCATCCCAGACACCAACGCCACCAAATCCAGTGAGGTTCATGTTTTTGACAGACTGGATAGTCTTCTTGATCTCGTCAGCCGACTGGATGTTGCTTCCGGCCGCGCCTTTGCCACCGGGGATACCGAGGTAGAGCTTCGGGCTAGGGCTAGCATCAGCGAACTTCTTGGCCCAGGCCTTGATGTTGGTCTGGAAGTCTTTGCCGCCGATGCCCTGGTCCGGGTTGTTATAGAACTGAATGTTGACAAAGTCCAGCATGGGTAGAACACTGTCGGGAATGGAGGACTCGGGATCATCGACGACCGCGCACATTGGCTCAGCACTCATGAGATACTTCCGCGAGGAGTCAGAGTCCATCTTGCTCCTCATTTCGGTGACAAATTCCTCATAGAACGCGCCGTTCCCGGACTCATTGTCGAGGTCCAGGCCGTCAAGGATGACCTTGCTGCCGAAAGGCCTGATATCTGCCGAGTCTGTGCCGCCGAGGTACAGGTTCCTGTCAAACGTTAAGTTAGCGTGAGCTGGCGATCTTGCTCAATATTGATACGTACCAAACTTGGTCAGCAGCCTTCGTGGCCTCATCCGCGCTGCTGAAGGTGGCGTTTGAGAATCTCTCGTCGCCACCAAATGAAATCATGACCTTCTTGCCCTTTTCCTGGCACCCGGAAATTTGATCCGCAACGCTCTGGCCTCCTTCAGGCGCAATAGTACCATCAAAAAGCTCAAAGCCCGCCTGCTTCTTCTGGGCATCATTCGGACTACCAGTATCCTTGCCCATGTTGAGCTTGGGCGGGTTCAAGCTGGTGATGAAGGCCAGGATGACGATGTCGAAGTTGTCATTCTCACAGACCTCAGACAGGTTGGTCTTCTCGGTGCTCTGGCCGAAGAAGGTCATAACACTTTTACCATCTCCGACTTCACCGGCTCGCTTGACTGTGCGCTGGGCCCGCTGCGGAGCGTAGGGAGCAGCGTTCACCGCGCCCACAGCGGCGGAGATTGTAGCGAGGGTTTGGAACTTCATGATTAATTAGTGAATAGACAAGTGGTTGGTGGCGACCTGCGTCGGAGGGATGAATAAATAAATGATGGTAGATGAGTTGGTCGAAATGACAACTGTAAAGACTGTGGGAATTCAAAAAGAATGGAACTAACTCTCCAGGAGCCAAGTCTCGTCAAGAGATGTAGAAACAAAGAATGCAAAGCGAAGGGTACAGATGCTGTGATGGATGTGGTAGAGTCGAGAATAACAGGCTTGTTTGTGACGAGCTGCATCTATATACCATTCGGCCATGCACCGACGACCGCGTTCGAGGTGTGTCGTCGGAATATCGGCACAAGGCGCCTGGTACCACTTGTGGCTGTCAGCAGGTCTGCGGCGCATCCAGGAGTTACGATACCCACCGGCCCGGCCATCTCGAGCTCCCATATCTGCCGTTGAACAGACCACCGAAAGAGGGAGCGGCCATGCAGATCCAATGATTTTTCAAAGGGGCCCGTCAAGAAACGCTGAAGAGGCTGGCTATTCAAGGGCATCAAAAACGAACAGTACGATGCTTGAGCATCATTGGCTCATCCGAGATCCTCCAATGCACGACACCGGCCGGGCCACGGGATGGCGCATGTGGCGGCCTTGGTCACCGGCCGCCGACCCACGGAAGTGTTCCGGACGTGGCACGATGCTTATTGGAAGAGAGCACCGTCAGCATGGGGACTTGTTGACGGAATGGGTTCTAGTGTAATCCGTCTTGGCTTCCCAGGGCTGTGGGGGGCCAATTCGGGCCATGCCGAAACAGTCTCCACCTCCAACGGCCATCGTGGACGGCCTCGTTCATTCACTTTCGGACTGCCACGACATCTTTCAAACCCACAGGTGTCCCAGGAGCGTCCTGGCCCTTGATGTCGCCCAAGACGCCCCCTACATGATTGGTATCTGAAACAGGCACGTCCGCCCGCCTTCGACGTCCTTGTGGCCGCCAACGAAGCTCAGTAGCCATTCATCCACAAATTTCGATTGGCCTATGTGTAAGAATTTTACCCCATCTTAGTCCCTGAGGTCTCCTTGAACGTGTGCAGTGGCATCTTGCAGGCAACAGAATCCCGTCAAGCGAAGCCAAAGCTTAGATGTGAAGTGCTTACTTGATCCTTTACGCCACGTGCGGTCTGACGATCCTGCAGGCACAATTTCACTCCTATAGCGCGTGCTAATATTACCTTGCTCGCACAGAATCGATGAATTAACCACACACTCTTGCGCCATAAGTCCAGGTTCCCATGCAACACGAACAATTCCACGACTCCATCAAATAAGTGACGGAGAATTTCAAGTCGGTAGGAGTTCAAGGAACGAAATTAGCCACCGCAGGGCATCTGGAGAGAGGGCAGGCATTGAGATAAACACACGATACACCGCCGATCTGGACAGCATTCAATTCGCTGACCCGGGCAGAGGCCACCTAACCGCCGGACTAAACATGATTTTGTTATACCTAGGAAAAGGACTTCAAGATCCCTTTCAATGTCCTCTCCAACCCTGTAACATCAACGGATCCCGCCATGCCGCTGATTCAGTCAATATAAGAGCCATTGAGTGGTCCATTCATCTCGGTGCCTATGCTACTTCGGCATGGTAGACGACTAAATTCCGCGCGTCGAGGATCGGTTACCGCCTCTGGGGTCGCCTAGGTCCATGTGGAAGCAGCTGGTGGCCCACCTCCTGCCAACTCTCATCGTAATCAGCAGCGCAGACGTGCTATGCACGCCTTGAGAGCTGCTTGGAGAGAAGCTGTAGGGACACGGCGTAGAGTGTTTCTGTTTTCCGAGGGCTGAAGGATGGCTGAACACCGAAGGCGCCGATCACGCTTATTATAAGGGATATTAAGCAGACAGTGCTGGGCTGGGACGAAAACAGTTGGAGGAGCATTCATTCATTGGTTATTTTATTTCGGAATTCTCGGGTGTCTATGACGAGGGAAGCGCAGTATTATGATGGTGAGGTGAGGCTCCAGCGGTACCTTCCATGACAATCGTCTTGCCAATACATACCTAGGTATTTTCCTCATCCCGACTACATATTTATATGTATACAACACTCCCAAATCCACGTAAATGATACGATCAACCAGTCCACAGCGCTGGACCGGGCATGGCGTAGTTCGTAATCGTGGTGTAGGGGTTCAAGTAGATACCAGCGTCGGTGTTCTTGTAAAGCGCTGTACCGGCTGTGCCCGAGGGGTTGGCGGTTCCGGATCCGGTGATCTTGATGTTGAAACACTGCGGGTAGTTCTGCGCGCCGTTGAGCGAGCCGGCTCCGTGCAAGGCGATGATCTCGTGCCGGAAAACGTAGTTCCCGGCGGCCAACGACTTGGGCACGGTGGTGGTCCACTTGCCGCCCTGGTCGATCAGCGTCTGGGACGCCCACTTCTGAGTGCTGTAGTTGACTGTTGGTCCGCGGATTAGCAAAACGCCTTTTCTATTGAGAACGAGTTCTGAACTTGGGCAGCGTACTTCCAACTGCCTCGATCTTGACCCATCTCAGCTGCGACTTATCGGCCTTAGTGCAGTCGCCGGGGCACTTTGCGACGTAGGTAAGGATCGGGCCGTATGGGTGCGGCCAGGTAGCAGGCCACTGAAATTCGACCTTTCCACCGGCTGATACTGTCGTGGAGAGAGTGCCTGGCGTGGCGTTGATATGGCAGTTAATGTCCTGTGTGCCGTAGTTGTTGGGTGCGACGAAGCCGCTGTCGAGGTTCTCGGCATACCACGCGGCGATGTCAGGTACTTTTTGGCCATTCTTCTTGGCGTAGTAGTAGTCCAAAATAAAACCCTGGTTCTGAACACCGTCTGTCTTGAAAGTCGTCACCATGCCATGGCCAAGCACGGTGGCGGCGAGGCCACTCGCCAGGAGGGCAACAGGAGCGAGCATTACTGTGGCAGTGGCACCGGTGAATGTTGGAAAAGGCCCAAATAAATCGACATCAGAAGCATATTTCCCAGTCGCAAGGGGCCACAGCCTGGCATTTATCTATTTTCAAGGTCTTCTAACATCGGTCGATGGGTTGATACCTTGATAGCCGCCATGCGACTTGTGCCTCGTGGGGGCAAGTGGACATGTCAATGCTTAAAAGCGTAAGTATTGAGATAATAGAAGACATTTCGTTGTTTTGTTGACCCTCTATGGCTGGCCCTCTATGGCCCTTTTGATTGAATATTCCGGAATTGCCTCGACCGTGCCCCCGAAAAGAGTCGATTCGGGGACCTCGGGATGCAGGGCCCGCGGTCTGGTGTCTTGGCATCACCCTGGAACGCACTGTTTTTGTTCATTTCTGGCCGGTTGTAATATGGATAAAACGGGCCGCCCTCATCCTATGGGGTGTGAATGGCTTCTCCATAGAACATTTCGATGCCAGTTTCAGTGGCAGCTTAATGACTTTAGCTACCTAGCTCAGTTGGCCTCCGCACAGCGAGTTATTTCCATGAAATCAAGCGTTCCGACGCCCTTCAGTAATATCACCCACAGGGCAATTGCACGTCCCGATGATTACTCTGAGGTCGAAAATTTTGAGCTCATAACATACAATCCGATCCAACAGAAGCTGCAGGTATTTATGTTGCCTTTATACTTATCCTGAGGGCATCTGGAGTGCAGCTGAGCCGTGACACACCGGTGTAATAAATGAGTAAAACGCTGTTGATTCAAACATGCTTTTTTTCCACGTTCCATATCTCGTCCTGTCGAGAATCAAGCCTACTTCTGTTGAACGGCGTTTGAAGAACCCGAAGTTCCTTTATATTACAGACACCAAATTTGAGTTGGCTCATGCCAAAGTTGGACGACTGCTGGCCCACAATCCACAACGGCATGGAACAACATGTCTTCCGTATCCCGAAGAAATTGGAACATCGCGTCAGCAGGCACGCGAATGGGCAGTAGACCCGATTTAAGAAGCCCTCGGCTCAACATGGGTTGGAGGAGCCATCAGCTTGATGTCCTAGTACCCGCGAACGCCCGTTATCACTTCATGAGCCCTCGTTCGACCCTACCTAGGTATTATACTATTATCCAGTCGCCTTCTCTGAACTAGGATGGAACGACTGCTGTGAACCTCGTGACCCTTTGGAGCCCGGGACCTTCCATTTTGTAGATGTAAATTGACGACTATCAACACTGTCTGTTTTTTAAACGCTGGGTCTTGAGCGCTCACCGCTGTATGAAGGCGCCATGTACGACTTTGGACGTATGCGGAATATAAGAGAAACCAGCACTTGAGGTAATTAGTCCAATGGCCAAATTCCATCGCGGGAGGATCGCCAACTCCGAGTCGGCACTGGGCCATTACGGAGTACGGAGTACGCGGCAGAGTTGTTTGGTCCAGCATTACCCCCAGAAACAGGCACTAGCTGAGTGCCCAGCGCGAGGGACTTGTAGCCATTTCATGTTAGATTTATGGAAAACTGTTTCCGGTGAGATTCGAAGTAGATAGACCCCTGTTGTTTTTTGTGCAGGGGAGCGTTGTGAGTTGTTCGCAGCCTTCCGCAGCACTTGGCGCTGGTCCGGCATTGAAGAATCAGGCAGATGCATAATTCACCAATCGGGAGTCTCGCGGAGCCAGCTATCCAGCGTATGTAAGCGATTTACCAAGCCCAAAGTGGTGATAGCGTCGCTCGCACTGGACCCACTTAGTACGATACCAACCTTGGAAGCATTTGAGGTCCCAGCGCAAGCCACATGGCTCCGCCATTCTAAGCTTCCTCCTCCTCGGACTTCGTGAAATGTCTTGCTCGGACTTGAACACAAGCCACGATATGTCTTCAGCATGTTCGTTTACAAGCATTCCCATGAGGGACTCGCTGAGAGACTGGCTGAGAGACCGGTCTAAGGCGCGACTAAGCCACCAACGCAAACCATGATATTTGTGTGAAAGGAACGCGATCTCCAGCCTACCAGTAACTACCATGTGGCTCAGACGAGGATTACACGACCGAGCGCCAATGACGGTCATCATTGAACTTGGAATGCGTCGTTCAAAAGGGCCATCTTCCGACTGCCCGGGCGACGGTTCGTCCAGCTCGATGTTGCCTGCTGCTGTCATACAACATCGGAAGTCGACACCTCTAACATGCTGTTCTCCGCCAGAACCACATTAGTGCTATTCGTAGCAGCATCTGCTGCCGCCAAAATCTACACCGAGCCATGCCCACTATATGGCCAGAACTACCCGGCACCTACAAGTCTGGCCACCAGCAACCATGTTGAGGCGGCAACGAAATCCGTCCTGGAGCAGCTGCTCAAAGCGAGGAACACGACCACGGTATATGGTCCACTAGATACCGATACCACGGCATTCTCTCTGGACTTCTACTCGCTGGATGACGAAGATCCCCTCTTCAACTATCACTACACGCCAGTCAACCTAGCGAGCCAGCGTACATCCGGTGTGGAGCAGGTCGACTCGGATACTGTCTACCGCGTGGGAAGCGTGTCCAAGCTATGGACCGTGTATCTGTATCTGCTAGCCGCGGGCGACGATTCCTGGAATGAACCAATCACGGATTTCATCCCTGAGCTCCTGGAGATCTCCGAGATGCAGGAGCTTGAGCCGACGAGCAATGTTGACTGGGAGTCTATCACAGTTGGGGCGCTTGCCAGTCACCTCGCCGGGGTCGGAAGGGACCCGACACGAGCAGCAGCTTTGGAAAAGGTTTTTGGGGACCTTGGAATCCCAAGCCAGAGCGATGGCTCAAGCTCCTCGTGCGGCGAGCCGTCACTGGTCACGTTGCCTTGCAACCGTTCTCGTGAGCATTTCGTCCAGTAAAGCTATTACTTGTCAAGTTTCTAACCTTGAGCCCGAATACAGAATTCTTCACCGAATTTCCAGCCCAACACCCCATTGTGGCCTCCTACAAGACGCCAGTCTACTCCAACGCTGCGTTTCAGATCCTAGGCTACGCCCTCGAGAACATCACCGGCCAACCGATGAGCGATATCTTTGACGAGTACCTGGTCAAGGGCCTCAATCTAACCTCTACCTCTTACCATCTCCCAGACAGTACCGATTCGTCCATCATCCCATATAACACGACGTACAGCTGGTGGTTCGCCGACCTCCTCGACCTGACCCCAGCAGGCGGCTACTTCAGCAGCATCAATGACATGCGCAAGATCGGTAAAGCGATGCTGGGCTCGACTCAACTGGATCCGGTCGTGACGAGGCGCTGGATGAAGCCGCACTCCTTCTTGTCGAACCGGGACGCGGCGGTCGGGGCTCCGTGGGAGATATACCGCGCGCCGGGCGAACCGTCGATCATGATGATGACCAAGTCGGGCGACCTGGGGAAATACTCTTCGTACATGGTTCTCATCCCGGAGCTCAACATTGGTTTCACTGTTATCGCTGCTGGCGTTTTCGCGAGTGAAAACTCCCGCATGCTGGGCAATATTCTGGTCGACACGTTCGTGCCAGCCGTGCTAGCTACCACCGCGGACGAGGCGGGTGATGTATTTGCTGGTACATTCTCGGATAAGAAGACTGGCTCGAGTATCACGCTGGTGCAGAATGATACCGAGCCCGGCCTGCTTGTCGAGGAGTGGTCACTCGGCGGGAAGGATGTGCTGTCGCTGCTCGGGCAGATCAAAAGTGGCAATATCACTGCACGGCTGTATTACTCCGGCCTGGAAAACGAGACGCCGAATGGCACAGTCAGCTCATGGAGGGCTATCTACCAGACTCTCACGAGAAGGAACGGTCCGGGGCCCTTGTCGCCCATTTGCGACTCATGGTTTACTGTAGATGGACTCACATATGGCGGAGTGGGCTTGGATGAATTTTTGGTCACCACCGTCGATGGCCAAGCAACCAGCATTGTGCCCAGGGTGTTGGGTATTCCCATGACCAGGACTGATAGCTAAGAGGGATTACCCTAGGGTATTCGCAGAGAGAAGAATTCGATGAAACCTACCTTCTTCAGTATATATATACTTAGTAACACACCCAGACAGATTACTCAACTCTAATTACAACCCCCTTCTGCGTTTGGTGAATGACTCGATTCTCGCACCTGCATTCCTGGAAATTCCTGCATGCGGCTTGCTAATTTTCAATACGTAACCTCAATCTCTGGTCAACACGGCATTGATACTTAGGTGGACAACAGCAATTCATGGGTTCTTTTTGTTGCTATTATTGTCAAAAACCTCTGTACCCTGCCTGCTTGACTATATCCTCATAAACCTCTGTATTGGCCCCCATGAAAAGATTGCATCGTCGGAGCGGCTACTGCTCCTGCCTGTCCTTTGTTCCTCAAAGTCCGCATATTTCTCACTATTTCCGACCAGGAGCAGGTTTCCACCAGGTTACTGTCTCGATCTCACCTGCAGACAATGTCGTGCTTCGATCGTCCATGACCATGGTGCTGTACGACAGACAATCATATCCGCCCGCTTCGTGGGTCTCTACCTTCGTAACCGTCGTCTGCGCTACCCCCCACGAGACGGTGGTAGTCTCTCTGATAAGGTACACCATCATAGTAGTCTGGCATGCTGAGTTTGTTGGCGAGGTAGGTAGTATTGATGACGAATTGTCTGCTGACGGCTGCGACGTGAGTGAGCCTGGACTTTGAGACGTCGCTATTTTTTGGGACACTGAAATTTCGTTTCCTGTTGGCTCTGGTAAATCAGGCGCTGGCGACAGCCCCGGTGTCGCCCCTTCCAGATTCGACGGCTCGAGCCGATCAGATGCCACTGATATTGTGACTGTTGAAGTGTATGAGACGACGACGCTGACCTTGACGCTACCATCCGAGGTCATGAGACGCCGCTCCGTACTGCTCGAGATCCTCCTCGTCAATGTGGTGAGTGAATATTCTCGATAATTGCTCGCTGGCGAAACGACGCTGCCGGGAAGTGGTGATAACACTGTCTGGGTGCCGTTGATAGATGTTGCCGACTCGTCGGGGATTGTTGATGAGGGAGGTGATAGCTCCGCAGAATTTTTAACACCCAATAAGCTGCCTGTGTCTAGATCCTTTGTTACATTCGCGGTTCCAAGGCTTCCAACAGTCATACTATTGCGTCTGTCCTGGGACGTCGATAGTCCTTCAGCTGGAGGAGTCGTGCTATCTGACACAATGCTAACCCCCAATGCATCGAAAGAAGTCGTAGTCAGTGACCGCGATGCATCGAAACTTCCAAGCGATGAGCCTTGGCCTTCAAAGCTCACTGAAATACTGGATGTCTCTGATATAGGCTGGCTCGAGCTCTGCGGTAGGGTGGTATATGACGACTGGTGTGGTCCTATGTTGCTGGTGGCTGGCTCATATGACGCCGCCCGAGTACCAGAACTGGCTTCATTGAAGCTTGTGAAAACTGATTCGAGAGATGAAGCTTGATTGAAGCTGCTGCCAAGAGATGTCATATTAGGCCCGGAAGCCGCAAAAGATTCAGCATCTGCAGTGGCCAAGCCTGTTAGACTTGACACGATTGGGCCAGCGGGGTATGTCCCGAGGCTTGTGAAAGATGGATGCTGACTTTTGCCAGTGCCAGGCGATCTGCCCGATGACGGCGACGTTCCAGCCTGAATACCACTGGGATCGCTGGTGACAGGCTCAATTATCCCATCGCTCTTTGAAAAAGAGTTTGGAATGGTCAAAGACGACAGATGTGGCATTGTAGGGGGTCCAGATGACATGATTGTTTGGGGGGAATGGTTGCCCAAGCTCCACGTCGCCGCTGGCTCATAGCTCGCGGCCGGGGATGCAGGGCCCGCTGTGATATTACTGGTCTGACCTGCATGCCGTGTCGAGGTACCATCAGAAGTGCTCAGATAATTCATCTCGCTGCCAGACCCAGCTTCGCTGGTCGCCGGCTGTATTGTCATCGAGCCTGCTTCACCATTATTGCTCTTGATGCTGGTACTCAGTTCGCTAAACCCAGAGCTCTGAGATCCGCCGAGGCCAGTAGACTGTGGCCCGGAACCGAATTCGATGCTCCACGTGCCGGTCGAATTCCATGTGCCTTCGCTATTGGTAGATGGCGAAGCTGAAGAAGCAGTGGTAGCAGGTGAAAACGAGCCAAAAGCTGTTTGGACCGATCCGGTGGTGCTTTCAGAAGACTCGTGGCCCCCAGACATCAGACTCTCATGGTTGGTCGCAGAGGGTAAGCCCGCGGACATCCCGCTAGAGACTGGAGTTCCTTCACTTAATCCTGTTTCCAAACCAATGGAACTGTGGAGAGTGGACAAATAATGATCGCTCGTGACAGACGATGCTTTTGAGACAATGCTCATGACGGCCCCTGATTCAAGGCTTCTGCTGCCGCTCGGAGCGGTGTCAGATGGCGGACCGAACTCAGCCGTCGAAGAACGATCTTGGGTTTTGTCGGAGCTTATTACCAATGTTTCACTGGTGTCTGTAGGTGAAAGCCCAATTGAATTGACATCACCAGAAGTCGGGCTGCTCTGCTGCGATATTGAACTGGCAGATGTTGAAATACCGAGCATGGGACTTGCAAGCGTCGAGATGGTGGCTGTCGGTCTGTTCATTGTCTCGGAAGTACCGAAGTCTGTGGCCTGCTGGGTTGCCACGTCCATTTGAGATACGCTTGAGGCCGAGGATGTTTGGATTGTGTGGCTTCCACTTGCCACGTTGTAAGACGGAGTAGAGCCATCCGACCCCTGAGACTTTGACACAGAGGCCCAATTTGAGTTGGATTCTCCTGAGGTGAGCCACCCGCCGTTGTTCGACTGTGTCTCCGATCCCGAAGTGACCACAGATGTTGAGAACTGGTCTTGGCTTTCGCTAGAGGTTGAGACAGGCGTAGTGCCGGTCACTGGTAGTGATATTTCTGTGGGGCTGAGATTCACGGACTGGGGATTCGTTTGTTGTGACACCGCACCAGGGCTTAATCGCGAAGTACTGGGGTCTTGGAACAGCTGTGACGAACTGGCAATTTGACCGAAGCTTGAATCTGGGCCTATACCCTGCCATGTGCCACTTGCTGGGTTCAACGTGTTGGCCGAATTTGCCGCTCCTGTGGATTCCAAAGAAGGACCCGAGGTGCCAGAAGAATCTTTCGAATTGCCGGACGTTAGGGTGAAAGCGAATTTTGTGCTCATCGTGCCCTCATTAGAAGATGACTCAAGGTTTGATTCCTGACTGAGATTGGAAATGCTGGCGAATGAAAGAGACACAGAGGCCGTACTGGGTGTTGGAAGTTGGAACGCAGCTGTTGTCGACGATTGTGTCTCACCGTCGCTATTTGAAGCCGGTTGGATCGATGACAAAGTGCTTCTGCTTAGCATCGACCCAGGATCACCCTCTGAAAAAGCAGCGTAACTTAGCGAGGTCGAATGTGATCCATCGCCAGTCGAGGATTCCTCGGCCCCTGCTCGAGAGCTACCATCTGATGATATTGCATTCCCTGGGCTGGATCCCATGGCAAGTGTTGTTGAAAATGGAATTGGTGTCGGCAAATCAGCTTCAGCAGACCCGTTTGCCAAAGATTGGCTTGCTAAAGTCCTTTGAGGACTCTGTCCGGAATCATCCGAGAGTGATGCTGGCATTGATGTGCCAATGCTAAACTCTGCAATTGTACCTGATGAGATGATAATTGTTGACTCCTGCAACGTTGAAGGATATGAACCAGAAAATGATTCACTCGATCTCGTGCCAGCCGTGGTGCCAGGTGCTGCCGTGGGAACATCAGGTCCACTTGTATCACTCAACAAACTGCTCGGATTTGAACCAGTCGTGGGCCCGCCATTACTCGATATGTTACTCGACACTGTACCGGTTGCCAATATATTGCCCGTGCTTGCGTCTTGGCTGGAGGAGCTTTCCAGCGTCGCAGTTGTTGCTGGAATGCTTCCGCTACCGGAACTCAGCAACCCATCCTCAGTGCTTGGCACGCCACTTCCACCTTGCGATTGTGTCGACGCCGACCACGCCGAGGATGTTAAAGTCTTATCCGAGATGTTGGAATAGTCACTTTCAGGTATTCCTCCGCTCTCAGAGGAGACAGCCCCAGCGCTTGCTGTGGTCGGTATTTCAGACACGATGGATTCGGGTGTGGCTGACTCGCTGGGGGTGTCATGAGCAGTTGAGCTCAACAAGACCGACATATTGGAAAGGCTTGTGGCCCTGGCGTCTGGTGAGCTACCGGCACCTGATATGGGTTGCTGGGAACTACTTGGACTTGTGCCCGAGGCCGTTGGACTGGTACTGGAACTTGGCAAACTACTCATCGAAATTGAGGGAGCAGCATCGGAGCCTCGATTTGATGGACTTTGAATTGAAAGAGCTGCGCCTCTTGTTGAACTCCCGGTTGACCCCCAGCTGGTGACGGAGAGGGGGCCAGAACTAGATTGACCTTGACTAGGAGCTGGTGTGCTTGTGCTTGGACTCGATGAGACAAAGGCTGAAGACGTTGGGCTCGAAGATGTCGAACTGGACGTCGAGCTGGATGTTGAGCTGGACGACGTCGAAATCGAAGACGTCGAACTCGAAGACGTCGAACTCGAAGACGTCGAGCTGGAGATGGACTGCGAACTTCTGGTACTGGAGGGCAAAGATGATCCCTTGCTTCTGGTCTGGGCAGACGACGTCGACGTTGTCGAGGTTGAGCTTGACGACGTAGTCGTTGTCGTAGACAGACGACCGCAATATGAAGCGCCTGCTGTAAGGCAAGTACAGGCGCTAGATATCTGAGGGGCGCCCCGGGTACACGCTTGAGCAAGCTCCATCGGCGTCACACCTACGAAACTGCCAAGATTATAAACGAGGCAGTTAAGTGCGAAGAGCCCCATTGCTGCGTCCTTGCAAGCGTCGGCGCAGCAGCTTGTCTGTGCTATAGTCTTGGAAGTAGTAAGGAGAAATATCAACAAAAGAGAAAGAGTTGATGTCGGCTTCTGCGGCATTGTAAACAAGTGTGAGTTTACGTCCATCATTCAATAGGCTATCGTTTCAACGGGGATGAGAAGGTTGTCATCATACACATGACGGCGGCTTCTCACAAGTGATTTCGCTTCTAGTCCGTATACGTCCGGCCTTTCACAAAGGAAGGGACAGGGTGCGAACCTTTCGGCTTAAGTCATGGGGCCATGATCCGGAGATCAAGTCTATCAACATACACAGGCCGGATTTTATTGTTTACCAGGCTGTGCATTCTACGTACAAGCCTTTCCTTGGCGATGATCAAGATCGTGGCGCGATGCCTTCACCCGGTGAACCAGACAAATCTTCAGGTCCTGAAGGATACAGACCATTCAGCTCCGCACAATCTCCAATATGTGGCGGCGCGACAATACATCCAAATCAGTCGACTGGCTCTTGCCAATATACCTACCTACCTAGGTAGGTATCTATGTAAACAGATACTCATGAAGCACTCGCGCTACCCACCTAGCTAGGTAGGTACAGAAGTAGGCAGCAAGGAATGTCTCGTCCGGCGCGGGCCTTCGGCATTCCAGCGCAAAAGCCAACGGATCAGCCACCAAAACTCCATGGAAACGCTGAATTTGGAAACATTCAACTGCCATTGGGATTCTTTATTGTCCCTTTCAACTTAGACCACATGAGCCATTTCTATTCCAATCCCCGCTAAGATCTTCGTATTCTCCATTGTTATGGCTGACCGCAACGGGGTCGCCATGCATGACGCACAACATGTTATTGGCCCTCACCATGCCGTGTTCCAGAGCATGTCAGGATACGAGAGCGGCATCTGATAGGTTATAACCCTAGCTACTTGAACACCTAGGTACATACGTAGGTAGATATATGCTAATCTTGGTAGGGCCTGGATGTACGTCGGCAGCGACGTTCGTACTTCCAGCGCTGTGTCCTACCCGGTAGCCTCTTTTTTCTAGCTTCGAGCACGGAATCCAATACTGTGATTGGGTCTTAAGAGGAAGACTTATCACATATTTTCAGACAGAATCTCGGTCCATGCTGATCGCCTGAATGTCTGATCGCATCTGAAGCGAGTTGAGGCTTAGGAACCGGCCAGCGACTGGGCCATGCTATTTGATGGTATCCCACATTCCATAGGATATGTCTTGGGGGCAGTCATATCTTCCCTTTTCATCCAATCGCAATCAATATTTAAGTCGCACGAGGGTAGCGGGAACTATAGTCAATGCTTATTTGTGTGTCGCATTGATCTAGCAAAACTTGGGGGAATGTGGCTGACTGCGCCCGACCATTGCAGACTCCGTTACCATAAGTGACCGCTGTTGCCTGCCTCCCTCCCTACTCGCCGCTGACGTACTGATTCGGGTCTCGCAGGCGCCTCGTCTCTCCGTCAGGGCGGGTGACGACGAGGTCCGGGACGACGAGGACGGGTAGGTCGTCCCCCATCCCATCCATTTTCGCGTCCTCCTCTTCCTTAACATCTGTCTGAATCCAGTTACGCGACCTCGTGCGCCTAGTAGACTTCACTGCCTTAAACTTGGTTTTGGTGGTTTTCTGCGGCGAGCCGTCAGGCCTGGCTGCCTCTCGTCGCTGTCGCCGGGTCGAGCATCGAGGCGGAAGGGGGAGGTGGGCCTCGGGGTACAGTCTGGGCCTCAAGCGGACAGCTGTCTCAGGAACGGTGACGGGCGCCTGCGGGATTTCGATTTGGTCCCAGATGGGCAGGTGGCGGTTGAGCACCTCGAGTGCCTTGCGCTGATCTTCTGGCCGGAGAGGCTTGTAGTTGTTTGTGTAATCGTGCTTCTTCTCGTATACCCAAGCCTTTACAGGCATGGTGTCATCGATTGGGTATTGGACAAGCGGACTCGGAGTATTTATCGCCTTCGAGATGATTCGTCGGAGTTCTTGAGCTCCATCCAGGCCATCATGACCTCCACGGCCAGAACCCCGGTTCACTTGTAGGCAGTTTCCCATGCCAGTATTCTGATTGCTGTTCTGGTCAGACATGTCTAGGATATTTGACAGGGAGACGTGGAGGAATGCTGGCTGCGGTTGAGTCGTAAAACTTGGAAGCCAAGGATGGCATACCTTTGAAGCAGCTACTGGTGACAGAGTCGTGGATATGTGTAGGGTCGGTTGGCAGGACAAAGTTAAGATCATCAACAGTGATTCTTAGTTGTTGAATGTCTGCCATGATCTGTGTGTTTGCTACCTTTCAAGGGCGTGCAAAGGTTCAAGGGCAGGGGTGGCTGAAGGTCACTGTAGAAAATGTCGCCCCACTTATCTGAGGGCAACACAGTCTACAGCGCATGTCGTTGGGTAGAAATCTAGAATGCCTATTGTTGATTTTCAATTCACAGCAGCCCAGATTCTTTCATGGACTACCACTGTGCAGTCACCTCTGTCGAGTCGAGTCACCTGACATGCCCAACCCGCTCTGCCTCAAATGCTTCAGGTGAATGCCTTTATGTGATACAACGGCCAGCCCGCTGTTCGAATTCTAAGGCAGCTGTTTCTTCTGAAACTACAATTACGTGTTTGTGAATTTTATAGCTGCATGGTTTCATGCTGAACAATGCGTCTGTTGTGCAAGGGCCAAAGGATTTCACTGCCATCTAAGCACATCAGTGCGAGGGCATCAGTGACAGTGGCTTTGTACAAATGTATCATGATTCGCCACAGCAGGCAGCCTACCCAGGTGCTGAAACAATCTTTTGATAAGATGCAATTCTGCTCTTCCCTTCTATTTCATAACAGTTGGTTCATGCCATAACGAGAAGTGTGTCCCGCTGAATAATCTGCTTCTATTACATCCACGGGAAGGTTGATCCTGCGCTTATTGCATGTGCATGCCTCACAGAGAAGCCAAACCGTCCAGGCCAGTCTGTCTATACCCAAAAGCAACCAGTATTTTACATCATAGCTTCTATGGCCTTCACAAACTGGTCTGGAATACTCAAGAACGAGCAGTGGCCAGCTTTGAGTGTTGCTGTCTTGGCATCTGTGCCGAGTAGTTGCGCCATCCCTTGCTGGTATGGCAAAGGCAGAGCATTGTCCTCAGTATGGAAGATGTATGAGCAGGGGATGCCGTTTGCCCATGGCTCGTACATCGCTGGAGCAGCAAAGAGCGCTGTGGAGGTATGGGTCATTTCGGCTGCCCACTTTGTCTGCTCCTCCGGGGAAAGATCGTTGAGGGCCACCTGGGGAATCATTTCGGGATTCCCAGTTACACGGTCGCCCTAGCATCATGTCAGTCCGGATCAACGTCCGAGGATATCGTACAGAATACTGAGGCAACTTACCTCAACCACCATCCATGGCAATGGCTGACCTCCTAGCATGCCTAGCAGGCTCTGACCTATCGGCAAAACGAACGCAGTCACAAAGATGCATCGAGCTACACCTCCATCCTTTCCAGCAGCCTTCCTGCTTCCGACATCGTACCCTTCCACAGCACCGCTCATCGAGATTCCTCCAGCCGAGTGCCCAATTACAACGACCTCTTTCCCGTCCTCGACGATGGGTACCAGCACCCTGCGGACGGCCTCGATATCGTCTGATAACCCTGCCAGAGGCAGCTCAGTGCCACCAACGCTGGGAAGAGGCACGTGAACTGTAGGATAACCTGCGTCTTGTAAGACCTTCACTATGTTGACGAAAGCCGAAGGCTTCTGCCAGGCGCCTGGAACGATGATGATCGTGGGTTTAGACATCTTAGATCTGATGGATGTGATGGGTTTCACACGGCGTTCGGTGTCTGGCCGTCTTGGATGGGAGTGTATGTTATGTTGACAAGTGCTGGAAATATTTTTGGAAACGAGCCTGATTCCTGGCACACGGAATCGGTTCTTTTCAAGAATAATTTTGAATCCACATGTGCGAGTCCTTTACAACGAAGTGGTTGTGAAGGCCTGTGGAGCTTCCCCCTGATGCCTCGGCGATACAACTGCGCAAGGCACAACGTTACGGCGCGGTCACATGATGGCGAGATTGGGCCGCAGTGTCCATGCAATGAGATTCAGGGACGCTTTCAGAATTACCGGACCATCCAGCGATCGCTGCGCACGGACAATCGATCCGTAGAAACGCCGGAGGCTATCCACCTTTAGGCTCCTCTCTAGTGCAGAACCCCTCGCGGTTGGGAGACCAAAGGCGCCTTGGCAGGCTCTGTTGCCGAAATACATACGTGGTCCGGGGTGGTTGATGGGAGATTTCGCTGTCGTTATTGCCAAGGTTGTTGGTTCGGCATCACCCGCAAAGGAACAGCACACGGGTAGGAGTGTGACGCTTGCGGGGTGTATAGCCGACCAGACATCCACAGCTGAGTCGCATCCGAGTCAGGCACAGCAAGCAATGGCAGTCATGTCCGGAGAGATTCGCTGGGAGAGATGGAAAAGGAAGGCATAATGGAGATCTACTGTGATGGAAAACAATGCATTGTTCTTCCCCCTCTGTAATGGGCCTCAATTTCTTCTATGTGGCAGCGAACAAAGCATCACTTGGTCATCTCGTCCAGACAGGACTCGGAGTACCTAGGTAATTTCTTCCCTACCCTAGGGTAGTCAACGTCGGGTTGCAGTTGAGCTTGGCCGAGATGTCAAATTTTCGGCCTACTACATAGTAGTGCTACGGTGATCAATACATGACAAACATCTTTCTCTACTACCTAGGTAACTGTAACATCACGCATTGTTATAACAAAATTGAATCACCACCTTATGAACATATTGCTACAGTAAAAAAAATGACATCCTTGCACCCTGCTCGATTCAGAAGGGATCTGTGGGTCCCGAGAATCATAGACTAACGTTACCTACGTTCCCAGACAGAGGTAGCATGTGGTTGTGGGCGCCGAACATTGTCTATATGGCTGCATGTAAAACCCTGTCCCTCAGGAATGACCAGCAGATTTATCAGAGTGGTGCAGCCAGTAACAAGGCGTGAAGTGGACTTGGTCACATAAGATACTTTTCGTATCCGAGCTTCCCCGCCAGGATCAACCTGCCTAATCGCACGGATACAGGAAATGTCACCTCACACCCGGGCACCTTTGCTGCTGCTCTGAAGCTTACAACGTACCCCGGAGGCTACGCGGCAACGCCGACGCCGTCATAATGGAAATCAGGGGCAAGAACCCGTCGTAAGCGCAGCACCCGGTGCGGGATCATGATATGTTACGGCTGCATGCACCCCACTCTCAGTGCTGGGCCACTCTCGGGAGTTGAAGAGCAGATATTTGGCTCCTGTTTTTAAGGGAAGACGTCTGCTTTCTCAGCGGCATACGCGTTGCCTGGGGCTCAGGCGCCCCGCGTCCGCATTGTCGCCATGGCTTCCGCAGCATCCTACCCCGTGAACGACACCAGCCGCTCTTTAGCTGAAAGAGCATACCTTCAAGAGCTCACTGACTTTGCCGCCGAACAGCCATTAGAGGAGGATTCCAGACATCAGGTCCGAACCCTGACCATTATTTTCACAGTCATTGCGGTCTGCGTCGTGGCCCTGCGATTTGTGTCAAGACTGAAAATCAAAGCATCATTCTGGGTGGATGACTGGTTGATTTTGGCTGCTCTGGTCCTTCTTTTTGGAAATGCAGCGTTCAACTTTGTGATGGTGAACCAAGGTGTTGGGTTACATTCAGGCCGCCTGACTCTCCCAGAGTTGCAAGCCCTGAACAAGGTGAGAGAGTTTCCGCGCTGCCTCAAATTACCAGTATCTAATGGCGGCAGACCATTGTCGGAGCCGAGATTATTTACTTGACGGGTGTCAACGCCTACAAAATATCTTTGCTGTTCCTCTATTACCGGATATTCCCGATCAAGTCGGTCCGGACGTGGTCCTATGTGTTTGGAGGCCTGTCCACCTGCTGGAACATCGCAGGAGTGTTCGCCGCTGCGTTCCAATGCACTCCGCGGGTCAAGATCTGGGAACCTTGGGTTGACGGATACTGCATCAACATCTTTCTGGTGCAGCTCCTTGTCTCGGTTCCTAGCATCTTGTGTGACATCGCGATATTGTGCTTGCCGCTCCCGCACGTCCTTCGACTCAAAACGAACTCGACGCAAAAGGTCTTTCTCGTCATCATGTTTATGCTTGGGTCTTATGTCGTCTTTACGAGCATCTACCGATTCACTGTTTACCTGGGATACAGCCCCAGGGATATCCCCTACACATTGGCCGTCCCTGTGGCTTGGAATGTCATTGAAATAAGCAGCGGGATCGTATCTTCTTGTCTGCCAACTTTAGTATGTAACTTGTCTTCCGTGCTCAGAAGCACACCACAGAACTGACACCGCATCACGCAGGGACCGATTATCCGACCTGTCATAAAGTCAGTCATGCCTTCGTCAGCGGGACTGTCCGGAAATAAAGACAGTGCACGCAAGGGTTACGAAAGAAATCAGGGAGCTGGAAGCCGGTCCGGCCTGGTGACAATAGGAGGCGGCGGCGCTCGCAAAAACAGTGGGCATTGGAGCAGGCTAGGGGGCTCCGCGAGGCGAGAGCCTGAAGATGTGAATGACTTCGACATCGGTGGAGATCTTGAGATGCAGCCGAGAGGGGAGATCACCAGTATCGTCGTCACCAATCACGACCCTGGTGAGAATTTCAAGGGGAATTCGACCTCTCGTGGCTCTACAACACAGCCTCATGTCACTGTGGGCGCCAGCAAGGGCAATGATAGCGACGAGTCTCTGCTCGCGGCACACGGCATCACACGCACCCAGACCATCGAGGTCCAGTGGACGACGCAGCAAGTTAATGAGCCTAGCCCTCTTGCGATGAAATGATTTACAACGGAACGACCACGCAGGAATGGGTGTCAAAAGGCTTGTTATAGCATCTTTTTAATTTAATACCCAACACACTACTAATACCTGGTTAATGGAAACTGCGAGATTAAACAGGTCGTTAATTACTTCTTACCTAGGTGGACTTCCAATATCGTATCATTAGTCATCGGACTGAACTAAATCAAAGTTCACTTTTTATGTAGGAGAACCGTTCCGTTATATACTAGTAGTATGTCAGGCCTTCGAATAGCCCAGAAAAGACCATGTTGGATGTTGCTAGATCCCCAGATGCCGCGGAACATGCGAATCGACCTAGTAGGCGTGTCGAGGATCCAACCTTTTATGTGGATCAGGCTTTATTTTGCGGATACAATGATCAGACAGTTTGACTTTCTACCAGAACGATGCCCTCAGCAGAGTGCTCAACGAGAACCCAGGAGCATCGAAATAGTAAGCGGCCTAGTTATATGTCATCCGAGGTAGTACCGTAGACGTCGCAGTTGAGCATAATAGGTTATCCTGCTCAAGTGTAACAAGCTACCTTGAAGCGCGTTACCCTGGCAGAAGCCCCAGGGACTTGATCAATGCACACAGGAATCGGCTAATCGGATAGTTAAAACCGCGTGGCTTTCTGAGCTAGGCCGTAAGGGAACTGAATATGGGTGCACGTTCCAAGGGGGGCTGTACTTCCAGCCATCCAGTTCTTACAAAGGTTGAAAACGTACGGAAATGCTGAGCGTTTCGTGTACCACGTCGTTACAGCCCTCCGAAGTCACTCCCGACCTCGGGAGTAGAACAAGACTTGGAGACTGTTTCATCTTCAACGCACCATGTTCTAGACATTGTATCTTTATTTATCTATTGAGTCAATAAACACCGGTCTCGTAACCAATTGAGAGAACCTCAATTCAACTTGACGGGGAAGGCGTTAGACGTTCTTGACGATGGAGTGTCCCAGCAGATTTGTAGCCATAAACATTAGGTCGAGCATATGGCATGTTCATTTTTGGATCTATCAGTCGATTTTCCTTCCGATGGCGATTGTAGTGGATACTTGTGGAGAGCCGTCCCATATCACGGGCGGTGGAGTCTCCCGGCCGGTGGCCCTGTCATCCACTCGATCCCTTCCGGACAACGATGAGGGTGACCCTCTGCCCCAGTTATTCCCTACACTGCCCTCGCTTCCATTTGGCGTAAACGTCGACCTACGGACAACGTCCGACTCCACCGTCACCTCCTTGACCATATACAATTCCATAGGCGTGTCGGATGCGTTGGGCCCGTCTGGACTCTTCATGCCAGCAGTGTTCCAAACAGGATCGTCGGGTACCGTTACGAATGTCAACTCGTCCGCCGGGGGATTCATGCTGGCCACACGTGAGACGGCGGCGCCGTCCATGCCCGCCGATACGTTGCTCTGCCAAACCCGGAATGGGAAGGCGTTTCTTGACGGTGGTAGGGGCTGCACCGTGTTGTTGCGGCTGCCGAAGCTGTTGCCGAAGCTAGGCATCCTGGGGCCGACGCCTGGTCTTCGGTTGAAGCTCGAGTGGTATGTCGGCAGGCGCTCTTGTTTCTTGGCTATCTTTCCTATGAGATCGGCCATGGTCATCTCAATATTTAATTTCACCATGTACGCCAGAGGATGGAACTGCATATATCTGTGCGTGTTGTCAGCGTCAACCCCTCAGCAGCGTCTCTGATCTTGTGGACCGGGGGTATTTACACAAAAGTGTTCTCGAGACTCATCATGCTGATAATTAGGATGTCCATAGACAATGAGAAGCCGATGATGAAGATGTTGAAGTTTGTGAGTCTCTTGTACTTCTTCAGGCCATTCGCCACGAGATTCTATGATAATTGTCAACGATAGCTGAAAGGGGAACGAGGTAACATGGCATACACTTACGCGTTTTACAATAATTATGAAGTACAGGTTAAGGGCTGCATCGACTAGCAAGTAAAGGACTTTCTCTGTCCGATCCCAGATTTCGTTGATGCGGATGTATCTTTCTGAGATTTGTAACCGGGCTGGTACCCAGATGCAGTACACCGAAATGTTGATTGCTGTGATGAGCAGCGCCACGTAGAACTTCAGCCGTCGAGCAGCACGCTTGTCAGGGAGCAGTATCGAACATCGGTTGATGATTATTTGTAGCAAGAATTGAACCTGTAAGGCCCATGTTGTGAGGATGGTGAAGTAGAAGGCGAAGCTACAATAGAACAATCGTGTCAGCACCAGATGAAACCCGGCCTCGGTTAACATGTCGGACATTTGTATGGGACACATAGACTTACCTTGGCGCAATGTTGCCTCTCAGATACAACCAGCAGATGATCGAAAATATGAGACACACAATGACCTCCAGCCAAATCATCCATATGTAGGTGTTGTGTATCGATCGAGATCCATAGCGTCTCCAGGTCTTGGCGGTTTGGGCGATAGCCTTGGAAACGGTCAACCAGCCAAACCCCAGCGTGAAGCCCCAAGCAATCGACGCAACGACGAAGTCATCACTTGTCACCTCCTCTTGGACAAAGTTCGGGGATAGAAACGTCTTCATTAGCAGTGGAACCGGGCTCTCTCAGATGGTCAAGCCGTGTCAATCAGGCCATCCACGAGCAGCACTCGACTCCAGGAGCGTGTGGGCGGCTTCACACCTGAACATGCGGATCCGCCACGCCCGTAACTGAGAGCGGGAGGAAAGGGAAAATAGAATTGATCTGCGTAGCTTAGAACTCGGACGAGGATTTTGTCTGATCTGGGTCGTTAAGGGCTTTGTTTGGGGACCAGGCGTTCTGGCTTAGGAAAACTCTAAAAGGCCGGGCCTGGTCTGAGATGGACATTTAAAACCCAGTTGACATTGTAGCCGCTGCGCCGAGTTTGTTTTCTGTACATGACTCGACACAAATGCAGTCGTAGCGATGCCAGTGTGGAGAACGCCGATCGAGCCACCGACCTGCTGTCCCTGCATACCTACATGAACTTCGATTGACGGTGAGCTCTCAAAGTCGCATTTTGAGTGGGATTGTCTCCGTCCTGATGGTTCCTACATCCACTGCTCCTACATCCACTGCAGGACACATGTTTACATTTCCTTCTCATGCTCGGTGCACCCCAAATCGTGTAGCCGCAAGAGCCTTGCACGTCGAGAGAAGAGGCTGGACCGTCTGGCTGCCCAGGTGCCCAACTCAGGACCCTGCAGCCCAGATGCTGGTCCGTCCTCAAACATCCGGGTACCACGGGGTCTAAAGCCTAATCCCGCCGAACGCCTCACCAATAGGCGTGCCCGAAATGAAAAAAAAAAGGCAGGGCTTAGTGCAGATACCATGTAGCGACGGGATGTGATAAACCGGCTAGTTCCTCGAAGGCTGCAGAATCTTTCTAGAGACATTCGGCCGCATGATCGATGCGACCGCGAGTTTTCACCGTCTTCGGCGGGTGCGGTCAGGAAGGCGCACCAGTTATGCATGTGACGTTGTGTAGCCACGTACATGCTGCATGTTGTTATGGGGCTCCCGAGGTCGGTTACTTAATATCTAGTGTAAATAGGGGCACGGTGTCCCCAGTGCTCAGGGACTACGGAGTAGGTATCGCGTGCCCCATCCGCAGCTGTTGTCAGCTGTCGTTGGCCTGCCGTCCATCAAAGCCCGGTCAGATCCGAGCACCGCAGTTGCTCTTCGCTGTGATAGGATCGTGCTGTTTTTATTCCCGGTGCGATTGGCGTGACCCCGACTCTCGGGAAGCAATCGCGGGTTGTCGAGTCAAGAGGTCATGACGGGGACGCCATTTTATTCGTTTGCAGCGTCGCTTGACCTCAACTTAATTCTCCAGTGTAGTGTCAGCCCCAGACTGGAAATGCTTCACTTGCCTCGGCGTCGTCTTCGTGCCCTACCTGGTGGTTGTTACGATTCCTACTTGGGCCATCACGATACCTGCTCACGTGCGTGCTCTTACCTGTTCGACGCAAGACTACCTACCTAGGTAGGTAGGCACGGGCATCCTGATCCCACATCGTCCAGTCGTGGAGCACGATCCTTTTATATCGTACAAAGCCCTGCCTCGAGTCTTCGCATCGTGGGCGCCTAGCAGCTTATTTCCGCGAATGTATTGCCGGCGCCCTCGTATCCTCGGACGTAAACGGAATAGAAGCGAAACCACAAGTAGCGACAACTGCAGGTTCACAACTGCCGTCCCATTTTTGGCCTTCTTCACGATGAGACCAGAAACACGAGTCGCCGTCCGGCACGGCTCGCCCGGAATCCCCATTTTGGCTTGCACTATCTTGGCAAAAGCGCCTAGAATGCAATAGGCCAGCCCTGAGAAACTCAATATATGCGACGAAGAGTTCTTACCAGACGCATCCTTGCCCTCCTGTGTCACGCCCCGATGTTTGAACACGTAACTTTTGAATCGCCTAGAAAGGCAATTATGAGATCGCAACGTGGTAGAGAGATCCGTTTTGAAGCACAGAACATAGTCCTGGATGGCGACCTGTGTTGGTAAGCTGAGAGCTCCGTCTTTTAAGGTGCTCGGATCCTCCCGCTGCCGTTGCACCGAGAGTCATGGAGGCGGTTGACGTCCGCACCGAGATCGAGTGCCTCGATGTACATCATCCGGGCTTCGGCGAGAGAGCCGAGGATATACCGGAGTCCCATCTGTGCCGTACATGTGTCACGCAGACTTGGTAAGCCAGGGACGCAAATTGCGAATCCATGCTCAAGTCCGACAGTCTGGACTCTCAAGAAGCTTTTGGTGTTCGTAAACCCTCGGTTTCCGCTTCTCCTTGGGATGAAACGATACCTCCGTATCCAATTGGTTGATTCGAACAAGGAGAAGATCCAGTTGAACTCCCCCTTACTTCAATCCGATGATGTCCTGATTCGTACTCCACAACGCCCGGGTTAGCCGTATTCGGTTCGACCCGCCAAGGATGGTCGCCGTAACTGTATTTACGAAATAGGTCAAGTCCATAGCGTGACTGGAGTTTCACAGTCCCCGCGCTCAGCACTTGAGGAGCCCGTGGACTGGTAAGAGTTTAGCCGGGCCCACATTGTTTACACTGCCCTTCAATCGACATTTGAATTTTATTATGCGGTCGTCCACCTGCGGTAACATATTATGTGTGTCTCACATTCACGATATACAGACGTTTTCTGACTCGAATCAAGCTACATCAACCGAAATTATTGCGAGAAGTCCATATATAGCCTTTTAGATACAGAATCATTTGCCCCTCAATTCCAAGGTTTGTTGTAAAAGTAGATACGCATTGATCATGACGGCGGTGATGTCGACTTAGTTTACTCCGCTCAGTCCGGCGCAACACCTTACAGACAATTCCAAAATTCACTAAGATCGCATTGAAGGGCATGTGGTGTAATAGACTCGCCCCTGACCAGTGACCACCGAGGAAGCCCGGTGAGAACGGACAGGCGGCGGGTCTCGCGCAAAGGTTCATTTAGGCTTAATGGCAGGGGAGGTCCATCACGCGCTGGATGCCACCCAGAACCCTGCACAACCGCTGATCGGCCACGAGGTGGAGGGGTCCCCTAAAAGTTTCCTCCTCCCATGGGCAAGACTACCGGGCTTATGTCGTGTCCGTCTCCCTCCGCAACCCCGATTCAGCATAGCACGGGTCCGTTTTCTCCAGGAGCAACGGCCCGCAGTGTATCACTTAGATCAGGGGTGAATCGTGATGCATTCGACTACGAAACTATGGAGGAAATTGCGGCGTGTTGCCTCCGAAGAGCATTTTTATGGTGGGATTAAAAGGCGAGGCGCTGCCCAGATATGGGAAATTCAACCTATGCACAACAAGCCTTTGCCAAGTTCTTGCTTACCACCTGGGCACCCACAGACTAATCAATCGTCAAGATCTCAACCAAGATGCCATCCACACTAAGACCGACTGCCGCCGTGGCGGCATGCTTGATATTGCTCCAGCTTACAGCCGCTCAGCAACCGGGCACCCAAACACCCGAGGTGCACCCAAAGCTGAAGACGTCGAAGTGCACTACTGCAGGAGGTTGCGTAGACCAGAACACATCCATAGTGCTCGACTGGGGCGACCACTTCATCCACACAGCCGACGGGTTACCATGCACAACGTCGAGCGGCATCAACTCGACACTCTGCCCAGACCAGGCAACATGCAGCCAGAACTGTATCATCGAGGGCGCCAACTACACAGCCTTGGGCGTCAACACCGACGGCGCAACTATGACCCTGTCCCAATACATGCCCTCTGAGAGCGGGCTCCAGAGCGTCTCCCCCCGGGTCTACCTCCTTGACGAGGACACCAGCAACTACGTCTCCTTCCAGCTGCTCGGCCAGGAGCTCACCTTCGACGTGGACCTGTCGACGCTGCCCTGCGGCCAGAACGGCGCACTCTACCTCTCCGAGATGGACATCACCGGCGGGCGCAGCGACGTGAACAAGGGCGGCGCCAACTACGGCTCAGGCTACTGCGACGCGCAGTGCCCCGTTCAGACGTGGAAGAACGGCACCATCAACACGGACAAGTCGGCCTACTGCTGCAACGAGATGGACATCCTCGAGTCGAACCGCGAGGCCGCGTCCTTCACGCCCCACCCCTGCAACGACGCCGTCACGGACTGCGACAAGGGCGGCTGCGGCTTCAACCCGTACAGCCAGGGCTACAAGAACTACTGGGCCCCCGGCGGCACGCTCGACACGAGCAAGCCCTTCACCGTCACCACGCAGTTCGTCACCGACGACGGCACCACCGCCGGCACCCTCAGCGAGATTCGCCGCACCTACCAGCAGGGCGGCGTCACCGTCCCGACCGCCATCTCCGCGCCGAGCGGCGACTCGATCAACTCGACGTGGTGCGCGGCCAACGACGGCGACGCGGAGAAGTTTGGCAACCTCGACACCATGGGCAAGGCCCTCGGCCGCGGCATGGTGCTGGCGTTCAGCATCTGGAACGACAACACTCAGTTCATGTAAGCACAGCCCTCCTATCTACCATATTTGGTGGGCTCTCCTGGGACCTGTTGGCAGATCACTAACGCACGAGTAGGAACTGGCTCGATGCTGGCTCGTCCGGCCCGTGTAGCGAGACTGAGGGCAACCCCGCCAACATTCAGGCCAACGAGCCCGGCACGCACGTCGTGTTCAGCAACATCAAGTGGGGAGACATTGGCTCCACCCTCCCGAAGGCGTCCTCCGCCTAGATCAGCAAGAACCAGCTGAGGTATTAGACAGTGCTCGAAGCGCGTTTGTAGCACCACTGCATGCATATATTACGGGATCTGAAAAGGGAGTGCACATAGGTCTTTTGACTGTACATATTTCTTCCACCCCAATCTGTTTCGATAGATAACAGTCTTCTGTACACAAATCATTGATTCGTTTCTCTGTACGCCTCGCAAAAACGCCATGACACGTGTCTCTTTCTCGGCTCGTAAATTTAAGTGGGGTGTCTGAATGCCATACATCTCCTGCGTAGGCATAAACATTTAGAACAAGTCATGCAAGTGGTCCGTCCGTTACGCCCACCCAGGTCTGGGAAATGATCGCCGCAGACATCCGGAATCGGGAGGCATATTTTCGAAGGAAATGAAAGAGAAAGCAAGAAGAGCACGAGGACTATTGACAACGGGATGTGTGAGAATTGCGGACTTGAGTGTTCTTCTTGTGGCGATCACAGCACCACCAACTTTTTGAGACACCTTGGTTGTGTATCAAGCCTTGGCCCTGACCTCTGCATTGGGTCTCGTAATCGAATTGTTAGTCTGCTCCCTGATAAAGATCGCATTGTGCCAATTCATGGGATTTGTGCTGTGGAGAAAGAGGCCTGGTCCATGAACTCATTCGGATCCGGCTGAATAAGAGACGGCGCGGAACAAGTCGCTAGATTCCCTCCGGTATACTAATACGGCTTGATTCTATACCAAAAACACTGCTATCCATGGGTGTGTTCCCTCAGAACTGTATTTTGTAGCAACATTGAAGTGCATCATACGGATGGGAGAACCATCTCCCTGATACACAATTATTGGCCGTCTTTGGCAACGAACGGCCGCCCCCTGACCAGCCTCTGATGGAGATTGTGTGTTACCCACAAGGCCGGCATGGGGTTGTGCACGCTCATGCATCTTTGGATATGTGACAGGACACAACTTGCTGAAACTGACGATCAGCAATGTTGAGGATTGGAATTGGCCGTGGATTTCTGTTGAAATTGTTGGGTATATTATGACTTCAAACTTGCGAATCAATCCAGCACAGAATTTGTTGTGGGTGGGTAAGTACTGCAGATATTTTAGATTGTGCTTGCACTTGATCATCGTCCACATGCTGCTGGTGCTCAAAATCCACAGGCCACGATTGACCACAGCCAATTCTTCCCTTCGTGGCAAACTGTGGCTATATGTAACCCCAGACTGCTACGGCGAGACATGCGCTTCTGCAGCCTCGTGAATCATGTCTTGGACAACTTACATTTCTTTGACTCCCAACAAATCTCACATCTTGCTGTCCACGGATGCTTCAAGAGCACATCAGTATTGGTGGAATATCGGACCGCTAAGCATATCCCCTGACCTAGTTACCACCCGGTGAAGCACACTGGAGGAGCCTACCCCGGCAGCTCGGAGGAAATACCGCTATCTCTTCGGGCTGATAACTGGTGTATAACCTTTAGGGTGACTGCTGCGTGTGGGCGACTGTTGTTGTGTGCCGCAAGAAGCGTCATAGTTGACCGTGGTGATCATCCTTGGGTGACAGCGAGGCAGCCCCCACATGCAGTGTTGAGCTGGCTGGCTGGGAGGCCACGACGCTCTCCTCTATACTTTCGTGCCCGCCCAGCCTCTATTACATACATGAAGGTGGTTAGTTGATAGTGCGGCTCGGGCACCTTGGTCGAAGTGACCACTCAGAGGTAGGCAAGTGGGTTAGGTCAACGATATGCCTGGTTGCATTGCAGATGCCTTGGCACTACTGAGTGCAACCTCTGCCTCGAAGCGGCATTTACTGGCATGTGAAAAATTGTTGAGTGAGCTTATGCAAGGAAATAGCCCAATACCGTGAAATTCTCCTTGCACTATACACAGTGCGTTGCCTTGATTGCTAAGGTTCAGGTTCAATAGTGTTTCTCCGGATTTCAATGCCACTAAGAAATTATCAGGCACACGATAGAGTTGGATGGACAAAGATGACAGCATCTGTTCGCAGATGTTGGTGCCTTTTTGATAGGATATCTTGAAGGCCCAGTCCGATTGACTTTGCCTTAAGTCAAGCCCAGCAACAATCATGAGTGAGAACTTGCATATGTCTGAATCCCTCAATGAGGGCCGGCAAGTTGGCACATGTTTTTAATCGCGTTGAGCGGCCTGACGGTTTTGACCCGGTCTCAAGGCCGGTGAGACCAGGCAAGCTGTGGTAGGAGAGATCCAGCAACTTGGTACGGGTGAGGATAGTTGTGGGTCTCATATGAGACTATCTTGGCTTGATACTACTGTCGCAGTGTGGCCTCTGTCTTATCAGAGCATGGGGTGTAGGTTCCAATGTTTGCGGGACGTCGACCGTGGGTGCCGTGTGAGCAAGGGATTCGTCAACCAGGCCCGGCATTGCGAGGCCACCATGCCTGCTGGCCTGTTGCCCGCAATCCGAGGAGACACAGGAGACCAAAGGAACTTGCCGTCGTGTGGAACCTCGACATGACGCGAGACACAACAGATCACCAAAGCCGTCATGATGAGAGCAACTCGAGCCCGGAAGGGAGCCAAGATTAAAAAAACGCTCTGATGTTTTGCCTCTAAAGCTCAGACATGGCAATTTTCCCATCTCTCCAAACCTGCTTCATTTCGCCATGATGCCCAGGTGGTAATTCGCAGCGTCGAATAGGAAGACGTCGATTGCCCAGGGCGTTGGCACACACCCCGACCATGCAGCCATGTCGGCCGTGATCCCTGTCTCGCCCTGGCCTCAAATCTCCCGGGCGTGGGCTCCCTGCGGGCACTGTCCTTGCTGCGAGTGTCGATCCCGGATCCACACGAAAGAGCCGAGTCGTTGAAAAAGTTGTGGGCTCCCGGCCCCTCCAGGCGTAACCGCGACTACTGCAGGGTGAATAACAAGGGCGTCTCCTGGAGCGTACACTAGAGGCAGAGAGGGGAGACTCGTACTCTCAAGTGCTGTCACTCTGTTCTGTCACTCTGCTACAATGCGGATGCAGCTGACGGATGCCACGGCAATGGCAGGCTGGCAGGCTCTCAGAGGGGGCCAGGCTGGGCCGCATGGCCTAATAACAAGCGGATGCGAGAATGCCATGCGGATTTGACAGCGGGCGGCCAACATCTGTGCGGCGGTGGTCAGACATGCACAGCAGCAAGGTGGGCGTATTTGGTGGCCAAGCTCATGCCCCAGACTACTGCATGTCTTGGGCTCTGCTTTTGTGAAGGTAAAAAGGGATTGATTGGAAGCACCCTGGCTGCCTGGTAGTTATGGATAAGCTTGTGTGGCTGAAATGTCTGAGGCGCTGTGGCGGTCTGGAAGAAACTGCAGCATCAAGAACCGACGAGGCGGATGGCAAACTCTAATTGCCACCAATTGAGTTTGGCAGATGCAGCACTGTGGGTGACACTGACTTCCAAGGTCAGCAGCAGCTTGTCGAGAGTCGAGACCAGGCCCAAAGGAGCGACAACCCGAACCCTGGCTCCGCAGTTCGTCCGATGATTTCCCTTGCCAGGGCCAGAATTTCCCCCTCAACGACAAATCAAACTCCACCACGAGCTCCAGTCGCGACGTTCACTTACACAGCATGACCCAACAATGACGATGACAGAATCAGGTGGAGCCTTTCTGGACCTTCTTCCAGTCGGTTGAGATTGGACTTGCAAGCATGCTGACAGGCGACCTCTGCCTCTGCCCCATTGGCTGTGTGAGAGGTTTTGCGACCAAGAAACTGCCGTCTCGCCGAGGACGCCCCGATTCCCAACCGTGTTTTTCGTCATACCGAGTCACTCCCACCAATCTTGCATGCCACAAGCTGCTGCTCCGCAAAGTGCTCCGCAAAGGATGTTTCGAACCAAGCCTTCATCTTGCACAATCTGGACCACCTGGCACACCTGGCCCTCCGATTCATGTTGGCTCTCGGCGCCCACGCGCCCACAGCCCTCTCAAGTCCCACTTCCAGCTCGATCAAGAGCTTCAGCTTCAGCCCGGCTGCCCTGTTTCGATGCTGTCAATGAGCCGCGGCATTCGTGAGAGAATCGTGGTCCGCTTTGCTGAGACGGCCTCACTCGGCCATCACCAACAATGCTGCCCATCCACGGTAGCCAGCAGAGGGCGGTCCACTGCGTTTACTCTTGCCCGTTGCGACGGCACCGCAGCTGCAGCTCGTTGAAAACTGCAGGCTCACGTCAGTGATGATACCCTAAGTCGCAGTAGATAAACCTCCTGCTGTGGGGGGCCGCAGATACGGCCCGGCAACCTGTCGTGGGTAGGGGCTAGGATATCAACAAATATTCTTGAGCCGCATCGTGCCCGCCATGGCCAATTGGCAACCTTCAGCATGCCCAGACAAGCCAGAGAATGCACGTTGGTAGTGCCGGAGTGGCAGAGTGGTCTCGAGTCTCGAGTCTCGACGGGCGATCCGATCCTTGATCTCCCATGTCCCTGCAAGTGGCGCTTGATACCCACGTCGCAATCAAGATCGTGGTCATATCTTCGGGAATACTCAGAGGCCGCCCCCACCCGCCCTGCCACGCATTATAGCTCCCGGCTCTGTGCCGTTGTGGCGACGGCCCTAGCCTGAGGACAGTCAGGTACCCGACAAGCCACCAAGCCACAAGCCCGCCGATTCCACCTCTTGAAATCCCGCTCTGGCTGTCCGACCGAACGCCCGTTGCATCTAGAACGCGGCACTTTGCCGGCAGTTCCATTTCCTAATGCACGGTGACATCGCGATCACTGGGCATCACTGTCGGCGCCGCTTAACCCTCGCTTGACCCTCGCTTGCCTAGCAGCCTAGACAGCTAGATCTGCGTTGCCGTGCTCAGTGTAGCATTTTCGTCGTTTAGGGGGCGACAACCAACAAATAGGCTGCCAGGGCTGCGTCGGCCACTGCTTCGGGTTACATCCAACACCTCAAGGGCTGCAACCACGCGTTGCATCATCGCGACAACTCTCGGTTTGCCTCTGGCCAACGCGTCTCAGGGTGTGAGAGGTTTGAGCGACCATACGTCAATGCAGGAACGCCGTCGGAACTTCTTCACCATCCCCTTTTAGGAAATATGGAGCACACGCATGCACAAAAGCGGTCCCGGTGGAACCCCTGGCTGCTTTTGCCCCAGAGAGGTACCGACAGGCCTCGCAGGCTGGCAGGGAGGCCTTCATGTACTTGTGATTGACAGGCACGGCGCGCCTTCAGATCTTGTACATGCGTCGCAATCTGCTGCCAACGGTTCCACAACGCTCCCACACTTGGCTGCAGGATCTTCCAGGCTAAACAGACTCTTGCCAGATAGCGCGGCCACACCACAGCATCGCCATAGGGCAGAGGGAGCCTCCCTCGCCGATATCAAATCGTTGAGTGCGACCACACTTCGAAATCTGTTCGGAGTTCGACCCGTATGTCCCAAGCTCCCGCACGGGATGAGATGTGTGATTTCAGCGAAAGAGCCGCTGCTTTTCCTTGTCTGAGAGTCATTCTCAGTGGAAACTCACTATTCGACGCCCTTCAAGGCCCGTCCGGTAGCATCGCCTCATGTAGGGAGGAGGACAATGTGATTGAGAGTGATCGGCAGAAAAAGAGAAAGATTCAAATAGACCCCATGTTTGCGCCATGGCGACCAGACTGCCCCACGGGGTCCTCTTCTTCCCTATCCCACCTTCCACCTTTTCTTTCTTTGGTGAGCACCAATCTTCGTCCTGTGGCACTCTTCTTCTTCCACAATGGCGTCGACAATGGTCCGTTCTGTTCAGTCATGTTTCATTTTTGCTCTGTGGCTCGTCGGGACGGTCGCATTTCCCTTCGAAGCCTCGCTGGCCGACTGGAACCTGAACCAGAACCCAGAGGCCACCCATCCCCTTGAGTACTGGGGAGAATGGGAGGGCCATACCTATACTCCGTCGCCAGACAACTGGCGCATGCCGACCTACACGCTTGCCTTGGATCGATTCGCAAACGGCGATCCATCCAACGATGACGCCAACGGAACTCAATTCGAGCATAACTGGATGGCCAACCAGCTCCGGTTCGGTGGAGACCTAAGAGGCGTGATCGATAACTTGGACTACCTCCATGGCATGGGCATCAAGACTGTCTACCTCATGGGAAGTCCCTTCATCAACCTCCCTTGGACAGCCGACAGTTACAGCCCGTTGGACCTCACCTTGCTTGACCAACATCATGGTCGGATCCAGGACTGGAGAGATCTCATTGATGCCATCCATGAGCGAGGCATGTATGTCATGCTCGACAACACCATGGGAACGTAAGTTCGTCTGCATCCCGGGACTCTGATGCCAAGCTAATGTAACGTGTCTCAGACTGGGCGATCTTGTGGGGTTCAAGGGTAGCTTGAACCACACTGCTGCTTTTCAGTGGGGCGAGTATGAGTACGTGTGGAAGCACGACCGACGCTATGTTGACTTTGAGCCCGGAAATGAGATTGTCGACTGCACCTACCCGCGCATGTGGGACGATGATGGTTGGCAAATCACCATCAATCAGACCACTTGCCGTGATAGCGAGTTTGACCAGTATGGTGATTCTGCCAACACCGGCCACGTCATCGTGTACGAGAACCAGCTGGCAAAGTATGGTTCGGTGCAAGACAGGCTTCGGGACTGGCGCAGCGATGTTCTAGAGAAGATCAAGCACCTGTCATGCATGCAGATCGCCATGCTTGACATTGACGGGTTCCGAATGGACAAGGCACTCCAAACGACCGTAGACTCGCTGGCTGAATTTTCTGACTATCAGCGTCAGTGTGCGAGGCGATACGGCAAGGACAACTTCTACATTATTGGCGAGGTCGTGGGAACAGCTGCCCAATCCTCAGTGTACACGGGCCGTGGCAAGCAGCCCAACCATTACACCAACAATGCCACCGCTGCTGCTTTGTCAACAAACTCGACGGATCCTAACAACTTTATTCGCGACTCTGGGATGTCTGCTTTGGACGGCACCGCATTCAGCTACATCGTCTACGGTGGCATGACTAGATTCCTTGGGTAAGCTCAAAACACGGGATGTTTATCTTTACAATTCCACAAGCTAATCCTCGAGGGCAGACTTGACGGCTACACTGGTTTGGACGGGACAGACTTCGTGGAGTTCTGGAACCAGATGCTCGTACAGAACGACTTCGTGAACGCCAACACCGGCAAGTTTGACCCGCGAGCAGTTCTTGGGATGACCAGCCAAGACGTTTTCCGCTGGCCAGCAATCAAAAACGGCACTCAAAGACAGCTGCTCGGACAGTTCATCACCACCCTGGAGGTTCCTGGTACACCAGCCCTTTACTGGGGCGAAGAACAAAGCCTTTACCTTCTTGACAGCACCTCATCTAATTTCCTCTACGGGAGGCAGCCGATGAGCAGCAGTCCGGGTTGGCAGCTTCACGGCTGTTATCACCTGGGCGATGTGACCTATGACGAAAGCTTCCCGGATGGCCCAGCGAGGACTGGCTGCCACGACGACGCTGTTAGTCTTGACCACAAAGATCCATCGCATCCCACAAGGAACGTCATCAAGAGGATGTTTGAGATGAGACAGCAGTACCCTGTTCTCAATGATGGGTACATGCTGAAGACCTTGTCGAATCAAACAAATGATGTCTACCTTCCAGCAAGCGCAAACATCCCCAGCACCTTCGGTATCTGGAGTGTCTGGCGCCACCAGTTGGAGGGTGCCCAGAACTTGGAGACCGCCGACGTTGACGGCAATCACGGAGTCTGGCTTGTCTACTCCAACCTGAACAGGACTGAAGATTTCACATTCGATTGCCAAGACGAGGCGGATGCGCTGGTCTCGCCTTTCGCGGTTGGGACTACGGTCAAGAATCTCTTCTATCCTTACGACGAGCTTGTGCTGGGAAACTCATCAGCCACTGTGGATGGTCTTTCAGGGCCGCGAGGATGTCTTTCCAACCTCACTATGGAATCTTGGGGTTACAGAGCTTACGTGCCTAAGGCAAGCTTCATCAACCCGGCTCCGACAATCACGCGCGTTGTTCCTTCACACGATGAAAGACTTACGGCATCTGTCGAGGTCGGTGAGAAACAGAGTGTTCCAATTGAGATCCACTTCTCCCAAGTTATGGATTGCGACTCTGTTGCTGGCGCTCTTTCCGTCAATTCCACATCGTCGGATGGGACATTAGCTCGGATCAGCAGTGACACTATTTCGTGCATTAGCCTTGACGCGGCTGAAAGCACGCAATATGTGGGTCAGCCTGCCGGTCTCTGGAAGATCACTGCCGATCTCAAGGATGTTTCGCATGGGATCCACTCCCTCACGATCACCAACGCCTCCACAGCCGAGGGGATCTACACTAATGCGATCGATCGCTTCATGTTCCGGATCGGCGCCAGCGACAATCCCGTCGTCTTTCCCCAGACAGGAAACTATTCCAACAGCCTTCTGCACCGCGACGAGTCCACCAACCAGCTCTACGTCTCGCAGCATGCCGCCGGTGCAGACAAGTTCCGATACTCGACCACTTGGGGGTCAAGCTGGAGCAAATGGCTCGATTACACAAGTGATAATGTCACCCTCGATGGCCAAGCTTGGTCGGGGACTTCGAAGCAAGCTTGGGATGGCGAGCACGTGATGATCCAATACTGGAGCAGCTTGGCCGCCAGCAGTGATCACGTGCAGCACGGCGACCTGGTACAGGGCGACTCATCCTCGCATAAGCCACGTCGATGGCCACATGCCTTCATCCTTGGGTCATGGAACGAATGGGGATATGATGATGGCCTGACCAACAATATGCGCCTAACCCATCCTACCACTGATGACGGAAACTCCACTGGTAGCAACTGGTCCTTCGACCTCGAGGCTGAGTGGCCAACTCATTTTCAAGTCAACGTTTGGGGCGTGAACTCGAACGGGTTGCCAGACAAGACTGCGCTGTTCGGCGATGTTGATGGCGACAATGTCCTTGACTGGCTGAAGCCGGATACTCTGGCAGACAATGTCATCAACATCACTCAAGGCCCTGGGATGCCATATGTTGGCTGGCGTCTTCTGGTGAACGATGGAAACTGGAATTACCGGCTGGTGCCCACTGGTTCTGGATGGTATCAATTGGTGCTCTCCCTTCTGCTGGGAGTGGTCCCACTACTATGCGCCTGCCTTGCCCTGTGGACTTTCAAGCGATCGTACTATCAGGTCAAATTCAATCAGACAGGTATCAACACAAGCGATGGCTTCTGGAAGGAAACGGCATCCAAGTTGAAGCGGCCCGAACGCCTTCGTGAGATGGCCCAGAAAGGGAAGTCAACAGCACTCGAATCATCAGGTGCTGCGACAACAGCCTTGGCTGAAGCCTCCCAGGCCCCTCGCCGTACTACTCTCATCGCCACCATGGAGTACGAAATTGAGGACTGGAACATCAAAATCAAGATCGGCGGTCTCGGAAAGATGGCTTCCCTCATGGGCAGCTCTGCTCTTGCCCATCAAAACCTTGTCTGGGTTGTCCCCTGCGTCGGAGGCATCGAGTATCCCGTCGACACTGTCGCCGAGCCCATGGTAGTCACCATCAACAAAGCCCGGTACACCATCAACGTCCAGTACCACCAGGTCCGCAACATCACATTTGTCCTGCTAGACGCACCTGTATTCAGAGCCCAGACCAAAGCCGACCCTTACCCTGCTCGCATGGATGACATCGAGTCCGCCATCTACTACAGCGCTTGGAACGCGTGTATCGCGGAGACTATGCGTCGCTTCCCTATCGACCTGTACCACATTAACGACTATCACGGCACGCTTGCACCGCTCTATTTACTACCCAAGACGGTACCGGTGTCTCTGTCACTCCATAATGCGGAGTTTCAGGGGATGTGGTCCCTTCGCACGAAGGGGGAGATGGACGAGATCACAGAGGTCTTCAACTTGCCCAAAGAGACGGTCAAGACATACATCCAGTTCGACAAGGTCTTCAATATGCTCTATGCGGCGGCCAGCTACATCCGCCAATTTCAGGGCGGGTTCGGCGCCGTCGGTGTCTCCAAGAAGTACGGTGCTAGGGCTTACAAGCGGTATCCCATCTTCTGGGGACTGCACGAAATCGGCTCTCTGCCAAACCCAGATCCCGATGACATGGCTGACTGGCACGCTGGCATGGCCAAGGAAATTGGGAACATGGATGTCGCTGTTGATGAAGAAGCGGAGGAGAAGCGGGGCGAGTTGAGGGTGCAGGCCCAGAGATGGGCCGGCTTGGAGGAGAACCCAAACGTGAGTAATTGTATTGCCCTGTCCTGAGTACCGATGCTAACCCACGAAAAGGCCCAGCTCTTCGTTTTCGTCGGCCGTTGGTCCCTGCAAAAGGGGATTGATCTTATCGCGGACGTCTTCCCTGCCATCTTGGACAAACATAAGGATGTGCAGCTCATCTGTCTTGGCCCCACCATCGACAACCACGGTAAATTCGCCGCGCTCAAACTCCAAAAGACCATGGAGCGATACCCAGGTCGGGTTTACTCCAAGCCTGAGTTTGTTTCGATTCCTCCTTATGTCTTCAGCGGAGCCGAGTTCGCCCTGATGCCGTCGCGAGACGAGCCATTCGGGCTTGTTGCCGTTGAGTTCGGAAGAAAGGGTGCGCTTTGTGTGGGGTCTCGTGTTGGCGGCCTGGGCCAGATGCCCGGTTGGTGGTTCACCATTGAGTCAACTGAGACCAAGCACTTGTTGCGACAATTCAAGTCCACCATCAAATCCGCCCTTGCTTCCTCTGAGGAGACGAGGCGATTGATGCGGGCGAGATCGCTGGTTCAACGTTTCCCGGTGATGCAGTGGGTGCAAGATCTTGATACTCTGCAAACCCGGTCTATCGAAGCCCATGACAATATCAGGCGAGGCTCGACCTTCAACCTTCTCATTCCCGGAACGCGGTCGTCTTCGGTCACCTCACTCGCGTTGCATCCCCCGCAACCTGCCCTGACACTGCCCAACTCACCCACCGTCAGCACCTCACAGACCGCGGCATCGACAGCTTTCCCAAGCAGGGCCGGCAGCCGAGCACCTAGCCCTACTCGCGTCTTCAGCAGCTCTGCGAGGCGAACACTCAACCACACTCCGTCCATGCTCTCTATTTCAACAGTATCTGAACCCAATTCGGGGGCGGCGACCCCTAGGACACCCACTGCTACTTTTGCCCCTCGGAACAAGTCATCCTCCGCCCTGGGCAAGCTCTTGTCCAAGAGGTTGGACGCGCTGGCAGAGCTTGACAGGACACAGTCGCAGATGGAAGCCAACGAGTTCCCCGAAGAGGAGCAGGGCTCAAACAGGTCATCGTCAGGCAATGAGCATGACGAGTCACTGACCCACAGCCTGCCAACTGCCAACCAATCCGTCCTGACACTCGACACTGTTGTGGGCGGGCGGAATGATTTCAAGCTGCAGAACGTGGAGCCTTTCTTCAACGACCCCAAGGGTGAATACTACAGCTCTTTCTCAAAGCTCATCGATTCGCACAAGGGCAACTTGTCCTCGGACAAGCTCTGCGTGGAGGACTACATCCGCTCCTCCGAGAAAAATTGGTTCGCTCGCTTCCACGATGCCAAGCTGGGAAAGATGCCAAAACCTGTTGTCAGCGTATCCTCGAGGTCAACCTCGGCCGCCAGCAGCCGTGACGACGGAAGTCTCCCGATTAATGAGTTCAACCTGAGTCCCGACTACAAGCCACCAACCGGTCTTAGGAAGCTCATGCTAGCCAAGATTGGAGACTGGCCTGTCTATGCTTTCCTCTTGGCCCTCGGACAGATCATCGCCGCCAACTCGTACCAAATTACCCTGCTCACTGGGCAGAATGGACAGAGTGCCCAGCAGGTGTATATTACCTCGGGCATATACCTCGGGGGCTCAATATTCTGGTGGATCCTGTTCCGCACCTTGAAGCTCTACATTTCGTTGTCACTGGCATTTGTCTTCTACGGTGCGGCCTTCCTCGTTCTAGGGCTGATCCCCTTCGCAACCTTGCCGCTCAACATTGTGGCCTTGCAGTACACTGCAACCGGTCTCTACGCTGTCGGCTCGGCAAGCGGATTCCTGTTCTTCACGCAGAACTTCCTCACCGAGGGCGGGAACCCGGTCCGGTCGTGGATGTTCCGCGCCTGCACCATCCAGGGGACGCAGCAGATCTACATCGCGGCGCTGTGGTACTGGGGCTCGTACGCGACCAAGCTGCGCAACAGCGGCTACACGCTCATCTCGTCGTCCTCTCGCACCGTGACGTACGTGACGCTGCCCGTCGCGGCCCTGCTCTGGGCCGTGGCCCTCGTGCTCTTCGCGGGCCTGCCCGACGCGTACCGCAGCAGGCCGGGCTACGTCTCGGCCTTTTACCGCTCCGTCCTGCGCCGCAGGATCGTGGTCTGGTTCCTGGTCGTCGCCGCCATCCAGAACTACTTCCTCTCGGCCCCCTACGGCCGCAGCTGGAGCTACCTCTGGTCCAGCGCTGTCGCGCCCGCGTGGGCCATCGTCGTCCTGGCCGTCTTCTTCTTCGTCGTCGTCTGGGCCGCCGTCCTCGGCGCCATGGCCTACCTGTCCAACGAGCACTCCTGGGCGCTCCCGCTCTTCGCCATCGGCCTCGGCGCCCCGCGCTGGGCCCAGCTCCTGTGGGGCACCAGCGGCGTCGGGCTCTACCTCCCGTGGGTGGGCGGCGACCTCGCCGGCGCGCTGCTCGGCCGCAGCCTGTGGCTCTGGCTCGGCGTGCTGGATGCCCTCCAGGGCGTGGGCTTCGGCATGATCCTGCTGCAGACGCTGGGCCGGTTCCACGTCAGCTGGACCGTGTTTGGCGCTCAGGTGATCGGGTCGATCGGGACCATTGCTGCGCGGGCCAGTGCGCCCGATAAGATCGGCCCCGGCCCCGTCTTCCCCAACCTGGCGATGAACCTCTGGGAGGGCCTGAATAATGTGTGGTTCTGGGTCCCGCTGTTGCTGCAGATCCTCGTCTGTGTCGGCTTCTTTATTTTCTTCAGGAAGGAGCAGCTGTTCAAGCCCTGAGGGACCTGCAGCCTTATGAGTTATGAGCATACTTACTATGAGTGTTTTGCGTCTCTCACTCTCTTTTGCGGCTATATATACGTACTTTGATACCACTTTTGCGGGAAATATTTATAGACATAGACTTATGAGGTCCGGTATCTAGGCTGGGTAATGTGGATATATAATGACCATAATGAAATATACATAACCTCTTCCATCGCTGCTGCTCTTCTTCATATGCTGATATCATGCATTGACCATCGCAAAGTAGTCAACACCGGGCTTCACCTCCACAAGGCTCGATGTCCCGCTGCCGCCGCCGCCGCTGACACTCCCCCTCCAAGCCGCATCCAGGACCTCGGCGGTGTCGCGCGTGACCGTGAGCTGCACCGAGTACCCGGGCCTCAGGATCTCGGTCATCTCCTGCGCCCACCTCCACGGCTCGGCGGTGCCGCCGGGCACGCTGTTGAAGTACTCCCAGCCCATGATGCCGCCGATCGTGCCGAACTCGGCCGTCAGCGCGGCGACCGTCTGGTTCAGGCTCGCCGTGTCGGTGAAGCCGCCGCCGTTGGACGGGTCGGTCAGCTGCCCCGCCACGATGTCCTTTGGGTCCCAGCCGCTCCGGATCACCCTCTCGAAGGAGAGGGGGCTGGACATTGTGCCGAAGCCGCTGCTGTTTTCGGGGGAAATCGAGGGTTAGTGATTTGATCTACCGCCTTGGGAGTAGAGGCTTTCATCTCGTTGAACCAATTTTCACTGTTCACTTCCGCCCCGGGCATATTTGAAGGGGGTTCGGGGTGAAGAAGGGGCGACTTACTAGAACTGAGCATTATAGAAATCAATCATGTCCCCCCCGTCCGCGGTCTTAGCCTGAGACTCCAGGGTCTCATAGTCAAAGCCGGACAGGTTCCCCTGGTTCGACAGCGCCGAGGCCACCGGCGCCAGGGTGATGACAAACCCGTCGCCAAAGTCGGCGTGCAGCCGGGCGACAAGCCTCGCGATCCCCGCCTGCGACATGTACTGCTCCACGTCCAGGTCCATGCCCTGCAGGCCGTACTGGACGATCACGTCGCGCAGCTGCCCGTAGTAGTGCTCGAAGGTGGCCTCGTCGGCGCTGTCCAGGGTGTCGCTGTCGAAGGAGCCCGGCGCGGCGCCGCCTATCATGCCCATCACCTTGACGCCGGCGGCCTTCATCACGAGGGTCTCGTTCCACAGCGTCGCGAACAGCGGGTAGTCTGGCGGGTAGTCGTTGAGGTGGATCTCGCTGCCGGCGTTGATGTGGAAGGAGCAGACGATGAGGTGCGTGAGGGCGATGTCCAGCTCTGTGATCAGGGGCAGCATCGAGATTGGCTGCCCCGTGGCGCGGTCGTGGGTCGTCTGGAAGTAGATCACCAGGCGTGGCAGCTCTGGGGTGACCGCGGCGGAGGTGGCATCCTGGACTGGCAGGGCTACTGAGCCGGAGCTGGCCAAGAGTGTCACGATGGTGGAAAGGACTGACAATACTCTCATATTGATGCAATCTATGCGGGATCTACGAACCGGTCGGGTAAGACTGGGTCGGTTCTAGATTACTTTCTGCAGGACACCCGGCGCTCTTTGTACCTGGACTTGTCTTCAATTTACGATATATGACAGTGCTGTATCTTCCAAGATCAATGTTACATCCAGCCACTATTACCATGGACCGCAACGTCGGTTGCGTTGTGGTGCCGTCACCTTTTTCGGCGTTCCCCAGTTGCATGTCTACCTAGGTAGGGTGCGATACCCAGAATGTCACCTCGATGTCGTGGCCACGTGAGTGCGCTGTACATGTGGGCAAGACCGCAGGGTCCTGCCTAGATATCGAGGGCCATTCGTCATTGGGCAGAAGGCCTGCAAGTGAACACTCATCAACTCTCCCACTTTGTTTTGCTGCAGATACGTAGTCAGCCCCGGCAATACACCACATATGTATGCATGAAGGGTGCGCGTGGATGTTGCATTGCCGGCCACCATTCGGCAGACCCCTTGCTGACGGCCGTGTGGGTGTGGTGCGGTGCCAGCACACCGGCGGACTGAGTTTGTCAGATTGTAACGTCAGGCCCTGCCGCGGGTGTCCTTGTGAGGCGGATCAGAAAGATAGAGCTTCCTCTTCCGGCGAGGTTGTGGAACGGAATCCGGAAGGCAGAGCACCTGTCAAGTAGTAATATTGAAGCTTGCGCGTGTGGTAGTATTCCCGAACGGCGGTCATATTTCCCCCGGGTGTGGACCCCCAAATATTGGATCATATGCCAGGTAGAAAAATTGGGAACGGTTGCTTCCTTCCATGTTGAGATGGGGAGGGTCACGTAGAAGAAGGGTCTCTCCAGCCACACGGGGACTTATACCGAGGGTTCTAAGTGTCAGGGATCATTGCCAATCTGGCGGGAACCTGTCCCATTGAGGGAAATTTGGTAAGCAGCGACCGCGGCGCCGTTGGGCCTGTGCACGAGGACATGTTGGTGGGCTGCCAAGACCACGAATGTCAACCTGACTGTGGGAACGTCCTGGGAATGGCTAGCTCGGTCCGAGAACCAGGGGATGACCAGCAGTACAAGAACTGTCGTGACTCGCGACTTGTTCGTAAGCAACCCTTGGAAGCCTGCGAATGACGCGCATGAGGACCGTCAAGATCGAGCATGGCTTTGGCTGTTGTTTTCTGAAGTCTCTTTGCTCTTCCGAGTAACTTAACCCACATGATTTGGCACGCTCCGGGCGGCTACAGTTTCTGCCGCGTGTTATAGCTTAGCACAGACACAATGCCGCGATTTGGTATACAAAGTTGGGTAGGTATTCTGATAAACTTAATTACAGCTATGAGGCTGTGTAATAATGTGGCACCAGGCACCTCGCACATCGTGTGCACACCCGCAGGACTATAGCTTTTGTACAAGCGTGAACAACACGTAGGGAATTAGTGCCTCTCTAGACGAACCACTTCCAGATCAGACGTTTCCACAGGGGGAAAGCACCGATTCTGGCCTTTTCGGCGTTGATGTAGTCCCAATCGTGCTCCTTGCGGCCGGTGTCAACATCCATCTGCGAGGTTCGCAGCCAACCCTCCTTCTTCCAGAAATATCCACAGATCCAGAAGACAATAACCACAGGCAGCGCAAGCATGGCCATGAAGAAGTCTTCCGCGGTACCGACTCCTGACTTGCCAGGAGGGCAAATGGCGCTGTAGAACGAAGCCAGCAGGACGAGGACGCAGAGAATGAGACCCAACCACGAGCCGTAGACGCCACCAATGGCCTGGAAAGGAATCTCGTCAAGCGTGTGGCCATGGTATGCCCAGGCCTTGCGGAACCGGATGTGAGCCAAGCAAATAGAGCCCCAGGTGAAGAGCGCAGCGAGACCAGACAGGGCAACGAGCCAGTTAAAGACAACCTCTCCCTGTGCGTCCAGGTTGATGAAGCCGAGGAGACCGCAAACGAGGATGAGCCCAAGGGAGAATGTCGGGCGGCCGGCACGGTCCATGTAGGTGAAGATCTTGGGAGCGTAGCCAAACTGAGCGAGGGCGGTCAAGGTACGTGAGCCTCCGTAGACGCCAGACACGCCGATAGACATGACGGAAACAACGATGACGAAGTTAAGGAAGTGGTTGAAACCAGTCAGTCCAGCATACTCGCCGACAAGAACGAATGGCGAAGCCGAGACGTAGTCGCCTTCAGCGCCGAGAAGACGGTCGTCATCTGAGCGGATGAGCAAGCCAATGAACATGAGGCCAAGGATGTAGAAGCTGCAGATAAAAGTCAGTCACTGGGACATCAAAGGCGAAAACGGGCAAGGGGTGCCAACTCACAGGGTGATCCGCCAGAAGACCTGCTTGATAGCACCAGGAAGGGCCTTGATGGGGTTCTTGGCCTCAGCAGCGGCCAGACCAACGAGCTCGGTACCGGAGAAGGAGAAGGCGGCGGTGACGAAGACGGCGCAGAAGCCTCGGAAACCGTTCCGGAACGCGCCTGGGTCTTGCCATGTCTTCGATCCCTGGTACTCGTCATAGCGACCTCCCTCTGGACCGCCGCCGAGGACAAGGATAAGGGCGATAATCATGAATATGACAATAGCACAGAGCTTCAGAAGTGCGGCCCAGAACTCTTCTTCTGCGAACCCAATGGCACCAAACATCATGATGAGAGTGATGAGGACGAGGAAGACGGCAATCCAGACCCCGACGTTCGTGTCTGGAGTCCAATACGCCATGACGAGACCACAGACCGTTAATTCGAGAGGAAGCACGATAGCCCATTGGAAGACATAGTTCCAGCCCATAGCGAAGCCCCAGGACGGGTCGATAAAGCGAGTTGACAGAGTGTAGAAGCCACCGGAGACAGGGTACATGACAGCCATTTCACCGAGAGCGTACACTGGGATAGGACACGAGTTAGCCCGGGATACGAATATGGCTGAACAGTAAAGGGAGCATCCAAGACTTACCGACGTTGAACATCATGATACCGATAATGGCAAAGTCGATAAGCAAAGTAGCAGGGCCACCCCTTTCCAGGGCGTTACCAGAGCCGACGAAGAAACCAGCACCAATGGAGCCACCTGTGGATTCCCATGTCAGTTTTGAGTAAGCACTCGACTTTCGGATGGCTGGAGTTCGTACCAATGGAGATCATGTGCAGATGGCGAGTCTTCATGGGCCGCTCAAGAGTGATGTTGGCACCAGATTCCTTCTTCTGGAAGGACCGCAGGTTGAAGCCATTGCGGGTCGCCCAGCTCTCCTTCTCCTCGATTCGGCCGACCTCGCCATCGGATGATGAGTCCTTGTGATGGAGCACGGTTGGCGGTGCCGCCGCACCCTTTTCTACCTCCGACATGACGAGCGGTCGTGTCTTGGGTCTTGTCTAGACTCGAGGGGAGGAATATGGACCTTTCAAGACCGAGACAAACACGACAGATGGCGCGGGCTCACAGGGGAGGGTGTGGCCGGTCTACTAAAGACTGGGACAGAAAAGATCTGAGACAAGAAGCAGGCGAAGGGGAACGAGGGCATGCAGAGGTTTCGCCGGCGGGGACCGTCGTGCATTTATGCACAGCAAGCCCAGGGCGACTGGGCGAGAGCTTCTAGCCTCCTTCTGCCGAGCTTCCATGGCTTCTGCGGCCAGGGTGTGGCGCGCCCAGACATGTTCGCGCCAGGAGGTGATAGAGTTAGTTGGGTGCGCCTCGTATAGGCTCTGGAATGACCTTCCTCATTCTCACCCGGCCTGCCTCCTCCTCGCGCTTGGCGGAGAGCCGGGGCGGCGTCTAAACATGAGGGCGGAAGCTTCCAAGAATCCAATTTTTTTTTTTTTTTCAGCCCGCGTGGCTGTTGCCGGCGATCTGCCCACCTCAGTGACCAACTCGGTCGTGTTGGGCGAGATATCGCGTACTGACTGACGACGCAGGGCACCTTGGAGGAATCAATATCAGCAGGCTCCGCAGGCGTGGGGAGACCCACCGCAACCCACTGACCGGCCTGGGGAAGACAGGCCCACCGCACGACAGGAGCTGATCAAACTGCTGTGGGTGTGTGTGGGTGTGTGTTCCCCCCCCCAGTCGAGGAGAGCCAACAGAAGGGCATGTGGGCATGGGAAAAAGTGGAGGCAGGCTAGACCGAGGAAGACCCGCCTTGTCACCAGGGGAGAGGCGCTGGTTGGTCCCCGGAGGACGATAGGCGGCATGGACAAGAGATAACGGTTGCAATGCCATGCAAAAACTTGAATTACCCAGCCTTGACTGGGCCTGGGCAAAGGCTGGGCAGCGTCCTCTGGATGAACGGCTCGCCTTGTCATCCGCCAGAAGAGGAAGCTCAACCTAGCCCCTTTACTTGGCATTTGTCCGCCCGGGACGCCCGCTGGCAGCCGAGCAGGCAGGATGGCAGCCCAGCGAATGGCCACCCAACCAGCCTGTCAGCCCGGACTATTGTATTATTGCCCTTTTTCTTTCCGAACGGCGCCTGGCGGACGCCTCCTCGAGCCACCCGCGGCCGAGGGATTGAGACAATTGGATCCAGAACGTCGGGCCTCGCGAGGTGGGCGAATCGTGAGATGCTAGCAGGATGCGCCAAGGCCGACCCCAACGCTGCCGAGCCTTGGCTACATTCCCCAAGTCAACAGCCAACGTCCACCTACCCACCTCAAGCGTCCACCTACCCAGTTTTTTTCGACCAACCACCCAGTACCAATTTTTCTTAGCAACTCCCTTACATTTATAAGTACTTTCTGAGTCAGCACCAAGAACTCCAAATACTATTTTCCTTCTCCAATTTTTAGATACTTTAGGTACAAACAAGCCCCTTCTGGCGGCCTTTTTGGCACGCCTTCTGGCCTGCATGCCTTCTGGCCCGCCGCCCTCTGGCCTGCACGCATTCAGGTGCCAACTGAACAACAGAAGGCTAGAAAATAAGAAAATAGAGGTAAAAATTATACTCCTCCTAGCCTTTTAACACCTATTCTAGCCTTCTAATCTTTTTATTTTATAGCTTTCTGGTGTTCAGTTAGCATCTGAACGTTCAGTTAGCACCTGAACGTTCAGTTGGTACCTGAATGCGTGCAGGCCAGAAGGCGGGCCAGAGGGAGGGCCAGAAGGCATATAGGCCAGAAGGCGTGCCAAAAGGGCCGCCAGAAAGGGCTTGTACCTAAAATACCTGAAATTTGGAGAATCCCGGTCAGGTACATAGTTTTGTATGGGCTTTACACCTAAAGTTTTGTACTGGGTAGTTGGTCGAAAAAAACTGGGTAGGTGGACGCTTAAGGTGGGTAGGTGGACGTTGGCTGCCAAGTCAAGGGTCTGGGAGATAGTGACCTGTCTAGCTCAGTCATTGGATTTACTATCGGGACACTTTATACCAGACTGATCTACTCGAATCGTCCGCGCTGTGTCCGTCAGGCCATCTACGGTATCTTTTTTATCTCGAGGGAATATCGACCTGTAAGCAGCATTGGCCACCGCCGAGCCTGTCACACGCCGATTTATCATGTGGCAACCTCGTCAGCGTGGTGCGATATCGTTGTGACACCACACCCGTCGGCGGCTCTTCCGTCTCCTCGGATGCGGTCCAATAGACCGCATCTTGTCCGGTTTCGAAAGAACTGCCCAGGTGGGCTGCAGGAGCATAACATTTCGCGAATGCAGGCAACAAAGCATATCCGTGGCGATCGATTTGTGGTTGCCCAAGACTTAAGATGCACCTAGAACTCTGGCCAGGCGTCCTTACAGCCTTGTATGCATTGCACGGCGGAAATTGTGCCGTACAGTCAGATGTCGCATTTGAAACGGCGAGTTCGCGGGAATATATATCGTCTACAGCATACACAGTACACTTGTTGTCAAGTGCTGACTATGCCGAGTGAGCGTCAAGACTTCCAAGTACAGTAGCAGGATCGTTACGCCGCCTGAACCTTCCCCAGAGACACCAGGCGGAGCTTGAGATGTGAGCTTGTTGTACCTAGGATAGCCGAAAAGCTTAGTTGCGTGCACTAATTGGTTTTACATAATATTTGAATTATATCCTGGGGTTGGGCCTGGGGGCGGAGACACTAGCATTCGCCATCTTTAAGCGAGATCCAGATAATTGTTCATCTGTAACTACAGGTGGACCCAAACTGCTGCGGCCCCATATATAGGATCATGATTGCAGATAAACCACAAATGATTGCATACGTGCCGGACAAATATAAACGCTTGCATACGTTGACAATCCTCGGCATACTGCGCTCTGCCCTCTCACATGTGGTTCCGTTGAGTGATCTCAATCTGGATCTACAGACATGTTCACCGTACTACATTCACGGTAGCAGATCATATTACACGAGGACGTGTACACGGTTTAGTTGACAACCCTTTAGCTACCCAACTACGTACAGGCTTTTTCCTTCTTGCACAGTCAGTGAATCAGCCACCTGGGTGAAATCAATGTTCGCACATGTTGTTCCCGGCCAGAAAACCCGCTCCTTGTTGTTCTTTTCCTGTAGGTGTGACGGGTCGTGCTGAGCCTATAAAACTGCTTGGAACCCAAGTCTTTCGACTTAGAATTCTGGTCTTTTAGCCAATCGGTCTATTGCGCAAGCAGTCAATGGATTCGTGTCAGTAGGGTACACGAAAAGCAGGGTTTTTCAAAAAAAAGATCAAACACGTTAAGAACACAGACTTACTCACGAAGAAGAGCCCCGGGGAATAAACTAAGTAGGTAGAATATAGAAGACGATTTTGAAGCGTACTTAAAATTATAAGTTTAAAACATTTTTTAAAAAATAATATTATAAGTTTATTTTTAAATTTATTAATTGAGTTAACTAGTATTTTATTTTAATTTAAATGTTTATTTAAAAGTTTTTAAAAGAAAAATAAATTTATATTAAATTAAAAGAATTTAAAAAATAAACTTATAAAATAAAAATTTTACTTTTATTTAAAAAATTTTAAATTTTAAATTCTTACTCTTAGTTTATCTTTTAAATTAAAATAAGACGAATATAAATTAATTTTTTAACTAATAACGCTTAGTTAAGTTAAAGTTAAGAGATAAAGCTTAGTCTTAGTTAAGATTCGTAATTAACCTTGGAAACTAATTCTGAATAATTTCAACCCTGTTCCATGGGCTCAGATACGGATGGCTCAATACTTTAATGTTTCCATGCTTGGCGTTAGAATCAGCAACAACGCTCGAGCTATGGTGGAAGTCGCCCAGCGGAGCCGCTCAGCAAATCCAAGCAAGTTTTTCTGTTCGGTTTCTTACGTGTTGTGTCAGAAAGGGTTATGAGAAGTGATCGAGTATCCAATGTTGTTAAGATCCACGTGCTGATATCATTGGATATTGTGGCGAATACAGCTTGTTGTCAACGCTGCAGAACTAGAGTGAGCCGCCCAACCAGACCGGTGGGACCTACCAGACCGGTTGCAAGGTTCATCTGGTATGAACACACCCGATGCATTGCGCCTCGTTCACTTTGCTGTCAACAGCAACCTGTATTCAATTTTTCTTCGAGTCCCATCTCCTTCAACAAAACCTAGAGCACGATGGCACAAGCTCGACACCTTTCTGAAAAAAAACATCCGGACATTATGATCAACTGGTATAGAACAGACCCGGGTTCATGCCCTCGGAGAGGAGTTGATAAGGCCTCATAACCCACGGCAACGTAACGCGTGGATCGGTCCGGAAGCAGAGCTACGCCTCAAACTTCAGGGTTCTCTAGCTTTCGTGAGTTCAGGCTTCCCAGTCGATATCTGGAGTTCTGGGGCCAAGAGTAGACTATGGAACGATTCAAAGTGTGTTGGTCGTTGTCGGCACAGCAATTCACGATGTGATGGTAAGACTGTTTTGCGTCGCTTCGGACTGTTCGATTGGGAAGTAACGGCCCGACCGGTCCCCTGGTGAGGCATATCGCAGACCCGAAATCTGGCAGGGAGGGTATCTTTTGTAAGCGGGCTGTGGCATCCACTGACAATGGGGCACTGCATCTTCCCGTCACTGACCTTCTCCAACCCTCCGCGGAACATAAATAGCCAGACAATTAAGGATAAGAGGATCGCTATGATGCGGACTCTGGTGAAGCTTAGTGTCCGCATGCTGCCTGAGTAGGTAGTTTGTGGGCTGAGGAAAGGTTATAGGAGTGGGGAATCCAGGCAGTGAAATTTACAGCGCCAGATGGTTACCTTTTATCATATTTAAGCTTCAGCTACACTATATCTTCCCTCCGTACTATACAACTATCTTTCTATTCAACCACTCATTTCTTCCCCAGTAGTCTAAAGCTTATGTACAAAATCTTCCATAACTTTACACATATCCTCATAGTCCTCTCACAAAAAAAAACTTTAAACTCCCATTGGTGGCAACCGCAGTCAATGCGCGGCGGAGAAATAAGTTTTCGGGTGGTCTGCGTAATAGAATTGAACATTTGCGAGCCATGCACCTAACATATGGGACTCACACAAGCATTGAAGACATCTTACCGAAGGAGTTTTTATTGGTTTAATTCCCCATTCGATGATCGATAACCTATGACAAACACCGGTTACACTTCTCATGGCACGGTCCCCGATGAGATGCGCCTCCTTCTGTCTCGTCTTCCCTCTGCTGGCCCTCTCCCTTCCTCCTCCTCGGCACACGCTCAAGGCCCCAAGCCGTCAAGCAATCGCGGCATCCTCCCTTGAAGGCACATCCGAAGGGGATTGGTATACAAGGCCGTGGCATCCGGTACGCACCCAGTGCCGGTCACTGGTGGGCTTCTACTGCCCTGCCCCTTCTGGGGCCTCTGTGACCAGGCCAGGGCTACATCACGTCACCGTGGGACCGCCGCCTACCAGGGCGTCACGGGAAAGGCTGGCTATGTGCTGAACGGCGGCTATGAGGGAGCGGATCTCATTGCGAGCATGTGAGATGCGCTTCAATAGTCCTCTTGTGATAGGGGATTGGAGGGCGCGGAGCCGCAGGGGATTCGCCCCGGGCTGATGTTTTACATTTCCTGTTGTTCCTGGGCTAGGAGGTTAGTCAGTAGCGCATCACGATATGTGCACACTGAGGGATTGGAGCATAATGGGCTGGCATAGGCCGCCATAGTCTATCGTTGGTTCCAAGCCGTGAGGTCGTCATGGGATCGAGAGAGGATCTGGCATGGAAGGCAGCAAGACAGCCCGATCAGGAGTTAAGGGATGATGGGGGAGGGGGGGGGGATCACTTGAGGTTGACGAGCAATCCTAGGTGGGCCAGGAATCTAATAATAAAATTGAGGGGTATTCATTAAGGGAGTAGCCCATCATGCTCAGGGGTATCATACAATCCGGTAAATATCATCGGTCAAGAATCGGAACCAGCCTCCCGAACCTCCACTATATCATGACAGAGCTTCAAGAACCTCTCCCTGTACTCGTCCGGCGTGGTGGTGATGCTCATCGGGCCATGGTGATGGATGAGCTTGTTGTACGTGTTGACCAAGAACGTCATGACCCTGGGCTGGACCTTGTGCTTGGCCCAGAAGAAGTCGAGGATGGCCGCGCGGTAGACATATTTCCCGTCCGCGCTTGCTACCCCGGTCCTCCAGGAGGGCGGCTCGGGAGGCACGGCGGGCGGGTCGCGGGGCAGCGCGGACACCACATTCTCAGCTGCGGAGCCGGACGAGGAAGGGCCGTTACTGATGGCGTTCTCGGTCTGCTGTGCGTTCATGCGCACGAGGAAGAGCGAGTAGTCGACGGCGTTGTAGTGTGCCAGCATGCGGGTGTCCTCGTCCAGGTTGCGCCAGAGATCCCGGGCCTTGTCGGCGGTCAGGATGATCTTGTCGTTGAACTCGTCGGCGAGCTGGTCCTTGGTGGCCTCGCTCGTGAGCCTGCCGTCGGCGATGTCCCGCTCCGGATAAAAGTAGCTCGTGGGCTTCAGGTCCCAGTTCTCCCACCCGGGGGCGCCGTTCCGTTTTGCCTCGTCCTGGCCGTACATTATATTCTCCATGACGATGTGGTGGTTCGGGGCCGTGCCGAGCTGGTGGCCGATGGCGAGGCCGGAGCTGGCCAGGAAGTCGCAGATGCGGATGACGAGGGTCCGCGGGTGGGATCCCATGTAGGCTGCGTACATATCCAGGAGGTCATTGCGGAAGAAGGTGTGTTCGTGATGGCGCGGTACGGACTTGACAAGGTACTTCTGGTCGGCTGTTGAGAAGAAGGACTGGTAACACGAAGACGTCAGTCGAGCCACTCCACAAAGAGGAGACTTGATGCCAGGGGGGGGGGATCTTACTGAGCCAGAGAAGCCCAAATCTGCCAGGGGCTTCAGCGCATCTTCTGGCTTGCCACCATCTTCAACACGGAAAGAGGCCAGATACTCTTCGTCGTCAACCTTCCAGTTTTGCTGGCGAAGATTTGCAAAGACGTCGGGGCGGTGCTTGTGGAGCGGCAGCTGGTAGAAAGAGAAGATGGTGGAGACGAGGGCCAGGATGTATGCGATGGGCGAACGCGACCTCTTCTTCGCACCGTTGAGGATCGTCCGCACGATGGAACGTGCGATTGCTTCAATTCGGCCCATCTTGTCGGCTTCATGTGTGGATGGCCATCTGCATGATGATGAGGAGAAGCATGTCTGAAAACACGACCTCGACGGTCGAGGCGACAGACAGCTCTTGCTTTGTTGAGAGGTCTGTCCTACCTGCTGGTATCGAGACGACCAAGTGACGTCAGGGGACGTCAGGGCCGGAGCAGTTCCCCCGCCGGGCCCAAGCTCCTCGGCCTGGGCCGCTTGCATAGCTACTGCAGGTACCTGGGTACTTGCTGCACCCAGCCATTCCACCGATCCTCAGGCTTGTGGAGCGCCTAGAGAGAGGCTCAAAACCTTAACATGACTGACCTTGGACTCTTCTTCATCACAACAGAGGCGCATATGTCTTTTGTTCTAGTATGATATGTTCAGAGTCTAGCCACAGGTGTACGACATCATCCCTGTATTCAGTCTCTCAAAAGACAATATGTCACCTTCCAAAATTCCCAAGAAGACAGCTCTTTGCTTGACCAGTCTCACGCCTCAGTCCTCCCCAAAATCGCTGTACTCAGCCAGAAGACACCTCAATCAAGAGCCCTTTCCTACGTCTGTTCCATCCCCCAACCATTGATGTCCGTTGACAATAAGCAGCGACCCCAAAAACGGAGCGCTCTGCCGAACAATGCTACAAATCAGTTGGCCGAAACAATAAACTCTTCTCCATGATAACCCTCCATCCAGTCAGTGATCATGAAGAGACCTCAGCGACTGCGACACGAGAGCATCACCTTCTATCCCCTATGCATCCAATGGCGGGAGTAATCCCCTAAGGAAAGCCCGTGCATCCGGGGACAGCTCAGGCCGCGTCTTCTCGGCGCCAGAGACGAAGCGCAACGCCCTCAGGATCTCGGCCCTCGTCTCGTCGCCGTACCGCGGCTGGTAGCTATCCTCGAGCCTCAGCAGCTCCCACCAGCGGCCTGACTCGTCGTGCATCCCGGGGTTGTCGGGCGCGTCTGCCGTCGAGTACATCCACCGGAGGAGTGCGCACCTGGCATACAAACCGAGCTCGCTGGGGTGTGTCCCAGCCGCGCTGCCAACTGGACGTCGCTCTGGGAGGTGGCTATGGAAGTTGTTGTCATGGCGGTAGGAAAAAGATGAGGTGGGTGCCTGCGGTTCTCGGTACCATCGCCCACCGCCGTTGCCGCCGCTGGCAGTCTCGTCGTTGTCGTCCTCACCGGTATCTTCCCTAGACCCCAGCTCGTTCTCATCCGTGCTGATGTCGAAGAGGTCGAGACTGCACTTTGACGGGGCCTCATGTGGAGCTACCGTTGAGGCTGTCTCGTCTGTCTCCCACCCAGAGATGCCCTGAGGCTCCTGGATTATCTGTGCTCGAGAAAGCTCGTAGGCCATATCACCCGCAGAGGCAGTCGACTCCCGCCCATCGTCACTAATGAGAGACGGGCAGCCACTGTCTCTGGGATTGGGGTTTTCATGCCCAGGAATTCCCAATGGCAAGGTGGACGCAGGGTAATTCCTCTCGAGCCGCCGCGCAAGCTGTCGAGACCTCACAGGGCCATCGCCAATGGGCCCTTGTATCTGTCGTGGGCCGCCGAGACTGGAAGATCCCCGATCGTGCTCCAGCTCAGAGGAGGGATTTATCATCGTGGGCCCCTCGTGGCGGACGCCTCGGCTGGTCTTGTGGTCATTCGTCTCAAGTCGTCGCACGCGTTGATGGAACCTCCCATCTTCCTGCCCATCCCTGGACTCTTCGTCAACCGACTGCTTGGATGAACAAGCTGCGCCTTCTTTGCCCCATGGCATCACCCGGGGAACACAGGACGGCTGAAGGCCTTGCTCTGGCAACAGGGTCTCTGCGGCAGCATCGATGTTCCAGCTGCCCCTCTCATCGCATTTCTCGCCATCGGCCCACACACTGTTGTGGCGTGAGGACCTGGCCACAGCACCCATCGAAGCCATCAGATCTGCCTCCTCAGAACTGAGGTAGTTGATGTTGAAAGGAGGTGACTTCTTGGCGGGCAGCTTGACCAGTCTTACCTCTCCTGGCTTGGATATTGTGACTGCTTGTGCCCGGCCTAGCACGCAGCCACTTCTGGATTGTGCGTCTGCTGGGATACCAGGGACAAGAGGCAGCTTTTCGGAATGGCGCGGGCGTTCAACGGTACCATTTCCTTGCTGTGGTACGCGGGAGGAAGCTTCTGGTCGTTGTGACAGCGAGCTGTCAGCATCCGATAGCCACTTTTTGGGGTTCGACTGGTCGCCCCAGCGACCCTTGGCCGCGAGCTTGACCAAGTCATCTTCATGACCACTCCATTCCCGACGCGGGCTTGTCTCGACCCGCATCGCTGCTTGTCCCCAAATCTGGTGTTTTGGGACCGCTGGAGCTGAGAGCTTGATTTCGGATCCCGCTGTGGAAGGTCGAAACCCATGAGACTTCCTCTGCTCTCCCGCATGATTGTCTGCGCTGCTCAGATCTCGTCTGGACGTCGGGACAAGTGATTCGTAACGGGCATCGCTCGAGTGGGCGTTGAGACACTCCGCCCGTTGCGGCGGCAACTCTGGTGTCTCAGAGTGCTGCTGCACGCGGCGGATGTGCGCCCTCGCATCCCCGACTACCCTGATGCTCGCGGCGTCGTCGGAGGCGATGGATGGTCTGGTCCATGTGTCCTTTTCACCCGGTCCAATTGTAAAGTTGGTTTTACGGCCATTCTGTTGGCCTGCGCTGTCGACCTTGTCGTCGCTTAGGCAGGCCTCCGAGGTGGTGGTTGCTTCCGTCTGTGCGCTGGGCTGTCGGCTGCTCGTGCCGCTGGAAATCTCATTCTTTGCGTCTTGATTCGTGCCTATCGACAGCGGAAAGCGGCGGGAGGCGCGATATTTAGCCCAATTCCGACTAGCATCGGCCGAGATAGTTGGCAGTATTGTTTGTCGTGGAGCAGTGTGAGTCTCGTGATGCTCGCTGGTGTTGCATTTTTCTGATTCCAGATACTGCTTGGAGAGGGAGGCCACGGCGGTTCGACGTCGCAGGCGGTTCCCGGGCTTTTCTGGGCCGTGCTTGGTCTTGTCGGCGTGATCAACTGGATCGCGGGCTTCGGATTGAACAGGATGTCGTAATTGTTTTACCATTTCTTGCAGTGATCCATACTGGGTACTTGACTTGTCCTGGGGATACTTGCCCGGGCCGCCGACGGAGTGGCTGTTCTCGTCCGACAGCTTCCACCAGACGGGAGACACATTTCTTCTTCCACGTCTGCCACCCCGGGGTGGCGTGGGAGGTAATCCATAGCGGTCGAGCGGGTCCATGGTGCAAGCCGCGGCGTTTTAAGTACTATGGTCGCAAGATGCTGTCAGCCAAGAGCAGGTGTCACTGTGTTGGATTGGTGTGGTGATGGTTGGCGGTGTTCCGTTTCGGGATGATGATTGCGATCAGATGTGAGTAGAATGGGTGGGTGAGTTGGGGGGGGGGGGGGGAATGGCTCGATTCGTCTTACCAGAAATTCAATCGGCTTGAGCGATCTTGGAAGCACAGCAGTGCGTGGGATCGCAGCCCTGTTCGGATTGGTAGTTATGTTGTCGGCAGGTGTTTACCGTGAGCCGCTTTTGGCACCAGAGCAGCACGTTTGTTTCCCGGGAGCTCGATTGAAATGTCAGATGGTCTGAAAAGTCGAATGATGATGGGAAGAGGCCGGAGGCAGTGGAGCACCACCAAGAACGGTTGTTGTGCTGGGACGAGGGTATGCTGAATGCCGTTTCCGGACAGTTTGGATCGGGAACTTCGCGAGGTGCTGGATGGAGTTGGGGGCTGGCAAGGACGAAAACAGGGCCCGGATAAACAACTTCGAGCTGTGGAAGGATGCTATTCACTTGTCTCATTCACGGTGCCCTGTGGTGAGTCGGAAAACGGGGTGACATCCCATTCCCTGTTGGCCGGTGTTGATACGGGGGTAAGTAAAATGCGTGAGCAGCAGCAATGGAAGAGTCGACAGATTCAGAAGACTGCTGCGCAATATGAACCTGATTGAATTCGCCTGAGAATCGCCCCGCATTCCGCACCTGAAAATGTTTTACTGTGTGCGAATCTGACCAACTTTGGCCATCTGCTGTTTGAAAATCTGCTGGCTGATGCGTTTAGCAGGGCCGGACAGGCTACCTCTGCCACCACGAGCAACCAAGTCCCAACGCCGCCATCCATGCTAACGAGAAGTAGCTTCACTCTTACGAGTCCGAATGAGATTAGAATGAATACGGTCCCTAGCATGCTCAAGTCCAGAACGATGGTACACTTGTCACCGATAACCTGTGAAGATATGTCGGCGCATCCACGGTCTTCCAGATGCTCAGAATGAGCCAGGTCACTCACTGATTGGGTCCGCTTCTCTTCCGCATACGTCCGAAGACATACATGGCGCCGTCATACAGTGGTAAACACTCAAGACCCAGTGTTTGAGAAAAAGAAAATGCTAACAGCAGTGTAAGAAGACCGGGCACGTGGCCTCAGCCTCGTGCCCTACAGACAACCCGTCGGAAGGCTAGGAACCATCGCTCCCGACGGCGCCATTGGCTAGAATTGTGGGCACTAGTAGTCCAAGGGCTAATATGCTAATATGCGACGGTAATATGGCGAAGCAGTCATTTTACGACACTAGAATATCGTATTATTCAACTGAAAACATTAACATAGCCTTGACGTTCAACCCAAAGAGGGATCTGAACAGGCGTTTGTCTTCTCAACATTTGCCTAGTACTGTCAGTGATTAGATCAGCACTGCAGAGATCGCGATAACGTGCTTAGAGTTAACAAGGCTCAGTTATGCAAAGCTTGCTGGAAAGTGTATGTGTTTCGTCCATGTCTTTATCCAGCCCCGAAATACCTAGGTACATGCACCTCCTATCCTTGGGTAATTCTATGCATACAACATCTGAGATATCCATCCTCATAAAGCCACGACAGACACAAAATTGATCTCTGGCATGCGCGGATCAACAGGAAATGGATGGAGAACCTATTGGTGTTGTCGCCCGTCACGTCCGCAAACTGACCTCCAAAGTGTTCGAGGATGCGCTCCGCGCGCGCGCGTCCTTGTCGGCCCCGCCGAGCTCTCCGCCAAATCCCTCATCTCGGAGCTTGTTTTCAAACTGTGTGTTGTGGATATGGTACCTCTTGATGTGACTTGGCACTTGTTTGTGAGGAAGATGTATGACTAGACGGGGGTACTAGGTAGTAAAGAAGCCTGAGTAGGATCTCGTAGGGTATGACTTGAATGTCACTGAAACGGGCGTGCATGGTGATGGCGGGGCGGCAGTAGTTATGCTTTGGGTCTCAGAACACAACAGTCTGCAAATTGCTGCCCACAATCGCATGACTGATTGGGCCTTAGACGGGCGGTGTTACGAGTCCTCCCAGCCGGATGTCTGACGAGAGCAGACGCATTGTTGAGGATGGTGAGATGTTGCCAATGTGGCCCTTTTGGTTGTGAATTTCTGAAGCTCTTCATGAGAGCTGTTGCTGACTTGGCTTTCGGACGGAGGCGGAGGGCGAATCCTCCTAAACCACCGAATATTCTTATGAAGAGGCAACGCCTGTTGCGCGTCTCTCTTGTTGTGCTCCCGCGACTTGCCTTGCGCCTCGTCATCCCTCCTTTCGGCCTCGTAACTTGTCGGTCAGTGACTGCATGACGAGCTGCTCTGTCTGCGTCATGGCCGGATTGCCGTGTCCAGCTTATTGCTTGGGAGCGCTAGCAATATAACGCTGGGCGGGGGGAGGAGGAGGTGGGTTGGCTTGTGGATTGGGGGCGATCTGCGCTTTCGTACAATTATCATTGCAGCGATGGTTGATTGGTCTGAGAGTTCTGGCCAGAGGCGTGCTAGGGTAGTGTGCGTGTTGACCCTCTCCGGATGATGGTCATGTTATCGAGGGCTGCGGCAAGCCAGTCTGTCCTGGACTTACGCTCCGGCCAGGACATCGTCTGGTCCTTGAGGACCCTCGACAGCTCCGCAATGATTGCGAGACCTGCGGGCAATGCGTCCAGGGGATGCCAGCGTCGGCCGCGGGCGGAGACGTCAAGCTGGCTGGGAGCTCATTGTCGTGCGAACTAGCCACGCCAGAGAATAATGAAACAATCAGTCAGTCTTATCCAATAATCAGAATAAGTGATGCTCTTGATGGATGGCGGAAATTTGGTAGGGTGGGTGAGGCCCTGCTGGCGTGGACTGTCTCTGATGGCCGTGAGGGGTGTGTTGAGTATGAGGTCAACATCCGGCGTTGCCTCGACTGAGCCCTCGGTACCTTCATTGTTGAAGCGTCCTGGAACACTGCGATATCCTGTGTATTCAGGCCGTGATTGGTCTTCTGGTTCGCCACTTTTGTCCTGCGTTCGCCCACAGGGTCTGCGGCGATGCGCCCGACGAAACCGGCCGACTTCAAGCCCCGACAACCTTGTCGACTTTGGCCATGTAATTGTCCTCTTGGACAACTTTGGGACCTCCTGTACCTACTTGACAGCACTACAGATATCACGAAGATTCTGAAGATGTTGATGTAGGCAAGTGGGTTGTTGATTCCCTGAACTGTAGGTTACGTGGACTGAACTGGTTGGTGTTTTATTCCCTGACCACCGTTTCTGGGTTTCTGACAGAAACTATCCTAGCAGATGTCCAGCCCTTCATCGTGTGCGCAGTGTCAGCTCCGAGGCCAGGCGCTCTGAGGAGCAGCGACTGTGGCACATGACCTCCACCTCGATAGGCGACAAACCCTTCACATCCAGGTAAGTAAGGCAGTCCATGCGGTTTGTGTACGCCTCTGAAACCTGGTCTTGATTGCCGTCAAAGTTGAACATGGCGTCGAAGAGGCGGCGTACGATGGCCAACTGTCCCTGGGCATCTGCCATATGCCCATGTGGAATAAGACCCCAAAGGCGCCGGAGCCGAACGAAAGACTTATGTCCATCTTTATCAGTACAGAGCTTTCGTAAGTGTCTTTGGTCCAGGAGACAGACGCCGTGTCCGCCCCGAATATGATGGTTTGCGTAATGATCGTTGAGCCAGCTAATTCAACGTACGGCTCCTGTTGCCGTCACATCTATGTGTGGCTCGGCGCACGAGATTCGAAGGTATCGGATATTTGTACTGGTTGAGGAAGTGACACGGCCACCAGTGTGGCCACATTTCCACGTTTGACTCGTCATAAATTTGAATTGGCGTTGGGGATTTCAGAAATTGGAAGGTGAGCATCAAACTCTACTTAGGTAGATTCGCATCATGCCCGTCGGTCACCCAGGGGGCCTGGCGGCCCCAACTGGCACATCGCCGTCCACCACAACCAAGCAGTTACGGCAGGGTCTTATCTTGTGGGTGTTGTTGGCCTGGTGGGTGTCCCATTGCCCCTGCGTCTGCAGTGCCTGGTCACATTCAGGACAGTAAAACCCGGCGTCCTCTTCCTCACCCTCTCTGTCAGCCTTCATGTGTGTCTTATGAGTGTCTGTACTCAAATGGCTTCGGAGTTTGCTTGGAAATTTGCAAAAGAAGTGTCCACACTCGCAGGCTATGGTTGGGAGCTCCTTGTCCTCGGCTGAGGTGTGGATGACCTCTTGGTGACTTTGAAGGTCTTGCTGTGTTGCTGACAATCTTCCATAGGTAGGTATTGACGGCTCCCAGTCACCACAGGAAGTACCATTGGTTCAGCCATCTATCTGGCTGTTGTCACTGATGTAGGGCCCCGTCGCTCTTGCATTTTCTTGGCCATTTCTCGAGTGAGGCAAAAGTGGGATGCTGATCAGCCGGTAGAACGTGTGAGCGTCTTCAAAATCGACATTAGATGCTCTGTGATTTCTTTTCATGCGTGGAGGGAGAGAGGTCAATGATGATTGATGACTTTCATTTGACCTGCAGGTCAAACCTGGGTGCGTATGCATCGTTGCAGTCGACGATGCTCAAGAGCAGGACGTGGAAGGGTCGTTTTGGTATGCCATCTGCTTCGGGGAGCAGTCCTCCATTGTACTTCCTCTTCCCGTCAGTGCGAAACGGACCATCCTCGCCACCATCCACGTGGTGGCCAAAGTCTTTGTAGTAGTCAAATGCCTGCTGTAGGTGCACCGGGTCCCGGAAGCAGAGGAGATTGTGGAACTCGAGGACCTTGTCGTCGAAACACGTCAGCCCGATGGAGGTTCTCTTGGTGACAGGCGCCCCACCATCTTTGTTGCAGACATCACGGTGGTACCCGAGCTCGCTGTCCTCGCCGCAATGGTGCACGATAACGTGGTTGAGCAGCGTGCCGGACGGCACGCGCACACCGCTACCAAACCCAGACACTTTGGCGACGTGCAGCTCTGCAGGCTGCGGCGCAGTCGGTCCTGGTCGCTGAGATTCTGGCTGGCGAACTAGTCGGCTGGAACCGAATGGGGGGCATGGAGAATCATTGATGGATTTCCCCAAGAGTGAGTTCCGGGGATCTCGATCACCCAGATCTCTCGATCTCCTTGATCGCATTCGCAGTGTACGTTGGTCATAGAGAGGAAGAGTCGCGTGATTGGCTTTTTAGCTGTTGTGAAGTCAGAAAGTGAGAAAGTCCCATTGATGTAAATGCCCAGGTGACCTCGGGAGAGAACTCACACGCAGTACCTCCGCGAAGGGAGCGCGGGAGGGCAATGTCCCCCCCCCCCCCCCGGTTCACGCATATTTCTGCCGAACCACGAGGCAGTGCGTATGTTCTGCCAGATCATTGCTAGATCAGCATGGATGTTTCATTGTCATGACAATGTATCCAAGTTTTTGTAAAGGTGTTTCATATATATACTGAGAATAGGAGACCGAGTTGAAGATTGAGATGAGGTCGATGGGAGGAGTTGAGATTGACAAAGGAGATGCGGAGCAAAGATTCTCTTGGCTTCAACCCACGTGAAATTTTGGTCTCTTTATAAATGTTGATGACTCCAGGTGGCGTGTTGGAGAACGAGAAAGTGCCGTATTTCAGCTTTGACCGCGAAACACACTGCCGGTTGAAGCAAGCAAGAGATGGAAAGCAGGTGCAGGTCCAATATGCTAGCATACGCTTGTATGGCACCCTGCACCAAAACATGAGGGAAAGGGAAACACTAGCTCGGTATAGCCCAATGGAAAGATCTCTACTGTAGTTTGTAGCATCTGCCCTGATTCCAGGCTTCCGGAATTGCCGATCTGATGTTTCGTACTCGGTAAATTTTGGCCGTTTGCTCAACCATCCCGATATACGCATATGCTTGCTGCAGGGCCTTGAGAAAGGAATAGAAAATACTTAAAGGTTCAGAAGTTCAAGAACAGAAATGTCTCTGTGCGAGTGTGCCCAAGAGCAAGTCTAACAGCAGCAAACTTGATGGATTTCCTGTTTGCCACGGAAACGCCGAAAGCTAGAGAAAACATTGTGGGCAGAGTAGAGCAAATGAGCAATAGATTTGGATGTCAACGCCAAATCTATGAATAATGATATCATGGAGTGGAATGGTCTCCGCCCCCATGGATGTTGGTTGAGAAATACGGGCTCAGTTCTGTAGCCATTGACAACACTCCGTCTGTGTCTACATTTGGTCGCTTATCTGCATCATGCGTATGAGTGATTCATGCTCGACGAAGGCCATTTTTGATGTCACGTGAAGCATAACGACCGCGATATATCGTTTTGGTGTTGCACTTTCGCTCCTGAACTGTATACCTCATACAGTCCTTGAACGGTATGAATATGGCTTACGGAAATGTGAATGCTACTCAGTGTGCATCGCTGGCGGTGTCGAGATGATCCCAACACCATCTACAAGTGCTACAGATTCTGTAGGAATTCAGAATGATTCGCGAACATGGCGGGTTTTATTCGGAAGATTATTACTGTTGAAGAACAGTTAAAACGGCAAGATGTGAGTCAATGCGGCTTGAATACCTACTGAAGCCACCGATCCCCGGATTTGGGTCACGTACGTGTGCCGGCTTGTCTGCTCAAGGCCTAGTGTCCTTCACGCGGAAAATGCTGGTGCCATCCCTGCACGTGTCGAAAAGAAGAAAGAAGAAAGTCCCTGAGAACGGACTCTTCTCCGCTCTGTGAATCAGGGAGGTGACGATGGAGACAACGAAGGGAGAAACGAGGGCATCCGAAGATACCAAACCCGGCGGTGATCCTTCCCTTATTCAGGGGAGTTCACCAGAGCGGCCCTGTGCAGATGTAATTTTGCATATTTGAGCCTGCGCAATGCCACTACACCATTCCCGAATGCTAGGATATTTACCTAAGCAACTACTGGATCTAGATGCTAGTTTATGTAGATGGATCAAGATGGGATGCATGGGTACTTTGGGACGGCCAACATAGGATTTTCCAATTGGATCGGGCAGCCACAATTCTTATGACAGCCAGCCCGCCCAAATTTCTGAATCAAACTGTGTGGGAAATCAAAACTAGGGTCGGTTTGAAAGTAGGCTCTATGTATTGAAGAACACACTGGAGTTTCCTACTTGATTCTCTGATTACCCCTGGCCGGCTAATGAAAATTATGAAAGACCAGGAGAATGAGCGTGACTGCATCGCAATCCTTTTCAAGTTAACCCATTGCAACATTAAATCAATTGATATCATTCTACGGGTACTTGACAACTCAGGACCATTCACGACCTAGTGGTTGAATGGTAAAGAATCCCTGAGGCAAGTCTCTGGTGCTTGTGCCGACAAAGACCTTGTACTCGCCCTGGGGGAGTGCCCACTGCAGGGCTACAACATCCTAGACGCTGGGATCGCGGCTTGTCAGCTCAAAGGGTACCTCTTCAGACTCGAGAGACAATTCGGATTTTCAATTCCGCATTTCATTCCGGAGGCAGATGGGTTCTTCTTCACAAGCTCATGTTGGGCCCCCGGAGTAAGATTTTCAGATCAGCTTGATCCTCCGTTGTCAAGACTGGGGAGATTTAAGTACTACAAGTTCAGCTTGTCCTAGGCAACTTGGTCGCGTCCGGTAAGAGGAGAGCCAGAATATATAGACGCAATACACCATTGCCGTACTGGGTTTAGTAAGGTCCTGCAACCATGCTGCTCTTCTCAAAATCCAAGTTACCCAGCTCTAGAGTTTGCCGGATACGGAGCACATGAGATCCATCCAAACCATGTTTCAATGTTAGTTATGTTCGTAGTTGAACAGAGCCGTCATTGGGGACGACAGAAGTCCCGGCAGTCAGATCATGCTAGCTCTATTGGCGAGGTGTGCGGTCGTGACCCATCCATCTCTCCTCCGGCCATTCCCTGCGATGTTGCGCTAGAGCCAATCTCTGGTACTGTAATGTGACCTTGTAGCTCAAGGGGGCGTTTAGCCCCTGACCCGCCATGCCTATTGTCCCACAGGTTCTCTGTATACGAGCCATAGTTTGATACCGTTGCTCTTGCAATCTTCCGCCTCGTCCGCCAAATCCAGAGTGTAGCCGTGGCGACCAGTATGATGCCTAACCCGACGCCAACCCCGATACCCGCTGATGCACCCGTTGATAATCCCTGACTTCCCGACGCCCCTTGACCGCTCGAAGGGGACGCCGTGGAGGCAGACGATGTTTTTATCGAGATATCTGAGCTTTCGTACATGAGTTGCAACAACGGCGCGTAGGCAGAGAACATCGTTATTGTCGCAACCGATGAGTTTTCGGTCGTGGTATACGGAATTGTGAGAGTAGCTACGTCAACGGCTGAAGCACCAGAACATTGCGCTGTGACAATCGTAGATGAGGATATTGACAGCGCGCATTTCTGGTCGCCGTAACAGAAGTAGCCCCTGGTAAATCCCTCTTAACTGGTTAGCTTATCCCCGGCCATGAAAGTTGTGACAAGCAGAGGGCGGTAGATGGAGGGAATCTGGGAAATTGGTTGGCACTGACGAGGGACAGCAGCCGATGGCAGTTTGAGAGGATCCGGGATGAAAGTAGAACTGGAAGCCTCCGGTGCTTTCGGATCCGTCATAGGAGCACGCAGCTACCTTACCGCTGGGGCAAACAGTTCCGGGGGAATATATGCCCCAGGTTGAAAGCGCGCCCGACCGCGAGGCCGCCCCTTCAGTCCGAGGTGGCCAGCAGTCCGGGTTGGCTCCAAATGAGTCATCGGTGCAGCGTTGATTGAGCCATGCCTCGTGGTCGTTGGCTGCGAAGCCGGTTGTGCAAGAAGCTGGTTGGGGCCATTGTGTCGTCAGAGGCCCTAGGGTGTTGGTGAAAGAGGGCACCGGGCTGCTCATGATCAGGATGTGATAGTTTATCGGCTGAGAATGCCTGGGTTTGCACGCTTCCAAATCTCGCGAGTACGTGGTGCATCAAGGAAGTGGTTTCGTTTCTAATCCCCATACATATAAAACGTATGTGGCGCCTTCATACAGTGGTGCATCAAGGAAAAAGTCACCCTCAGAGGACAGAAGCGAAGGGCGCGTGGATATTCAGCTGCTTGAGGTTATAGGTAAGCCACGGGTTGGTAACGCTTCCAAGATAAATTTAGCGAAAAGCTTGATTTAGCGCATGACTGCTAAACACAGTCAGCACGACATGCAGCCTCAGTCAAGTACCGCACTCTCCCCTGAGACATTGTACGACTACATGCACGTTCTTGTTGGAGCTGAACAATAAGAGAGTTATGATTCGTGCGGGAAGGTGCACAGATCTTCAAACATGTGCGTAAGACGAGCTGATCGTATTTGCTTGTCGATCCGCCACCGAGAGAAGCACGCCTGCCCGCCGCCCTTCAAGATGACTCCCCCACAGGTTCCTCCGTCTTCATTGTAGTAAGCGGCCGCGCACGGTTTCAGTGTGTATTCATATTACGAATTATGTAAGTCATTGCAAGATTCAAAGAGGACTTCACATTGCCTGATCAGTCGTGGTCCTGGTCACTGTGTGTCTTTTCAGACCATCCGCAAACGCACTAACATATCGTATCAAAATGTAGCGTTAGTGGTTATTGTGTCTCACTGAGATTTGACTCTGCAGAAGTCTATGCATGATTCTGTGTGCACAGAATGATTCCCTGTTGTAAATTGACCCTAAAATTGATGGATTCGAGGAGACAGGTGTCCAGGTGACTTTTACGTGGCGATCAAGACACTAAACTCTATACTGACCCCAGAACTGCACTCAAGTGCTTGTGCCAAATCTCTTACTGGGTTAAATAGCGCCTGAAATAGTCCTGCAATACAATCGGGGGATGACGGAATATTCCAAACTTTGTCCCGGATGCCAGAGGCTTGTGCACTTTAAAGTGCATACCAACAAACAACCAACTAATCACCTAATTTCAGATCAGGCAGAAAATATCTAAACCAAGCCCTTAGTAGGAGCCTTCCGCGGCCATTTCGAGGTATGGGGTAGTTGATAAGTCCAGACGGAGTTGAGTCCCTGCGTCTCGTTGCCTGGATGATACCTGGAATGGTGTACCTAGGTAGGCATCTAGGAACCTTATCTGCGACACTTCTAACCGTAGTAAACGATGTTATTGGACTGGATATATTTTCGTACAATAGTTAAGCCACAAACCATGTCAAATATGTGACTTGGTCCTCCAGATCTCGTCAACCTATATTGATTTGAGTGTTAGAAGGGGCTTCCTTCTCACCTTTAGTTGCCCCGGCGGTGCGAAATGCCTTCGAATGGTATTTCTTCTAAGATTGCTCGCTTACATTGTGAATGAAATGGATCCGCAACGGACGTCAGTCATAATCTCTGGCCTGCGTCCCGACATGTCTTTCAGAATCAGAAAGACTACTGAATGTGCTTGATTGGAAGTTACCTATTCCGGCGAGACCACGGCACTGGGCTACGGGCCGCGAAAATGAGAAAGAGATGAAACTCATGTTCCCATTGTCCTTGAAATCCGGATTTGTCTACTTTCCACCACTGCCTTTTTTTCTCAATTCGTACCCACGGGAGTGACAAGCAATTGAAAGGAAGGGTCATCACAGGGTTTGGACAAAGACCGCAGTCACATATCCAACGCGAAGGAAACATGATTAAAACATATTTCATTTAATCAGACTGTTTCTGGATAACCCTCGTATGCCGGCTATTACACAACTCGAAATGCACCATGGGCTCTACACTCCCAGACGCCGCCAATCAGCCTCCGTTCATGATCACCGGTAACGGCCCAGTTCCTCGAGATGCAAACTCTTTCCCATGTGAAATTTTCGACTTTGTCGTAAATGGACAGACATGGGATACGAATCTGGCTCGGTCTAGGGCAAGAACTGTCGACGGAATTCTGGAGCATAGTGCCTGGCAAGACAACTGTTTTGTATGCGAACAGGGTTCTAACAATTGTCCTCGAAGGGCTTGTATTGGTCTCAATCTAAGCTCGCGCATCAGGCGTACACAGGTACTAAGATTCACAAGTACGTACTCCCAGGTCGCAGCATATTCCAGTCCTTAGAGAGTGTGAGGGCTCCTGGGGAATAGTCCCTGTGTCTCTACTGCCAATCCGCATTTGCGATGATTTTTACTTATTCTCCATTTTGCAGTACAGCCAGCAGGCGCCATGGGTCTCGGGGTCTTCGCAGGCAAGGACCTCGTGGAGGGGACTGTGCTTGACCAGTACTTCGGCGAGCTGATTCCGACAAGGGTGGCAAACACTCGCAACGACGACAACTACTCATTCAACATTAAGGGTACTCAAATTAGCTCGACCGCCAAGGAATACGGCAACTGGACACGTTTTGTAAACCACCGCTGCCTGACATTTAATGTCGAAGCGATCGCTGGCAACTGTGGCGGCAGAAGAACCATCACGTTTCGAGCATTGAGAAATATACCTACAGGAGAGCAGTTATTCATTGACTACGGGCCGGATTACTTTGGTGACAGGGAGAATTATCTTGAGTGCCAATGCCCAGATATTGAGGGTTCACATCTCCCCCCCGGAAATAGAAGTGCCAAACGACAGGCGAACACCCAACCGAGCACTACAGGGAGAGCAAGGAAACGACAAAGAACAGGAAAGGACCCTGATTTGACAATCGCCGAGCAAGATGCCTGGATCGTTCAACAGAAAGAGTGGCTAGGCCAGCAAGCACCCAATGGGTCCGGTGATTGGACGAACTTGCACTGGCGCCTCCTTGAGCAGCTCATCCGGCATCGTCGGGACCATCGGGACTGGCGAGACACGAGCGAGTTCGGGAAGCTGACTCCTTCCCGAGGCGACCCGTTGATCAACACTCTAATGACCATGACGGCCACGGATGGCAATGGTGTGCCCAGAGCCAACGCATCGATGACGATCAAGGAGTGGCACATCGACGTTACCAAAGCATTCGCCAGGGACCCAGTGTGCGGCACCAGGCAAGGCGCGGAATGGGGCAAGAACGAGCTTCTGAAGAGGGTGTTCGGGGTGTGCGTAGCAGCCAGGCGGAGAAGACGGAGGGCCGCCCGGACGGCCGCACGGAGGACCGCACGGAGCAATTAGTTGTCCGAATCACCGCCAATGAGTACCTTGGGCGACCTTCCATTTGAACCGGGCAGCAACAATCCGTCATGCAATCCCAGCTTATAAGGTTCAATTTGCTGCTTTTTCTGTCAGGTTAATTCCACTGCAATCTTATGTCAGATGTCAGTCAAGAGAAGGACCGACTGCGACTCCCCAAAGGTCTTTGCTATTTTCATTTCACTGCTTAGTTTTGTATTGTACTGAATGAGTTTCATTGTATTTTGATAGTGTAGAAATGTAAAGGACCACCGGCAAATACATCAGGATGTGAACCCAACACTCTCAGAATGTGATTACAGCATACTGGCCTAGGAGGCTTTGTTTAGCTAATTCCTGACATGAGCAACTAAGCAATACAGAAGCAGATAAATTTGCTATTAAATAACTTTACATGAAAGACCATGTGGCCTATACGTCTAGTATCAACGCTACGGAGAGAGACCTTCTTTATAAAGATACATCTCTCAAAATAATAGCTGATTTATTAAAGCGGGTATTAAATAATAGAGCCTTTAATTATAAGCGGCTTCGGCCACACTATATTTTTCCTTTATACTATATAACTATCTTTTTATTTAATTACTTGTTTTTTTCCCCTAGAGTTTACGTATAAAGTTTTCCACGGTTTTATATATATTCTTATAATCTTTTTATAAAGGAACTTCAAATACCCCCTTTCCTTTATTTCTATTATATTTTTCTATATTAAAAAGAAGTTATTTATTATTAATAATAAAAATATAAACTTAAAAGAGAATAAGTTTATTATATTTTCCCTTTATTTTTTAATAAATTATTTTTAGAATTTTTTTAAGAGTTTTAAGGCCTCGTTATAGAAGTTTTAAGGGTAGGATATTGTAAATTATTTTTTTATTTTAATTATTTTTTGAAATTAATTATATATTTAAATAAAAGTTATAGTACTTATTTAATTATAAGCTTATTATATATATATATATATATATAAGGCTAAGTTTTTTAACTAGGATTTTTTTATTATAAAATTATATTATTTATATAATAATTATTTTAAGATTTAGTTTTATTAAATAATTTTTTTTATAGTATTTTAATTAATATTATTATTAAAATAGTACCCTTTAGCCTTATTTATATATTATAAGGCTAAGGCTATAAGCACTTATAGTATTTTAACTATTATTTTAATATAATATTTTTTTTTAAAATACTAGGTCTTAAATGCTTATTATAATATAAAGGTACTATATATGTCCTCGGATATATACGGAATAGAAGTAAAACCACTTAATTATAAACGGTTTTATATTAATTCTAATCATAGCACCGTTGTAGCTTTAGAAGTCGCAATATTTAAGGAGTCTCTATAGCTTGTCACTATTCTGCAATAGGAGGTTATGCTATGGGAGATTATTTTATGGGATAATATCGTGTTTAAGACCAATACATGCCTACCTACCTAGATAGGTACTTAGGGAGGAGACTGCCCTCTAGTGGGCCTATTCAGACATAGAAGGGTGAGTTGTACCTATGGATAGATCCTCAAGTACCGTGACCGCGGAGCGGACACTTGAGCGAAGCTTGCGCCACACAGAGATTGTAATGGAGCAACACTCACACGACTCGATATCTGCCTAGGACACTGTGTCATTATATCTCACTTGTTCAAATGTGCACCCGTGGGTCCCCACTTCTCCGGTAGCCTGGTGCCCATCTGCAGCTCCCATAGCTTCCGATCAAACTTTCCGGCCTTCAAGCTCTCATCGTCCCCAGCATATTTAAACGTCATACCATACAGCTTTCCTGGAGTTTGATTGTCTGTGAATTGAATCCGGCAATCGACCGGCTCATAAGCATTGGTCTCATATTTGGCAAGCTTCAGCTCGTCATCAATCGAGCCCACGAGGTACGCATATCCTGTTACTTCTTCACCAGGTTTGCCATCTATAAGGGCACGGTACTGGCCCCAGTTTGTAAGTGCATAGCCAATAATCTTCGCAGGTCGTAGAACAGGCGGCTGTTTGAGATCGAGGATATGTGACAAGATCTGAGGTTGAGTGAGGGTGCCGTAAAAGAAGTAGTAGACTGGTTTGTAGGGTTGCTTCAGGATCGGCTCCACCTCCACAGGGCGTGTCAAATAATCTGCTGGCATCGACGCAAGGCTGTTGAGATACTCAGACGGTGTTTCGACTGCTGGTTTGCTGCTTTGAGGCATGACACCGATAGGTTTCTGAGGTAGAGGAGTTCGAGGGGCTGGTGCGGGAGGTGGGGTCGGCGGTGATGCTTTGGGGCCATTCGAGTTCATCTGGGCTGGTGATTCTGTAGAATTGTCCGTAGGCATGTTGGATTTGACTTTGGGTTGAAAGATTGAGATCTCCTTAATGGGGTTGATGCGAGAATGCTAGATGGGTCTTTGCGGGTTGAGAGGTAGAGTTCACAGATCCCCATCAGATATGGCTGAAGCCTGGAGCCATGTGCTGGATAATAATCGCTTATGTAATGCCGCTGGCATTCTCCGGCGTGGCTTTAGAGGCAGTGCATCTTGTTGGTAGCCTCACCGGGCTGCGATCAACTGCTGAAACAGTCTGTTGGTTCATGCTATATATGTACACTTGGCCAATCCAGAAGTCCCGAATGTACTAGTAGCGTTCTTCATATCACTCGCCAGGCAGTCGAGAGACGGCACCTGCATTCACACGGATCCTTGTGTCTACTCATTCGACGGCACTTTGATGGTAGATTGTTGATCAAAAGAGGTCCCGACAAGAACCTCGATGCAAGACTGGATCCTGTGCCTGTTGAAGAGCTTACGATGGACAAATTGAAAAGAGAACGGATATTTGCAATGCAAAAAACAGATAGTATAAGGCAAGCAAGCACACTGCCTATCTCCGTACACCCATTCCGGGATGGCAGGCGGGCTGCAAAAGAAACCGCCGCAAGTCCAAGTACCAAAACCCTTCATGTTAGCATGACGATTATTCCACGAACATATTTTATGTGCTGAGTTTAACTATATACATGTCTTCAAAACAAACATCTGATTCAAATGGTGTCAAAATATTCTTAACAATCTCGGCTTGTGGGCGGAAGATAGGTGGATAACTTCCGTGATCCTGATTCTGGTACATAACCAGCGGCTGTTTATTATGCAGTCCGCCTGGATGGTTGACACCCGTGGACACCAGATGTTCGATTGTTCTTGCGGAGAGGCTGGCTGACTGCATAACAAGCTGGCGCTTATGCAAGTTGGCGCTGGCCCTTCACACCACAATTTCGTTTGCCACACGCACAAGGCGGCTGCGGATTCAAGTTGAAGTCTACAGGGAGCATGTGAATACTTAGTAATGACACGGAAGGATGCGGGGAAGCCCAGCCTGCGCGTCCTCGTACATTGCAATCCCGAGGCAGCTGCCGTGGGATCTTCTTGACGACAGGCTCAATAGGTGTTTTAAACACATCTGGGTGCCGCTGAATCCATAGCTGGCGAGTGGACCAAAGTCCAAATAGCGTCTTCAACCATGTCTAGTATTCCCTGGCCTGATTATGCGTCGGACCGAACTGCGAAGAAGCAGAGTAACCATCCTAGTTCTGGTTTTGAGAAGGCCTTGACCGAAAAGACAGAAGTCCAAGTTTTCAAGCAATTCCAATCTTCTTCAGCCATTCAGGAAATCCTCCCCGGTTGCGAGGTACAGACTGAGTATGAAGATGAAAGATTATCTTGGAAAGTCACGTCGGCCGAGTGAGTTATCAATGCAAATGCAAATCATTGTTCCTGCAAGGTTGAAATTCGATCGTGTGAGTTAGCTGAACGTCTTTCTGTAGATATTTGAATTCAATCCTGATCGCGCAGGGCGGCAGCTCCGAAGGGTACAGAGGCTTTCAATCATGGAGCGATGTGGTGAAACTGATTCAAGATGCCGAAGAAGAATACTTGGAAAAGGGGAAAGGGAGCTGGATCCGTCGGAAAATGCGAAACGGACAAGACGTTGCTGCTGTGTTGCAGAGTCTGACGGATATGATTCCCGAGGAACAAGGCCTCGGTGTCCTTCGAGGAGGCCTATCGCTACTTTTCACGGTAAGTCGACAACCACGCGATTCCAAAAGGTTGAATTGCCATAATTGTGGTATGCTGACTGATAGTTCTCAGGTGTGGCGCGACCGGATCAAGAACCGGGAGAAAGTATTCACTGCTCTAAGTGACATACCCACAATCCTCTGTGTCGCCCTTCAGAAATGGAAATTCTTCCAACGTGATGAGCAGCTACGGAACGCCACCAAACAGCTGCTCGACTCTTCCATTGATGCGATACGCTCCCTGATCGAAATATTGCTGCCGAATAACACCTCACGCATGAGTAATTGGAAACAGAAGTTGATCAATAGCCTTCCCGAACGAGAGGGCAGAATGATTGAGCAGATCCTTGCGGCTGTCAATACCGCCATGAAGAATGTTGACACCAACATAGACAGGCTCGATCGCGCTAGAGATGCAGAGACACACTTCTATGCCAGAAACGCCGACAACAAGACCGATACAATGCAAAAAGAACTGTCCGAGTTAATAAACGAGATCGCTGGCCTCAAAAAAGAAGTCCAGAAGACTATGATGGGAGGAATTCCTCTGATTCCGCAGCACATGGCGTACTTGCAGATCCCAATGGTAGAGATTTTCCAAACAGACTTTTATAACCTGGTTACCGAAGAGCCGTACAAAAGAAGTTTGTGATCCTTTGCGTCGCCTCGATACCTGAGAGTACTTTGCTGACGTGCTGACGTCCCGAGACAGGTCTCCAGCCGCCACCCGCTATTGCATTGCCCGGGCCCTCGGTCCATATTTACACCGTGAGCCTATCTGGCGAGCAGATCTTGGGGCTCCTGGCGATTCATTCCCATGATCCCTACCAAGATCGTGACACAGTCCTCTTAAAAGGCCACACCATGTCGCCAGTCTCCCTTGGTCGTGGTCGATACCTGCTCGAAACGCCTGAATTCCGAGAGCTTCTGTCCGCCCCATACCCGGGACTCCTGCTTGTCGATGGTGGTTCTCAGAATGAGAGCGATGGAAAAGTGTCGCCCATCTCGGTATTCTGTGCCTCCCTCGCCGCGACACTGGCACATAACCCGGCCATTATGGTCTTACACTTCTTCGCAGGCCAACACAGCTTTCCTGACGACGACCCCGTCAGGGGCCCGCGCGGCCTGATACGCAGTCTCATATATCAAGTACTTCTGTACCCAAATCAGGGGTCCCCCGGCCTCGACCGGGTCACTGAGCAAGCTGTGCAAGATGTTGCCGATGGTGATATCGATGCCCTGTGCTGGCTGTTTATCGAGCTACTGAAGCGAGTTTTGAATGTGACGGCGGTGATATGTATCGTGGACAATGTCGCGGACTTTGAGACAAAGTACGAGGGCTGGGTTGACGAGCTCATGCGCGTGTTCGACTGGCTTCGCAAGGTTCCTGCCGAACTGAAACAGGGCCTCAACTTCAAGCTCCTGATGACAAGCGCCAGGAAGAGCACTGAACTGGTATACAAGACGGATCCATCAGAGCACCTGTCTCTTGTAGCAGGTAATGTGATGAATGTGGGAAAGTCGGAATGGGCAATGACCGAGGACATTGGCAACTCTGTTCCTCCGCAAGACCGGTATTGGCACGAGGACCCTGGGTACTCGTAGTGGGAATTTATGCATCCAGTTTATCTGGTGAGTCAGTAGAATCAAACTCTCTAGCGCGTGTGCCAATTTGAAATTACCTTGGATGCACTGCATGCTCATCAGCATGTAGGCAGCGTCCTGAAATCGTAGTGTTATCGCCTAACTCCTATCTAGGTAGGTATACTCCGTTGGCTCCGCCATAAGTTTGGCACAAAAGCATTATGAACGCTTTGAAGTTTACGAATACGTCTTTTTTGTTTGTTACACCAGACGGCTATTGACTGGCCGCGCTATTGCCCACCAGCTATTGCATCGTCAAACATTACAAGAACTGGGCGGAAAGTGTCTCCCGGCCCATGGTTTGGAGTTCTAATGTCCTTGGCTGATCACTCCCAGGGAGCCAACGGTTCATTCACGTCGAATGTTACAAGGCGACATGTTCAATTACCTTTTACCTACCTAGGTAGGTACCTAGGTACATAAAAGTATGATCCACTCCTCCCCTGACCACCGGCGATACCCAATCTAGAGCCGTCATCATTGCCCCTTCTGCGCACGACCATAGCAGCCGACGTTGGATTTGATTGTTTGAGCGGTGTGGAAAACAGTTTCGAGTGTATTTTAAGTGGTTTCTATTCGCGGGAGACTCTCCGCATGCGGCCATCCCTCAGGCAGCCACTTTAGCCCCCTGGAGCCCCGTTTTGGCTGTTGCCTGCAGCTCCGGGTTCCGAGCTCTTATTTAACACCACAACATTCCCCATCGGCACAAAGAAATCCAAGTAGGATACGGTGCTTCACATAACAAGTTGTGATCTCAGTGGTTGGTATTTTGACCTATCTTCAACACTTTTCTTGTTCTGACGCTAACCTTCATCCGGCCGTATACGGATCCCGCATCTCATCCTGAAGTCCGCGGCCCGTTGCCCCTTTTGTTCCACACGACTGCAACACGCATACAAAACCATTCATCATATCAACAAAGGCATCATGTCGACATCTTCAGCTACAGGGGTTTTTGGAGGCTCCACTCCCCAGACAGACAAGCCGGCCACGCTAGCTTTGACAACTGGGGCACCGAACCGCCCCAATGACAACTTGAACTTGGCGCCGCAGGAGCCAAACAACAATTATTTACAAGACAAAGACCTCAACTGGTGGCTGTCGTTCGCTCGCACCTTCAAGAGCGCCGTCAAGACCCCGCTACCTGACGACGACTCCGGCCTATAAATGAACGAGACAATAACTAGGATATAGTGGAGGAGACGACCCTGAAAGGACGGACACAAGGATGGGTGGACAGACAGACTTGGACACATTTGAAGATCAAAGAGCCATTCGTTCATTTATTTATCCGGAAGGGTCGGATCGGGTCTTAGGCGCGACCTACGGCGCAACAGAAATCCAATCATTCCATTAGATAGACACCATGGGTATACCAGCATCAAGTCTCCCCATCGCGCTCGCCTATCTCCAACGCTAACTGCTGCTACTTGTACAAGTGCCATGTATCGGCAAACTAAGTGCGGGATTAGTGCCAAGAGATGCCAGAAAACTCGACCTAAAATTCAAGCACCGCCACGTTGACCTCTGACTAAAATTGTATTTTGCATTTCGTCTGGGCCACCAAAAAAAAATGACCAGCCCTGACCCATTCCAAAATTCCGACGCCGCTATGCATACCATCAATGTGCAACTGCTGTCCACTGTAAGAATAATGCGCGTATGCCAAATATCTCCCTCAAAAGTCCGGCGTGTCCTCCTCCTCGTACGGCACCGCGTATTTCCTCCGGTTGGGAATGGCTAGTGGCCCTCCAGCTCGCGAATCTGCCGGCGGCTCCGGGTATTCCTCCAAGTCGTGTGGGTAAAGTTCCACCCCCTCCGGTGTCGTCACGGTCAGCACCGGCTTGTCGACGTTCTCCGTGCCGGGCAGGTCAGCGTTCCTGTAGGGAAGAAGGACGCATGGGTCTTTTTGGAGGTTGCTCCCTCCCACCTCGGCGAAGTATGCTCTCTCACGTTTCCTTTTCTCTTCTCTGTGGTCGACTAGGAACTCGCAGCAAGCGCAGCGGTCCTTCCAGCGGAATGACGGGCCGAAGCGGTGGTCGAGATAGGTCCACAGTAGGCTCTTGGGCTTAATTTCGTCCTCCTCCTCATCTTCAGTTTCCCAATCCTCCTCATCATCATCAAAAACGTCTGGCAAGTTTTCGATTGCGTTCTTGTTCACGCTGCCCGTGGACTGCGCCACATCAGGTTCATTGTTGCTGTTTTGCTCGCTTGTAGGAGGACGGTCTTCCCTAGAGACTGATTCACTGTCTGAACCGCAGGTATTGGACCAGTCCGAGCAGTCATCCTCATCCCAGCCATATCGTTGGTCCAACATGGTTAACTTTTCCAGCCAGTTCGGCCCAGCAGTGACCCCATCTCCTTTGCCTTTCGACATTTCGTTTTGGTTTTGCAGGCAGGCTGTGAATCAGTGCCGGTGACAAGAATGTAGTCGTAGAATTAAGTGAAGCTGAGAAATCCAAGCATTGTCTTGGGCTCTTTTATGATTGTTGCTGTAGTTGAATGTAGTTTGTCTTGGTTGAAGCAGGTTGTGGGCGTTGGTGAGTATTTGTATGCCCTGTGCCTGTGCGTGTGCCTGTGTGAGTTTGAAATGAGAAAAGTTCAGGAATTGGGAGCCTTACCATTCTTATCAAATTTGTGGTGGGCGTGGACCTATACATCTGGGCCGGCGGTGCAACCTAAGGATATAGTTACAGGTCCACGCTTCACGCTAGGCCATCAAACGTTCTTTTCTGGACCATGTTGGCGGGAAAGCGAAGCGATCTTGTAAATGCATACCTAAATTTTCTTTGAGAGATAGGTATTTATCAATATTTATAAGATTCAGTTCATCCTACGAGGTTCTTTAGCTTACTGACGGATAGTATCTACAATTCTAAAAGTGCTTTCAAGCACAAGTTTTAACAAGTATTCATATACACAAGCGTAGGACTAGTCTCTGATAGTGCAAACCCAGGTTAACTACCAACCTCAGTTTCTGGCACCCCATTTGCGACTACACAATTAAAGAGTTCCAATACAGTGATAAGCTCCCGAGGTCATGTCACATTTATGACTATTCATATGATGTATAAAAGGTTGAATATCGTAATAGCTACTACCTAGGTACTTACCTAGGTAAGTGTCGCCGAAATCTGCTCATGAGCCGTAACTAGCAACACTACGTAGCTATGATTGCACTAAGGTAAATGATTGATGATTTGTGGATGATAAAAAGCATGTTATTGAATAGTACCAAAAGCTAATTCCTGAGTAATGAATCATTCTCTTGGTGACTATATTCTCTCGTTATTCTGTGAGAAATGTGCAACCATTTCCGGAGAATACATCTAGTTACACCATGCACCTCTCTAGTCCATCCTTGTCGAGTTTAGAAAAGGTTAACCTTGAGTGGCGATTCCTTGAAGCCATATTTAGTGTCAGGCATCGGCGGTAGAGGTTGAGTACTTGACAGGTCTTCCGGCCCATTCAAGAACATTGAAGTATCTGATTTAAATTTCAGATCTTCTGCGATGGGCGCATATTTGTTGCGCACTTCATTTCCGCCGAACCTCTGCACTAGCCACTTCTGCCGAAGCGACGGCTTTTGGTCCCATTCCGGAGGAATCCAGCCCCTTAATTGATGCAGTGATTGATTCCAGAAGTTCTCCATCGGATTCGGCGGGAGCTCCCGGGCCTCGAATGGGTGCGACCGCCACTTGGACAGGCGGTATACAATAGACATGCCATAGTCCACAAGCACAACGCGCAACCGGTCCACTGACTCCAACAAGCCCTCGCGGCCAGCGGGCTGGGTGTCAGGGTGTGGAACAATGATGATGTTGCGTGGCGCCAAATCACTCTGATCGAGCCCTCCGTGAAGTTGCCTGACCCTCCCTTCAAGGATACGTGCCACGACTTCTAACCGGTACTCAAGAGGCAAGTGATAGGCGTCCATCTGCACAGTGGGCCCGACTTTTGTCCTGCGGAACAGCTTATACATGCTAGGCCCCTCAAGCAGCTCGGAAAGCACCAACCGCACAGGCCTCGTCCTCACAACTGAGCTGCGCCCAGGCACGCGCAAAGAAAATGTCCATGAGCCGTAGAACTTGGGCGCAGATCGTCCGGCCTCGCCCATTTCCTCGGCAAGCGCCATTGCTGATGCCTCGCGGCTGTAGTCGACATCAGCGAGATAGACAACGTCCTGGGCATGGCCCCATTCCTGATTCCGGAATGGGTAGTACATGGCGTCGAAGATCTTGGCGACGGCACAGAAAGAGTCTTGTCCACCAGACGGTGTGACCGAAGCCGAGACAACTTGTGCCCCCCGGTTGTCCCCTATTGCAAGTGGCTCCATGATCAAGAGCTCCGCAGTCTCTGTTGCCTTTCCTTGATGTTGAATCGTATTGATGGGCGGGTTTCGCAGCACATGCTCGCTCTGCGTGGTGAAAGAATCCATGAGCTTGTACATGGAAACTCGTTCCCTCGGCTTATCCAGACAGTTGTAACTTGAATGACCAAAAGGTGGTGGGGCGACATGCGTCTCAATCGTGGCTCTGAAATCCTCGACATAGGGACTGGGGCGCTTGAGGCTGTCCTCGGGCTCTTCCCAAGTATCCCAAAATGACATCGACATGATGGAGGAGAACAGTTACAATGTTCTGAGATGGTTTCGTTCTTAATCCTTACACATCCGAAGGCGTATCCGGTCTCTTCGTACGGTTCAAAGACTCCGGGAAAACAAGGTATGAATTAAGAGGTATTGCAAAGAAGAACAGTGTCTGTCTGATTCTCGTTGTGATTGGATACGCTTGTTAAGCTCAAATTTTCGTCAAAATCTCCGGAAGCTGGAAAGATTTCTGTAAATGTATAACACCAGTCTGTGCGTCGTTGAGGGGTATCTAAAAATCTCGTCCAAGTAAAGGCCCACTTTGTTGAGGCAGCAATGTATGCCAAGCTAAGCCGGTCGCACGTGAAGAAGCCCAACGAGCGACCAACAACCAACATGCGAAAGTGACGACTGGCTTTCTTGACTTACGTGAACGAGAGAGTGTAAGAAGTTGTGTGTATGAATTTGCTTAGTTAATCTGCCTAAAAAGGCTCTGCAGAAGCACCTATATGAAGGTGCCTATGGTTAACTACCTTGGTAGACTTCCGCAAATTTCCACCCGGCCTGTTCCAACATTTGAACCAGGTCAGTCTGCGACCGACCTCTGATCCCCATACCTATGCCCACACTCAGTATATAAATCACTTCAACCACCCACCCTTCTAACCCCTATTTATTTCCATTCAAATCAATCAACTTTACGGGACTATCACCACACACCAGTATTCCAGTCATCACTACTAGAATAATAACTACACGCAGGCGGTAAGACTCCCGGTTTCTAGCAGCCAAGACTATTGTAGTCTCGCCGTATGACTGCTTTCGCCGGCTATTAGCCCTTGGGCTACTTATATTAACGATTCTAGTCAGCGGCACCGTCGGGAGCTATGCCTCCTAACCTTGTCTATGTGGCCCGAGGCTTAAGGCCACGTGCCCACAGACTTACTGTATTATTTTTTTACTGTTATTAACCCTATATTTTCTCAAACGCTGGGGCTTGAGTGTTTACTACTGTATGAAGGCACTACATACATTTTATATGTATGAGGATTAAAAACAAAACTACCCATAACAATACGCGTTTGTGTTCTCCCTCATTTTGATTGATAGCGCTTGCCGACAACAGCGCTGCGGGCAAGTGAAGGTAGGCCTGCTTGGATGACTCACAAGAATCGCCCAATTTAAGCGTCCGCCGAATCAGAGGTTAATCCAACTACTGTAGTATCTCCCTAGCTAAGTGGTCTTTAGAGGTAGTCACTCGAAGCTAGCCTAAACTTCTCGTCTAGCGCCTAAGTCGGCCGGAGCGCACCATAAGCTTTGGCTAGACCACACTGCTAAATTGGCCACAAATACATATAAAATCCTATGCCGCGAATGGAATTCCCCTACTTCCTACACTAAAACGGGTGGTCCACAAAAGACTTTGCTCTACGGAACTTCATCTGCAACATTGCCCCAAGCCGACGCTCCCACATTCGGTCAACTTGAAATAAATACTTGAACACAACATTTGGCACAGCAAGATGGGTCTATCCATATCGAATGTCAGAAATGCCCAGCCTCAGGCCAGCTGCCAAGTAGATGCGACAAAACCGGACACGGAGAGCACAAAAATGTCTCAGGAAATCGAGTATTGGGAGAAGACTTACCAGCAGCGCTTCGCCCGAAGGGTCATAATACCCTCCTTCAGAGATGACTCGGACAGAAACCCCTGGTTCACATTTGACCCGCTCTGGGGATTTGTTGACAAGCCGGTCGTATTCAAACTTGCGGCGGAGGACGTGAAAAAGTGGATTAAGGTTGAAAATTGCTCTCCGCGCTATGTCGGGCCAACACCTGAGCCATTGAGCGCGGAACTCAAAGCGAGGATACGACAGGAACTGGTTTATTCTTTCAACTTGACAATGGAATGTCATCTCCGGCAACACGTCAGGTGCCGTTGGCTCACGGAGTGGAATCGCACAAGCTGCATCTCTACCCCGGTCGTTGTCCCCTATTTGAACCATGGCGATGCCTTCCCCCCCAAGCTATTCAGAAATCAATTTCTTGGCATCGACATACTGAGTAAAATCACTGCCGTCTATTTCGAGCCAGGTTTCATGCGGTGTATTGCCGGCCATTGTTGGAACGACGACGAGGACGACAAGCCGGACTCGTTTTATGGCAATGGCTGTGCTTACATAGCAAGAGCTATGCTGGCAGCGTGGCGGGAGGTTCACCACTACAATGGAGAGCTTGCGAATAAACAACAGTACCGCTGGCTTGCAAACGCAGTCGCACTGGAAGGACGACCTGGACCACGTGGTGCTATGGAGGATGCCATACGCACACACAAGATCATTTGCGAAGAGCTGGAAACCAGGCAGAATAATCAGGTCTGCTCCGAAGATCCTTACACATGGGCCGAGCACGGCTACGAGATGGGGCCAATATACCGAGCCGTAATTATCGTTCTCGACAGGCAGCTGGAGTTGAAACGAGGCGAAGATGAAGCCGAACTAAGCGATATCCTCTTCGAAAGATGCAGCGTTCTGCTCGTCCGTACCGGGGATGAAGGCCACCTAAGCGCTCCCGTTGACTTATCGACACTGACCGCTGCCGGGCTGACCCTACCACTTAGTCGGAGCGAAGCAGGGCTGAGCGATCCAGTGGGTATGCAGCAGGTCGTTCGAGTACGGCTGCGCACGGCGGTGCGCTTTGTCATGGATCTTGAGCGGCGCGAGATCAACGCCTCACCGCGTCTCACAGCTCGGAAGAATGTTCTCGACGCAGATATGTTGCGGGAGGCAGGAAGCTGGGCGGACGACGTGATGGCTCATGCTGAAAGTAATGGCAGCATTGATCTCGATGTTGATACATGGGAAGCCGTACGGCTGGCACGGGCGCACCTTGATGGAGATCGCTGCGGGCTCGAGCGCAAGCCGTTCGAAGATTGTCCCCCCTATGTTCGACATTGGTGATGCCAATGATCCATCCGGAGAGGGAAAACCAACTATATTTAACACAATTGTGTGCTCGTAAAAAGGCGCAGTAGAATTAAATAAAATTTCTAATAAAGTTTCTAATAAAACTTCTAATAAAATCCCTAATAAAATCCCTAATAAAATCCCTAATACAATTCCTAATTAATTTCCTAATTAATTTCCTAATTAATTTCCTAATTAATTTCCTAATTACTTTCCTAATTACTTTCCTAATTAATTTCCTAATTAATTTCCTAATTAATTTCCTAATTAATTTCCTAATTAATTTCCTTCTTCTTTTACTTCTTCTTTTCCTTCTTCCCTCTTCCCTCTTCCCTTTTTTTTCTTCTTTTTTCCCTCTTCCCTCTTCCCTCTTCCCTCTTCCCTCTTCCCTCTTCCCTCTTCCCTCTTCCCTCTTACTTTTTCCTTTTTCCTTTTTTTTACCTTAACCTATAATCCCCCTTATACTCTCCCCTTTAACGTTTTTAATAATTCATAAATAAATTAATTTTTATTATTTAATTAATTAATATTTCATATTAATAATATATTTAAAATTATAATTAACTTTTTTATTTAAAATCATTTTAAATAAATTTATATTATAAATATAAAATTAAAAACTTTTTAAATAATAATAATTCCTTCTTTAAATATTAGTTTTTAATTATTTTTTAATTATAATAAAATTAAAAAAATTAAAAATAAAGTAAATTACGAATTTTTTTAATTTTTATTTATAAAAAAGAATATAAAAAATATAAAAAAAGCTTTAAAATTAGCTTTTTTTTAATATTAAACTTATTTTTATATAAAATAAACTTATAAAGAAATTTTTTTTTAAATAATTTTATTTTTAAATTATTAGGAACCTCTTTAGCTAACTAATTAAAAGCTAGAGATTATCCGTTACTAAAGGAGGAAACGTTATGAAAAATATAACCGTCAATTCTAACGAGGAACTCTTGCCAAAGCCCATAGTTTCCTGGTACGGTAGGTAGTTTGTGGTATTATTAACGGAGCTTTGTAGTTGCTGACCAAGGTATGAGTTAACATAATGCGCAGCAGATGGTGGAGAAAGATCAATGGGTGTACTATTCTTGAGGGGAATGAAATTGGACGTATTTTGTAGCCACACAAAGGAGCGTTGCCATGTGGGCAATCTTGAGTCAGCTCAAGGGGGCACGAAGGCAAAAATGAGGGACCGTTTCATTTCAATGTTTCGATTGCCCGAAATACAATCTAAGCGACTCTAGTCTCCCAGCTTCCATCAGCTTCCAAAATCTGTGAATCGTCTCATAGAACCATTCTATCATCGAGTGTACTCCAGCGAGTATGACACCTCTTTCAGTCGAATTGTCCTCATTCCCAGAAGTCATCCTCGTCTTCCCCTGAGTCAGTATCAGCCTCGCTATGCGTGGTATGGTCGCTCTCGTTGCGATATTCCAACTTGCGCATGCGTCGGGTCAGGTCACGAATCATCTTGCGGTCAGGCTGCGGGTGGTATCGCCGAGGGGTTCCAAGGTAGCTGCGCTCCAAGTGCTCGAACGCCTCGTAAGCCTGGCCCACCTGATCTTCAGATCGAACATCATCCAGGTTCTCTGAAGACCTAAAGCTCATGATGTGATGGTTCCACTTGTCAGAAAAGCCTGTCCCAACGCCACCCAAATCCTTCCAGGTGGTGAGTACCATGCAATAGCCGAGGCCGGGCACCTCGCGGGCTGAGACGGAAAAGTCGGTGATGCACTTCCTGCAGCCCATGATTGCACCACTGTATGTATCCTCCAGCTTTGGTCTGGAGGCGTCGCGAGCCTCCCTGAGCTCGAGAGTCCGAGCTGTTGACTTGGGCGTTTGTATCTTCCAGGTTCGGCAAGGTTGCTCGTGGATGAGGTCGCACATTTCGATAGGGTATTCATGGCCGTGGCTCATTCTCATTATCCTCTCATTGGGGTAGCAATGCGGCCAGTGGTGGTGATCGTCTTCAGCGACGCACTTGGTCGGTTCCACACCCTTCCTGAGCCTGGGCAGATTTATGAGATGATGTGCCCACCTCTGATGACCACACACGTTAGGTACTCGTTGAGTCGTGTGGTACGAGTCGTCATCACCGACTTGTTCTGCCAGCTCCATGAGTGTCCGGTGAGTCAAATGACCATCAAAGAAGGGGTGAATATAGGTTTCAGTCCGGAGCACTAGGCTGCCACCTAGCATGCGCGGGATAACATGTGTGGCGAGCTTGATGTAACGAGTCGTCTTCTTTTCTCTCATGATGGCCCAAGACAGGTACTCCTCACAAGACCTGGGGTTCTCGAGCCATTTTCTGCCTATCAGCTTCACTAAGCCTGGCGTAATGGTGTCCGGCAGGGCAATGTTCACTGCTCCACGCGACCGCCAGCTCCGACCAACGCAGCACTTATATCGGCCGTGTAAGTGTGAATCTGGGGGTCTGTGAAGTGTGAGGCAACGGCTGCAAGCGTATGAGTTCTGCCGCTCGTGTTCGATGAGAAGAAGAAACTTCCAGAGATTTTGCTTGGGCATGTTGAAAAATGCGGTTCCCAATTTGAAGTATGTCGTCTTGCAGGCCAGTGCGAGGCAGGCGGCCGATTCGATGGGCAAGTGTCCCACGACGATCAAAAGAAGCTCAAATGGCAAGCTCAAGAGAGGAAACCGAGCACCCGAGCCGAGAAGTTTCTTCTCTAGAGGGTTTCGGAATCTGGCGAGGGCGCGCCATGGGTTTTGAGTAGCGCGCTGAGATTGTAGATCCTCGTTCTCTACCATGAAAAGGTCGCTCGATCCTTGGTAAACCGGTCGCCGGTCTGTATCCTCCTGATCCTTAGACATGTCAGGGATCGGGTAGGTTGGTAGTCCGTGGTTCGAGAACGCCGCTTATGACATATAATTAGTCTGGATGTCCCAGTTTCTGATGTGATTTGCAGTCAGACTCACCTTCATCTCCAATGTTGCTCTCCAGGTATCCCCAGTCTCCCCCGTGCGTAGAGGGTAGCTGCTGCGCAGACAAAACCTGGCGCGATGCGTCCGAGAATTTCGATTGGCCAGAAGCCAAAGTCTCGGTTGCAGGCTATTTGTAAGGTCAATCATACGTTTGAAATGCAAAAAGACATTGATGGCGGTGAAACTTACTGTTGCGTTTGGGTCGCGGTCGCTGCTGTCGCTGCTGTCGTCGCTGGTGTCCAGTCCGGAGGAGTCGTCATCGCTCGAATCCATGCCCAGACTTAGGGGAATGGACCTAGCGATCGAGTTGAGCAGACTGGCAATCTGCATATTGACCGAGTTGGTCTTGGTACTTCGACCCTTGGCTTGGGAGAGTGTCTGTAGTTGTAGGGTGGGAGGTCGGGACCAGGTGCGCTGCAAGTCAGGTTTAAATGGATGCGTGGGCGGTCTGCAATCGTTTGCAGCTCCGGCAGAATATAAGTGAATACTTTATGGTGTTTGATTACTTTCTGTCGGATGGCTGAGCATGGGAGCGGTAAGGCTCGTAGAAGGTGAATATGACGGGGCCGTTTGGATGGCAGCCCTGGAGTTCCTTGAAAGGCGTTTAGCATCGTTTGCAAGTTGGCTCCAAAAACTCTTCAGCAGACTCGCCTAGACTGTGACTGTCCACATCTCCCCTGTCCAGTACGGTCCAATGACAACCACAAAGCCTGACGCATACCTTATCTTTATCGTAGTCATTCTTAAACGATGCCCTGTCTCCTACAATCTCTGAGCCTTGACAGCCGCTCAGATGTGAGCTCATATGCGTCTGGTAACCCAATCTGCTCCCACGAACAACCACTCATCAACTTCACAAGACCCGGGGCCGCAGTAAACGTCCTCGCCATCCCATGCCCATTATGCCCTGCACATATCCACTGCCCAGGGAGGCCCGGAATCTCCCCAATAAAAGGCACACCATCCGTTGTCATGCCGATAATACCGCTCCAGCTGTAGTCATATAACACACCCGGTGCAGGCACTGCCGCAGCCCAGCCCTCAAGCTGCTCATCGGCGAGTGCCTTGACGGCCGCAGTAATTTCCGGGAACTCCGAAAGGCCATCGTCGGTCCAGTGCTCGGGGTGCTTCTCCAGCCACTCCTTGAACTTCCTCTGCCCGGGGTTGGAGCCTCCAAACATGATCACGCCGTCAGATGTTGGCCGCGGGTTCACACTGAAAAGCGCACCATCAGGCAACAACACCCCGTAGGAGTTCCGCAAGGCCTTTGAACCTGAGAATTTCGGCGGCGGGACGACCTTGTTGCACATGTGCGGTGTTGGAGTGACCAAGCCAAGCAGCGACGGCTCGACAGCGGCGCTGTAAGCATTAGTGGCGTGGACCACCTGGGAGCACTCGACTGATCCCCTGTCGGAGTGGACCAGCCACCTCCCAGGCTGGCCGCTCTCCGTAACCCTCCGGACGGTGGTGTACGTTTGCAAGTTGAATCGCGGTTCTTGTGCGACGTTGCCCCTCATGATATGGGCCACCAGCTTCCACGGCTGGAGGGTTGATGCCGGCCATGCGAAGCATGCCTGGGCTCCCTTGAGTCGGGTGATTCGGCGGGCCTCTACCGGATCAACGGTGACCTTGACATGGTCGACCTTACCACCTGCAGATTTGCAGCGCTCGAACACGTCTCTGGCCAGTGTTGCAACTTCCGGTGTCATGGCCACGTCGAGGGTGTCGCCCACCCAAAGGTCGCAGTCAACGTTGTTCTCGCGGACATATTTCAGGAGGCTTTCCCATGTATCTTGCTCGTTTTTTAATATCTACTCGACTTTCCAGTTAGGCTCTTGCAGGTTTAGGCCACGAGGAAGTTGGGGCATTGTACCTGCAGCGCCTGCTCCGCACCAAAGGCCTCCTCGTATTTTACGTAACCTCGCCCTGTTTCCTGTCTCAGCCAGGTGACGAGAGAGGGGTGACGAGAGAGTGCTGGCGATCTCACACTGATCTGGTTTGCAATGGCCAGCATTTCGGCCGGTAGCCCCACTGCAGAACTCGCGAGCCTCGAGTACGACGACGGTTTTGTCAGGCCACATCTCTAAGCAATGCTTGGCGACCAGAGTCCCCGTAATCTGGATTTCATCAACACCTGGGCAATAATGCACTTGAGCATCCATTTCAAAATATGCTTCCAGATAAGCGGCCCCTTTATCGCGCCTGCTGCTCCCATCCTGTAGGAACTTACCCCAGATCCGATGATGACGATGTCTGCCGAGCTTGGCAGCTCCGTCGTCGACCTGTGGTCGAGCAGAGGATCGCATCGGACACCTTGCAGCCAATACGACAACGACTGGCCGCTCTGCTTCGGAAACCCCGTCCAGTTGCCTTCCACGTCTGGGGATGCATGATCGCTCACGTTGAGGACTGCGGGTGACTCTGCGGTGGTCACTCCGCTGGCCGATGCTGTTTGGACCTGCCTCATGGCGGCGATGGAATCTTGGTCAATGTTGGTTCTGATATGGCCAGGGCAAACACATTTCGGAGTTGCAGAGATTGGGCCGCCTGCATGCGGCAGGTGCTGTAGCTGCATTGCCGGTCCTTGTTTCTCCGATGCTCGGAATTAACTGAGCACGTAAGCACGCGTGCACGATTGAGCTTATTCATACTACATGCTTCGACGAGATATTGCGCTTACTCATCGTCTTTTAAAAAGTGTGCTTAAAAGTTAACAGTACGCATCGTAATTCAGGCCCATCACGTCTGGATCGCATGACAGTACCTACTAGGTGGGTACCCTGGTAGGTAGGCAGGGTTTCTGCCATGACGACCTATGTGGGAGCTCTTGAGTGGAAGACTGGTCCTCGTCTCCAAGATTTCCAAACATGGTCGAAACCTTCAAAGTTGCCAGTGACGCACGGGTTAGGATCGTTGTGTATTGATAACACGCTATGGGAGCCTAGCTAAAAGAGTTCTTGTCTATCCTGCTCTCTTTGGAACTTACTATCTCATTGAGTAGACAATTTCTTTCTGACAAGGTGATCACCGTTCATTTTGATAAAGAATCTACAACCGGCCAGGATCGTTCCATGTGTGATGTGAATACAAATGAGGAAGCAACTACTCTTTGTTCTCAGTCCACTGCTCTCAACACTGAAGGTCAAGAATACAAAGCTATTGTATAGTAAGAGACCAGAAAATTATCCACAGAAACACACGTGGGCTGCATTTATGTCAGCAAAGACTCAACCCACCCTCAGTCTCATCATCACGACATTCGTTCACGCACCGATTCTCCCCACCTGAGCAAGATGATCGATTTGAACAACTTCTACCGAATATTGGAAAAAGCGATCTTGTACCGTTGAGTAACTCTGTGGCCATGGCAGCCCGGCCAGTCCAATGCGCCGAATGCAAGACTCTTCTGTACATTCCTTGTCCGGGTGCGGGTGTAGGCACTATCGACTTTGATAACCCCATACAACTCACAGCGGAGCATATGATTATCACCGAGATTGTCTGTATTTCTGCCGTATGCCCATTCCGTTCAAAGGCAATGGACCCTTTCGGATTCATGGAGCAGGTTTTCGAGCAGCCTTCGGAGCCCCATCTCGAGCACTGGCAGTCTCAGATTGTCGCTGCAACAGGTACTAACATGGCCATACATGATCAGTGGGCACACATGCACCGGAACAATGAACTCCTTGGCTCGCAGTGGTCGCCGCCGCAAGAGCTCCAGGACCTCGGGAGCAATGTCCCGATCGAGAACACAAATGGCATAGTAGTCCATCAACCGCCCTTTGACCCAGCCCAGTGCTGTTATCAACTGGGAAGTTATTGTCTTCGGCAGCCCAACAAAGGTGATTGGGCACAGTGGCAAGCCTTGGTAGAAACAGCCCAGGTGTAGCAAGTCTCGTTTCAACGCCCTTCCAGCAGGGAGCTGGACAAGAAGTATCGACAACCGCCGCCTTACCTTCGTCCTCTAGCTCGCTTTCGCCAAGAGGATGTCGGCTTCAAGGTTCCTATCCCCACGTCCACTTTCGGTTACCGTATCAAATGGCTCTGTATGTGGACTGCGGCTAACATTGAAGGAATTGAAAGACTATCCACCGATTCTGAAGGAGTTCAACGTTTAGCCTCGCCACCCTTCAAACTGTGAGCCATGAATCTTTTGCCATCCCGTTAAAATCACGTTGGGCGATTGGTTTAGGGGTATAACGTTCGCTTTGCATGCGAAAGGTCGCTGGTTCGATTCCTGCATTGTCCACTTCTTTTTGCCTTTTTGTGGCATATAAAACAGCTGAGGCTATTTCCCTTGATTGATTTTTGTTTAGAGGACGGAAGCTTTGTGAGTGTGTGGTTAGTTTCTGGGACTTGAGCTGTGGTTACTGTCAGGGCCATGCCCGCAGGACCAACCAGTAGGTCCATGCACTCTGCTTATCCACCTAGGTAATCAGCCCAAGTAGCACGCAGATTGAAATCATTCGACCACTAATACATTTTTGCCCAAACTCGGGTCGAAGCCCCAGCTGGAACAATAATATAGCAATTGTCTTAGGTAGCCCGAGACTGTGATCCCCTCCGTTCGAGTTTCACCCCCCCACGAGTGGCCGTCCGACGCATGAAATCCTTCCACAAGTTAGGATTGTGTGAAATTCAAGTCACCTACCTGTAAGTGATGGGCTGTAAATTGCCTACCTACTTGATTAAGTAGTAAAGAGGGTGTGGTGGCAGGGATCTTTGTACATGCCAACCTGGGCAATATTTGTACCACGATACTTGTGTACTACTCCCACGGATCCCACACCTCAGTGGCCAGCCTGATGCCGCCACATGCTTAGTGAAGGGCAGCAACGGTGAAAATTCGCCGTCTGTATAACATTATATCTCTGCTCCCTAAAGGTATTGGTCTCCATAGTACGTCGACAACAGTTCGAACCCTCTTCCTGCTCTCTCCACATCTTTTCCTCATATTCAGCACATCATGCCTTGCAGTAATTATAAGAAAACGCGGAGGCACAACCGTCATATCGGTAACGACTTCCGGTCAAACTTTTATCAAGCTTGCCGCAAGGCTAGTCACGTCTCCCTCCGATACTGCAAGCTTTGCGGATGGTCAGTGGGGGTGGACAACGCCGCTTGTGCACATCACTGTCTCAGGAGCTCCGGTCTGGCGGAGCTGTTCGTACTGACGCAGGGTTTCTGCCCAAATAGCTAGCAATTCAAGCGGAAGTGGTGACAGTAACGATGCCTCCACCAACTCGATCGACAGCAGCCACGAAAGCAGCAGACACGAGAATAGTAACGACCCCGGTTCTGATCAAGAAGACCCCCACGATCAGTCTCCATCGACCTCTCCTCGTCCTCGGTCACGGAGTTCATCACGGGCCTCGATCCAGCAGCAGCGCGTCAAGTGTAATATCTGTAAGTCCTGGTCCAACGACGCTAACGACCCAAAGATACGAATAACGCTTTTTACCGTGAGCATAAAATGTGTTTTCCTCAGGACGACGTGTTCGATTATGCGCGCCGATATTCCCACAGCCGCTGCTTCGTCTCAGTCTGCAAGTCGACCATGGCAAAATATGATCACTCGGACGAGGAAGCAGTCGAGGACCATGTTTATCACAAGCATGCTAAGCGGTCGTGAGCTAATACGGAGAGCCGTGGGATTCGGGATGGTAGATACGAAGCAAATATGAGCGTAGCAATCTAATGATCTAATGAAGACTGCCTCCCTTCATCTCGGACAAAGACTTCAAGGTCGCATCGCGATCGTTCCTCACTCGCTGTGCCTCTCCTGGCTGGCCGGACTCCTCGTACATTTCGGCCAGCAAAATCAAGCCGTTCACGAGATGTGGTCCGTCTTCTCCGTCGATCTGGAGTTTCAACACGATACATCTCATCAGGCACCCAACTGCCTCGGCCGTTGCCCCTTCGCTCTCGTGCAGTCTGGCCCGCGTCCTGTTCACGGCCACCAGAATGCTGGGGTCCCTGATGTCCTTGTTGCGTGGTGCGTGGTGCGGCGATTTCGTCCAGCAGGCGCCTTGTGGCGTCCTTGTCTCCCATCATCAGGCGCGCGTTGGCGATGTGCAGTCTCAAGTTGAAATAGTACTCGTTCTGGCGACGGTCCTCCCTCTCAGATTTCTCGCACATGGCTTGTCCCAGGGCGGCTACCTGCTCGGGGCTCATGAGCCCCCCGCTAGCAGGCGCATCACATGCATGGCGTCTGAGAGCATGTCCTGGACGATTGGATAGGCTCTGCCGAGAGCGCCGTGGATCACATCTGCGTAGGCGAGCAGTCTTTTACTCGCGTACGCGACCATTTGATCTGGCCCCAATTAGTGCAGAACCCGGAATAAAAGACGGCCTGGATGGTTCCTCGGCCACGGTAGCTCTTCGGCAACGGCGCGGAACTTTCGGAGAATGTGCCACGCAACGGAAGGGTATTCTCTGGCAAAGTAAAGCATCGATGTCTGCCTGACAAGCTCCAGTACAAATGGATTTCCTTGACAATATTATGGGGGCAATCTGCACCAAGACCCTTGACCACCTGAACACGCGTTCAGAATGTGACTGAGCAGATGGGCTATCCTAACACAAGACTTCTTAATTGTTTCTAACCCAAAGCCGTAATGCATCAGATGGATTCAAACTACTTAAGTAGGTGGCTGCTCGGATGTAAGTGAGGTTTCCTGTGCCACATTCCCAACGATCCGCTATTGATCGGGCGTGTGGCACGGGAGACCTTGCCCCCATCTTACAATCGTGCCATCGCAAAGGTCGTATCTGAATGTTGTTAAACGTTGAATATATAGGCGATGCCTCGAAGGCAGTGAGATCTCATTTCTTGAATTGTCAAGTCTCGTGGTGTTTCTTTCCATGGCAAGGCTCCCCCTTCGATGGACGAGCTACTGAACTCAAGCCGGGAAAGTACGCGGCTTTGGCATCAGCTTTTCAAAGAGTGTCTGGATGCCATGGGGAGTATATAGATGTATTGTATGCGGCCATAGGGCTCTACACATGGATGTTAGCATAGTCTAAGATACATATATATATGTTTTATAAATTTATTATTTCTATTAATCTTACTACATAATATAATAAAATTAATTGTACTTTAATGTATTTTAAAATAAAGTTTAGAAATTATGTGCCGTTCTATGAAAGCTGAAACTTTTATATACTAAGTATATAAGGCGTGTAACGTAGTAATAATTGTTCTTTCTAAGCTTATAATTAGTCTTTGCCTAACTACCTAGGTACTGCTGATTCCCTATGTCTGCTGCTTCGGTACATCATGGTGCAACGCCAGACAAAGCCCGGTTTACTTATTACCCGTTTGAAGTGATGCAGAGGTGTTTGTGGTAACGGCCCAGCGCAGAGGTAATCTCTACAACATCCGGTACTCGGTTAGGCCGTGAAGGACTTGTGTGCAAAATCGATTCGCGAGTTGGCAAACGAGTGACTGACGTACTCCACGACGCAATAATATTTGACCATGAGAGAGACAAAGAAAAAGCCAGCCCAAGACCCTAGAGGCCTTCTGCGCCCAGCTCTGGGGTACGGACGACATCGTCGCCATCTTCGAGGGCATCAACGTCACCCTGCCCATCAACGAGGAAACAGGGGGCCAGAAGCCAGGACGGACATCTATCTACACATGTACCCAACAGGCGCCGGGCCCCAGCAAGCGCACACTTCAAATCAACCATGCCGAGACCTAGTGTAGACGCAACCAACAAAACAACCAAAACCACACACACCTGCACACACAAAAAGGACATGGGCCAGAAGCCCCCCCCCCCACCGGCACGACCGCTTCGATCTCTACCAGGGTGGGCATAGATAGGTAGGGTAGCCAACCCACGCCCCCTCCCCCCCGAAGACGATGCGGACTGGTTCCGTTCCGTTCCGGGGCCGAGGGGCCGCGCGGCTGCGACGAGGAGACGAGAGTTTGTGCCTTGCCCCGTGGGAGCCCGGGGGGCGCGGGGGGCCGGGGACCTCATTCCTCTGGGTGGGACTACCTGCGGCTCGTCGGTCTAAATGGACCGCGAGCTCCGCAGGACGGCGGCGGGTTGGGCTTCCTGCTCATGTTTGATACTGCCCCCGGGACCCGATGGGCGAGGAGAAGGGGGGGGGGGACGGTCTGGCGGAAGGGGACGAAGAGGAGCACGGCGCATTTTCCGGTGTGGCTTTTCATCTTCTATTTCCTTTTGTTCCGGGCGGGCAGGCAGGGTGGGTGATAATGAGCTCTGGGAGCTGGCCTGACCTGGTATTATCCTACCTAGGTAGCCAGCAACAAGACGTGGTCCCCGCCTGACTACCGACCGTGGCAACGTGTGCTCAGTCCACCGCCGGCCGGCCGACTCCCCGGACCAGGCGAACCGGAACCGGGCGCGGCCGCTCAAAGACCCGGAGGAGAACACCGGCTGATCCGGGGGCGTTGGGGCCCGAAACTTGAATTTTTGAACTGGTGGCGATAGTTCTCTCCGGGGTTCCTATGTCTAACTACAACATGTATATGACGCCTAGAGGTTTGCGATAGAATAGATTGTTTATTAGAAGCAGGCAAGGAGACCCGAGGGCGAAAATTGGTAGAAGGGGGAAATACTACATGGTCGTTGTTTTTCGCCCCCGAGCGGGTTTCGATACCTACTTAGTACTTTGCTACTGTAGTACCTGGGTACTCACAGTACTGGGTAGTCACGCCGAGCCCCGCGTGGTCGAGGTCGTAGTCGGGAAGTGTCTCAGGCTGTGTCCCGATGTGACCGCGTCGTCAATTGGTGGTACATGTGCGGCTTTATTTTGGGGACGGAGAGTGAGCGAGTATGTAGGCAAGTATAGGGGCGGGAAGCCCCAGATGTCGAGCACCTCACCAGCCAGTCACGACACCCACTTGAGCAGGTTAGGTTCAAGACATGCATGTGTTCGGTCACCCGTCATCATGAGCTCCTCGGCTGCCTCATCCGCGATGAGACATGTCCGGCGAGGGAAGCAGAGTGTGTGTGTGTTCAGATGAACCAGTTCATTCATTCTTTCCTAGTAATTAGTGCTGCGGCACGATGGAAGGGGGTGGGTGTTGCGGTCAACCTGGAGGTCATGTGGCTGATGCACTCGGGCATGTTCGCTGTTGGTTGGTTGGTTTTGTACAACGCTGCTTGTTGGAGGAGGAGGAGTGAGTGAGTTGTCGACCAACCCCTCCAGTAGCGCCAGTTCTTCCCTGCCCCAGAATTGTGGCACTTTGCTTATTATCAACGGTCTGACGGTGTGCGGGACTTAGAACAATACATATGTAATAAGCCCAGCCATGTTTATGCCGGCAATGGGCGAGCGCCACGCCTCGGGATGCTCGGCAGGAACTAGCTTTACAGTAGGGCGCGTACTTGGGGGCTTGGGTGGCGCCCCGTGGGAGAAGTTTGCGGGGCCGAGAGAGACAGTAAGCAGCTAGCTGGGCGTGGCTTGGGCTTTATTATGGAGTCAGAGGTGTTATAAGGTTGTATTGTGTAATCAGACGACCTCTCTCCTTTATTAACCACCACTGCGACAGACAACCAGGAGGCAGGCCAGCTCGGCTTGAATCTGGAAATAAGATTCAAGGCGACTTCTTACTCTTAAAGGTAGAATGGATAAGGTGTCGGCACGCGCAACTTAAATGTAGAAAACGTGCACAGGTCTCAATGCAGATGGATCTTGGTGCGGACCTCCGGACTGCAGTGCATGATTCGCATGCGCCAGGCCGGCCAGGCCGCCGCAGTGCACTGCTGCACTACTGTGGTTTTGTATTTCTTGGAAACCGTCCTGTTGACCTGATCTCGGGGGCAGATCGATGTTGCATTTAATCTCGGGGATCTTGGTCACGAGAGGGGTCCCGGGCTGGCTGGCCAGTAGGTACGGAGTACCTCCACTCAACATGAATCCTTTTTGTCGTCTTGAATGACACCCCATGCCCTGCTGTCAACGGTCGACCGTCCAGGCCCGGTCGACTACTAGGGCTACGGCTACGCGATCCTGCGAGGGCTTTGACTCGTTCCGACTCCATCGTGGCATCCGCGTTCAGGCCTGTCAAGCTCCCCTTAATCTCAGGCCGGTGCCAGGAAAAAACACGAACAGGACATTAGACCTACCACCCCGCACTGGGGTTAAGAGGGACCGCGTATTGTTGGAGTAACTGGGCCAGCTCGCCTGTAATGGTGCGGAACGTTGCAGTCCAAGGGAGCACATCATTCCTTGGCTGCAGCCTGCCCCAGCACCCCCAGGTCCCTACGAGGATGACCGCATAAGCCGGCCATTTAACTGACATCATCCATGCGCCTTGTTTCCCGCGGGGCATTTTGGAAAGAGAAGAATATGCGGTGGGCTTCGCTTCGCTTCGTCCCGGCGGCTCGCCTCGCGTCCCGTCCCAATAATTGTCAATATCTTTCCGAAGCGATATTATGATATACTCTGAATTCTCTCAGGCGGAGGCGCTGTGTCTATGTTTCTGGAAGGTGGAAAACCCACATTCGCGATTCCTGTCCGATGGGAGATGAAGATGCCCGCCCTATATCATACTACCGCACAAGCTCGGCCAAGGGTGACGGGGCGCCAGGGGTGTCCCGCGTTTTTCTATGGGCCCGTTTGTGGCTCCAAGACACGCTTGGCGGCTGGGTCAGGCCCGGTAGATACCCGTGGCTTACGGCTGGGGCTACCCCAGAATTTGGGCGGGAAGCCAAGCGGATTGGTGGGGCGGGAGGGGAGGAGGGGGTCGAGATGATGGGAGTTCGGAGTTCGTTGTTCGGTGGTGGATGGGAATTATGTGTGTGGCTGGTCAGACAATATGAGGTTGGGAGGTTGCTTTCTTTTCTTTTCTTGCGCCTCGGTTCAGATGGACTACATGTAATATACGTAATTCGGCAAGCAAGAATACCGTGTACTGTCTAGATACAGATAGGTCTGTAGCAGGGCTCTGTTAATGCTGTTCGAGTTCTCGGCAAACTCTGTTCCCTCGGATATGCACATGCAAGGAGAACGAACCCTCTCCAACAGCGGCCATCCTGCCACGCTGCCACGCTGCCATCCAGGTCCCAATCGTCCGATTGTGCGTGCCGACCTGCCTTCCCGCCCTTGCTGCCCTCCGCCCAAACAAGGGGCGTTCGTCGGATCGGTTGTTTCCCCTGCAACGATGTCGCACCCACACGAGGTGATCAGCATCCCCCCCCAAAAAAAACCCACACACATCACCGGATGCTGCAGGTAATCACTAGACCAGCAGGTTCCTGTCCATCGTGCCTGGAAGGATCCTGCCCTTCCAGTCTGCTGACCATATGACCAGCCATGTCTAGATGAACAAAGACCAAGCTCCAGCCTGTGCTTCCATGGTGCCTGATTGGAGCCCTCACCAGATTTGTCCGCTTGGCCCACCGCTGCTGTCGTCTGCAAGTACCGGGGCTTACTAGTTGTCACCTCATGCCCGAATAGGAAACCAGTGACGCTCATCTTGGAACCAGCAGTGAAATCGAAGGGCTCGGCGCGGGACGAAATCCTCGCGTTACTCCAATATATGCCACTTGTTGAGCACAGTTACAACACCGCCATTCTCCCACAGCAGGAGGCCGGCGCCGTGTTCATGCAGGCCGTGCGCATATATGGTGACTGGGTGCTAGCTACTTATTAGTACCACGGACGGAGAGGGGCCCATTTTGTTACTAGAACCCCCATCATAGAAATATTTCCCCGGCTGCTGATTTGCCGCCTGCCCATCAGCTCAGCTTCCAGCTCGGCCCAGGGAGAGTCACAGGCGTCATGCCAGCGTGATGCAGTCCGACCATGCGGGCGCAGGCCAAGCGGCGGACACGGTTCATGGTCTCTTTTTCCTGGGCGCAATCTACCAGGGCAGCTTCTGGCTGTCACGATGATCCCGGCCAAGATCCCCCAAGCTCCAGACGTCCCCGGCCCTTCCCCCTTGGCGGGCCTGGTTCCTGCACGCGGGGCCGCATCCTGGTAGTCAGGCGCAGCGGTCAGACTGGCACCTCGACTTCTCTCTGGGTCTTGGTCGTGTGTGTCTGTGTGTGTGTGTGTGTGTGTGTGTGCTGCCAGCCCAGCCAAGCCCATCCCCGTCCTGTTTTGTTTCTTTGCTGCTGCCCCTCCTCTCTCCAACGACCGGGGTCGGGAACCGGAGCACATACACTACTGTACATACCCAACGCACATATACGGTGCAGGCTAAGCCGTACACGACATCCCTGGCCTGCAGGTGGGATATGTCAACGTGCATCCCCAAGGTAATGTAAACACACCTACCTGTTCGGTCCGGGGCCGGCGAGAGAAAGAGAGAGAGAGAGCTCCACCACGGCCTGCATGCCCGCAACCATGGCTCGGCACGAAGTATAGTTCCCATATAATAAGTCATAAACCACCCGGCCGACCCGTCCCCTTCCTCGAGCTTGTTTCTAGAGTAGACCGGCCACAGGCTCTCCTCCTTCCTGTCCCTTCGTCTGCTGCGTGTGCCTTGTCGCGTTGCTGCCCCTACTCCCTTCCCCTCTTTAAATACCAGACGTGGTGGTTGAGAGTGTACTGTGGATATATACCGTCGCCGAGACAGCCACGCCTTGCTCCAAGTATCCCGCCGACCCATCCTGAGAAACCCCTTCCCTCAGGGCCTGACGTGAAGATGCGCTCCCGAGCCCTCCACCTCCTCTGGCCCCTGGCCGCGGCCGCCCAGAGCGCACCGTTCGGCAACGGCAGCTGCACGGGCACGCCGTCGACGCCGGTGCCGTACAAGCTGCAGACGCCTCCGCTCGACACGCCGTGGACGGACCAGGTCGGGCTGAACCCGTGGCCGGAGCACCCGCGCCCCCAGCTCAAGCGCGACGACTGGGTGACGCTCAACGGCATCTGGACGTACCAGGGCGCGGGCAACGCCACGGGTCCCGGCACGGAGGCGCCCCCCTGCGCGCCGCTGCAGTACGAGACGCTGATCCCCAGCTGCATCGAGGGCGCCATCTCGGGCCTGCAGGTGCTCGACACGGCGGCCATGTGGTTCGCGACCACGTTCGACGTGCCGGGCTCCTGGGACGCCGGCCGCAGCGTGCTGCTCAACTTCGAGGCCGTCGACTACGAGGCCACCGTCTACGTCAACGGCCAGCAGGTCAGCTTCCACCGCGGCGGGTACTTCAGGAACACCATCGACGTGACGTCGTATCTGAACCCGAACGGGACCAATGAGCTGTAAGTAGTAGTTGCCTGGCTTTTTTTTATGTCTCGGGATTTTTTGTCTCGGTACCCTTTCCTCCCCACCTCCCTTCGGCTAAATCGAGAGGGAGGGAGGGAGGGCGACATAGATCAGACGGGGCCAGGCCTTTTTTTTTCGAGAAGGCCACACACAAGCACAAACAGGGCTGACCACAGTGGAAATTATGTAGCAAGGTCTTCGTCTTCGACCCGACAGACCTGGACGGCTACGTGATCCCGATCGGCAAGCAGACCAAGCGCCCCGAGCACATCTTCTACCGGCCCTGCAGCGGCATCTGGCAGACGGTGTGGCTCGAGAGCGCGCCGGCGGAGCGCATCACGCAGCTGGACGTCAAGGCCGGGGCCGACGGCACCACAAAGGTCAAGGTCCACGCGTCGGGCAATACCACGGGCCAGCCGGTCGAGGTGACGGTGCTGGACGAGGACGGTAGCGTGCTGGGGTCCGGGCAGGGGACCAGCGGCGCCGAGTTCGAGTTCTCGGTCGACGGCGTCGACCCCTGGAGCCCGGACTCGCCGACGCTGTACAACCTGACCGTCACCATGGGCGACGACCGCGTCCAGAGCTACACGGGGTTCCGCACCGTCGGCCGCGGCGTCGTTGATGGTGTCCAGCGGCCGCTGCTCAACGGCGAGTGGGTGTTCCAGTGGGCGACGCTCGACCAGGGCTTCTGGCCCGATGGCATCCACCTGGCGCCCAACTACGAGGCGCTCATCTTTGACCTGAAGGAGCTCAAGAAGCTTGGCTTTAATGCGGTCCGCAAGCATGTGAGTGAGATGAGATGGCCCTGTGAATGTGTTAAAAAACTGTCGTTTGAGTGAGAACAAGCGAGTGAAAAATGAGATGGAATGAGATGCTGACCAAGTACACAAACCACCAGATCAAAATCGAGCCAGACCTGTTCTACTACGCCACAGACTCGCTCGGCCTCATGGTCATTCAGGACATGCCTGGCATCTCGCCGCGCGTGCCGCTGCCCAACGGCGAGCAGCAGGCCGAGTTTGAGCGGCAGCTCGACATCATGATCAACGAGCACATGAGCTACACCTCGATCGTGACGTGGGTGAGTAACTTACCTTGTCTCATATTCATCCCCCTGCTTCCAATTGATGAAGTAAGTCGCTGACCAGCCGCCCCAGATCATCTACAACGAGGGCTGGGGCCAGATCAGGACGCCCCCCTACCCCGAGTACGCCATCGCCGAGCGCATCAGGGCGACCGACGGCACCAGGCTGATCGACGCCACGTCGGGGTGGTACGACCACGGCGCGGGCGACTTCTCGGACAACCACCACTACGCCAACCCGCAGTGCGGCTCGCCCTTCTACTCGATCCAGTCGTCGCCCTACGACAGCGAGCGGATCGGCATCCAGGGCGAGTTTGGCGGGATCGGGCACAACGTGTCGATTGAGCAGTGAGTTTTTGTTTGCCCTCCCCCCTCTTCTTCCACCTCCCACACACACACACACCAGCCAGCGAAGTCTAACACAAAACAGCCTCTGGAACGTCCAGCAGGCCATCGACACAATCAACCAGACGTACGAGGTCAACACGGACCTCGAGGCGTACAACTACCGCGCGCACGTCATCTTCGACGAGTACCGGCAGCAGATCGAGCGGTTCGCGTGCAGCGCGGGCGTGTGGACGCAGACGACCGACGTCGAGGGCGAGGTCAACGGGCTCGTCACGTACGACCGCCGCTTCGAGCGCGTCGACGTCGCCCAGTGGCAGGCCGACATCCAGGCGCTCTTCGACGCCGCCGCCGGCCGCGGGGGCGCCGGCAACGCCACCGCTTCCGTGGCTGGGATGCGGCTGCAGGTGTTGTAGGCTGGGCTGGGCTGGGCTGGTCACACACTGACAGACTGGTGTGGGCGAGTGGTTGCTGGGCTGGGCTGGGCTGGGCTGGGCAGGGCACCGACTCAGGGCATCGCAATGCACTTGCGGTTTTTCTCTTTGATCTTTCAGGTGGGGGGAGTTACCGTCTCTTTTTCCCCACCCGAAATATCAAAGAGAAGGACAGCCAGTGCATTGCGATGCCCTGAGTCGGTGGTATTTTTTTTGTATATATTTTCGAGGTCAATTGATTCTTGTCCCAGATGCTTGCTTCTGAGTTGATGAGAGCCAGATCGGGAGATGACGGGATGGGTCTCACCATCTCCTGGGGACATCTCATGATCAACTTGTGCTACTAATAAGCGATTTGCAAGTCCAGGAAGTTGAAAAGGTTGGAGGCTGAGGAACTCGGGAACATCTGGACTGGAGTAGGAGTGAAGATGTTGGCACCTGGTGAAGCACGTAGGTAAGTAAGTAGTCAGCACTTGAGTCCAGTCGTGCAGTAGGGAATACTACCAAGACAGCCAAGGTACTGTTGCCCGTGTTAAAAGTAGCTGTCCTCGATTCTGGCCTAATACGGCTTCCTTCAAATGTTTGGTGTTGCACATTACCAATTGGCCCTGTTCAACGTGTGGCCTTGAACAGGAGCTCTGTGCAAAACGAAAACGTCCAAAGTTGCCACTACCAGTGAAAACTTGAATTACCCTTGGACCAGCTATCACATTCACCTTGAGCTAAACAATACACGGAAAACAACCCCCCAGAGCGACTGAACTTCCACAACGCTACTCCAGCCAGTCTTTTCCGTCATAACTAGGCAATTCATTTGAAAAAACGCAATTCGATCCTTACTTGAAAACTTCAAACGACCTTGCCTCAACCTCAACTCAACCTCCCTCCCACCCAACAAGCAACCAGCCTTGAAACTTGTCGACAACCACTTCATCCTGCCATCCCCAATCAAAACCACAATTCTGTCAAAGTCCTTTCAGCCCTTTCTGCCCTTCAAGCAGCCACTCCCACCATGGCCGACGACATGATGATGCTCGACCAGGCCATGGACGTCGACAGCAACGTGCCTGTTGTCCCTGTTCCTGTCACCGCCAACCCCGATCCAGCCACAGCCACGACCACCACCAATCGAAACCCCCTCCGTGGTCGCCGCAACATCCCCAACCCAAGGGAGAACCGAGGCAGGCCCCACGAACCCCTCAAGACCAACCCAAGCGCCAGGATCCACAAGTCCTACGCACAAACCTACAAAAACAACCAGGCCTTCATCGCCCACGTAGAAGAGGGCATCAGGGCCCGCGGCCGCATCATAAGGAAGCACAAGATCGCCCGTGCCATGGCCGACGGCACCTTCCAGATCCCCCACGACACCAGAATAATCTCCCAGGCCGGTGAGAACCACGCCGAGCAGCTGCGGCGCCTCGACGCGCGCCTCGTGGCGGCCGCCCTCTTCGACCCCGTCCCAGGCATGGCCTTCGACCGCGCCGCGCCCTGCGCCTTCACGAACGACACCAACGCGATGGCCGACCTCGTCCAGGCCCTCGAGGCCTTCCAGGTCCACCTCGCGCGCAAGGGCATGCCCGTCGTCTCCGAGCGGGCCGGCGCGCTGCTGCGCGCCCTCGCGCGCGACGTCCTCCGCACCATGCTGCTGCTGCTGCCTGGCCCCGCGGGCGCGGACGCGTCGTTCTGGGCCGCCGTGGCGCGCAACTACACCGCGACCAAGAAGCTGCGGTGGCTGGCGTCCAGGGTCGGCCTCGCGAGCCCCGACTACGTCATGACGGTGCTCGAGGCCGTGGAGCGCCCCGGGTCGCACCCTGATGTCGAGGAGGTGGGTGACTGACTGACTATGCTGCTTGCTTTGCTGCCCCTGTCGCCTGTGGTGGTGGCAACTGCTTTCGTTCCTCTCGGCTGACCCTTGCCTTGCATGATTATTATTTAGGCCCTCCGCTCCGTGATTTCGGAAATGCCGTCGTTCATCAAGGCCAGGCCGTCCACGCTGCAGGCCCTCATGGGCCACTTCGAGGCCGCCCGCGCGCGGTACCTGGCCAGCCTCAGGGATGACGCTGCCCACGGCACTACTGCGGCTTCGAGAAACACTGCCTCCTACCAGGCTGGCGCGATGGGTTTCGGAAGGATGATGCCGAGCAGTGGTGATGGTGGTTATGACTCCTCGGACGATGAGGAAGACGGTGGTCATCCGCGGGGCGGCATCTTCGACGGCGGCGCCGAGGACGAGCGCCAGGTCGAGGGGGGCGTCCCTTCCGGCCTCGGCCAGTGGTTCCTGGTCAACCTCGACAGGTTCACGGCGTCCAGGGGTGGACAGCAGCAGGGTGTAGTCGATGCCGACATGCTTTCTGCCCTGGATCTGGGAGGCACCAAGTCGAACCTGTAGGAGGGACCATGCGAGGAATGAGACAAGAAGAGAGAAAACATAAAAAAAAAAAAAAATTGGGACGGGGAGGGGCAGACTGGAGGAAAGGAGAGAAAATGAGCCAGGTGGCTCGCTCCATTGTCTGGTCATTGCAGAAGAATGAGCAGGGCCGGCCGCCGTGGGAGCCCGGGGGCGTCTCGTCTGCCAGTAGGAGGCAGTTGACGGGCGGCCTGGTCGAGCTGCAGTTGCATAGAGTCTAGATCGAGCGGAGCAGAGACAGGATGAACAGTCAGGGTAGCAGTCAGGCTTCAGACCAAGATCAGCCACATTCTTCAATCTAAAGCCGCGCATTCTGTCTCGAGCTACCACATGTGGTGCGCTTGGGTCCGATCTTTTGACCACCGTTGCCTCCTGGGATGGAACGCCCCTAAGGACGCAACTGTCCTGCAGAGGCTCGGGATGCTTTAATCCGAGTCCAAGTCTTCTAGCCTCTGTCTGCACTGCGAGCTAGGGCTGTGAGCATACCAGGAGGCCACCGCCATGAACTATTTTTCATGATCCCCGGGGCTGGCGACACCCTAGATTGTGATAGCTCCTCTGGGTGCAAACATTTGAACTCGGTTATACCTCGAAAATTTGTATTCCATTCTCTGGCATACCAGGGTCTACGGAGCAGGACCGGCTATGTCTCCGGCCCCGGGGGTAATGGTGTTGAAGTGGCAACCATGCGGCTGGCATGGTGTGCTGAGCCGGCAGCTTGCGGTGGCCAGCCCGCAGCCCATGTTGATGGCTTCCCTCTAGTTGAAAAGGCCTGCATGTAGAGGCTGCGCTTCAACATACATACGTACATATGGGGTCTGGCGGAGTTCCCTAGTCGATGCTGCACTGCAAGACATCAATCGGCAGCTCGCCTCAAAATGGAATCCCCACCCGTTGGTGGTCAATCTATCTCGGCCGACGACCCTGGGGAGGTGGTGACTTGGTGGAAAATATCAACGCCCAGCTGAAGCGCCCACCATCTATCAATTGCGATTTGACGGAATGGCTTGACGTTAATTGTAGCCAACGCGGGGCCAAAATAGCACGCCAAGCATGATAGAGCGGTTGAGGTGACATCGCCATGGTCGCCATTATTAAACGTGCGGAGTTTCTCCGCCGGCGTGATCGGGAGGGCTGGTCTGGATCGCCAGAGGCCAGATAAATAAAAGAAGAAAGAAAAATACGCCTCCCACCCAACCGGCTCCAGAGTCGTCAGTCACCCTGCTTCTAGATCAGGGCCGGAGTCCGCCCAAGCCAGGCGGGCGAGACCCTTCCATTTGGCGAGCGCCAGGGACGGCTTCCTGATGCGGAGAACACGATGCTGCAGCAGGTCAGCCCACACCACACCTCATCTATCCCCAAATGGAACCTCCTGGACCCTGAGACTAGCTGCCAGCGGGTAGCTTAAATCAATTAAGGTTGAGCCGGTGGCCGTGGGGCCACGGCGGCGGGTGAACCGGCGCGCAGGACAATAGGCTGCGGTCTGGACCTGGAATGGCTTGGGTCCCAGGGCGCCGGGGTTGCGGGTAGCAATATGGATAAATACAACCCACGCCCGATGGCCTCCCAGACTATTCGCGGCGGTGGCGACAACCTCCTCGAGGGGGGAGCCATGTGATCGGCCTGTGTTGATTGTTGCCGTTCGTCACCTGTCTATAAGAGGAGGCTCCACTTTCTTGTGATTATTCCTTGTCTCCCCTTGCCTAGGCGTTGTCAGACAAGCCAGAGGAGGACATTCCTGAATCACAATCACAAGCCGCAGCACATTATTAACTGCCTCCTCCTAATAACCACAATCACCCCCCTGCTAATAATTATCCATCCGCCACAAACACCACCACCCCAGAGATGCTGTCCCGACTCCTCCTCGCAACAACCATCCTCCCCCTCGCCGCCCTGTCCTCCCCCTTCCGCCCGGGCGGCGTCCTCAGCCCCCGCGAGCCGGCCGGCACCGGCAGCGTGACGCAGTTCCGGTACTCGGGCAACGGGTGCGCGCAGGGGTCCAACTCGGTGACGCGCTCGGGCGGCTGGACCACGCAGACGTACCGGTTCACGCAGTTCGAGGCCGACACCATCGCGGCGGGGACGCCGACCACCGAGAACTGCGAGCTGCACTTCCAGGGCGCGGGGCTGACCCCGGGATGGCAGGTCAGCCTGGCCGAGGCCGACGTCACGGGGAAGCTGGTGCTGGCGCCCGACTCGAGGGTTAATTACTACTGGCAGGTGTACTGGAGCGATGATGCTGCTGATACGGTGAGTCCGTGTGTCTGAGTGGGTGATGTTGGATCATACCCTATCCTGGGATGAGCAGTCGCTTTGAGAGACCACGACGCTGACGGACGGAATGCCCCACACACAGCTCACCCTCCAGGGAGCGATCGACAACACCGGGGGCAAGAACAAGATCACCAACAACAACTACACCATCAAGGCCAACGTCACCGACTCGCTGTGGTCCCAGTGCATTGGCGCCGACGGCAACCCGGGCATCCTGAATGTCAACTTCAGGGTCGCCGTCGTCGGGGACGGCAGCTCGTTCGACGTCGATACGGAGACGCTCAACTACAGGTTTAGGAAGTGCTGATGGCAGGGGCCGGTGCTGTGGGGACTTTGCTTTTGAGCGTGTATCTTTCTGTTAGTTGTTTATTCGAGCATGTGTAATATTTATAAAAAGTCCAATCCGAATCACATGACAGCTTACGTTGTAGCCTATTCTGACTGAGATGGCCCACTCCAGCTGCAGCCGACGGGGTGAGGGTTGGCGGGGAGTGGGTTTGGATGGCTGCCGGCTTGTGAGATGTTGTGCACCTGATGGGACTCACTACCGAGCAAGCAGTTGGGGTGCAGGACGGGCGAGGGAACGTTCCATGCAGGATGTCACTGCATGATAAGCTCTGCTGCCCGCCTTGGAAGACAGGGCAAAGCTGCCAGGCTGCTGACCACATTGTGCTTATCGAACTTGGAGGGACTGCGGAGTAATAATAAGTGAGGGGAACTTTGTGATTTCTTGACCTAGCAGTGGTTGTCAACAGCTGGAGTCACCAGTGAATCTGCAAAGCGTGCCCAGGTGAGTGTGTTGTTGGTGAGCAGGAGGGTGCGCCGTCTTGCCCTGATGCTTCCAATGTTCTGGCCGTGGTTTTGTGTCAACTGGTAGTCACCAGGCATCAAACGAGCAAACAACTGGCTTCCGTTTGGGACACAACTTTTGTCGCCCAAACCTCATCGCAACTACCCTAGGGTAACCAACCAGTCCTGCCTGTCAACCCATGCTTCTTAAAGTTGTCGCAACACCACTTTCTGTCTGACAACCACTTTTACTGCCTTTTGAATTGTCTTCAAAGTCGCTGGTCAGGAAAAAGAAAACATGACAGAAATGAAGGATTCGGGTGGGATCGAGATGGCCCAGGCCAACAGCCGCCAGCAGGACGACATGGACGACATCAAGCCACGGGCGGGCGAGATCAAGGAGGTGCAAGGCGACTCGCACTTTTACGAGACCATCACTGCCTCCCCGCTGGACCCGTGGTCCAAGACCAGTCTGCAGCTGTACCTGATCCTGCTCGTCGCCGCCCTCAATGCCACATCTTCTGGTTTCGACGGGGTGAGTCTGATGTGATCTATCAACCTGAATTGTTCAACAAGACGGGTGGCTTGGCTGACTTTGCGAGGGTAGTCCATCTTCAGCTCCATCAACGCCATGGACCAGTACAAGAAGTACTTCAACCACACCGAGCTGGGCGGGAGCACTGGAATGTGGGTTCCCAACTGGCAGCAGCCCAGCCTGCTCAAACTCCAATCACTATTACCACGAGGTGCTGACTGCCTCTGTCCCACAGCATCTTCATGATCTACACCATCGGGAACATGGTCGGCTCCCTCTTCACCGGCCCCATATGCGACTGGCTCGGCAGGCGGGCGGGCATGGCCATCGGGTCGTGCGTGATCATGGCCGGGGCCGCGGTGCAGACAGCAGCAAGGGACGACAGCTACCTCCTCGCCGGCCGCTTCGTGCTGGGCTTCGGCGTCTCCATCGGCACCAGCGCCGCCCCGACCTACGCCCTCGAGCTGGCCCCGCCGCAGTGGCGCGCCAGGATCGTCGGCTACTACAACACCTGTGAGTGTCTGTCCTGTCTGTATGTCTTTATGCCGTTGTTGCCACCCCCCTGACTGACAGACAACAAAAAACAGTCTTCTACACCGGCTCCATCCTCGCAACAGGCGTCGCGTACGCCAGCAACAAGGCCCCCGGCGAGCTAGCCTTCCGCCTGCCCCTGGCCCTGCAGCTCGTCCCGCCCGTCCTCATCGCGGCCGGCTGCCTGCTCATCCCCGAGTCCCCCCGCTGGCTGGCGATGTGGGGCCGGCGCGACGAGGCGGCGCGGGTGCTGGCGCGGTACCACGGCGGCGGCGACGCGGGGCACCCGATCGTACGACTCGAGCTGCGCGAGTTCGAGCGCGCCATCGAGGCGCAGCGGCGGTCGGCGATCCTCGACTTCCGGCCCCTCGTGAGCTCGCACGCCGCGCGCTGGCGCTTCCTCATGATGGCGCTCATGTCCGTCCTCGCGCAGCTGTCGGGCAACTCGGTCCTCACGTACTACCTGCCCAGCATGCTGAGCCTCGTCGGCGTCGCCTCCACCGGGCGCCGCCTGCTGCTGACGTTTATGAACTCGCTCGTCTCGTGCGCGGGGGCGCTCGCGGGCTCGGCCACCAACGACGCCGTCGGCCGCCGCACCAAGCTGTGGGCCGGCAGCCTCGTGCTGGCAGGGCTGTTTGCCGGCGTCACGGGGGTGTCGAGCCGGTTCGGGGATGCGGACGGTGACCCACCCGGGGCGGCGGTCACCAATGCCGGCATCGCGTTCATCTTCTTGTTCGGGTGTGCTTATTCGTTTGTGTACACCCCGCTCACGGCGACGTACTGCGCCGAGGTGTTGAGCAACCCCATGAGGGCCAAGGGGATGGGCATCGTGAGTCTTTTTTGCTTCCCCCTCTCCCACTGCTGGTTGGTGGATATACTACACGTGATGGCAGCCCTGGCCTGGCTCGTTGTTTCTAACAGCACACACACTTACACACTCACAAACACACAGCACGTGATCCTCTCCAACTGCGCCAACCTCTACAACACCTACGTCACCGCGGTGGCGGTCGAGGCCGCCGGCTGGCACTACTACCTCGTCTTCGTGGGGCTGAACCTGGCCTACGCCGCCGTGTGGTTCGTGCTCGGCGTCGAGACGCGCGGCCGCACCCTCGAGGAGCTCGACGCCGTCTTCGAGGCCCCGTTCCCGCCGCGCGCGGCGCTGAGGCGGACGGCCATGGTGAGGAGGGGGGACGGGCATCTGGAAGGGTTGGCCCCTGCTGCGGACACGGACACGCGCGCGGTGGCGGGACAGGGACAGGGGCTGGGACTGGGACTGGGGCAGGGACAGGGAGGCCACGCGGCGGCCGCGGAGGGGCATGCATGACTTATGAACTATCATTATCCTCCTCGTAGGGTTCGTTTGTTATGTATGTATGTATGTGCGTAGGATGATAATTTGCGCGCAGATTCAACGAGTGGTTTCTGCTCGTTTTCGATGGGCGGCTGGCTAGTTGGCCCCCCTTTCTATATCCCTCCTGAAAATAAAGACAGGTTCCTCAAGGCCTCCTGCCAGGCAATGATCCCTTTCAGTACAGCGATGCCTGGTAGGAGGCAAGTGGCATTGGCAAACAAAAACCCCTTGGCATCTTTTTTTTTCACCCTAGTAATTCCTAGCCGGGTCAAACTTCTCATGGTGCTGGACGCTCCTCCAGCTCGAGATCTCGTCGTCGTCGACGAGGATGCTCCCGTTGGCCTCCTTCTTCCCGCGCCGGAAGCACCCCCGGTTCTTCTTGAAGATGACAAACAAGATCCCCAGCACCACCACCCCGCCCACGGGCGCCGCGATGGCGATCGCCGTCGTCGTCACGTTGGACCGGCTCTCCGTCTTCTGGATGCCGCCGTCCCCGTCGCCCTGCGTCTGCTGCAGCGACGCCGTCGCCGGCGCCGTCGGGTCCGCCCCGATGGTGGACGAGACCAGCGTGGTCGGCAGCGGAATCAGCTGCTGCGGCGTGGCCGGGTTGAAGAGCGGGGTCGTCGTCGGGACGGGGCCCAGGACCGGCGGCGGTGGCGATGAGAGCTCCGTCGGCACCGCGGGGGGCGGCGTCGGGGCCGAGGCCAAGGAAGGCGTCGGGATCGAGAACCCCGGCGGGACCGAGAACCCCGGCGGGATCGAGAACCCCGGCGGGATCGAGAACTGCTGCTCCGGCGTCGTGGGCGTGTTGACCGCGCCTGCTGGCGAGATCGCCGGGGTCGGGGCGGTGGGGACGCTGCTGCTGGGCGGCGCCGACGCCGGCTGGACCGCGCCGGGGAGGCTGCTGCTGCTGCTGATGCTGCTTGTCGGCGCGGCTGTCTCTGCCGCCACGTCGGGGGTCGGCGTTACTGAGGTCGGCGGTGGCGAGGCTGGTGTTGAGGGCGTCGGCGCGGCATCACTGGCGGCACTGTTGCTGTTGGCGCCTCCCTGGCCTCCCTGCTTCGTCCCATCACCAGCGTTGCTGTCCTGCCCTTGGGGCTGGTTGGCCTGGCCCTGGTCCTGGCCCTTTCCTTGGCCATCGTTCCCATCCGCATCCGCAGCGTTGTTTGTGGCGTCTCCTTGGTTGTTGGTGTTTCCGCTGTTGCTGTTGCTGTTGCTCTGGTTGTCATTGGCGTCGTTGTTGTTGTCATCTGATGGCCCTGGCGCCGGCGTTGCTGTTGCTGGCCGCGCATTCTGGCCGCCCCCCAAGAGACCGCCGACCCCGTTCACCAGCCCACCCAGGAGTCCTCCGTTGTTGTCAGACATTTTCGTCGTTGATGATTAGGAGCTCTCCGGGAGACTCGTTCTTGTAAGTGGGGTTTAAAAGAGATATAGGAAAAGACAGACCAGCTGCATAAATGACAGTCAAGAGAAATGAAGAAAGAAAAACCGAAAAGAGAAGTCGATATAATTAAAGCAACTTAAGCACGCACTAGGAAACTGGCGCAGGGTGACATGTTAAAGGAAGGGAAGGGCCCTTGATATTCTTAGCCGTCGATCCGAACCCCTGCGCATGGCCCGTTTGGGTTGTTGATGGACATGCCCGACAGTGTGCAGTGACAGCGGCTAAACACAGTTTAGCTCATCTGCAGGAGCTCGCAATGCGTGCCGGGGGGCGCTTGTCTGCGTATTCTGACACATGAACGCTGCACACGAGAGCCGCATCAGCCCGTGGAGATCCCAAAAATGCACAGTGCCAGTCTGTGCCGAATTTCCGCCGCCGGCGTGCACAGAGCGTGGCCGTGTTTTCCACTCCCCATGTCTGTCTGGAAAAGGCAGCGTCAGAACTCGGCAGGAGAAAGGACCTCCCGGCCCTGGGTTTAGAACCGTTGTGTGTGTGAGGCTTGAAGGCTGATGATCGTCAGGGGCCGCACCGACTCACGTTAAGCTCCAACCTTGCAACACAACACCCTCCGCGTGGCTCTGCCCACCCTCATCCGGTATAGGTATGGTATGGAATGGAATGGGGGGCACATCAGAGGCGCAATAGAAATGTGGGGGACACCACGTCCCTGCAGTCAACGGTCGGTCAGGATGGCACCAGCAGGCTGGAGGTCCCGCTCCAGCAACAACAAAACCTGTCAACCCTCTAGGGCAGACGTCAACGGCTGGTGCTGGCACTGCTGGGTTGTAGCCCGCTCTCCCGATAGGGCAAGGGGCCAAGAATTCAAGCTTGTTTTGACACCTCGGGGTCGGTATCAAAAGCCCGGATGGCGTGGATCATCCCGCCAAAAGGCCAATAAAATGCGGCTCTTGGCCGTCCCGAAACCTTGAGCCCAGGGGTCGGGCTGACTCTGAAACACCACATAATCCCAACGTCTGACGTCTGATCGTAACCTACAGTACCTCAAAGTGGGGACCATTCGCCCAATACACGTGGTAACCCAGTGGAGGCCTGCACTCTTCTTCGCGGTTGGGCCGACTATGCAGAAGTGTGCCTACATACTTACCTAGGTAACCGTTGCCGCCGAACCTGATGAGCAGTGATTGCAACGATCGTTCGTCTCAAGAGCCTGACGCTCTCGGACGAGATCGTCCGTACACTACAAAAACCCGGACAGACCTCTGGTCAAACCTTGGGATGCAGTCGCTGGCACGGCTCCCATCTCACACTGGCATCTAGTTTGCCTGAACGCCCTCGGCCCCGGCACTCGCGGCCGTGAATGCCTTCAGTCGGATCAAAGCCCGCAGGCCAGTCGGCCTTGTCGCCTTGGCGGCTGAAACTTTGAAACCGGCACCAGGCCAGCCTCCTAGGGCGGTGATGGCGATCTTGACCGCGTACGCGTATGCATTGCCGTCGTTAGAGCTTAAGATCAGCATACTGCCAGCCGGAACAGAACATAGTCTTTACGGAGTACTTGCTCCACCCAGAGCACGTCAAGCACGTGTGCATAAACCACCTCTGCGCCTTGCGCACCCGGACTTCTGGTGCGATCCACCCACCCCAATGCACCCTCCCTCTGTCATAAGACCTGCAGGGCCCGGCTATACCCCAGGGTTCCGGAGGACCCAATCGCTTCGCACTGCATGGGTCGTTCGTCCGAGTAACTTTGAGAGATCCGCGTCATAGCCGCTCAGGTTGCATGAGGCAGTGTCAAGCGTGTTCATGTCCTCCGCGAGCATCTTCTCTCGATCGAGCACAAGTTTGTCGGACCCAAGAATTCAATTGAGTCCCAGATTCTCTAGTGTACCATCGACTGGGGGGACGACCTCGGGAGGTTCGTGTGGCAAATTGTCCGAACTGTCCGCATACGGCGCTTTCTCCGTGCTGGGACACCGTATTTATAGACATCCACGTCATGAGGCACCCCGCGAGTATCACATGTCCTTTTTAGGGCAACGGGGATACCGAATCTTCTCCATGCTACAGTTGTTGTGCCGCCCCACCAACATCTGAAAATGTCGTCTTACGGTCTAGGTTGAGGCTCGTACGTCTAAGCGACTGTGAAACCATGACAGGAAACCATTTGACTGTCAGGGTCAACACATCATCCGATACATTTCAACTGCCGAGTCCCCATGTCACGATATCGGCCCGCCTACCTTTCACTCTGCTCCGATTCAGATGATGAACTTTAAGTGGTACCAGTTGACATGAGTTGCTACAGTGTAGTTCAGCAATGGCCTGGCAATATTCTGATGGCTGAGTTGTTTCTGGCATGATTCTATTCAACCAAGTTCCATGGTTAGGTGTAGACAGTTTTGTTGCATGCGTAGTTTACACGAACGAGCCACACCATTCCGTGAATGTATATTTCTCTACAATCCTCGGTCAAGTATCATTCTCTATATGATCGGAATCGAGTAGTTCTAGGCTAGAGCTTTAGGAGTAAGGACACCTAAGTAGTAGAAGCCCGTCTTAGTCCTACTGACTTAATAGTACTCTGTGAATATTTAGCAACCTAGCTTTAGGAGTCAGACTATACGGAGGTAAGATTTTAAATAAAAATAGAACTATTCTTATATATTATTTATTAAATACTATAATTAGTTTTATTTTTATATTATAAATATTTAATATTTAATATTTAAAAAATATATATTACTAATAAAAATTATATTAAAAATTAAAATAAATATTTAATAATAATTATAAATATATATATATATATATTATTAAAACTATAAGTTAATTACTAATAGGATTAATTAGTAGGTCCGTATACTCTACTTATTTTATTAATTTAAATAACTTTTATAATTTTCTTAACGAGGAATTGTAGCTCCGTTATCTTCCTCTCTTCTTTTTCTTAAGCAACTATAGTTTTAAATTAATAATTCTTTATAAATAATTTAAACCTTTTTTACTATTAATTGTAAGGACTATCTTACGTGTATAGGTAGGCCCCACCGCATCTACTTAGGTGGCCTAAGCGCCTATACTTAATATTTAAACCTTATTTTAATAATTTTTATAAACTTTTTTTTTATATAAAAAGTAGCGCCGATTTAATTTTAATTAATATATTAAAAATAATTATTTTAATTTTAAATTCTTTTTATAATAATAATATTATTATAATTTTTAATTAATATTTTATTATTATTAATTTAAATAATATAAATTTATTTTTTAATAAAATAATTTTTATTTATATTAAAAGAAATTATAAATATTTATAAAATATTATATATTTTAAAATTTTAAATGAAATATAAAATAAAGATTTATTTAAAATATTAATAAATATATAATATAATATATAAAGTTTTTTTTAATTAAAAAAAAAGGTAAAAAAATAAAAAAAATAAAAAAGAAAGTTTTTTTATTTTTTTAATTTTTATTAAGTTTTAATAATTTTATTTTTAATTTATATATATATATATATATATATATATATATATATATATATATAATATAATATTTTTATATAATGATAAATATTTAAAATTTAATAATTAAAAATATATAAAATTAATAATAATAATAATAATAAAATATAATATATTTATAAATATTTTAAAATATTATTTATATTTTATAATATAATATTTTAAAGTTTATATTAATTTATATAAATTTATAAAATATAATTATTTTTAAAAAAAAGAAAAAAAAAGTTATTATAAATTTCAAAACAAAAAGTAATAATATAATAATTTTATTAATAAAAAAACTTATAAGAATCTTTTTTATAAAAATTACCTACTACTTTTAACTTTAACTTTTTATTTATATAATTTTAACTTTATAATATATAAAATATATTTAATTTAATTTTAAGTTTTATTTTTATTTTTTTATTTTTAAATATTTAATTAATTATTTCTTTTTCTATTCCCTTTCTCTCCCTTCTTTTTTTCTCGTAATAATAGTACTATATTTATATATTATTCAAATATAAATAATTTAAATTAATTATTTTAAACGTAAGACCTAGTAGTTAAAGTCTCGCTATATTTTTTTTATTTTTTTTATTTTTTTTATTTTTTTTATTTTTTTTATATTTGTATTAAATTTTATTATAAAAATATATATTAAATATTTTAATAAAAATAATTAATATTAAAATATATAACTTTAAAATATATTAAATATAATAAAGTATAATAAGTTTATTTATATATATATTATTATACTAATTATATTAAATATAGTATATAGTAGCGCTATTCCTATCCCCCGAGTCCATTCCTTCCCTTAAGCCTAAGTTGGCTCCTCAGCTCTATATTGCAAAGAGGGAAATAATTTTCACTAAGAAGCCTTTCCACCTCTTGGGCACGAGCCTTGCGTACGTGCCTACCTACCTAGATAGTTAGTCGCTAGCCTCCCATACCTGTTGAGTGTCGCCGTACGCCGCACCTTCTCTCTCTCCCACATCACAGCTTGACCGATGGGCAGTACCGAGTAGTCCCAGGAAGCAGTGACATCTGTGTGAGTTGCCTCCTGATGCAGGAGAAAAGCGGCGGGAACCTTCTCGGTTCCCGCACTTTACACCCTCAGCCCTCCTCTCCATCGTTGCATCGAATCTGCCCCAGTCTGCCAGCCCTTCGAACCATCACCGCTAGCCCAATTCAACCGCATCAACATTGAGACTCACCATGTTTTCGCCCGACTGGCATGGACGCACCGAGAAGAGTGACCAAATTCTCCAGGCCATCAGAGAAGAGCTCCAGGCCACCATACATACCCACCTGGTGGACAGGCGCAAATACGAGACCGCTCTCGCGCTGTTGAGACGTCTGGAAGATAGCCACGCAAAAAATCCGAATGGCTCCCTCATTTCCAAGCTGCGAGAAGCAAAGTTCCCAATGCGAAGACTCGATGACTTTGGGGTGCCCAAGTGGGTCGTGGGCTACGAGATGCTCCGCGCCGACCCCCACATGTGGTTCAGGGAGAGCAAGATTGAAGAGAGAGAGAAAGCACTTCTTTTCAATGCCAGCCCTGTGCCTGGGTTAACAATTGGGGAAAGTTCTTTCCTGGATTATGTTGTAAGCAAACGTCTCAGCAGAGGATGGCTGGTGATGAACCAAAGCTGACCTCAGATCCAGCACCATCAGCGCACCGGCCACCCTTTGTCGACTGTAGGCAGGACTCTCGCTGACCCCATTTTTCTCAGTATTCCTGTTGTTACTCACGATCATACCTCCAGATAATTTGGACTGCAAACAACGATTGGCAACTTCGTGGAATGGTCTCTGAGTTCGGCGCTGAAATGATTGGCTGGGCCAGAGGCGGCAACCCCTTTTACGAACCAGTTCGTACCTGGGAGCACATGATGGGTAGGTATTCTCGCTATTTCTACTTGACTCGGGCCTTCTGACCAACCCTATCCTATCATAGTCAAAGTCAACGTCGAAATCAGCGTAAACATGGGAAACATCGCCGGCGTCGGGCGGGGCATCCTTGCAGCCAACCCCTCCAAGGCTACTATGCTGGCCGGACCTTGGGAGACCTGCCCACATACCCCTTGGCATGTCATGATCCTGCGTGACGTCGTCGTCGACCACCCTAACATCAGTAACGTCGCGCACATGGCTTCTCGCCAGTTTGACATTCTCCTCATGAAGGCGTGTGAGAATCCGTACCGTCACTTCTAGAATTCCCGGATTTGGCTGTCTATTGCGCTACTTACTGACAAGGTCACTTGTACAGAACCCTACGTTGTTCTGGCGATCAGAGATTCTGGACCTTCGCAGAACCCGTGATCCAGCTCGGACGGACATTGCGACAACGTCTCGCTCGGATTCTGAGCAATTTCTTCTGCTGGAACAACTCTGCCGGGGCAAGTAGAGGGCAGCCATCGGACAGCGGTGCAGCGCGTTGGAGTGTTCTAGTAGCAGAGCATTTTTGGGACTGTCCGGCGATGGTTGATTGCTTGCGGCTTAACAGATCAAAGCTTTGCTAACTAATATGTATTTACAGTTGGCTGAGTTTGAGCCAACCCCGTCCGACAAGTCTCATGGCAGATAGTTACTGACTACAGCATTTCTTTCTCAAGTCAAGTCTCTGGCCGCTTTTAACGAACTGGCTCCTGAAACAGCCGACTGACATGCATTCAAAAAGAAATTCAAAAAGAAATTTAAAAAGATATTCAAAAAGATATTCAAAAAGACATTTAAAAAGAAATTTAAAAAGAAATTTTAAAAGAAAATTAAAAAAGTTTATAAATAATTTAAAAATAATTTATTTATATAATAAAATAAATATATTACTTTAAATTAAAAGATAAATTATAAATATAATTTTAAAAGTTATATAATAAGTTTAAACATGCTTAATAAGAAATATTAAGTGGTTTTGCTTTTTGTGGAATAACTTTAGAGTTAGAGTATATGACTATCTGTATTCTTAGACTTCCTCTATTGAGCTGAAACAACATTGAGCTACCTGGGACAAGAAACAATGTATCTTTCAAGACAATCGCAGAATATTTCCCCTTACAGTGACTTTCTGATCTTCTGTAAACCAGTGTATTCTTGCCGCAGCGTCAGACCGTGCCTGTTCGCACCGGTGCTATCAGTCTTTATGGGACTGAAGTATAACGTGAGAAGCGACGTACTTGCCTGTGGGAGGTGGACACACTCGGGTGTTGTATCTTGCCATGCTGTGAGCATGCTCATATCAAGAGAGGGTAGGCTAACCGTGTCAAGGCTGAAAGATGGAATTTGCCCGTTTGGGAGCCGAATGCCCCCCTGAGGCTCAATTGTCCGGTCCTCGCATAATACTCGAGCCCAATGCTCACAAGCCCATGGGAGACGCCTATTGTGCAATACGGTATACCCTGGACCAAGCCCGCAACATGGAAGGGGGTTTGAAATTGATGGCGTATTTAACACACATATTGGTCCATGTCAAAGCATAATAGTTGCAATCCTATACGGCGCAATCGGTTCAGATATCTGCCAGAAACTTGTCTCTTTCAGCTAGACCAGTATTCGAGTTAATCGTTTCAAGGGGGCCGGACAAAGGCGAGAGCGAGGTCTTGTCTTCAAGCAAGACGGCGGACTTCTCAAGGCTTGGGCTGCAGCCAAGAAATCGTCATAGAGACCTCCCAAGAAACCCTCAAGACTCGGCCAGCGCGATAGGCTGTGGCATCCCTATCTCGTGGGCCTAGTGAAACGCGCCCAGTCATTGGCATTACCTTTTGGCCGCCTATCCGGCTCAGCCTCGTGTATAAACTTCCCCAAAGTCATGGCGGATTAAGCTGCTGTGCCTCGAGAGAAAAAAGAAAAAAAACCAGCTATGTCTTCGTCGGGTAAGAAGACTCGGTCACAGCAATATTTGACCATCGTCCCAAATACTAATCAGTAGGGCATTGCTAGTCTCGTGATGCACGACTCCCGCCAACCATGAGCCGTAGGGTAATATGCTGCAAGAGACTGAATACGAAAATCGACGTCGTTTTCGGTATCTCGGACGTAGGAGTGATTGAAAATTTCCTGCTCATCGTGCGAAAGTGATTTTTGTCGCGGCTCTCCGAAGCTCTTATTAAGGCAAGTCTCGCCACGGCCCGCAGCCTTCCAAGGCTTAGATAAGATTCCGGCGCCGCACAGAGCATCGGCACCCCCGGGTGCCACGCAGACCACTACTACGGCAGCCGCTGTCTCGGAAAAACAAAGTAAGCCCCCCCCCCGGCTAAATTAATAATATCCGTACATACTATTAAAATCCTTATTAATTCTTAAAAAACTTATAATTTTCTTAGAATAATTAATATCCATATTATTTATATTATTAAATAAGTAAAAAAAGGTTATTATAATAAATAGTTATTATTTATTAAATTTTAAATTTAAATAATTAAAGTTTTATTTATAATTTAATTCTTTATTATTAAATAAATAATTATAAATAAAATTCTGGTATAATAAAGCTATAATTAAATAATATTTAAAAAAAGTTATTATTATTAAAAAAATTATTTTAAATATATTATTATTATTATTATTAAATATAATTAAATTAAAATAATAAATTATAAAAATTTATTAATAATTTTATTTAAAATAAAATTAAAGAATATAATTAATTTATAAATTATATAAAATAAAAGCTTACTAATTTTTTATTTAATAAATTAAACTTATATTTTAATAAAATATAATATTTTTTTATTAAATAATTTTAAATTAATATTATTATAAAAATAATAAATAATATTTTAAAAGATTTTAATTAAAATAATAAATAGATATATATATTAATTTATTAATAAAATAAAATTCTTTATAATTATTATTTTTATTAAATAAATAAGCTTTATTATGTAATTAATATATTTATTTTTTGTAATAAATTAAATTTTAATAAATAAAATAATATAAAAAAAATTAATTAAGTATTTATTAATTATATATTATAAGTAAAAAAATTTTTAAATAAAGTATTTATTATTATATTTTTTTTATAATTATTATTAATAGTTTATTTATTATTATAATATATAAAAGTTATATAATAATAAAATTTTTTTTATAATAATTAATAAAAAGTATTTTATTAAAAATAAATTTATTTTTAAATTTTAAATTTATTTTTATTATAAATAATATTTTTTAATATTATAATAATAAAATATATAATATAAAAAAAATAAAAAAAATAAAATATAAATTCTTTTTATTATATTTATTTAATTATAATTTAATTAAAATATATTTTAATAATTTAAAATATTATTTATATTATTAATATAAATATAAATTATTAAATTATAATTTAAATTAAAATTTTATTTAATTTTTAATTTTTTATATTTAAAAAATTAAATTATAAATAAAAATTATTTAAAATTATTTTTATTATATATAAATATTATAAAAAAAAATAATATAAATATAATAATATTAATTAAAAATTATAAAAATATAAATTTATTATATTATAATTAAATATTATTAAATATTTTAATATATATTTTTTTTAATTAATTAATTAAATTAATTTAAATAAAAATAAATTAATTAATATTTTATTATAAATAAATATATAAAATATTTAAATTATTAAATTTAATTATATTTATTTAAAAAAAAATTAACTTTTTTATTTTAAATTTTTTTTATTATTAATTATATTTTTTTATATATTTTATAATAAGTCATTTATTTATAAAATTCTTTTTAATTTTATATAATAATTAATTTATTTTAAAAAATAAAAAAGATTATAATAATAAATTTTTAATTTTTTAATTAAATATTTAATTTATATATAAGATTTAATATTAAATAAAATTAATAAATTAATTAAATAAATTTTATAAGTTTTTTTAAATATATATTTTTAATTTTTATTTAATAATTAATAAATTTAATAAATTAATAATTTAATAAATTTTATAATTATAATAAAATTTCCTTATTATTATTATTATTATTAAAGAATTTATTAAAATCTTTTTTTTTAAATAAAACTTAATAAACTTTTTAATTAATATAATTTTCTATAAATTTTCCTTAATAAATTATATATTTTTCTTTTTATAAAAATTATAAAAATTAAATTTTTTTTATTTTATTATTTTTAAAAATTATTTAAATTATATTTTTTTTATTAATTTTTAAAAATATATTTAAAATATTTTTATAATAAATTTTTAATATAAATTTTTTTATTTTTCTTAATTTATAATAATAATAATAATAAAATTATAAAAAACTTTTATTTTTATAATAAATTTATTAATATTATTATTAATATTAATATTAATAATAATAAAATTAAAAGTTTATTAAATTTATAAAACAAAATAAATATTATTAATAATATTAATAATTCTATTAAAATTATATAATTATACTTAATTTTAAATAAATTAATATTAAATAATAAATTAATAATTATATAAATACTATTTTTTTTTATTTTTATTTTTTTTTATTTTTTTTAAAATTAAATAAAATTAATTTTATTATTATTAAACTCCTTTTTTATTTTCATTTTAACTTATTAATAATTTAATAAAACTTTTAATAATTTTTTTAATATAACTTTATTTATTATAATTATTTTAATTTAATTTTAAATATTTTTATTTAATAGATTTATATATATATTATTAAATTTAATATAATATTACTAATAAAAAAATTCTTTTATTTATAATAACAATAATTTACCTTATAATATTTTTTTAATAAATATTATTATAAATTTAATAATTATTAATATATTATTTAAATAAAATTTTAATTATTTATTATTATTTTTAATTAATTAATAAAAATAAATTTAATTTAAAATAATTTAAAAATTAGATTTTTATTAAATATTATAATATTAATTACTTATTTAATAATTAAAAAATTATTTTTAAATATAATTATTAATTAAATAATAATTTAAAAAAATAAATAAAAAATTTAAATTAATAATTAATTTATTAAATAATTTTTTTATAATATAAATATTTATATTATTTATAATAATAATATTATTAAATAAATATAAATAAAATTAATAAAAAATAGCCCTTTATATTTAAAAAGTATTTTTATAAAGTTATTATAATTAAGTATTTTAATTTTTTTATTTAAATTTAATAATTTTATTTTTAATTATAAAATTAAAGATTTTTAATTTATAATTTAATTATTTTTAATAAAAGTTTTAATTAAAGTAATTATAATATTTAAATATTTATATAATTTAATTATAATATATTATTTAATTAATTTTTTTAAATAATTTATAATATTATTAATTTAAAATTTTTTTTTATTTAATTATATAATTTATTTATTAAATAATATAATAAAAAAATTAGTTTTAATATTAATAATATTAATAATTAAAATTAAAATTAATTTATTAAAAAATATTTATTTTAATTAATTAAAAGAATAGTTTTTAATAAATTTAATATTATTATTAATATTATTTATTAAAAACTTTATATTAAAAATAAAAAGGTTTTTATTTTTAATAACTTTTAGGTAATTTATATTCTTTTTTTTTATTATTAAATAAATTTTTATAATTAATAATTTAAACAATATTTTTTTATATTTTTTAAATTATATAATTTATTATAATAATTTTATTTTAAATAATTTTTAAAAATATTTATAAGTATTTTTAAATAGTTTACCAAGCTTTAATTATTTTAATAATTAATTTTTAAATATATAATTATTTAAATAATATAATATTTTTATTAATAAATTATATAATTTAATTTTTTAAATAAATTTTATATAATAAATATTAAATAATTTAAATTTAATAAATTAATTAAAATATATTATTTATAAAATTAATTAAATTAATATTATTTTATATTAAAATAAATAAATTATATATATTTTTATAAAATAAATTTAAATTAAATATATAATATATATAATATTATTTTTTTTTAATTAGGAAATAGGTATAGCTTTTTAGTAATATTATTAATATAAATATTAGCTATTTAGGTTAGAATTATAAGTTTTTTAAGGATTAGTAAGGATTTTAGTAGTATATACGGATATTACTAATTTAGCTGGGGGGGGGGGCTTACTTCGTTTTTCTGAGATAGCGGGTCTGATTAATGAGTTATAATGCTTATCATCTCCCCCGAGCTGCCGGCATGGTCCGTACGCTGAGCAGGGATGCAGCTAGTTGCTATCGCACCCGAGAGGTTTGACGTCAATCATACTGCTGCAGATGTACGTAGGCGTCCTGAAATAGTAGCTGACCAGCAGTCAATCAAGCACGCATGTGTGCTGTGTGTCGAATCTTAATGGTTTCATAATATAGGGCCTACGTAATCCCGCACGCACAGATACGGAGTTACTGATTCTGTGCTTCCACGCCCCTGGAACCCGGAAATGTCTACAAGTGGGTGCCTCGCACTCACTCCTCTACACGACGCGTGGTCCTGGCCAGAGCAGGACCTGATGCAATCCGTTCAATCGCCTGCGACATGAAATTTCTGACGGGGTCGAGTCTGTCATGCCTGGGGACCTGGCCGAACCCGCCGGCTCTGCCCTGGCCGTCCGTCCGATGATGGAAGAATCTGCCCATTGTGCTACAGGATAAAAGTGAGGCCAGACCGAGGGGCCACCTAGGGGCCACGAACATGTCGAGATGCACGGAAGGTCGTCGGGCCAGCCCGGGCCAGCCCGGGCCGGGGGGGCTTACTATGCGACGTGGGGGCAGCAGGACAGGGGTAGGTGCTTTGTAGGCGCGTGCGTATGGGTGCACTTTTCTGCGCGTACGGAATATATGCCGAGGATATGATATGATATGGTAAGCGGGTGGCCAAGACGGCAGCTTACTTAGGTACTAGAGGCCCTGCTTGGTCTTTTTTTTTTTTCTTCTTGTTTTTTTCCCCTTCGGTGGTGGTGGCAGAGGGTCCGATGGGGCTTGCAGGATGCAGGACATGAAACATAATACACCAGTTGACATGAGGAACATGAAACTGGAATGGGTTGATATGGCTTCATTGCTGGGCGCCCGTCCGCCCACGTCAGAAACAGCGCTCCGACACTGGCTGCTTGGCCGTCAGCTGATCATGAGTCGAGCCCACCGACGGGGGCGCGCTTCAAAATGTTTCTTGGGAAAACGCCTTGAGGCTTGAGGCCCGCCAGGCCCCTGGCTACAGGTCTTGTCCTTGGTACTGATCCTGTAATGGTGCCATTTACCCCCCGATTTCTCCGAAACAAAAGGATGAGAGTCTTGTTCAATATTTAATCGGCGGTGAACCCAAACTTTTGTGCCCTGTCTGTTGTCCTTCGTCGGTCGTGCACTCGCATATGCTCGGAACTTTGCGGCTGAATTGACTTACATACCCACCACGTTCATCCACATCCACCCCTTTTTGAATAGTATGCCAAGCAGGCTAGCATCATCATCCTACACCAAATAATCAATAATAATGCCTGCCATCCCCATCGACGCCCGTGCCATCAGCCAGGAGCTGGGAGAGCACCTCAATTACTACGTGGCAAAGTCAACACACGAGCTGGGAGAGCACCTCAATTACTACGTGGCGAAGTCAACACACGAGCTGGGAGAGCACCTCAACTACTACGTGGCAAGATCAATAGATCATCGCGCCCTCGAGGTGATGGCAGTGGGTAAGTTCCCTTTATCTAACCACGTCTCTTCGTCCGGCCTTTTTGATTAACCCATACCAGTGGCTACAATCGTCTTTGGCGTAGGCGGCTACATGTACTACGCGATCAAAATCCAAAGCAAATGAGCAAAGCAACCCTGTGCAACCTACGTCCAAGTTCGTCTGGGACACGCACACGCATACACACACAAACAAACAAACAGGCGTCGTCGATGCTCTCGTTATCACAACCCGGAGCAGTGTCGGGGCCAGATCTATGATCAACAGCCACAACATCCCATGTAGAATGGGAAACAACGACACACACAGTGTGCACCGCCAAAGTGAAAAACGAGGCATCAATGGGCCGCAAGATCTTGATGGACGAGAGCAACGACCGGCACGCAGAGGATGCACGGGTGCATCCTCTCCCATACTATATTAGGTCATGGGGTAACCAATTTCGGACACATGATTACAGCAGCAGCATTAAACAAGATACCCCCAGGGCTACTACTTACTATACTTAGCATATATAGTGTAGTATAGTATACATAAGAGACCGGAGATTCGCGCACACGTTTTCGAGGCTGCACACCTAAATACTAATAATACTTATTATTAAAATATATAAATAAATTAAATATTAAATTATTTTAATAAACTTTTAATTAAATTTAATTTTATAAAATAATTTCGTTATTTTTATAATAATACTTTTTTAATATTTATTTAATTAAAAATATTTATTTTTTTATTTTAAATTTTATTTTTAAAATAAAAAAAGTTTTAAATTATTAAATTTATATTATTATGTAAAATAATTTTAAATTATTTAAAAATATTATTTTTATTTTTATTTATTTTTAAAGATAAATATATTTCTTTATATTTAAATTTATTATATTATAATAATTTAAAATATTTAATATATGTATAAATAAAAAAGAAATATAAAAATTAAAATTTAAAATTTAAATTAAAAATTAAAATTTTAAATAATTTATAAGTTTAATATAACCCGTTATAATTTTTTTTAAAATTTTATAAAACTTAAATAATTTAAAAATAAATTAAGTATTTTTAATATATTTTAAAAGTTAAACGGGTCGGCGTTAATATTATAAATAATAAATAGATTACTTTTAACTATTAATTAAACGGAGGCTTCCTATACTTTTAATTCTTAAAACCTTTTTTTTAAATTAATTAAAAACTATTATAAATTTAATTTTTAAATATAAAAGTTTAAATTTATACTTTTTTAATTTAAAATTAATATAAATTTATTAACTACTTATTTAATAAACTAATCGGCTAAAAAACTAGAATTTTAAATTAAAACACTTAAATTTTAAGTAGTTTATAAGTTTAACACGACTTATTATAAATATAATATAATTAAATAATAAATAAATTTAATAATTTATAAATTAATAATAAAACTTTTTAAACTAATTATAAATAAAAACTATGTTAGAAGCTATACTAGAAGCTTAAGTATTTATATTCTTATTCTACTAATAAGCCTAGTGTGTGTAGTGAAGTGTATGGCAGCCCTTGGATGGGAGACTCCAGGAGCCCTGGGCAGCTGACAGGCAGCCACTAAGAAGAAATATCAAATCCAGCAACTGAATGAGTACGTGATTGCCGTGCAGGAGATCGTGAGCTGGACCAGAAGGCTCTGTTGCCTCGTGCTCAGCGATCCAGAGCTCGCCTTTCTGTGGCCTATCGTCAAGCTTCCTCGATCCCGCCCCCCCTCAGGGTCCCGAGGTCTTTCCAATGCATCCTGGCCTCGAATCTTGCTTCAAAACATGATCTCTACCTCTATATATATCAGACTCCCTAACGCCATAACCATTTCCATCCTGAATTTCATCGCTTTGACCGTCCGGAAGCAGCATATTCCGCCTTCTCCCCCCTCGATCGGTACGCACCGAGCCAGCGAGGCACAGCGCGACCTGCATCGACAGCTTCAAGTTCTCAAAATCTCGATCAGCCCCAGAACTCCTTGTAGAGTTCCTAGTCGCACGTCGCAGGGGCTTCGAAAAGACTCGTGTCGGCCTGTCGATTGTGGGGCTTTCAAGTCCCAGCAGACCACGCGGGCTTGGGAATGTCAGCCTCCAGGGCTGAATGCCGCCCAGATACGCCAGTCGCATGGCGGAGGCGAACCATTGCGACTGATTTCACGCTCCTGCCCACGACCCTGCCATAGGCGTCGAGGAAGACTCGGGGGAAAAGCCAATTATCCCGTGAGAGGCACGGTATCGTCGTTGTTCTCGACAACCACATCCACCCGGCACGAGTGCTTGTTGACATATTTGTTGGTGTAGACCCCGATCTCATCGTACCTCCTGAACGCCTCCTCCTCGCTCCCCACGATCCCCTTGTCGAGGTAGTTCCTGGCCCCCCGCTCGCGCGCCACATCGGGCACCACGAAGACGAACCACCTCTGGTCGACCAGGGCGCCGATCCTCCTCCACGGCTGCGCGTTCGCCAGCACGTACGTCCCCTCGATGATGACCACCTGCGTCTCGGGCCGGATCACCTGGCCGCCCGGCACCGCCTCCCGCGAGTGCTCGTCGAACCCGGGCAGCCTGACGTCCTCGCCCCGCCGGCTGTCGCGCACCTCCTCCACCATGTGCAGCACCGCCTCGCCGTCCATCGTGTCGATCGCCCCGCGCTGCTTGAGCTGCTCCTCCGACAGCTCTGCCCGCGGCCGCAGGAAGCCCTCGACGTTGACGACCTGGCACTTATACCCTTGCTCGTCCAGCCGGTCGCGCACGTGTCCCGAGATGGTCGTCTTCCCGCTGCCCAGCCCGCCGCCCATGGCCACTAGACACCTGCGCTGCTCTTGTTTGTCGTCGCCGTAGTTGCGGGCTGAGTTCTGGTAGTGCATGATTACCAGGTCAGCAAGGTACTGGTAAGGCCCTACACGCCCAGGCATTGTGGCAGGACGCAGATGAGGATTTGCTGCTGTGTGTTCTGTTTATTCAGGCAGTTTGGTTTGGTGAAATGCAGTTGATTTCCTGTGTTCGATTTAGTTGTCGAGAAGAGCGACGAGACTTGTGACCCGGATGCCGCATGACGGTCCTGGTGCTTGGTTTGAATCAGGTTGCTAGCCAGTTCTTGTTGATGCAACCAGGTTTTACAATCCTTGCGTCAGTATCCACATCGAGCGGCTCGACAACCTCACGGGCGCGAATCACTGCGCACATATGCGCTGATGATCTGTGAGTTCGGGGTAAAAATGACGCAGCACCGACGTTAGGAGACTGCAAGCGTTGATCTTGCCCATGGGGAGTGATGCTTGACTGCATGGCATTCTCGTGTCCCAGGCCAACATTGACAACCTGTCTCATTTCGAATCGAGTTTGATGTATCGTGTCCCATTTCGCCCGAATCATGGGCGCTCTGCCGCTCTTCCGAAGCCCAAATGCAAGGGAACGGGGCAGGACAGAGAACTCTAATCTTGTCCGACTAAAATCAGGGAAAGGCAGCAACCATATCCTACAAACCATGTGTTACCGCGGTTTGAAAACACGCTGATCCATCTTTTCCGCGTCCCGAATCTCGCCCTCGAGATCCGCATTTCCATTTCTGCCAACGATAGCAGCTACCTACGAAACTGACCGAAATCTGTCTTGGCATTTCAAAGGTAAACTCTCGCGAGCTTGAGATATTGACTGCAGCATCTATGCAAACGCTATTTCAGAACTACTATGTGTAAATACCTGGATATAGGTACACCCCCATTCCTTCATTGCTCGCTTTTCAACCTGCCTTTTTCTTCAGCGATTATTGGCATCTCATCGAATATGCTGCGACTCTAGATTGTTTTCTTGAACTCTGCCCGGTGCGCTTTTCTCCTCTTCTGAACTATCCACCGTGCCCTCGTCGCTCTCAGCCCTGTCCAACATCTCCGCATGTGCCTCAAGCACAAATGGCGAACTGCCATGCTGTCTTGCCGTGGGGAATGCCGTGTGAAGAAGCCAGTGCATGGTCAAGGCGGTGAAGAACCCGTAGAAATAAGAGATCTGGTACAAATGATCCCATCCATTTCCCGGAGAGATCTCTTTTATGGCGCGGGCAAAGCCAGCTGTAATCTTGGGTCAGTATGACGGAAAGAACCAGGAACAGCGATGATCGACATGCAGCGGAGACAATGTCTGAAATATACTTACGGAGCAGCGGTGCCATTCCCAAACCCCACGCCAAGAAGCATCTCCAATTGAACCCATAGTTATACCAGTATGCACTCTTGCTGTTTCCCATATACATGTCGCCAATGTGATACTGACCTCTGCGAACGAGAAAGTAATCAGAGACAACAATGCCAGTCATTGGACTGAGGAAGACGCTCCAGCCACTCAGCACAGTGATGAAGGTACCCGGGTTAGTCACATAGTTCCAAGGACAAATCGCTATGGCGATCACCGTGAGGATATAGCACCCTCTCCGAATATTGATCCACTTGGGACAGAGCGCCGCCATGTCCATCCCCGTCGAGATGCCATTCAGCATCTGGCACAACGCAAGCTGGTCGACCAGGAATCCCAACCCAGCAAAGAACGTGCCCGCCCTCGCCGCCGGGCTCATCGAGTGCGCCTGGACCGTCAGCAGCAGCTCGAACGGGTTCCAGATGTACTCGCCGTAGACGGACGCCGCGGCGCTGGTGATGATGATGCCGCACACGGAGGTCACCACGATGAAGATGGGCGCGCAGATGAGCTGCCCGAACAGCGCGGCGTTGGGCGTCCGCGCGTACCGCGTCCAGTCCGACTGGCCCAGGCACCCGCTCGCCTGCGACCCGACGATGGACTGCAGCCCGAACACGGCGGCCCAGCTGAGCGAGGATCCCGCGCCCGTCGCGGGCGTCGACATCAGGGCGCCGGCCCCGCCGGCCGCGTGGACCGACCAGCCTACCATGCCGAACATGGTCGCCGTTATCATGACGAAGACGATCCGGAAGGGGAGCTGGAGCTTCTCTGGTGGGATCATGGGCAGGGGGAGGAAGATTATGATGAAGACAAAGAAGGATATCAGGCTGGCTGTGTCGACGTTGGCTGAGACCGGGAGGGTGTTTGGTAAGTCACGGAATTTGGGGCCGATGATGGCCCTGAGGATTATTTTGACAGCTGCAGCACGGTCAGTCCAGAAGCCGAGTTGTCGGCGATGTTGTGGGGTGGTGACTTACACTGCCCACCCCAGTACGCCTGTATACCCATCCATACGCATGCAGTCACGATACGGTTAAGGACGGGCCAAAAGCCGCCTCGCATGCCCCACGAGGCTCGGGACAGCACCGTGAAGCCCAGGTAGAGATGACTCCCCGGCCATCCTGCAAGCACGGCGACGAGAGCGGAGATCAGGGCAACGCCGACCATGCAGCCTATGGCCTGGGGAGCACTCAGGCCCAGAGATAACAAGGTCGACCCGGCGGTCCATGCAGTTGTGTTGATGCTGTGCACGATTAATGAGTACCTAAATTTGGGGGACGCCGCACCGCGACGGCTTGAGACATTGCACGAGCTTATGTGTATGCACGTACCCACAGATCACCCAGTACCCAGCGAACCCCTGCCAAGTCCAGGTCCTCCTGTCCTCGGGGATCGGGATCAGATCGCGGTTGCACCAGAACGTGTTGCGGTAGTTTGCATTCTCGTCGACGGGGCATTCGAGCCGTCTCGCCCAGTACGACACGCGGGACTTGGTCTCGCCGGCCATGTCGGGATGTCTTGCTGGTGCAGAAAAAAGCACCATCGACAGTTGAAAAACAAGAGAGGTTGGGGGAAATATGTGTCAGGCCATTATCTCTAATGTAACAGAAGATCAGAGATCGAATGCGAGAGCCCCGGCAGTCCGCTTATTATGTAGGCAGCAAAGAGCGACGCCCATACGCCCGTCTTGGAGCCCCTGAGCCCCCCGGTGCTTCCAGTATTCCCGTCCTCACAGGTCCGGCTTAATTCCAAAGAAAACGGCCGCAGTCTCGGGTTCGGCCTGATAAGCTCGGGACTATTTGGGCGATGTGGCGGCGACCTTCTCTGTTCTGAGTGTGTTGCCCCTAATACCTAGGTAGATAACATGCATGCATCCTCCTCGCTCGGCGACATCCGATAACCAGACCTCTCAAGATCGGCAATACGCCGACGGCGGCAAAGTGTATGTGGAATCTCCATCTGCACTGCACCCCCCATGCGCCCTATTGGTGCCAAGCTCCAGTCCGGCATCACCTAAGATAGTTTAAATCCCCTCTCTCCACGTCACTCAGCATATGACATGACATCGAACTGTAGATGGATCGGCCCGGTCACATAAGCGGCAAGGGAGCAGCCTCAGGTGCCAAGCAACAATACAGGAGAACACATCAATTGATCGCCATCGGACATAAACGCACGACACAAATTATCACTGGCAGTCTAGTTGATGCTTACGATATGGCTGCATCGCTCCCTGTGATAGATTTCAGCAGGTGGCTGCACGGCTCGGCGGAGGAGAAGAAGGCAGTCGCGAAGGACCTCGCAGAAGCATGCCGGAGCGTGGGTTTCGTCTATGTTATCAACCATGGAGTCACTCCCGAGCTTCTCGACGAGGCATTCAGCTGGTCGAAAAAGCTGTTTGACCTGCCGGAGGAGAAGAAGATGCTGGCACCACACCCTCCAGGTAAACGATCCAACACTCATTGGGAGGAAAGGTCCGTTTCTCATGATGTTGATGCTTACCTGCCAACCCATTCCTAGGGCCAAACGTCCACCGCGGCTACTCCTGGCCAGGCCTCGAGAAGGTGTCGCAGTACATCCACAAAGACGACGCAGACTCGGACGACGAGGATGCCGAGCTCCGCAAGGTGCAGGACTGCAAGGAGTCATATGAGATCGGGAGCGAGACCTTTGCACAGCAGCCCAACCAGTGGCTGCCGGAGGAGGTGCTCCCAGGCTTCCGCAAGTTCACGACGGGCTTCTACTGGTCGTGTTTCGACACCGCCAGGGAGCTCCTGCGGGCCATCGCCATAGGGATCGGGCTGGACGACCCGGACTATCTCTTGAAGTTCCACAGCGGCGAGAACAACCAGCTGCGGCTCCTGCACTACCCACCCGTCGAGACCGAGAAGCTGTCGAGTAACGCAATCGCGAGGATGCCGGCGCATTCGGACTGGGGCTCCATCACGATGTTGTTCCAGGATGACTGTGGTGGGTTGCAGGTCGAGCACCCCAGGAAGCCGGGGGAGTTTGTGGACGCGACGCCTATGAAAGGGGCGTTGGTCATGAACGTCGGTGACCTTCTCATGAGGTGGAGCAACGGTGAGTTATCCTGGGCGCAGACTGAGATCTCCTTGTCAGATTGACTAAACCGCTCCCGTCAGATTATCTAAAGTCGACACTCCACCGCGTCACACTCCCGCCTGTTGCAAAAGAGCAGCCCGAAGGGGGCAGAGGTCTGACAAGAGCCCGTTACTCGATCCCGTACTTTGTCAGCCCCGATCCGGAATCCATCATCGAGTGCCTCCCGGCCTGCGCCAGCGGCCAGAACCCCGCCAAGTACCCACCGGTCCTGCAAGACGACTACAGGAAGCTGAGGGCAAAGCTGCAGTACTCGGACAAGCCTGAGGTGCCTAAGAAGTCGGTTGCTGTGTCATAGCTTCAGGGCAATCAAAGGAATGAGGCGGCCTCTTGGCGAAACACCAAGGTGCAGACCAAATCCTGGTTTTCATCCAGCAGGGCCCATAGCAAATGCTAGTCTGGAGTGAAGAGTGATTTTGTAAGGACGTAGACATTCATTCTGATTTCAGCAACGGGTACTTGTTGGTCTGAAGATTTATGCTGAGGCTTGTGGCGCTCGGCTCAAGCCCCACGCCAACGATCTGAGGTTTCCCTCGCCCGTCCAGGGATGTGCTGATCATCCCTTATTCGAGTGCAGGCACTATATTGTACAAGGCTAGTCCCCTAGGCTTAAGAACCGTTGCCTCTGTCGAAGGAAGTTCAGGTCCGGCGAGGTTGATGTGACCTAACATAGGACCATATGATCCAGAAACAGTACCTAAGTATGGGACGTCGAGCATCACCACCTATGTTGAGACCGAGCGCACCGAGATAACGGACATAATTCCAAGACATAATTTACACCACGTACACGACAATGAGGTATGTGGCTGAGTGAACAAGGCGAATAATGCAGATCCCATCCCGCCCCCAGATCCCCGGGTCCGGCCTAGTCTTTGTCAGGTCGATCATCTTGCGCGCCGCAATAGACTAACGGCGGGAGTGAGACCCTCCGGCTTGCGATGGGCCAATAGACGAAAAAGATTAACGATGCATGTCGGATGTCTCAAAGGAGTGGAAGCCCACACTAAGGAAGTTCTATCGCGGCTGAAAACTCCATGCTGATATCGACACATCCAGCCTAGGACACTGTGCATCCATGGATGTGACGACGGTATGGCAAACGCTTAGTTAAGAGGACGCTGAGAGAACTTGTATAAGTACATTGCCGAGAGTCGCCCATCATGTTGGCATTATTAGGACCATTCAGAGTCTCTCCAAGATCCCGGCGCTTGGATTTCTACAATTCTACTTTTACCACATAAAACGTGTTGAACATGCGCTTCCCTCTTCTGTTCGTCGCGCTGAGCGCATCCTCTGTGCTGGCCTTCCCTTGGATGACTCCCGAGGGGATGGACAATCTTCTCAACCACCCAGAGGCCCGCCAAGAAATCAACCGGCGGTTGCAGGAACTTGACAGCCGAGTTCCTGAAGAGTCTCAGCATCACGAGGCCCGTCTGCTGGGCACTGGACTTCTCAATGGCATCGGTGATCTGGTTGGCGGCACCGTTGATGCGATTCTTGACAACTTTCTCGGCCTCATTCCTACGGCTGAGTGCGTCAAAGGCTTGAAAAGGTTCCCCGAGGGTAAATCTACAACCCCTCCTGAGATTAACTGATGTTATGCTCTGTGCTAATCAAGTCTCAGCCAACCACCCGTTTCAGGCACCCGGCCCTACTGACCAGCGGGGTCCTTGTCCCGGGCTGAATACTCTGGCAAACCATGGATATATTCCCCGCAATGGCATCGCCACCATTGGTCAGATCAATGCTGCCACTGCAGAAGTGTTCAACATGGGAGCCGACTTGTCCACCCTGTTGGCCGCCGGCAGTGCCGTGACTGGTGGCGACATTCTCTCCCAGAAGATGAGCATTGGAGGGCCAGACAACCGCGTGGGCTTGCTGGGTGGTGCCCTCAACGGCATCTTTGGCACACCTTCTGGCATTGCAGGTCACGGTAGGAAAAACTTCCAAGGGTATCGGTTTTGAAGACTCTAGCTGACAGCAACAAGGAAAATTCGCCGAAGGCGATGCCTCCGCCACACGCAACGACTTCTACCTAGGCGGCGGCGACAACATCTCCCTCCAGCCGGAGCTCTTCAAGCAGCTGCACCAGCAGGCGCTCGCCCGGGGCAACGGCACCTACAACACGGCCGCCGTCAGGGAGCACTTCAAGAACCGCTACGCGGCCTCGAGGGCCGCCAACAGGCAGTTCTACTTCAACGTGCCCAACGGCGCCGCGGTGATGGCCGCCCACTACTTCATCCCGGGCTTCTTCTCCAATGGGACCATCGGCGCGGGCGGCATCGCCAACGAGGCGTCCGTCACCTCCTTCTACGGCGCCAGGCCCGACCGCGCCGGCGCGTGGGCCGACCCGGGCCTCACCTACACGCGCGTGCCGGAGCGCATCCCCGAGGCCGGGTGGTACCGCCGCGCCACGCCCATGACCGTCGCCGAGGCCGTGGGCGGCATCCTCGACGTCTACCTGTACGCGATGCCGGCGCTGGGCGGCGCCGGGGCGGACCAGAGCTGGGTTGCGGGCCCGCTCAGCCTGCCGAACAATGTCCCGGCGCTGTCGTGCTTCCTTTACAATGCCATATTTGCCAACTTCCCCTCTGAGCTGTACAACTCGGTCGCCTTGCTCGAGTCGGTGGTGAACGCGGTATCGGGGCTGGTTGCGCCTGGCTACAAGGCCCTGGGGTGTGATGTCAACCTTCCAAAAGCTACGGGGGGTGACGCTACAAAGCAGTGGCAGGCCTTCATTGATATATATGTAGGACCCGCGAAGACCAAAGCAGTAGGTAGCGGGTACTATAAAGCCGCTTAGGCACATTACGAGCCGTGATGAGGTTCTATCTGGGACCAGTGGCAGTTCAAATGTTAGTTCACTTGATTCGGACCACCTTGGGCATACTAGTTAGTGATGGAGAACATGCATATCATTTCACACGACGATGGCTATGGGCTGGTTGGGGGCTAAAAGAGGTCTATTTTTAAGGTAACCTGTGCGTTTTGTCGATCGCTCACGCAGCAAGGTTTAATAAAGGATGTGCCCCAAAACATAATACCCCATGCGTGTTGAGCGAGAGGCCACGCAATAAGAAGTTGAAAGGACTGTATCGCCCAGAGATACTCTTTGCCGTGTTGAGGGGTTGAAACGCATAAATGGTTCAACAAGACTGTACTCGTCCATGAATTACCACTGCGTCTCGCACCTGTGATCCTCCCAATAGCGGTGTGGGGACAGACGAAGCCAGCAGGCAAAGGCATGTCCAAGTGTCACGCACTCCGCTTAGAGGACGGTATCTCGCCGAGTCTGCTCTCGGAAGCACCGTTCCCGCCACTCAAGTATGGACAATTCCGTGTACCATACCTCCTCACTCCTCGCCCGGTCACGCCCCTCCTCCGGCCAGCCGGGAGGAAATTCGTCACCTTGACGGGGGACCCGAGCCCTGGGCTTCTGTGGGCACCGCCCGCTCTCTTGGCCACTCACCAGCGGGGACGTGGTGATCACCGAGGCGCAGTCATCATCCTCGACATGATCTTCGCCTGCTCCGCCGCCGGAAGAATCCCCGTGTCTGGGTTCGGATTCCTCGACAGGCTGCTTGTGGTTGTGGTTGTGGCACTCGCACGGGCAGACCCCGAGCGTCGAGCCCGTCCACGCGGCAATGGTTTCGAAATGCTGCTCGAAGCCCCACCAGTGCAAGCCCCATGTCCTCGAGATATCGCGCCTGCTCTCCGGGGTGGTGCAGTCCTCCATGCATATCGAATGCCTGGACACGTCCTGCTGCTCCGCGCCTGGTGCGTGCGGCGACTTGCTGAGCGGATGCTTGGCGGTGAAGGGGAAAATGTCTAGCCACGAGGCACCTTCGGGATTCTCTCTTGACTGATGCCGTATTACTATTCCCACTGCACTGGTCTGTTCGGCCGTGGAATAGCTGGCAGATGGGTCTTGGATGAGGACAGGGCTATTGCAGCCGCTGCAGCTCAGGAGCTGTTCGAAGACCGTGGGCATCATTTTCAGCCGTTGGGACTTGTGTACGACTGGGAGCTGAAGATGATCGATCGTTGTCTGCGCTCTAGTAAGCGGCGCCGTGGAATGTAACGAGTGTATGATTTGGTGCGTTTGTATGCGTTTGGTTGTGGGTGGGTGGTGGAAAGGATTTCTTCGCGGGAATGGATTGGAGGTAACGGCCAATTTGTATTCGACGGGAAGACTTCGTCCAGGTCTGTAGGATCAGCAGCAACAAATCCACACAAAGGTATTATGGCAGGTCTGACAATGTCCCTCATGGGCTGCTGGGGGGTTGGGCAGTGACAAAGAACGGTGCCGTCTGCCACTTAGTTCAGGATGAAGTGTGACAAAGGGTTGTCCGTCTGTTGGTAGCTGAGCAGCCGCTTAACAATCACACAGTAGCATGATTTCTCGGTATGTCAACACGGGAAGCTCATGTTCTACTATCGACCTTGTTGTTGGTTGAAAAATCCCGAGAATTTCAGCTTGCAGAACGCAATTGTATTGTGATATCAGAGCCCGCTGAGTGGGTAGTTACGGGGAGCGTCTCAGCCCCAGCTGTCACGAATATTGAGAGCACTCCCTTGATTGTGAAGACATCACATCGTGATGGCGTGCCGCATGGTCTGGGAGGGCATTGTCAACGGCCGAGTATGATTCCCAATACACGACACAAGCGCCCAAAATAATAGACGTTTCATTTCATCATGCACCTTGAGCTGTAGCCTGCCTTACTGCATACGCAGTAGCACACTCCAGGGCCCAACCAAAGCACCGCGCGTACCAGCCCTGCGCCCAGAAGCTCAACTCGATGCAATGAGGCGCATCCTTGACCAGGCTCGCGTCAACCCTCTCGCTTTTACTGAACCCGCTCGCAATTTCTTTGACATGCTCCTCGGAGCCCAGCCACAGGGCATCCTTCTCCGCTATCCCAATCATGACAGGGACCTCTACGGCGCCGCAGTGGTCCCGCCACTTGCCATCATTCCATATCAGCTCGTAGTCTCCCACCTCGCGGCGCGGCGTGAGGTTGTGCAGCCTCCTGGTCTGCCTGTAGATGGCCGGGTCGACGGTCCCCTTCACTGTCATGAGCTCATCCTTGACGTCCAGAGGCCAGTCGTTCCACTCCGGGATGGGGTCCGGCGGGGCTTGTCTGCTCTGCGGGACATAGTCTGGGTGGTACTGGTTGCCGCCAAACCCGGATATGGTCAGCCCGCACAGCGGGTACGCAGGTGATTTCCCCTGGGCCCGCTCCCGGGCAAGCCACCCTGACAGTATGACGGCGCTGGGAGTTGCCAGGCTGTGGCAGTGGAGGACCATGCTCCCGCAGCCGCGGCCGAACTTTTCCCACAGGGCGGGGAGGATGTGGCTGTGCAGTTGGACGGCTAGTTCCTCGTGGTAAGTCTTGCCGTCGGGGATTGTAAATGGGGATGTCTCCTTATAGAAAGGACGGTCGATGGCGACCACGGGCACGCCGAGGCCCTCGCTGCATAGGACGGCGGAGTGTTTCTCATCAGCGTCGAAATACGTCGAGCTGTAAGTACCACCATGGATTGCGACGAGAAGAGGCCGTCTGCTGTCGTCTAGAGCTGTGTAGGCAGGGCTCGAGGTGTTTGGGAAGTAATTGTGGCCAGATAGGGTTGAGCCATTGGGAAGATCTACTTTGAATGCCTGCATTGTGACAGATGTGCTACCCGCGGACGTCTAACAAAGCTCAAGTCAAGTCTGCAACGAAGGAAGTTGAGACCAGTGATCTCGCATTCTCTGTTTTCTTATATTATATCGTCATCGTTTCCGGGCGTCCATCGGGCCAGAAAGCTCCTGCACTAGTTATGCCACTCCATGGACGAAGCTGCAGGATATCGGTACCGCGAATGCCGTGGCGGGCGTAACCTGATCCAGCTAATAAAGACCTAAAGCCGGCGAGGGGCTTGTGGGCATGGCAGGAGCGATAGGCTAACGGTGGGGTGACAAAAGGGAGGCCTTCTCAAGCCAGTTTTGGGGGAGCTTTTCTCCCTAACAACATACACCTATCAAATCCACACTCCTTTGCCGGCGGGCCACGCACCAGCTTTCTTAACATTCAGGCTCCTGGCTGGTCATCGGGCTTCGGCGCTACGATGGACTGCTCAAGCGTGAGTTGAGCTGGTCGAGACATTTGGCAACTCAGTTCGGTGAGTCCCCCCTCGAGTCTGTAAGACAGGCGTGGCGCCCCTTTAAACAAGCAGCCTTGCAGCGCATCGCAAGCGAGACGGCTTCACCTCGGGGGATCGAGAAACAGGGGAGTTGCCCGAAATTAAAAGCATCTCCTAAGGGTTCCATTCGACCCGCGGTTCTGGAACCGATAACAAGCATTGGAAGCGCACGGTCGGCAACCATTGCGACAGCTCGCATATTCCAACATTGAAGGCTTCCAAAGAGACTGCTCGCAAAAGTGTCGCTTCTACCATGTCCCCACAGCCAGGGTACGTAAGCCTCCACCCCTGAAGAACGTGGTCGGCCCGGGAGGTGATTCGGTAAGCGCCGAGCCCTCATCACCGAGGCCAATACTCCCTCTCTCAATCTTGGTTTCAAGCGGCCATACCATCAAGGAGCAACGCCGCGGCTGATCGACAGGAGGGGCTTCCGCTTCCACACTTGACAGCGCGAGGCGAATCACGATGGCGGCATTATGATAGCGTCGGGTCGGAAGGGGCCTTCGGCTAATTAGACCAAGAGGGCCTCCCGGATGCTGACGTCTGTCCAATATGGACGGAAAAGCGGCCAAGGGCACAAAACCCCCCAGCTGCTCTCAAGAGGAAACGTCTCCCGGCCCTTTGCCCCCTTTTGACCATGCGAACGGCCTTTCCATTTGATCGATGTTTTCTGATACCCCACTCCTCCACTCCATCTTGACGAGGTTTCGAAACGGTTCATGCGTGCAAGAATGTTCATCCCGGCGGGAGGAGTGCGGCGGTGCCAATAAGCGAGCAGAGCTGATAGGGCACCCCCCCAGATAGTACCGTCGCGGCGTCGCCTGAAACAACGACTAGTGCTCAATTTAAACGCGACCTGGCGGGCGTCCACATGAACGCTGCAGTGGGTTCGCCAGACGCCAGACGGCCAATTGAGGAATCCCGGATTACCATTCGGAGCTTAGCCGACGAGTCATGTTGGCAGGTCGTTTCCAGGGGCTCGCGAGACCCATAACTCGGCGGAGCTCCCTCGGCGCCTTCGAAATCACCTTCGGCTCTTCCACTGCGCTGGCTGCCCAGTGCCCAGTGCTCTCAGGCCTGCCGATGAACCATCAGGCCATGGCAGGCTAATTGTGTCCCAAGAGGGGTAGGCCAAGATCACTTGTGGGTCGTCCTCAGCCTCCTCTTGCCGCATTGGGTCATCCTCCCACCAATGTACAACACCCTATTGGCCCATCGAGGGCGAGGCCGTGTTTGTTTTCCCTTCGTCGATCCCTCCACCCATAGGGATTATGCTCGAAGGCAAGGGCCTGAAGTTGGCCGTGACGGTCGGAGCCTCATGCAGTGGTCAAGGGTCCCTCGTGGTAGTGTAAAATTCAGCCGCCGTCATGTGTGATGAAGGGCTGGAGCAGTGGGCCATCGTGACCCATCACAGAGTGCCGGCGATTGGAGTGTCTCTGGGGCTCTGCTCCTCCTACCCCGTCAAGTACTGGGTCCCGGGCCCGACTGCTCGGATGAGGGGGTTGATCGAAGAAGAATAAAGGCGGCGAAGCCGTCCTCGAGAATCTGCCAAGCCCGAACTTCCCGTCCATGTTCTCATTCTTCTTCTCAGGCTCTTTTTGCTTGGGTGAAACTCCACATTCTTTTCCCTCGAAGTCTTTATTTACTTCGAAGACGTTCTTTCCAGTGGCAGTGCCACATTCATTCCTTGAGACCCTCCTTTCCTTCCACAACCCGTTCACCCAACAGATATCCGAGAGGCTTGAAGCCTTGGAATCGAGAAAAAAACAAAGCAGGAACCAAAACACTTGAAGTTTAGGATCCAATCTTTCACAGAAACACACAACGACAATGATCTCCCGGACACTCTTCGCCGCGGCCGCCATGGCCGCTGGCGTTCTGGGTCAGCAGTCCACCACATTCACCGACGACAAGTCCGGCATCAAGTTCTCGTACTACGAGAAGTCCGGCTGGGGGTTCGGTCTGGCTCTTCCCGAGGCACCCAAGGCGGGCGGCGACTTCATCGGTATCCTGCAGTCCAACACGGTCGAAGGTTACGCTGCCGTCTCCCTGGGTGGCCCCATGGCCAACTCCCTGCTCGTCACCGCCTGGGCTGACGGCGACAAGATGGTCGGTTCCCTGCGCAAGGCCTCTGGCTACACCAACCCCAGCCCGGTCACCGACGCCTCCATGGGCATGTACGAGATCTCAAAGGGAACTGCCATCAACGCCACCGGCTGGCAATACACTTTCCTCTGCAAGGGCTGTATCACGGATGACAGCGAGTCCTTCACAGTCGATGCTGAGGCCGATGTCTTCGGATACGCTCTGTCCAAGACGGCCCTGACCGACACCAGCGACGCTTCAGCCACCCTCAACTACCACGGCGCTGCGTTCGGTGAGTACAGCCACAGCCTGGCTGCCGCCAAGTCTGCCGACTACGACACATGGGCTGCTCTGGCGTCCAAGACTCCTGTTGGCAGCGCTTCCGGCGGTGTAGGCAACTCCACTGTGGGCGGCGGCGCTCAGAACATTACCACCACCACCAGCAAGGACACTTACGATTACATCGTCGCCGGTGGCGGTGCTGCCGGTCTGATTGTCTCCCAGCGTCTGGTCGAGTCTGGCGCCTCCGTGCTCCTCCTCGAGCGCGGTGCTGCCTCCACCTACTCTACTGGTGGTGACGCAACCGTCCCCTACAACGACACCATCACCCAGTACGATGTTCCCGCCATGGCCTACTACCTCAGCAAGGCCAGTGACACTTCTGAGTACTGTCTTGACACCGCCTCCATGGCCGGCTGCATTCTCGGTGGTTCCACCATGGTCAACGCTCTGATGTTCGTCAAGCCCGCGGCTCACGACTTCGACGACAAGTGGCCCACGGGCTGGAAGTGGTCTGACGTGTCCTCTTCGGCCGATTCCTTCTACGAGCGCAGCCCCGGCTTCATCCTCCAGAACGGCACCGGTGTCGACCAGGACGCCTTCCACCTCATGTCCGGCTTCTTGGACAAGCAGGGCTGGTCGCAGGTCAACGCTCTCGAGGACCCCGACGCCAAGGAGAAGGTCTACACCCACCCCCCTTGGTTGATCGAGGACGGTCTCCGTGGCGGCCCCATCCGCTCTTACCTTCCCCTCGCCCAGGCCAAGGACAACTTCAAGCTGTCGCTCAACACCAAGCTCGTCCGTGTCATCCGCGAGGGCGCCACCGCCACCGGTGTCGAGGTTGAGGTGTCCAACGGCAACCGCCAGATCATCAACCTCACCTCCGGCGGCAAGGTCGTCCTGGCCGGCGGTGCCCTGTCCACCCCCCGCATGCTGATCAACTCTGGTATCGGCCCCAAGGAGCAGATCCAGACCGTCAAGAGCGGCTCCGTCAAGGTGACCCTGCCCGACGAGGCCGACTGGATCGAGCTCCCTGTCGGCGAGCACCTGATGGACCACCCCATCTTCACCGTCACCCTGAAGGTCAAGGACGGCCTGCCCGCCCTGCCCGAGACCGCCTTCACCGCCCCCAACCAGACTGTCGCCAGCGAGTTCAACACCAAGTCTGCTGGTCTGCTCGCCCAGGCCGGCCAGCGCATCAACATCTGGGACTCGGTCAAGTCCGACGACGGCGCGACCCACTACGTCCAAGGGACCATCAACGCCCCCTCGGCCAACACCATCAAGGTCAAGATCTACCTGACCCACGGCATCACCTCCACGGGCACCCTGGGGATCACGGCCTCGGGCTCGACCGAGATCACCAAGCAGCCCTACCTGGTCGACGAGGGCGACAAGAGCGCCATCAAGGCCTTCATGGCCCAGCTCCTCGAGATGGTCAACGCCGCCGACTCGCCCTTCAACCCCGTCAACTCGACCGCCGACTCCCTGATCGCCGAGGACAACATGACCACGGGATCGCACTTTGTCGGCACCGCCCGCATGGGCGCCGCAAACGACGGCTCCTCGGTCGTCGACACAAACGCAAAGGTTTGGGGTACCGACAACATCTACGTCGTCGACGCCTCAATGCACCCCGACCTGCCCACGGGCAACACCCAGGCCATCGTGATGGTCGCCGCCGAGCACGCCGCCAAGGCCATCCTGGCCGACACAACCGGCGCCTCGACCTCGACCAACGCCAGCACCGGCTCCTCTGCCTCGTCTGGCAGCAGCAGCGGCAGCTCCGGCTCTTCGTCCGGCGGCTCTACTGGCTGCAAGCGCAGGCGTTCGGCCAGGAAGCTGTAAGCGGCTCCGCCTGGTCTCTTCGGACAGGGGCAGAGGGGTGAGGTGAAACGCGCGTGGTCGCTCATATATTTCTGTGTACGATTTGGGTCTTGCATAGCGTGGAATCCCAGGACGAGGAACCGTCTTTTCAGTGTAAATATCTTGTTATTAGTTGAAGACATAAAGGAAGACAATTGTATTGTGTACAAACTTTCCACCCACAAGGTCCGCTATGCCTCGGTCAGGAATCAGGACGTCCCCTGAGTGACATGTGAAGTCTTACCAGTAGTACCAACGATGACGAGTTCCCCCCCGCCTGGAGACTGAGGCAGTCGGCGACGTGCGGCGTGAGTGTCGTGGATAATCATTCTGCCCCGAGTGTTCGGGATCCCCGCCGGTGGGGTGCCTCTCCTCGGACTCGGTGTGCTCGAACAGTCCCGTATCCCGTTCCCCAGTGCGCTGCTACACGCGGCGATATTTGCCCCATGGAGCTCAAGGTCTGGAAATACACATGCTCCGGGGCACGGGAAGCCGCAGCCCCCATAGCCCACGTGCCGTGTTACACGCCCGTGGGGAGGCGTGGCCTCGGCCAACTTCCTATCCCCATTCCGTGCATGTACCCTCACGTGAGTGGCGACGCCTGCACGACGCGAGCATGCTCGGCTATGTCATAGGAATTGCCGGCCGGGTCGGTCCTATGCGTTTCCGGATGCTGAGGGCTCTCTCCCCCGGCTTGTTCCTGACGGGCAGGGCAGCTCTCAATTGTTAAGCTGACCGCTGTCATTGCTGGTCCCGTCAGACGGCCCGTCACCTTTGTTCACTCGTGGAGCGTAGTGCACCTTTGGGGGAACGACACAATTAGCACGCCTGGCCAATGAGACTTGGTACTGCTGAGTCGCGACGTCGACGTCTCGCTTCCTTTTTGAAATATGTTGCTCACATGATCGACCATGGGTCTTGGCTCTCCACTTGAACTTGTCGCTTCGTTGAGACTTGACTCGTGATAGGATTCGTCTATGTATAGCAAGCAGTGTTGCGACTTGGCAAGGTGGAAATAGTGCTGGTAGCGTGTCGACGTCACCAGTACCGGTATTGTATGCGACTGTTCGCTTGTTGTCTTTATGGACACAGCCAGTGTTTGGCGGAGATAGGAGGCGGCTGACAATGTGAATAGTGAGAACTCGGGTCGCTCAACATCTCGAAGCTGCTGTTGTACAGACGTGGCTTTGTTTGCCTCGCCATGGTCAACGGACGACGCACGGTAGAATGTATCTCGTCAACTGGTGCACTCTAACACGGCAGCTGTGATTTGGCGCGGACGTATCTTGTTTTGTGTGCTTGAGCCATTCTTGGGACCGGTCTCAGAGGGTCTCTTGTACTGACGGGGAAATTCCGAAGCCGTAGAAATGTGATGGTGTCGCCAGTCTAAGACTACCGTACTTGGTCGAAGACTCCTGCTCAAAGCATATAAGGCCGGGTTTCCGTGGGTTTTTCGCCATCCGTGAGACCGATGATTACCAGGAAGATCGTCTCCCCCAGAGCACAACAGCCCTGCCTAGAATGACCGCTCCTCAAGGTGTAGGTCTAGGTCTGTTTCTTCAACTATCGTCTTTGCTCCAAGTTGATTGCAGATCGACACGGCAGAACGCTCTGCAATGTGTACCCAACCAGACATCCCAACAGGCAAGAGAGCCAGCAACCAGGCCTCCCCTAAGTCTCCGCAGCTCATCGCACTGCGCTGCAGTCAAGGCTCAGGTCAGCCGGCGCCGAGCACGGATCCGATGACCCGCTGGTTCCGTGAGCCCCCTCGTACGGAGCCGTGGCACGGTCTGGACAAGTCGGCGTACTCGGGTCACGAACCCTTGTCACACTCGGAAAATAGGCCTGCCACATTGAGTGACACCGGGGCAACGACGGGATGAGAGCCGAGGTCCTCGGGCCCACGCTTCGATAACACCGTGGTACCCCAAAACTGCGGGGACTCGTTCGCATGCTGTATGATCAGAGAAGTGTCAAGTAAGTTAGGAACGGATCGATGCATTGCTACTTGTGGTTTCGTTGGCAGAATGTTTGTTTGTCGAAAGAGTTGCAATCAACGAAAACAATGGGAGGGAAGCGCTGGCACCCGAGGCCGAGAGGCTTGCAACGTTACGTTCGGCCATGGTGTTGAGATTTGTTCCGATCCGAGTGTATCTACAGCAAATCGCCCTGGTGGCGAGGGCTTGGTATGCCGCTTCCAGGAAGCTTGTTTTGAATGTGCCTTCAACATTGACAGAGCTTGAATCGATATATCGCTTTGCTTGTTGGTAATTCCCGCCTCAGGAAGCAACCCGAGCTCTAGCTCTGGTTATCTTGTTGGTTCAGAAGCGACATGTGTGAGGCAGTGTCAGCGGTATTCAATAACAATCGGTCCTCATAACTCTTCTGTGATTTCACAGCTACTGCCACGAGCAGTATAAAGCGATCAGATATTTAGTTGTTTGCCAGCACCAGCGACCAGCCGAGCAGTATCATTTCCGGGCAGTAGCCAGCCGTGTAGCGTGCGACCGTTGGCTCAATGGAATCCAGAAAGGCCCCTTCTTCGCGGACCCTCAGGAACAATTAGCAGGTGCTGGCTGGCAAAAGTAGAGCCCTCGATGTTTGTCCCTCTGGTCATCATGAACTAGGGCCCATGGAACGGCGTCTGATGGCTAGATGCATCGGCGGAGAAGGGCTCTCCCGTTTGTGCAAGATCTGTCTCCTGTCAGATGGAGACACAACATGAAGTCTCTCGCTTCACTGCTGAATGCCGAAAATGTGGATGCGATCGAACCTCGACTGCGGCTACAATCGGGCTCACGCGGCGAGCACACATAAATTAATTGGATCACTTTATGCTCTTAGTGGCACAAGACACTGCGCCCTTTCAGAGCAGCTCATGAGATACCACGACGCCTGCGTGACGGGCCCAGTTGCCCCGGCCCGATGCTGTTCTTCTTCCTTTGGCTTGCCACATTCCTTGGTGATCGTTCAAAGGCCCCTGGCCTAGTGGAGTAGATAGTAATGGTCACTCGCTACTCGCGACTGAGGCCACGCCACAGCTGGTAACAATCAGCCGGACAAGGAGTGAACTCGACAGTCTGCCAAGTTGACGACGTCGCCTCCTCGATCATTGTCGAAAGCCGATAGCGGCTTGACACAATGAAGCAGATTCTTGGGACCGGCAGGCTCCCATGTAGCCTACAAGCCGAGCAGGTAGCCTTAAGCATCCAGTCATACAACATTCATACCATAGCACCATGGCCAGGCTCTCAAGACACGAGCTGGGTCTAAACATGGAGCGCACGTGCAATCATTGCTGCACGGACACAGTTGGAGCTGGCAGGTATATGTACAACTCTTGTCCTGCTCCGTACAAATCAGTGAGACTGGTCTCTGATGGCGCTCATTCGCCAGGTCCATGGAGTTTTGACGAATCATAAGCAAGTTCAGGCAGGGAGTTGGCACAAAAAATGCCAAGGAAAGCGACGTCGAATCCCCAGATATTGCTTGATTGGAGCGGTATGGTGAGTCTCGACTCTCAAGTATGCATGCACGGATCGTCGCGATGCGCCGTGCCGTCCCTTGTGCTGCAGGTACGTAGGATTGCCGAAAGACACCTTGTTAAGGTTGCAGTATTCTGCTGGCGAGGTCTAGACCATGCATATGGCTGATGATAGTGCAGATCCCTAATGCAGATGATTGTCGATGAATTGGTAATGCCATTGTCGGAATCTAGCTTTGGAGGCAGTGTGGGTAACAAATGTGTCACAGCTCAGAGCTAGTTAAGCGCCGGCAACACATACACTTTCGTCATTTTCGAGTCGCCAGGAGAATGATGTGCGGCACCCGCACTTGCCAATGACGTGTTGCGAAACTGGAAAGCAGTGGTTGTTCAGGGCCTCACTGGCGAGCAATTGGACACACATGGAAGGTGAAGTGCCAAGCGAGCTCAGAGCCGGCAATTGGTGCTGCGAGCGTTTATGAGGTTGTTGCTAGTGGATGGCGACGTCTCACCGAGACTGGTGAGTGCATGAACTTTGTCGGCTTCGTAGAACCGCCGATTCGCCAAGCAAGTAAGGAGCGGTGTAGGTAGCAACAGCTTCTTCGCTGATGCAGGTCCGCCGTGGCCCTACCAGACGCGATGTTGTAAAACGCGTATGCCGGCACGAGAGACGTAGCAGAGATCCTGCAGGTGGCCGACAAGCTTGTTTTCGAGCCACCACTCAGTAGGTTCTCTCATTGGTCTTGCCCGCCGTAGCTCCATGCTACTCAGACCGAAGCCATTTACGTGTAGCCACGACGGTGATGTAGAAGACACCGATATTCCGCCATGCGTTGAGGCGACTTGCCGCCCACTTCCGATAGCTTGTCTCGCCCAAGCTTCCCACACAGACCGTAGAAAGCTCAGGGCCCGAGTATGAGTGCGGGTTCTGTAGGATAAAGCCCTCAATGCTCCCAGACTTGGGATTCCTGGGCCGGATCGTTCAGGCCTCTGATTTTGTTTAGCCCATTGACACACTGGAATCGCCTGCTTCACATCACCGCGATGCAGAAGGTGAGATGAGTCCTGGTCTAGACTGCACTAAGCGCAATACCTGCTAATCGATTCTGCATGTGGTCAAGAATGCAACAATCATCCGCTCGGGCACAGGAAAGACTGGTGTTCCAAGTCCGCATGGCTGCCTGATGTCGAGATGCGTTCGGAGCGATTGCTTGCATCTTGACCCGGCGGCATGTCGAACAAAACATCCCAAGAGTCTCCTTAGAGATGTTCGGAATCAAGAAGCAATGGTAATATCCCAGTTCGGGCACACTGCGAGAGCAAATAAGCATGCTGAGTGGTGTACCAGCGAGGAGATCAAGGTCATTCTTGGTCGGGATACGAATCGGCATTGCTCGTTTGAGAAGAAGTTTATACCACGGGCTCATCAGCTCTGCCTGTTCAATCGATACTACTGACTGGCAAGAGAAGCGCCGGGATGACACAACAGAGACAAGGCCGACGCGTCTCGCTCTGTGAGCCTACGGAAAGATGTCAAGGGCCGAGGTTCGATGAAGTATGCACGCGAGGAGGGTGGACGTGGGTAATCATGGAACGCTCAGTTGTATTGATGACAAAAGGGTATCTGCTTTGATGTTAGCGATGTCCTTGGCAATTTTTGCAATCGAAGAGCACAGGTTGAAAACAAGGCAATCAGTGTGTAGTTTGTTGACATTGGAGCAAAAGACTCTTCCAATACTATCATAGCAACAAATGCTAGCATCATAGCAGGGAATCAGGAGCAACAAAGAAAAGGCACAAGTTCCAACACTCACCATTTTGCCGGCCGCTGAGGCCAGGAGCAAGCTGCCGGGAAAGCAAATGAAATGTATCACAGAAGAGGTACGATGGGGCCGATAGCTCCTGGGCGTCAGAACCCGTCATCTGATTTCTTGTAGCCGGCCACGGCCCCCGCCCGGCTCAGCCCATTGCGTACGCCATCTACAAGCGCTTTTGCCATACCCTGTGCCTTTCTCTTGCTACCGTCGCCACTTGCTGCCGCGGCCGGGTTCTCGAAAGGAAGGACATTGTCGCTGGCGCTCAAGCTGACGAAGAGCGCAAAGGGAACGAGCCACACACAGATGCCGAAGTAAGAGGCGATCTCGGTGAATGTGGGCATGTCGTCGGGTGTTTCGTAGTACGAGGCCATGTTTTGATATGCGTTCTTTTGCCGGGAAGAGAAGTGCTTGTACCAGACGAAGTGGTTGATGAGGACGAGAACTGAAGACGACGGCGACGGTCAGCGCATGAACCACAGATACCCGGGACTCGGAGGGAACCTACCGCAGGAGGTGAGAAACAAAGGGTCCGTCAGGGTGACGAAGGGGAACCTCCGCATATTACCCAGATAGACAACATGGGAGACGACCCCAAACAGCGTCAACCAGAAGGGGAATCTGTCCACGACGCATAGCAGCAATTGGAGCCCGATGATTCCGTAGATCAGCTGTGTCAGAAGTCGCTTGGATATGACGGTGTGTTCCTCGACGAGCTCGGACAGATAGTATAATCCCGAGGCTGCACACGGACGTTAGCATAAACAAAGCTCCAAGCAGTGGCACCACCCAGCTCCGGGGAAAAGGGGGGGACTTGCCGATGGCCAGCGTCAGGAAGCAGAAGCCCACGATGGAGCCGAGTATGCCGACTAGAGGTAGAATCCACATCTTGAACGGCTGGTTGAAACATTCATTGGCTGTGACTGTGGCTGTTGTTTCCAGGAGGAAGTCGAGTGACGTTGGCCACCCGCCTCATTACAACCGTGTTCTCAATCTGCAGGCTGGCAAATGCGTCGAGTCGAGCTCAACTGCTCCCTTCCCTGCCTGGAAAGGTGGCCCGAGCTTCGATGACGACGGATTGGACCAGGACACCAGAACAGTCGGCCGAGCGATAGGAGCTTATCGATAAGCACGATAAGCAACAGCCCACTGAAATTTCAACGACAAGGAGCGAAGCCGTCGCAGGGCAGATTCATGGTGCCGGGAAGTCTGGGAGCATTGAAGCCGACGACGTCTCCTGTTGAACCTGGCGCCCTCATAACCCGCTCTTCTGCCAGCTCCGCACACTTCTACAACCATCTGCCCAACATGTCTCGGCCCGAGGACACACTGTAAGCCCTCTCTCGCGACCCGCCTCCACGACGCAGAACGCCACTGACACTGAACTTGTCTGCAGCGCGGCCGATGTCCACTACAATGACACCGAGGCGCGGAAGTACACGACAAGCAGCCGTATCCAGAACATCCAGGCGTCCATGACCCGCCGAGCCCTAGAGCTCCTCGACCTCGAGGAGCCATCCTTCATCCTGGACGTCGGCTGCGGCAGCGGCCTGTCCGGCGAGATCCTGAGCGCGGAGCCCGAGGAGCAGGGCGGCCCACACATCTGGGTCGGCATGGACGTCTCGCCGTCGATGCTGGACGTGGCCCTGCAGCGGGACGTCGAGGGCGACCTGCTGCTGGCCGACATAGGGCAGGGCGTGCCGTTCCGCGCGGGCGCGTTCGACGCGGCCATCAGCATCAGCGCGATCCAGTGGCTCTGCAACGCCGAGAGCAGCGAGACGAGCCCCGAGGGCAGGCTGTCGAGGTTCTTCAACGGCCTGTACGCCAGCCTCAAGAGGGGCGGCAAGGCCGTGTGCCAGTTCTACCCCAAGAACGACAAGCAGAAGCACATGATCACCCAGGCCGCCGTCAAGGCGGGCTTCGGCGCCGGTATCCTCGAGGACGACCCGGAGACCAAGAACGTCAAGCTGTACCTGGTGCTCACCGTCGGCGGCACGGGTGGCGATATCACGGGGGTGGTCAAGGGCATGGACGGCGTGGACGTGCATGACTCGAGGAGGCAGGCCAAGAACGGCAAGGGGGACATCAAGAAGGGCAGCAAGGCTTGGATTATCAAGAAGAAGGAGCAGATGGAGCGCAAGGGGAAGATCGTCAAGGCCACCTCCAAGTATACGGGCAGGAAACGGCGGGCGCAATTTTGAGTGTTTCTTGCGATCCCAAATCTCCTTGTGCGACCTCACGGCGCTTTGTTTCTTCTGCATGGTATGGCGTTCAGATGGTCTTATATTGCTTCATTTAATGTTAAAGATACCCTCAGTCATTCTCTTGATCCAGTGTTTCACCCGTGCTTCCAATCACCTGTCTCCACACTCTGGTCTTCCATCATCCCGACCAGGAATCTAATTTTCAACGGAAATAGCCATCTTTCGAACCTGGGCAGACTGCTTTATTCCCGATAACTTGTTTATGTATTTCAGAACTACCGCTAGATTGTTCCTGTCTCATGATCTAGTTATTTTCTGCTGAGACGGGTGTCACCCATACCATATTACAGCCCTTGTTCATGTAAAGGCTCAGACAGTCTGAGGACTATATCCATTCATGCTGTCCGGAAACCATGAATAGCCAAGGATGCTGAGCATCAAGTATTGGATCAGTTCACGGGGTCCATGATTTTCAAGCTCTTGAAGATTCACATAGGACAGTCCTGTAATGTGCCTTGGACTGCCATTCAGCCGTCAGTCTACACATCATATTATGCGGTACTCTTCAGGGCTTCAGCAAGGAACATTCTTATTTTTCAACACACTCCCGTCCTACAATCGGTCATAGAAGCAAGACAGACTTCAAAGTTACATATGCCGAGCGAGAATCATTTAGTATCTGTGCGAGTGAATGTCTGTACTGTGGCACGCGTTTCCTATTAAGACTTAGGATCTTTTGCACAGTCGAGACGTTTGAAGCGTTTGAAATACGATGCATCTGCCTCGTTTACTTCGGCCAGTGACTGAGAGAACGTACGTCAAACCTTTCACTTTTGCGTTTGTTCTTTGCCCATAAAAGACTCCATCTCTCCTGTCTCACTTCTGCTATCCTTCTGAATCTCCCTTTGCGAGAGTCAATTGCTCCTTGGCACTCGGAACAGCTCGTATCCCTATATAAAGACCGGTCCAAGATCACTACAAAATGGCCAGGCAGAACTGGGACCGCACTGCGATCAACCCCCGTGTGGGAGAACTTTTCGCGGACGAGGATCCCGAGGAGCTTGCCAGACTCGAGGAAATGTCTGTCCGAGCCGCCATAAAGCTGAGTCTCGAGGTACGTCGATCATCCCAGGGCTACACTGACCGAACTTGTATCCGTGGCGGCAATCCGCGTCTACCACGTGGACAATTTCTTTCATACTGACCCTGTGTGTCTTTGTGAAGACCGAGGAAGAGAAGAAGAAGAGGGACCAGCCAACCGACCTCCCGCAGCGCAAGTTCAAGGCCGAGGAGATCGAGGAGGACGAGAAGAAGCGAGCCATGGAGCTGTATGGACCGCCGACTCCCCCGCGCCGCAAGCGACAGATCGACGCCATGGTAAGCTTTGCCCAAACTCCGCTATATGCCGCTGTTCACGCCCTATATCAGGTGACTGTGACTGATCTTTGTCCGCAACCAGAGCACCTCCAAGGGCCCCTCGGCCAACACGGCTCCCACTGCAGGTGGTGCTAACAAGCCGACCTCCCGCAAGGGCGCCGCCAAGAAGCCCCAGGAGGCTGCCGCTGTCGACGGCGTCTTCATCCCCAAGACCGTCGTCGACAAGCTCCCCAGCAACGTGAGGAGCGCCGTCGCCGACGCGGTGATCTATCACCGACAGCTGGTGTCCGCGGAGGCCGCGAGGGATATCGTCGCCGTGATGATGGGATATAACGGCAACAACAACAACAGCGGTGGCAATCTCGCACGCCCTGAGAGCTCTCCCGCCCCTCGAGGCAGTGGCCCCGTGCCCGGCCCCACCGGCCAGGGCTTCGACGGCGCGGCGGCGGCTCGCTTTCCCGACCACGGGGAGCGCATGGATATCATCCGCGCCGCTCTCAGTGATCCGAACTCCAGCCTGTCGCTCGCGATGCCGGGGAACCAGCGGGCGCCGCATCCTCAGAAGAAGACGCGCCGTGACTAGGGCTGCGTCTTTGGCTGCCGCAGGCGCTGATAAGACGCACCATGGTTGGCAATTGGCTTAGGCAATTTTGTTTTTTTATCGCCTCGAGGTTGGGGAAGGGTTGCCTGTGGACTGTACTAGAGGCCCACGGAATGTTGAGAAAATTTCCTTCAGGGCCGGGCCTATTGCGACGCTGAATCTTGGGGACGGTGCAAGAATGATGAATCTGGTGCGGAAGGCGAAAATCAAGGGCGGTTGTGGAGGTTTGCGGTGCGCAAGAGGCCTGGGATTCTCATGGCCATCGGAGAGACTGTGGTATCCCACAGCCCATGTTGATGCCTCTAGCTTTTTCGGCTGCAGAAGTTCTATCTGTAGCGTGAGGACGACGAGAATCGTGGTGTTGAGGGACTGCTGCTTCCGCTCTCCTGGCTTGGCGGCAGCGTATATTGGAATGCTTCTGCCTCCCGATGGGTCTCATACGTGTTTAGAGAAAGCTTAGACAAAGAGTGGAATGGGATTCATGTTCTCTAGAAACTCTTGTATGCGCTGAAGTGGTTACCTGCCAGTAGCCCATGGTTTCCTGTGCATGGTCAGTCGTTCTTGTACCTAGGTACCTACCGTAGGTATCTTAAACCCCAAAAGGCAGCAAGAGACGGGTGGCGCAAAATCCCGCCTGCGTAGGACCTGGCCCAGAAACTGCTAGACCGGTGGATTGTGTTGAGGGAAAGACACTTGATACCTGGAGGTAACAAGCTCAATTATCGTATGGTCACAGCTGCTTGGCCTTCTCCAAGCTCATCATTGAAATCATCTACATCTGCCTGAGACAACCACTGTTCAATAAGATCATCCGCGGCCTCTTTGACGGCCTCCCATCTATCTATCTGTGTGGAAAAAGCAATCATTGTCAGTTTACAGGATATTTTATGACTACTTTTTCAAGCTGAACTATTGATTCAAAATCCTCCCCCTGCGCATTATGCCTCACCAGCTCTTCTTCTGCCGGCTGGTGCGGACGGGATCCTGGCAGACCGAGGTGCATCACGAATGCACAGTTGAAGTTGCATCGAGATGGATTGCAGGTTGGATTCAACGTGGTGCAGATTGGTCTCTGAGATGTCGTCCCGCAAGGAGGCGTCCCATGGTAGCTTAAGTCTTAGTTCATCCCAGAGGAGGGAGCTCCAGAGGAACAGATTGTCCTCTATGAGACGTTTTGTAGCCAATGAGCTCGAGTGAGCTTTCTCAATGCGTGCCACCTCCAAGTATGGGTTGCCAGTTGTGCCCAGGTGGAGCAATGATAGCGAAGGAAGGCCCAGAGACTCAACATGGAAGGCGAGTTCATACCTAGGTTCCAAGGTACCTAGGTACCTAGTAGTTAGTTCTCTTATGTTTTCAAGTGCTGCCTGTAAACTGGCACCGTTACGCAGCCACTGAACGGAAGTTCTAGCAAACGACAATTGCAAGTCCGACCGCCTGTTCTTTGGACGAGGTTCTGTCAGAAGGTATCAGCTGCAATTGAGCCCAATCGTCATCAAGTCAGCAAAACGTTGGTGTGAGCTGCGAAGACCGCCAGATCGTCTTGTTTTGCAGGACACTGGCCGCCGTTTCCCTCCACCACTTTGGGGCTGCACCTGCCATTCAGCACCCAGCAGCACATCCCTTCCCTTTCTTTCCTGGATCACACCAGTCAAATCACCACCTAGGTACAGTGTGTTTGACCTTGCGCGCCCATACCCTCTGCCTCCCACTCCATTAGCTTCGACTGCTTCTGTACCCGCACCGACTTCAGCCTTCCTCCTGTTGCCCTCGACCCTTATCCATCATGGATGACGAAGGAGACCCCAAGAAGAATGGAAATGGCTCAGCCGCTTCCCAAACTCCAACACAGTCTCACGTCCCAGCATGGTTGTGGGCCCCGAGCAAGTCGGTGCATGCGCCAGCCTTTGGGCAGCCATCAGAACCACGGAGGTACGCGTGCCTGGTTACTACCGTCTCCCACCCGCTGTCTGTTGCTAACACTGTATCGTCAGCGCCATCCACAAACGACCCAACATGTCCTCGTCCATCTTCGCCTCAGCAGACTCCCAGTCTCCTTTTGCAATTATTCGAGCTTCAGAAGCCGCAGCGAACAATGCCAAGACTCAAGCCAAAGCTACTCAACCATCACCGCAGCTGTTGTCACGTGCGCCCGCTGCTCTGGACACACTCAACGACAGTCAGGCTCTTGAACTTCTCCTAAAGAACCAGACAGTCGCGGGGCTATTCCAGGATGCATTCAAGGCACGCATCGAGGAGCACCAGCAGAGGGTGGAGCAACATTATAACCAGCGCTTACTGGAACTTGAAGAATACACCCGCAGCTGGCGAGAGACCACCAAGGAACTCTGGATGGCCGTGAACAAAGGCACCTTCAACCCAAACAAGGAGCAGAGGGACAGTCTCGGGTGGAAGGGCCCACACGAGGCTGGACACGCCTTCAATCCCGAGTCCGCCGTCGAGTGTCAAGAGATCGTCGAGAAGGAGTTTGACTCAGATGGAAGAGCTGCATGCATCAGTGTCAAGAACTCAAGCACCTCTCACACTGAGTCGCAAATCAATCTTTCGAATTGGACCAACAGCGACGGCTGCGGCAGTAAGGACTTTCAGTCATTCGCACAGCTACTTCCGTTACAGGCCAGGAAGAGCACTCCGCGTCTTGTATTCAGGAACAAGACCAAGTCTGGGACGATTGAGTATCGATCTTTCACATCAATTGATTCTACCATCAAGAAACCGGGTAAAACCCATGTGATAGTAATGCTGACACCATCCAACGTGGCGCTCCTCGGAAAGGCATTTTGTTACCTCAAGGACACAAGTGATCGACTTCTCTCACGGACTGATGCGACCCTTGGACATGCCGTCTCTGCCGCTGAACTTTCCTTTCTATCCGAGCGGTTTTCTTCAGAGCCCACAAATCCATTCATCGACGTGTTGCACCTTTTTGAAGGCAAACGAAGGGCCGTTCCCGATTTCTTTGCTGTGAATCTCCACGTCTCTGTGACTCCCGCGAGGCTGTTGATTGCTCGGCCTCGCTATACCATCGATGGCGAAATCAGTGGTACGGAGCTTTTCGACGTCGGAAGTGGCACTTACATAAACGGTCAAGAAAGTGGTTAGTGCGCCTCCCATCTCAATAATCACTTGATGCTTATCAGTCAGGAAGCAGACGAAGACATAATTCTTTTCGAAGACCACGCCACCTTCAACAAGATCGCTGCACTGTTGTGCTTCTTCATCAACACAGCTTTAGTGCCGAGCCTGAATGCCAATGCCACTTCCTTGGCCGCCTCTGTACCAAATCTCACCCTTGGGCTTCCATCGCAGGAGTGGATCACGGACATCAAAGGGTCAGCGACTGACTTCGTGTCACCAAGCTCCAAGCTAATTCTCTTGATGGGATCACCTTATCTTCATCTTGAATGCCAGTCGTTCTCCGAGTTCTTGAAATCACCACCCTCGTGTGGGCGCATCTTTTTCCGACTTCGCGACTCCGCGCGAAACTACAAATACCTCTCATTGGGAGGTAAAACGCTTGAGCACAGCCCCGAGTTTCAGCCTGAAGACATCGTGATTGAGCTGAATCTTCAGAACATGCTTCTTCTATGGAAGGCATTCTGTCTATTGAAGGATCGAAATGACTATCTCCTCTCCAAGTTTGGGGGGCCTCGTCCGGAAGTCAGCAGACAAGCATTGAACGATCTTCACGACAGACTGCATCAGTACCGAAGCGCTTCAAGCGCGCGCTCGAAACAGATGCGCTGCGTATCACTGCCAGGAAATACTTTACCCGGAGCAGAGGGTGTGCCCGTCAACCGTCAATTGGTGATAGCCCGCCCTTACCACAAAGGAATGCGAGTGATTGGGGCCGAGTTCTTCGACACTGGCTCGAGCTGTCGCAAGCGTCGCGTCTCGGCTGGTATGTAGCAGCGAAGAAACAGGACAATTATTTTCAGTCTTGCCCTCTTACTTATTACCCTTCTTACCATCCTTCTTCCCGCCTTCCTTTCTAGCCTCTTGTCATTGCGAGCCGTTCAAAGACTAACTATTTGTCTCATAGAAGCCATTGTTATTACTGAAGAAACCGCCACACTTCAAGATATTGGACGTACTTTGGAAGAAACAATCCGAATGGGCGTTGGTCCAGCCATCAAACCAGACCACGCCACAATTTCTACCGACGTTCCCAGCTCGGAAAATGGGGCGGTGCATCGAATGCCCCAGACTGGAGAGTCGGGGCAGTCATATCAAGATTCTACTACGATGAGAACACCAGTTCCAAAGAGTCTGGCTTCACCTCAGCCGTCCCTTTTCCAGCGGACCCTTGATCTTAGCAATGGTTTGAGGGAGCTCGGGGACGCTGCTTGCCGTGATGGGTATGATCCTCAGGCCCACAGTCGCTGGCTCGCAATCGGAGGAGAGCCACAAGATTTTCGCTCTCCTTCACCCAAGTGCCAGCAAAAGAGAATCGTAGATTATCGACCTCAAGCACATGGTGTGGAGGAAGAGGTGCTGCCATCCGGCTCGAACAACGAATGCACGGATGCCAGTTCCTCGGAGATTGACAAAAACAGTGACCTCATCATTCTTGACGAGCAGCCAAAGAACGTTACGTTTCGTTGCCGTGGAAAGCGCCCTCTCCCTGCAGCTGGCGAGAAGACCCAAGCGACGAAACGCCAAAAGATCTTGAAGGCTGAGCCATCCACGGTAGCAGACAAGCAGTTGCCTCAGAAGCATCCACGAGTGCCTCATCTCCATTTCAGTTCCGTCGCTCCCCCTAGCAATCCTGACCAGCAGCACCTCAACCGACCCGGAGCTGGTCTGGCTCTCGCAGTTCCTCTCAATAAGCAGGACACGGCTGTGGCTTTGAGCCCTTTGCCCCTTCCCCATGAGACTAGGATCAGAAGGGCCCAGGAGCTTCAGGAGCTCCAAGAGCAGTTGCGAAAGCTTGGATGCCGAATTGAAGATGACGTCGACCAGGCTGACGGGAGTGCCATCGGTGGAAACATCGAGACACCTGGACAACTGCAAGCCGATGAGGCGTTTAAACAAACACCAGCCTCTACCGAGGTGACCTCCGGCCAGCAGCTACGGGATAAACTCCGGCGCATCGGATGTCGTTTTGAAGAAGACATTGGCAAGGCCGATGAAGGCAACGTACGGGGAAAAAGCACGAGGGTCGAGCAGCTGCCGAAAAGGTCCGAGAGGTCCGAGACTTGGCTCGAGCTCCGTCGCAAGATCGCGAATAGTCAAGCGGAACCGCGTCCAGCAGCTCATCCGACGTATCCCAGTGTCCCCAACTAGACTAGGATTCCTTTGGGCGGCGCAGACTCACTCTCCACCGCGCAAGAGCGTGTCACCGATCCTCGGATGATCTTGGCGGTGCAGAGTGAAAGCATGTCTGGAAAGGGCGAGAAGACGGGCAAGCCACCTCAAAGTCCTGCTAGTGAGGCTACAGAGCGACATCGGCGAGCGCGGACATTGAGACGAGGGTGATTACCAATCCGGTCAAGCACTCGAAGCTGAGAAGGAGCCTTTGCGAATCTCACTGCTTGTGTGGCAGGTCCCAAGTTTTTCTCCAAAAGTCATGGTTACCATTAGGCATGACAGTCTTGTTGTTTTTTGCTACTTGTAACTACAAAGTTTCATTGGCCTCAAATGGAGACAAGGAGGGATCACATGCAGATCGATTCTTTCATCAGCTTTCTTGTGCTCCTCACCATTCATAATTAATTAGAGTCTCTTAGGCTCTCTGATTTTGTCCTTCGAGGCTTTCTGCCAAGCAGTGCGTGAAACAGATGTGAATTTGAACGTTCTTGGCAGGGCAGACGCTGAAAGTGTATTCGTGCCGTATTCGATTTGAGATTGGATCCACACGAACAACAGTCACGAAAGGTACACCACACCTGTGGGAGCTTCTCCCGCATGAGCTTCCCCCGTAGGCCCCCGTAGGGTCGTACATGAATATAGGAGGCCGTACTGCAAGAGGTTATTCCATAGGGCAAAAATCTATAGAGCAATCTTCTGTGGGACAAGATCCTGCTAATGGAATTAACCCCCTATCTGTATGCCCTCTCATCTGGCGGGCGTGAATCCTAGATCTCCTTAATCAAGCCAGCGATCAGGGACCGTTGGGAACAGAGAGATGATCATGCTTTAGTGCCCTGTGAACTTTCAACAAGTCGAGTTGCGGCGCCGGTGTCTGCCTGTATAACTAGGTTCTTGCCAGTCCAGAGCGCCGATCTTAGACACGGCAGAACAGGACTCGGAGAGCACACATTTGGTGGTCCAGGGGAGGCCAATCGATATCTGGCCTCCGGCTGCTGTCTACCACAACCGGTGTCCCTGCTGTTGTGGTTCTTGAGGCGAGCATTGCGTGACTGGCCAGCAGTTAAATACCCAAGTACCTAGTGTGTAAACTGGTGCTGTTCTGATTCTGAGACCTGTGGACATGATCCCCATGGCTGGGTACAGAATCTAGCAAGGCCAACACGTATGTATCATCATCTGGTTAGGGGGCACTGTGAAACAAGTCGATTTTCTTGTTCTCTCGAGTACAATAGTAGAGACCAACGGCCCACCCACCCACGCAACGCAGATATCTCGTACCGTCAATGCCAAACCTGCACACTTGAGACCGCGTTGTTAATCACGTTTATTAGCATCCAACAAAAAGTGCCCCCGTGGTAAATCTCAAAAGTCACGGTGCACGGGTAACGGTCGCACCAGGACTCCGGTCGACCAAAAAACACAAGCAACCGCCCCCTCCCCCCTCCCCTTCGCGTTTTGCTGCCGACCACAGACGCATGCGGTGCGCGGGAGTCCCTCTGTCTTGTGCGGCCATTCGAGAACCACATCGACCTCTGCCCTGACTGTTTGCAATTGTCTCACTTGCTAGCTAGGAAGATGATACGAGCGAGCAAAAACGGGCAGGAACCCGTCACTTGTCGAACCACCTAGATACCTCGAGGCCAGGCCCAGGCCCGGCCCCATCTGATAATAAGCCAAGCTGGCACCACCACCGCCAGTCCTGACGCCGTCCTGCAGGTGGAAGGCTAGGTGGATTGACCCTTACCTGTGTGACGGACGCCGGGGGGAAGGCGTTGATCTCGTTGTCATCGGCAGTTACCGAGACAAAAAAGACATGCATGTAATTATGTATGTATGTGTGTGCGTGGACCCCGAAAAAGAACGAACAAAAAAAGAAAAAGAAAAGGAAAAACCGGCCGCGGGTGCACGGCCTCCCCAGACCATCAACCTCGCAGGAGTTCGTCCTGTCAGGTCGAGTACAGTACAGGCGAGACTTTGTGGTCGCCACGCTACAACGGGCTCGCCTGTCCCTTGCAGTCAATATACCTGACGAACGAGTCGGCCCATCCCATCCACTCATCTCATCAATCTGCAAGGCATTTCGAGTCTTGCTGCCCAGGTCAACTACCTAGTAGATAACTAACTATTGAACACGCCCAGGTAAGACCCGTGCCAGGCCGAGGGTACGGCGCGCGCGCGACGGGCCCCAATTGGCCAGCGGCGCCACCCCACATGTCTAGCATTCATATTTCGCGCGTATTTGCCAGGCTGCCAGGTGAGCCTCACGAGACCGTACATACATACACTAGTCGGCGACGCGACAGCGTCAGATAGAGTGGATGTCTCGCATGCTGCATGCGCTGTGGCGCGCAAGGGGTGGTGGGCAGGTGGGATAATAATAAGCTTCGGCCGGACTGCGCACGCTAGACAAGGGCGCAAGAGGTGCCAGCTTTGGCTGCGCGATGGGATGGGTTGGTTGGATGTCGAGCAGCTGCCGCTATTTCCCCCCCTCCTGCAAGCGTTGCGGAGGCGCATTGCATTGCAGTGCAGGCAAGAAGGAAAGAAAGAAGGCCATTCATGTTGCCTGCCTGGTTGCTCAGCCCAGAACATCCATGGGCTCAGCGCCGGCCCGGCCGAGACAACCCTTTTTGGGACGGGACTGTCTAGTCGCGCGGTGGGATCCGGGTTGCTGTTCCGTACGGTAGTGGCACGTAATTATGATGGTACTGTATGTATGTATGGTGACTGGGCTGCAACGCTACGATGGTGCCCGCGGGGTGGGGAGACACCTGGGCAGCTGGGAGAACGAGGAGTCCCCCTCTCACCACGGTGGTGGGTTCTGCTCGGTGCTGAGAAAAAGACCAGACGGGCAGCCGTCCGCTAATAGATAGGGCGATGAGTTTGGTGAAACTGGCCCTTGGGCATGCGACGGTGGCAGTGCTCAAGCTGGCCAGCCAGCCAGCACCGCCCGCAGTGCTCCGGGCTGTCGAGCCTTGTATCCGGGAGCGACTGTAGACCATTGGTGACATCGCCAGTCCCAAGGGCCCCAAGGCCGGGCGCCGAGGCGATCCGGGTAGCTCTCAATGTCTGCTGTCGCGCTGCTAAAGCGAGAGGAGAGACAAGCCTTATCTAACCCACTAGACAGCACATCAATGGGACGGTGATGTGGTCGTAGGCCCATGCTGTCCCCAAGGTGATGGGCGCAGAGCGAGGTATGACCCTGCGCGCGCGCTCGACAGCCTGAGTGTTACGCGCCAGCGCAACGGCCGAGCGCAGGCTAGAGGAGGGGAGAGGAGAATTATCGGAGTCCCTCAATGTGCCACGTGTTGCTGTTGTTGCTGTTGCCAATACTGCGTGATATACCGATCCACTGTGATTAAAGCCGAGTGTGAAACGCATTGGTTCGTCCGTTCATGAGACTCGGAGCAGATCGAGAAGTCTACACCGTAGACGTTACGTAGGAGGAGCTCGCAGTCAAAGGTTTGCCGACAACCGCCTCACAGCAGCTCCGACTGGGGGGCTGAGATCCACGGTGCGACTTGCCGCACGTGCAGCTGGAGGATCACTGTGCAGATTGCAGCCTGCAGACATGCAGGGGCAAATGATCTTATGGGAGGGTTGGCTCCTTTCTCAGTACGACGCTGTCGTTCACAAATGCTTTCAGGATACTGTTTTGGTATGGAGACTTCCGATGCGGGCAGTGTTGCTGGGATGACGCGCTGGTGGACAAGTTTCACGATGTCTTGGAGCAAGGAGCATATGCTTGCAGCGCCAAGCACCATTGTCCAAACAACCTCGATCGAACAGGTGGTCGCTTGGTGGCCCTCGTCAGCAGTGTCGCCGGGACAGTCCCTGGATGATTTGCTAGACTACATATAGGCCGGGCGATCAACCTGACCCGGACCGAGGTCGATCCCTCGCATTGGCCCGCCCATCCGCCGGATCCTCCGGCAGGTTCGGCCTAGGTGACGGCACGGACGCCCGGCTTCACGAATGGAGGTTACGCTGAAACCCTTGGTCGGATTTAGAGATTCGCGAGCCGTGTGTCTGAATATTCCCTATTCAGTCCATGGCCGACGGCCGCGAGTGGACGTTGCAGGAACTTAAGGTTCCCCGGCAATCAGCGAGGATAGAGATGAATCGCGCTTGATTAACTTGTGCTTAGTCCGTGGAGCTTCAAGCCCTGCAGGTCCGAGGTGATGTGACAGAAAAACCGGTTGGGAAGGCACCGAGGAAAAGTTTGACGGATCCCCATGCTTTTTTAGAACAAATCACGGGCAGCCTTCGGCAATATGACTCGCATCGAAGTTGGTCAACTGGAAGCGTTAGACACGCCTAGCTGATGAGCAGGCTCTTGCATGGACGAGAAGACTGGTGCTTTTCAGCAAATTGGGGCAGATGCCATTGGGTGGCCCAAGCAGCACTTGACTGGGATCCACGTCCACGGGGAAGCGTCGCGTTTTTTGGCGTCGCGGGGATTTTTTTGGGGCGATCTGTACCCCTCCATTGCTGAAAACGCTCGTGATTGTTGGATTGGACGTACACCAGTTCTTGCGTGCGCCACCACGTCCTTTGATGTTCACTATGTAGCTTATTAGGCATCTTGCAGTCCTCATGTAACCTCGATATTGGCAGCCGGCAGCACTTTTTCTAGTTGGTGTGATAAAGTGTTGGAACAGTACACTGAGCAGCGTAGAGTTTGCTGACTCGGTTCTGGCCGGTCACGCGTGACGACGGGAGGAAAAATTCCTCTGCTGGGTCCGAGGGAACACCGGGCGTTGAGCGAGATGGGCAGGATGTGTGCACAGTATAAGAGAGTAAACCAGACCGAGAAAAGATCGTAGTCTGACAAGCTGATTGGACACTTTCAGGTTTGTGTCCTAAGATGGACCGTCGGACGTGGCACCCTTCGCGACAAGCAAGCCCCTGGAGATGTCCGGCTGCATCGTGCCGAGGGAGGCCGACCACGAGAAGCGCCCGGTGAGGCTAACAAGTTCCCCAGTCCGGGGTCGATATGTGGTGATGCATGTTGGCTACCGATTATGGGAGACTGCGGGCGAGGAGCCAATATAAATTCAAGATACAGTGCACGTTGTTCTGACCAGCGCGAGCGAGGCCCAGCAATCGCTGTCTGCATATCCAGTGATTTCTCGCAGCTGCCAAGGCTAGCAGGGCCTGACAACCGAACAGAAAAAGGATGTTGCTTCTGGTCGGTACTACAGTATAGACTAGGGGGGTCTCGATCTAGAGAAGACCCCACTGGACGGGACCAGCAGCTCTCTGGTCGGTGGCTGGCGTTGTCGCTGCCGAATGGCATTGGATGAACGACCGCTGGCTTGTTGATGCAATGAGCAAGGATGCGCATTATTCCACGGAGATTGACACCTTGAGGCTGATATTTGGCGCCATGCGAAGCCACCGTGGGCGCAGTGTTGCACATTATCGATGCTGACCAGATGAAGCGGCTTGTTGGAGTGCTCGCTCTTGGGAGGCGCGCCGGAGCACCCGGGGGAGGTGGTTGCGAGAAGCTCAAAGCTGTGGCAGCTGTCGATCGGATGATGATGCAATGGGCACAGATGCAAGACAGAGCGCCCTGGCCCCTGAAATTTTGACTGGGACGGGCGCCGGGTCCGAGAGGCTGGGAGGGGGAGAGAAAAGAGAAAGCAGACAGACGCACGGCTCAGGGCCAATTCGTAGGGCAGCAACCCGAAGGGCAGACGAGAAAATCCCCCACTCGTGACCCGCCTTCAGATGCCCAGCCAGATCTCGCTGTGATTTGACAGGCTGAATACCGTGTAGGGCGGGGACAATTGTTCAGTGGCAGATGGTGCCTGGCCAGTGCGAGCTTTTCTAAAACAGGGGTAGCGAAGCAAGGGTGGCCGCATCTTGCTAGGCCGACAGGTTTTGAATCATAGGCAAGGCAGTCACTTGCATGTGAGGCACACACACCCCTTTGGATTTTGACGAGGTGTTTGGCTGGTTTTGCCGGTCAGGAATCGGTGTTGAGGCGCAAGCTGGCAGTGTTGTTCGGTAAGTCGAGAAGGGGCCATCCGGCCTTGCTTGGGGCTGTTTCGCAACAGCCGTCCGCCTCGGTGGGAGTGCAAGGAACCGCGTTTCGTGCATTGCAGACTGCCCTGAGTCCCTGACGGAGTTGCGTGGCAGGCTGGGAGGCTGGCAGGCTGCCTGCCGAGCGAAGAACGAGAGAGCACCCGGGCGCTGCTCACCACCGCAGCGGTAGTCTGGCAGGCTGGCAGGCTGGTACCTGCGCGGGCAAGTCCAGGTGTCCGTCTTGTTTATTGGGTGGTATTGCCGGCATTGAGAGAAACGTCTCGGCAGGGTGCTCTCGAGGGCTGTACGGCCTTTGCCTCTGGTAGCAGGGCAGCAAAGTTGCGGCCAGTTGTGCCAGTGTTGGGCATCACAGGATCGCCAAATGATGGCCGGGACTTGCCAGCCTGCCAGCTAGCCCGTGTGCTCTTGCGACGAATGTGGTGTGCCGTCGAGACTCAGGACTCGAGACCGAGACTCGAGTGAAAATCGATTCCTCGCAACGCATCGTCTTCACAGGCAGGACAGGCCGCTGTCCTGACTGGCGATGGCGCTCGCTGACGGTAGCTTCGCGGCGCAGACTTGGATGATCGTGGTAAAGCTGGACAACCGTGCATCCGAATCCGACCAGTGACGCGCCAGGGCTGGCGGGCTGGGCTGTTGGGGCGGCTCAGAAGCTTTGATGGCATGCTTCTAGGTTGAGAGTTAATCGTCAGAGCAGCCCGGCTGTTGGCTGGTCTTGTTGGCCCCAAGATGTTGGCTGGCCTGCTGGCGTGCCGTGGTCGAAACTGAGGACGGTATCTGAGGTTCTGGACAGCTCCATCTGCCTGCTGTTCAGCACATTCCATTCCTGTCGAGTAGCTGGGCAGCTGGGCACCTGGATACCTGGGTACCTGCCTACCTGACTTGCATACGGAGTAGGGCGTAGGATTTCGGTACGCAGCTGACCAGCTTGGGTACGGCAGAACACAAGCTAGGCTGCTGGCCGCACTAACGCGCGCACTGCGACGGGAGGCGGTCTAGCTGTTAACAGCCGGGGCCAGCTGCCCCTCCCGGCTGTGTACCCATGTACGGCAGCGTCACTGTGCAGACTGTAGACTTGGGCTGTTTCCCCCATGCCGGTTGCCAGGCATCCCGGTCCCTGTCGGGCTGCTGCTTCCTCTTGCCTCTGCCCCACGAGCGACGATCCTCAAAGTCTGAATGCGGTAGGAATGAAGTAGGCAGCCCTGGCAGCCCTGCTTGCCCTGGCAGTGACTTCACTTTTTCCCCCTTGTATTGTCTTGTCTTGTCTTGTCTCATTCCCCTCGGCCCCCCTCTCCCAGTCTCCCCCCTCGGGCCTCTTCTTCTGCTTGCGCACTGTCGACGTCCCCACCTTTTTCTTGGGACCCCGTGCGGCTGTGCAAAAGTGCATCATTCTTGTGCCCTTGCAACTTGGTGCCTTGGTGCCTCACCAGCTTACGAATACCTCCCAGTTGTGGCACAGTCAGTCAGCCATGTGTACGGAGTACTCGTAACCCTCTCCCCCAGACCTTCTGACCATCTGAATGCACCGTACGATACTGTGCCGTGCCATGTTGCAGGCTGCAGGAACCGTATTGCTGGAATCATACCATCATGGCAGCACTTTGACGATTGTGTGCGTGTACTGTGTTTCTACTCCTATGTGCTGTAATTTGTAGGATTCGGGCTGACCCCCCCACATTGTTGATGACAATCAAGGACTGACGCTGTGATGGTCAGAAGGTCTAGGCTCTCAAGCCATATTCTTCAGCATGTGTATCCGTATGTACCACACACACACACAGAGTACCAAGTCCACAATGCACCTACTCCGTACATTGCATTACAGCAATTACGGACGCAGCCTCTGGCGCACAGTCTTGCTGCAGGAGCTCTGCCCGTCGCCCTGCCTCCCGGGTGCAGACAGGCGAAGGGTGCTGCTGCTGCTGCTGCTGCTGCACACTGTACTGTGTAGATATATGCCAGACATGGCCGTGCCTACTGTGTAGGTTGAGGTCGGTGCCCCAGGGCAGGGCAGGCCAGGGTGGGATACCTTCCTAGGCAGGTATGCATGTACATATGTACATGTGTACCTCAGCCTGCAGGGGAGGTCCCCCAACCACCATCCATGATCCTGGAGGCGTCCCATCCAGTTTTTAGCTCAAGAGATTTTCTTACTCTTCCGCTCCGGCTTCCCACCATCCCACCACCGGTCCGTCTTTTGCTTGCTTTGCTTTGCTTGCGCTGCTTGCTTGTGCGTTCGTGCTCCTGCTCGTGCTGCTAAACTCGTCCTTCCTGCTTGCTTGCACTGTTTCGTTGGTCTTTTCTGGCTCTGGCTCTGGACTGGGCCGTCTTTTTTTTTTTTTTTCGCGCTTGCAAGCACAACCTAGGTAGCATCTGCCGAGCTGTGCCTTCCCTTCCTTGTCCTTCAGGCCCTTAGACACCTCCGTTACGTTTAGTTAGCCGTGCTTGGTTGCTCCTGGCACGCGCAAAAAAAGCCTCCGTCGTGCGCTTAATTGTGCCCTCCTCAGTCACTCCAGGTTGTCTTCGCACTCCCTTGGCTACGACCCGACCAGACCAGTCCGTCCGGGACCTTCATCCTAGGTACACACTCCCGCACACACTCTACTACTGCCTTCCAGGTACTCTACTCCCTCCTCTCACACACACACGGTGACTGCCACCAAGACTTGGTTGAGCCCCCCCCTTCCGGCCGGATTCTATCCTCCTGCTCCTGCTCCTGCTCCTACCCTCGCCCTTTCTTCTCCCTTCTCTCTTCTTCCCCCCGCCTCCACCTCCTCCCCATCATCATCCACGACGGCCTCTCGTTGTGCAATCTTTCGTCTTCGCGATACGTCTTCCGACCTGAGCGTTGCTTGTACGAGCATCCTTTTTGTGCCTTGTGTGTTCTTGTTGCCTTTTGTCCACCGTATTCCTCCTCGGCGCAAAATTCAGATCAAGCCATCATCCACTTCTTCTCTGCCCTGATTTGCGACCTGTGCGACAGGCTCCTCTGCCCACCTCGCCCTGGTCATCTTATCCGGCCGTCACCTCGAGCATCACCGGCCCAAATACAAGTAAACCCCCACAGCGACCGAGACGCTTACGAGATTCCTTTGCCCAGTATCACCAAGATACCACCCGCCGTTGTGTGCGCCCATCCCGAGTTTCGATCCGACCGCGACCCGTAGTATCCCACCCGGCGCATTCCATCGCCTGCACTACTCTCGCGAACACCCTCCGCGCTTCTCTTAGTCCTAGTCCGCCTTGAGCCCGCGCCTGCGCATACGAACACCAGTTACGCAATACCTCGGAACCAACCCGGCGACCCAACAAGGGCTACAAATACAACCGGCCCCTCTGCCACAACATCCGAGGCCTTCTCCGACCTTCCATCCGTCTGTCACATCGACAGCAGGACCATTTCGCGAGAACCACCCTTGTTCTTGAACCAGCAGACTACTTGATTTTGCAGTCTCGCAGCCAAGGTGAGCTTTTCTGCATTTTGTTCTTGTTTTTTGTGCTCTCTCGCCCATGCCACATATGTGTGCGTCATGACGGAATCTCCGGATATATGGACCTCTTCGTACCTTCGGCCCTCAATAAGCGGCCGCCCAAACTCTGTGCCCCGGCACGACCCGACACAGACTCACCCTTCGCCCACCGAGCCCACATGATACCTTACACACGCCGATGATATCTGGCGCATCCCGCTCCTGGCGTCGGTGCGGCGTCGCACTTCCAGCGCTCCGAAATTGCGCCCCGGATCTCCTGCCCAGGACGATGTTTGGATTCCGTCCGTGGCTTGGGACAGCAAATACTACGGTGGAGCAATACTGCGTCGCCAGTGGCCCGAAAATGTGTGGACATGAGAGGGAGGAGCACGCAAAAAACACACTGGGCTTAAGCGGCAGCTTCAAAGAGTGCTGAAAAGTGCTCAAACCTGTCACGAAAACTGAGACAGACGGTTACCACCTCGAGATTGCTGGTTCCGAGATCGAGGCATCAAGACAACTCCCTGGTTTCGACTTTGTACACTCAGTTCAGCCATCGCGAAATGGCAGCACGGGGGAAAGGCGCGGCGGCGAGCTATGCGACTCTATTGGGGAGGGACAGCCTCGCGAGCCAGCGCCGTACCGGACCCACGTTTCGCAATTGTTGGGATGACGGAAGTGGATGGGAATGCTCGCGAGGATCATGGCGGGAAGACTTTTCCCAGCAAACTGGCGACCCTCGAACTTGGACAACGCGTGCCGGCTGCGAACTAGCCATGCCTTGACGACGAGCACCCTGCGACGTCCATATCGTCTATCAATTCGGACGGCCTGGAACGGAGCCCTTCGGCTCGTCTCAAACAGGCACCGTCATTAGGGGTCAGGGCCACCGTGGAATTCGGCCTCCCAAACTCAGGCTCCAATTTGAACCAGCCTGGTTTCCCACTGAGCCCAGAGGGTGGACCGTCAACTTGGTGATGCGCATACAGGTTGCCCACCGGCCTCCGTTTCGTCAGGCCTTCACATTGGTATCTCCGGAACCGTGGTATCGAACTCGAGGGCGAGTCTGACTGGGCGCTTTTGGCGGAAAGAGGCGGCAAGCCCTGGAGGAGCAGACCCTGAGCATTTCAGGAGTCCTTCATTGTGCTGTGCCATGTTGGACTGTGCTGGAACCTCGGCTTTGGACCAAATTCCTCGCTTTTGCCGGCCAACAGTCTTTCGAGTCTTGCAAGTGCACTGACTCCCTCCTCGCCGGAAACTCACGCGCTGTATTCATTGAATACACATACGTCCGCCCACCTTCGGCGTGTCCTTGTCAATGTTCCGTATCTTGCGCATATCTTTACTAACACCGCGTTGCAGTTATCTTCTGCCAACCCTCGATCTCAGCCATTCTTCTGGAGCAATTCTACTCGTCTTTGATCACACCCTCTCACCTATCGGCTTCGAGTCTCAGCGTTGTCTAGCTTGAAGTTTTCCGCTCAAAACTGTGTCTATTTCTAGGCGTGTGGCGTAAACGTACTCAAAAGCTGCTGATTTCGTACCTCGGGAGTCATTTGACAATAACGGACTTTGAGTTGAATCACGTCCTTGGTTACCTTGGTAGGCATTATTCTTCCCTCATCTCCCACTCACACTCAGCACGGCACCCACATGTTTTTGGAGGGAAACAGGGCTCGTCCTGAATTTTGTCTTCCGGCATGGTTCTGTTGATGCCTTGGGTTTGAATCGGGGCTACTGAACGGCACAAAAAAGGTAGTCAAAGCGCTGACTGTTGAGTTCCTGCTAGGTTTCACACCCTGAACGACTTCGCAGTCCAATCTTTGCAGTTTGATCATCATTTACCACCAACTCAATTCCAGAGTTCCTACAGGTACGTTACTGTTGATTACTCACTGCTTTCTTGAGATGAGAAGTACCGAGTGGTACATCATGTGTTTTCTGCCGGTCGTTTTGAGATGGATAGCTCCCAGGTGGAATGGGAATGTCACCTGTCAATCAGACTCCCAAGTGTTGCTGTGTCGGTGGCCATGTCTGCAGCTGGGGTAGTATTGTTAGGTCGGTACATACACTCCTTTTAAGACGAGGCTGTGACGCCTTGTGGCCACGAGGCTGCAGACTCACTGAGGCTCCGACAGCACCAGATTGGGTACACCCCACCAACACAAACCCTGTCCATTCTAGGTGTCTGCATTTTTCCTGTTGATGTTCTGCAGTCAAGGAAGTCCTTGGCACCTGCATTTCTCTGCAAGTCCTTTTGGAGTAATCAACTAATGGTGTTGTAGAATACCATCCAATCAACCTGACAAGACACATTTTCACACTCTACAAGTAAGCAACACCTATTTGGTGCTCACATCTGTTCGCCTTGAAGACACATGTCCCCATCCAGCCCGGCCCGGATCTGTCAAAGTTGTCGTCGCCTGGGTCTCTGTGATACATGAAGCCAGAGAGAGCCACAAGTCTGCTGCCCAAAATGTCTCCGCCTTCTGGTCCTGCATCGAAGGTGCTTTGTGCTCTTGGCACAACAAGTGTCGTTCAGGAGTTCAGACAAGCAGCCTCCCCCCCCCCCTTGGGATAGCACGAATCCGGCTTGCACCACAGCCCTTCCTAGACCAAGCTTGCTTTGCTAGCTGTCTGACTGCCACTACCGAACTGTTTGGGCTTCCAACCGAACTGTTTTGGCTTCCAACCTCTTCTCAAGTTCACGTTCCTTCCCAAGTGAGAGGTCTACTCTGAAGCTCTCGCAAACCACCTCCATCAGCTTCTCTTCTTGACTCTCCTTCTTGCCTTCTTCATCCACCTCCATCAGCTTGTCTTCTTGACTCTCCTTCTTGCCTTCTTCATCCACCTCCATCAGCTTGTCTTCTTGACTCTCCTTCTTGCCTTCTCCATGCCTTCTTCCTGTCTTCAACCATCACGCTCCTGCTCCAACATACAGCTGCACTCAATGCCACGTACCAGGAGATACTGCCACTCGGATCCGGGAGGTTGGTCCTTGCCCTTCCTAGCATTGATTCACATCGCGGAGTGGACCTCAGCAGTGGTTATCCTCAAGCCAAAAGTTTGATGACTACCACAGCCTTCTTCCTTTGCCCTCGGCCTCGGCCTCGCCACAGCTTTCTACAAAACCTACCAGCTTTGACACAACCATCTCCTCACAGGCTTTGTTTTGAAGCCCATACCCAACATACGCGCCTTTTCCCACCTCTCCTTCCTTCTCAGTTCCAAGTTTCCTACTCCCTCCCTCTCGTATCGGGCCTCATTACGCTCAAGCACACTCGTCGTTGGAACCACAGTCATCTTTTTCAGACAATCTCAACGAGCTTCTCCTCAAAAGCTGACAAAACGCGCTTTAGTAGCAATGTCGTTCCCCCAGAACAACAACGGGATGCCTGACGGCTCCACCCCTATCAACGGTGGTAGCATGGACGGCCAGTTCCCCCCTGCTCCTGCCATGCAGGGTCCTCCCGCTGGACAGAATGCCGCGAACGAGTCTGCTCGTACCCTCTGGTGAGTCATTGCAATCATTGACAGTCCAGGACGACAGTCGAGGACAGCTACTGACAAGATTGCCACTAGGATGGGCGAGCTTGACTCTTGGATGGACGAGCAATTCATCAAGAGCCTTTACCAGAACCAGACCGGCGACAACGTGAACGTCAAGATCATCCGTGACCGTGGTACTGGGTAAGCTTGAACTTTCTTCATCAGCCGCACCCAGACCTGTTCCTGCCCGTATTGCCTCAATGGCGGCGCTCACATTGAGTTTGCCCACAATCCTACATTCTGCCCCAAGGTCCGGCTCTCGCTGTCGGAGCTGGAGTGGCACCTGTATCCACCGTTGAGATTTCATTCACGTTCTCCCTTCCTCGAACTTGCACTTGCCAAAATTTTGATCTGCTCCTCATTTAGATGGAAAACTAACAAACTGTGTCAGTAATGCTGGCTACTGCTTTGTCGAATTCCCCTCCCCCGAGTCCGCCAACAAGGCCTTGACTCTCAATGGCACCCCGATTCCTGGCTCCAATGGTCGACACTTCAAGCTGAACTGGGCTTCTGGCGGTGGATTGGTTGACCGACGGTTCGTTGCCCTTCCTGCTTTCTTGCTGCCGCGCCCCCATGTACTGACTCGAATTCTACAGCGACGAGCGTGGCCCGGAGTTCTCCATCTTCGTTGGAGACCTTGGCCCTGAGGTTAATGAGTTTGTTCTCGTGTCTCTCTTCCAGGCCCGCTTCCCCTCTTGCAAGTCGGCCAAGATCATGACCGATGCTACTACTGGACAGTCGCGCGGTTACGGATTTGTGCGCTTCGCCGACGAGGGTGACCAGCAGCGAGCTTTGCACGAGATGCAGGGCGTGTACTGCGGCAACCGTCCCATGCGTATCAGCACTGCTACTCCTAAGCAGCGGTAAGTCTTGGCCCGTTCTTGATCATTGCGAGAGATCATCTGCTAATGTACTTCCTCCAGTAGAAACCAGAACCCCTACAACGGTGGTGGCCATGGCGGCCCGATGATGGCAAACGCTATGCAGCCCGGCATGGGTTGGGGCATGCCTCAGCCTGGTCCCTTCTACGCTGGAGGAGGTGGCGGTTATCCGGGTGCTGGCATGGGCCAAGCTCCCATGAACCAGTTCACCGACCCCAACAACACCACCGTGTTCGTCGGCGGCCTGTCGGGTTATGTGACTGAGGATGAGCTTCGCTCCTTCTTCCAGGGATTCGGCGAGATAACATATGTCAAGATTCCTCCCGGAAAGGGCTGTGGCTTTGTCCAGTTCGTCCACCGTCACGCCGCTGAGATGGCGATCAACCAGATGCAGGGATATCCTATTGGGAACTCTCGCGTCCGCCTTTCTTGGGGCCGCTCGCAGAACAACTCTGGCGTGGGTACTCCTTATCGTCCTGCTCCTCCTCCTCCTCACTACGGCATGGCGCCTCACGGTGGCCCTGGCCCTTACGGTCCCCACCACTTTGGTGGTGGCAACCCTCCTCCTCCCCCGATGGCGGTGAGAATCTTCCCTCTGCCCCGCCACCCCATCTCCCCCCAGGCCTAGAACTCCAGACTGACTCCTTCTCTCGCAGTAAATCGCGTCCTGCTTCAGCCGTGACATTGCCTTGATGCATCGCAGAAGGCGTTGGGCGTGCGGCGTTCCGGCTGACAAAAAAGTCACGATGATATCCGGAGTTTACGCTCCCTGTACCGGGTTTCCTTTCTTTCGTTGCGGTCCGCTTTCGTCGTCAACTGCTTCACGCGTCGAGATACCCCCTTGCGTTCCTGCAATTACCACCGGATGCTTCCTGCGTTCTGCCGTTCAGGTCATGCTCGAACCATTCTCGACATTCCTTCTCTCTAAGCAGTTTCACCCCTGCGGTCACGGTCGTTTTCATGGTTATCTGCCCACCCTTCTGGACGACACGAATGCTCACGACAACCTCTGATTCGAAAGTCTTCACGATTGATCACGAACGACACCACGCCACGAATTTTCAACGACTTGGGGCGGAGTAGAGGATAGGGGTGTTGGCGGCGTGGCGTTCCAGCTAATCAGTGATGGCGGAAAGAAAAAAAAAACACTACAAAACTCGAAAAAGAACTCTCCTTGCCCGTACATCTTTCTACTTTCCGAAGCATTGTCCTTGTGCGGCTTGGATCTTGCCGCAGTTTCGGCAGGGGTTGGGTCCGGCGACTGGCATTGCAGGTGAAAATTCTAGGGGGATCTGTATTATTCTTCACATTCAAACAGGTAGTGCGTGGAGTGCGGCGGCGTAGCTGCTCTCTCTGTGGCGTTGATTTTCATCTCCGTTGAGCTGCGAAGGTGGACTCAAAATTGATCAGTTCTGCTTTTTTCTACACATACTTGCTGCCACAAGTCTGAATTGCGAGCGTTTAACCTGCATTCTGTTTTGTATACCACGGGGCATCTGCCAGAGCAAACGACATCACGATATGTTGGCCCAAACCTTGACTGAGAAAAAAGCACAGAAGCGCAGCTATGCTGTATCATCAGCCTGGAACACAATTGGTTCAAGCCTGATGGTAAAGTATTATCCGAACTTCTTTGTTTTTCTCCAGGCATGGTTTTAGTCAGGAATCGTTGCTGTCTTTTGGTGGTTGGCTGCCAGCTCTCTTCACCCCAGCGTTTTCGCAGCCTCGGCATTCCTGCAGTTCTGTCCGGCCCGGCTTTTCCTTGTCCACTCATCACCAACCACCATTGCGCAGGCGCAGGCGCTTTTACTTGTTGTGTGTATGCATCATGTAGAGTGTGTGCGGTAATCACCTACCAGCCAGCCAGTTTCTTATTTACGTTTTTTACCCTTCTTCCCTTCTTCTCTCCCTTCCCTTGGACACGACGGGGCAGAGTTTAAAGTGTAGAACGAACGAATGAGCGAGCGAGCGGGTTGCATGTGCATTTTGGGCGGGCTCCTGAAAACCATTATTTTGTTAATGTGGAGGGACTGGAGACTGACTGACGGAAAACTTGGGTTTGTTTGTGTTTACTGTCTCGGGGGATTCTGGATAGTATATACCTAGGTATGTATGCAGCATGGCATGTGTCTTTTTATTATCTGGTGGGCGGCCAGGGGCGTTTGGGGTTTCTACGGGTAAGAGGCGAGAGGAGAGGCAAGAGGTAAGTAAGCAAGGCTGGATTGGATGGAGGGAGCTGACGGGGCGGCCTTTGCGGGTACCTCGAGATGAGGTGTGTTAATTACGCTTTGGGTTGGCCCCGGGGAGTGAGTTACGGTATATGTACCTAGGCAGGTGATGGTGTTGGCATTGGGCACGTTTCCGAGAACGGATGTAGTAACGAGGAAGAGCAGTTTTACTGCCTGTATGTGTATGCAGATGTGAAGCCATAAACACATTGTTAAGGAGTTGATAGCATCTAATTCGTGTGCTGAGAGGTCTTGGTTGTGGTCGCGGTCATGTGCAGCCCATCGACCATCCCTCCAAGACGTTGGGATCAAGACGAGGGTCCCGGTTGAAATGGCCAACCAAGATCGTGCAGACAAACTGTATTCGAGTGAAGACAGCTAGTTATGGGCTCCCGTTGCAGCAATCGATGTCGGTCTACGCAGACGCAAGCAGCCATGCTCATGGAAAGCAAGGACGAGGTCATTCTTGACACGGCTGGCTCACATGCGGCTCTAGACGCATGGCTGATCGCTAAGCTGCTAACGGGCCAGGGGCGGCAGCTGCAGGGAGGGGTGGTAGCAGGGTAAGGCGGCTCTAGGGGACTTGGCGGGAACAACGTTTTCTCCAGCACCTCGGAAGAAGTGGTCCAAAGCCTTTGGGCCGAGTCTGGAGCGAGCGGCGCAGGGCAGTAAGCCGAGCAGCTCCGAAACTGGTGGATCCCTGCGCCAGCCGACGACCACCACCGGGCGCGACAGCCAGCTATCGACAATTTGTTTTCTCTCTGCGGCATTTGCAGCTTGCAGTTCTGTCTTCTCTCTCCTTCCTACTACTACTCTCCTACATCCAGGCCTGCTTCTACTTTCACCCCACTCGACCCTCTCCTCTCCTTGACCGGTTTCCTTTGTGTGCCTCCCGTTTGTGTGACCATCAAAAGTGCTGGATTAGCGCTCTGAACGACGTCACCAAGCAGTTCCGCTCCTCGCCAGCCTCTTGCCGACTCGGTTCCCCCCTCCCCATCACAGCCAAGATGCTTTCCAGAAACTCGTCCCGGGCGGCCCAGGTGAGCTTGCTCCCCCTTCCTCTGCCTCTACATCCCGGCTCTCTCGTCCGCGGCCCCACTCGGGCGTGCGCTTAGACGGCACTCTCGGCGCTCGTGGCCAGCTGGCAGCTGGCAGTAGGGGACAACTGCTAACCCCAGCCTCCTCAACCCAGAGCCTCCTGCGAGCAGCCTCCAAGCAGGCGCAGCCCTCAGTCGCCGCGCGATCCTACGCGACCGTCCAGAGCGATGTCTTCAAGCCTGCCAAGTATGGCGGCAAGTACACGGTGACGCTGATCCCCGGCGACGGTATCGGATCCGAGGTGGCAGAGAGCGTCAAGACGCTCTTCAAGGCGGACAACGTGCCCATCGAGTGGGAGCAGATCGATGCCTCGGGTCTCGACAACAGCGTGAGCGGCAGGTCGGCCGAGGACATGTTTAAGGAGTCGGTGGCCTCGCTGCGCCGCAACAAGCTCGGCCTCAAGGGCATCCTGCACACCCCGCTCGAGCGCTCCGGCCACAAGTCCTTCAACGTGGCCATGCGACAGGAGCTCGACATCTACGCCTCCATCTCGCTCATCAAGAACGTGCCTGGCTACGAGACCCGTCACAAGGGCGTCGACATGTGCATCATCCGCGAGAACACCGAGGGTGAGTACTCTGGCCTCGAGCACCAGTCGGTCGCCGGCGTGGTCGAGTCGCTCAAGATCATCACGCGGGCCAAGTCGGAGCGCATCGCCAAGTTCGCCTTCAGCTTCGCCCTGGCCAACAACCGCAAGAAGGTCACGTGCATCCACAAGGCCAACATCATGAAGCTGGCCGACGGCCTGTTCCGCTCCACCTTCCAGCGCACCGCCGCCGAGTACCCGACCATCGAGGCCAACGACATGATCGTCGACAACGCCTCGATGCAGTGCGTGTCCAAGCCCCAGCAGTTCGACGTCATGGTCATGCCCAACCTGTACGGCGGCATCCTGTCCAACATCGGCGCCGCGCTGGTCGGCGGGCCCGGCATCGTGCCCGGCTGCAACATGGGCCGCGACGTGGCCGTCTTCGAGCCCGGCTGCCGCCACGTGGGGCTCGACATCCAGGGCAAGGACCAGGCCAACCCGTCGGCGCTGATCTTGTCGGGCAGCATGCTGCTGCGCCACCTCGGCCTCGACGACCACGCGAACCGCATCTCCAAGGCCATCTACGCCGTCATCGCCGACGGCAAGGTCCGCACCCGCGACATGGGCGGCGAGTCCACGACGCAGGAGTTCACCAAGGCCATCCTCGACAAGATGGAGACCCTGTAAGCTGGCTGGCTGTTGCTGCTGCTGTTGCTGCTGCTGCTCACAAATGCCACGACAAGGGGGTTCTTACAAACACCCTAATTATTATACGAGATCTTGTTTTTCTTTTTCCCCCTTGCGGAAAACGCTCAACCACACCCACAACCACAAACAAAACTAAACAAGGACAGTTTGGACAGCAAAAAGAAGCAGATCTGGGGAGGGAAAGGGGAGTGGCCAAGGAGGCAGGGTCTAAAGGAAGATGATGGCGGTGCCGCGAGGCATTTTGCGGGCGAGGCTAGACGAGACGAGGAGACTTTTTGGAGGTAGAAAGACACGGTGCATATGGTGGGCGTCGGGTGGTATTTTGCGCCTTCCAGCATAAGAATACCGTGTATAAATAGGACGTCCATAAATCAATGCATTGCAGTTGTTTCCGAATCCTTTGGGACGGGACCAGCGAGACTGTTGGTAGTGAGGTCAATTGTGTCAAGAGGTAGGAGTGGTGGTGTTCCAGCCTGCCTCGATCTGTGCCTGGCCCAAGTCACCGAGCGAGCCGTGTTAGACCCCACGTTGCATCTCATTGGCAACCCGCAGCATTCAGAATCCGAACAACTACTTGTGCGAGGCCACAGCAGTTAAAATCCTCCTCCTGGCTGCAAAAGAATTTGTCCGATTTCTTTATAGTCCAATAAGACATTGTACGCAGCCCAACAAGTGCATCTATCTGATCTTTTGGTCGTTGAAATTGGCCGGCAGCTCGGGACCTGGACCAGATCCGCCGTGACGTAAGCAGATTCCAGGCCTACAACCACTCGACGCGGCCGACGTCTCGTGGTCGACTCGGGGGCAAAGACCCAACAGGGGACGTGCCACTTAAGGCATACCAACTGATTACGAGGGCTGCTGTGACTTGGCCATATATTTAATTGAATCCTCTTCCACCGTACTCGAGTGACCTGCAATTGTTATTACATGAGCGAACTGCATGGGAGGGCACACTGCAGCTGCAACAACACCATAGCCGAGCTGTCGAGCTTGCCCAGCTCACAGTCAGTCGCCCGCTCGTTGCACCTTCACCCAGCCCGCCGTGTGCAGTAGCGAGTACATACTACACACATCTTGCGTGGCCACCACGCTGATAAACCAACAACAACATGGCGTCCACCGAGCAGAGGGAGCTCGAGCTCGTCGACAAGGTCAACCTGCGCATCCTCAATGTCGCAAACGACGCCCCCAAACTCACCCAGCTGCTGAAGCCCTACCTCCCAGCCCTGCTGCTCAAGGCCGGCAGCGAGCACGCCTCAGTCCGCTCAAAGGTCGTCACCATCTGCCAGCGCCTCAAGGTCTTCATCAAATCACCCAACGTCGTCCTGCCCGTCGCCGCCCTGCTAGACCAGTACATCGCCAACACCCATCCCGTCATCAGGCAGCTCGACATCACCTTCATCCAGCACAGCATAGAGAGGATCAGCGCCGAAGAGAGGAGGAACCTCGTGCCCACCATCTTGAACGGCATCCATGCAACAACACACACCACCCCGGCCAGGTTCAACATGTTCCTGCACGCCCTCAAGGACATCAGCATCCCACCCAGGGGCAGCAAGGAGGATGAGGCATTCCGACAACAGGTCGGCCTGACGGATGGCAAGGACGCCGAGTTCGTCGCAACATGGCTGGGCAAGCTGCTGCTGACCCCCAGCCCGCACAAGAACCCCCCAGGCCTGACCGACGAGGACATGGCCTTCCTGACCCTGGGCAAGCCCGACGAGCCCAAGCCAGAGGGGACGCTGGTGGCGGACTGGCCCGGCACCATGATCAAGGCTGCCAAGCTGCTCGAGAGCGGCGCCTTCACAGACGAGGAGCGCTTCATGCCCGCCCTGTATGCTGCCGCCAGCAACGACTACCGCATCAACTCGGTCGGCAATGCCATGTTGATGAGGAACCAGGTGTCGCTGGAGGACGAAGGGAGGGCAAGGTTGCTCTTCGAATCGCACTCCCGGCTGCCGCCCACGTATCGCATCCGCATCCTCGGCCTGCTGTCAAAGTCAGCACTGTCGACAACCTTCACCCAAGAGATCCTCAATGTCGTGCGCAGGGACATCAAGCCCAGGGACGAGGCTGTGGATGGGCTGCAGCTGACCAAGCTGCACAAGGCCCTCTTCGAGTACATCAACTGGGTTGCGCGTATCGGCCCGGGGAAGGGCAAGTTCGACATCGGCCCCACGTTGATCGAGCTACTGCGGGGCTTTATCACAGAGGAGCAAGGGTGGCCAAAGCCCAGCCAGGAGAGGCGGTCGCTGGATCCGCTTGACGACAGGAATTTGCGAGCGAGGGCTTATGAGACCATTGGGGTACTGGCAAGGGGCTCGTCCATGGAGCAGGCCAACCTGCTTGAACTGGTCGCCTGGCTGTTCCGCTCGCTCTCCGAGGACCCGACACCCGAGGTTGTCGTCACAATCGAAGGCGCTGTGTCCGTCATGACCTCGGTTTTCAAACCCAGCGGCGGAGAGGTCGACAGGTTACGGACCATAATTCTGACATATATGACACTTGCCGACGGCGGGGACTCGGTGAGGAGTGTACGGCATGCAGCCACAAAATGGGCAAACCAGTGCCTCGCCTTCTCAGACCCCATAGCGAGATGGGTTGATATCCTGGCTATCAACGGACGCACCGAGGAGAGGATGGAAGTCATCGAGGAGGGCCGCAAGGGCCTGGACCCCTGGACATACAGGGTCAACGATGCGACGGTCACGGGGGATCTTCCAGACTGGCAGCAACTGGTCCAGACTTTCTTCAAGGACTCGATTGGATATGGGGCTTCTGCCATGATGTCAGATGGGCCCTCAATCACCCAGAACTTTGTCGACCTGGCCCAAGGCGCTTTCCCCACTGCCGTCACCTACTGCAAGCGCATGCTCTTCCTCGCGGCGCTGAAGGACGAGTTCAACATCGAGCCGGGTTGGGAGCAGCAGCTGGACACCCTTATCAAGTCTGACAAACAGACGAGGGAGTCCATCCGCAAATACCTGGGAAGCCTAAGCGGTCATGTTCTGGAATCCTTCTTAGAGGCTGCCCTCGAGGGCATCCAGGAGGACAAGGCCACCACGGAGGAATGTGCGCGCAGCTTTGTGGAGGTTGCATCTCTAGCGCCCAAGTCGGAGCTGACTCCCCTGATCATTGAAGGTATCCCCAGGCTCCTGGCCGTGGTCACCTCGAATAAGAAGGAGGTTCGCAGTCTGGCCGCGAGGGCTCTTGGCATCCTGGCCGCACACCCATCGGTGTCCTCCTCGCTGTTCAATGTCATTAGCCACGTGCTGCGCCAGCAATCGCAGTCGTGGCGGACTGTCGTTGGTGCCGAGATGAACGCCGCTCAGGGGGCCTTTGTTGCGCTGGGCCACTTGTGGTCTCGGGCGGTATATTACCCACATCCCATTCTTGCTGCGGACAGCAAGGGCGAGGTAAGATTCGCTCAAGTGAAAGCACGCAGGAGACAGTATGCTGATAGACACCAGGATTCCCCCGTCGACGGAGAAGCCTTGCTGCACGAACTGCGAAACAAATACCTCAAAGGGAACGACCCGCCACCAACGGCGCAACCTACGGTAGAGGAGTGGCTGCCTCCTGTTGCAGAGCTGGGAGGCGCTCAGGTGTCTTTCCAAGAAGTTATATTTGATACCCTCACACAGCTATGGACAGCCTTGGTCGTCCCCGATGAATCTTCCGTCACCCCATACATTGACGTGTTGGTACCGCAGTGCAAGAAGGGCAACGAGCGAGCCATCACCGCACTCGGTCGCCTGGCGCTTGGGCTCAAGGAGGGCGATGCCGCGCTCGATACCGTCCTCTCGAAGCTGTACGAGCTCCACGAGCTCAAAGAACCAGAGGTTCACTTCGCCATCGGCGAGGCAATCACAGCTGCTATTGCGCGTTGGGACTCGGATATCGTTCAACTGACTGTGGATGTGGAGTCAAAGACCGACAAGTACCGACTTGAGAAGCGAGCGGACAAGGTTAAGGAAGTACTGGACAAGATCCTCAATGATTGCAAAGCCACCAAGCCATCTCTGCTAAAAGCTTCCGGCATCTGGCTGTTTTCCATTATTCAGCACTGCTCTCACCTGCCCGAGATCCAGGCCCGCCTGCGCGAGTGTCAGGTCGCGTTCATGCGCCTGCTCAGCGCCCGCGACGAGCTCGTTCAGGAGACCGCGTCAAGAGGTCTGTCTTTGGTCTATGAAAAGGGCGATCCTTCACTCAAGGAGAGCCTCGTCAAGGACCTTGTGGGTGCTTTCACGGGGACTGGCACGCAGCTCAAGGTGGAGGAGGACACGGAGCTGTTCGAGGCCGGCGCACTGCCTACGGGCGAGGGCAAATCTGTCACTTCGTACAGGGACATCATGAACCTGGCCAATGAAGTCGGTGACCAAAGCCTTGTCTACAAATTCATGTCGCTCGCGTCCAACGCAGCAACGTGGTCGACCCGCTCGGCGTTCGGGCGGTTCGGGCTGAGCAACATCCTCTCCGAATCCGAGGTCGACCCGAAGCTTTACCCCAAGCTCTTCCGTTACAGGTTCGACCCGAACACGAACGTGCAGCGGTCAATGAACGACATCTGGAAGGCCCTGGTCAAGGATTCGAACGCCGTCCTCGAGGAGCACTTTGACGCTATCATCAACGACTTGCTCAAGAGCATTCACGGCAAGGAGTGGAGAGTCCGGCAGGCCAGTTGCGCCGCCATAGCTGATCTTATCAGCGGCCGACCATTCCAGAGGTATGAGAAGTACTACGGCGAGATCTGGACCAAGGCTCTCAAAGTGCTTGATGACGTGAAAGCCACCGTCCGCAACGAGGCGTTGAAGCTGTGCATGGGCATGGCAAACACTCTGACTCGGCAGCTTGAGGAGGGCGGTGCGAAGGCTTCTGCCAAGGATATGATGAGCTCCACGCTACCCTTCTTGCTATCTGACAAGGGAATCGAGAGCAACGTGAACGAGGTCAAGGGCTTCGCTATTGACACTGTCATCAAGGTCACCAAGACCGGTGGCGCTTCATTGAAGCCGTATATTGCGACCATTGTGACGCACCTGTTGGGACTGTTGAGTACTATCGAGCCAGATGCAATCAACTACTACTATCAGCGCTTCGGTGAGGACGACCGCGAGAAGATCGACAAGATCCGCAGTCAGATGGTCAACCAGAGCCCGATTTCCCAGGCCATTGAGAACTGCCTGCGCAATGTTGACGAGAGCGTCATGCCCGACCTCGCTTCAGGCCTCGAAGAAACGATCAAGACCGCCCTGGGCATGCCTACCAAGGTCGGGTGTGCGAGACTCCTGGGAACACTGGCGACCCGACACACCAATGACTTCCGGCCATATGCAGATCGCTTCCTGCGGCTGCTGGAGAAGCAGTGCCTCGACCGCAACGACGAGGTCAGCCAGGGGTACGCCAAGGCAGCAGCGTACATCATGCGGCACGCCCCGCCACAGGCGAGGGAGCGCTTCATCGCCAAGTTCGAGACGCTCTACTTCAGCGCCGAGGACGAGGCGCGGCGGCAAAAGGTGGCGGACGTGGTGCTCTCGCTGTCCAAGATCAGCCCGGACCACTTCAACGCGCTCGAGGGCAGCCTGCTGCCCTTCAGCTACCTGGGGATGCACGACCTGGACGAGTACGTGGCCAAGGCGTTCCGCGAGGTGTGGGACACGCACGCGGGCAGCAGCCGCACGGCGACGCGGTTCGTGCCCGAGGTCGAGGCGCTCGTGGCGCGCGCGCTCGACACGCCGCAGTGGAGCCTCAAGCACGGCGGCGCGATGGCGGCCGCGAGCGCCGTGTGCGCCGTGGCTGCCGTCGCGGGGGACCACCTGCAGGCAGACCCTTGTTCTTCCTCCTCGTCCTCCGGCCCCAAACCCACCACCAGCACCGCCGGCGTGCCGCAGCTCGCCAAGCTCTGGCCGACGTTCGACCGCGCCCTCGCGCTCAAGACGTTCGCCGGAAAAGAAAAGCTGCTCGAGGCGCTGGCGGACCTCGCGGAGAAGGGCCGCGCCTTCTGGGAGGGCGACGCGGGCGTGGCGGCGCAGCTGCGCAAGATCGTCCTGCGCGAGGCGCGGCGCAACAACGACGCGTACCGCGTGCACGCGTTCCGGTGCCTGTGGCGGTGCTGCGCGGCCATCGGGGGCAAGGACGGCGACGGGGAGATGGGGCTGTGGGAGGAGGCCGTCGGCGTTGTGCGGCCGTTCCTGGAGGGGTATCTCGCTGATGGTGACGGTGACGACAAGGGCGGGGAGCGGATGGATGTCGATGGTGGGGATGGGAAGGGTGCTGCGGCGGCGGCGCGGGAGAAGGAGGCGCTCGCGCACGCGACCGTGCTCGGGGCCGTGGAGGTTGTGGCGCGGGGGTGCGGGCGGCGCCCCCTGCGGCGAAGGCCCGTGGCCGTGTCGCGGCGGATACTGGACGTCCTCGGGCCGTTTTTTGGGGCGCCCGGGGGCAGGTTCGATCCCGTGCGGCGGGAGGTGTGGTATAAGGCTGTTGGGGATTTGATGAGGGATGCTGCTGGTGGTGATGGTGTGGCCTCGGGGAGGGAGAAGGAGGAAGACAAGGGTGGAGAGGAGGAAGACAAGGACGGTGGTGGTGGGGCTGGGGCTGATGTGGCCAGGCGGTACTTTGACAGCCTTGACGTCGACAAGCCCGACCTTGGGGTCGAGACGCAGCGGGTCGCGCGGGCGGAGGCTGTCCTTGCGCTTGTCCGGGCTGTGAAGAAGGGGGTGTTTGGTGGTGGGGGCATGGCTCAGGCTGCTGCGGAGGGTGGGGATGGGGATGGGGTGGTTGGGGCCATGAGGGGGGTTATTACCCAGGCTCGCGCGGCGGAGAGGAGTGTTGATGTTAGGAGGGTCATGGATGAGGCGTTGGCTGAGCTTTGATTGGGGTGGAGGGGGGGTGTAGATGAATACGATATAATATGGGGGTCTGTGGGATTTGTTCTTGTGTGGTATAGAGCTTTTTACCTTTTTTTCCCCCTTCTTTTTATCTTTGTGGCGTGTTTAGATAGACGTGGAATTAGGACTTCGATTGTCGGGTATTTATTTGACTGTAATTGTATTTGAGACGAGGGGCTTGCACTCTTGGTTTCCTTGTAAGGAGTTTGATTGGTGGTTTTGTTCTTGACTGGGTTCGTTTCCCATGCACAGGGGTTTCGTTCTTCATCCGTATATGTACATCCCGGAGGCGTCTGGTCCCTTCATGCCGTGGTCGGGGAACGCTCTAAGACCCAGCGTGGAAGGAGTCACTCCAGCTTTCGTAGGAAGACATTCTAGTTACAGAACGTGTCTCGCAAGAGGTTGTGTCTTATGGCGGAGGGGGGGGGGGCTCTTATGCAGGCCCTCGCCTCAACGGGGGCTGGGAAGAAGTAGGCCGAGACGGAGGAGCTTGACAAGGATGAGGAGGTCTAATATATCTAGGTACGTAGCAGCGAAATGTTTTCGCTATTTGAGGATGAGCCTGTGGGCATGCCTAGGTGGATGGACCTCGTCTGTCCACGAAAACTGTGGACATATGCTGAAGGTGCTCTCTGCCTGTCTGGCTTAGACTTTCTAGAGGAGTGCGGACCTGTGGGCAGGCAGGAGCGATAGGCCAACGGCAAGGTGTTTAAAGGGAGGCCTTCTCTAGACAGTTTTAGGGGAGCTTTTCTCCCCACCGACACATACCTATCGATCCACACTCCTTTGCCGGCGGGCTGACGCATCCATTCTTACTTTCAGTAGCTTAGGAATCTACTGTAAGCAGTCTTTGAATGGCTAGGGTTAGTGATTAAGACGTAGCTTGAATTTTCAATATTACATCAAATTCAACAAAAATTGTTATGCACGCTGAGGCGTGACGCCGCAAATTCAAATCCCCGGGGTTGGATTGTTTTTAGACTATGTGGATATTAAGGAGCGTCTTGAATGAGACAGTAACACGACAAGAGATGACTGAAGAAAAGAGTGCCCCTAAGGTGTCAATTCCAAGTCTGAACATCCTCAGGCCAGCACCACCTGTTCCTTACTCCCCCATATTCCATTCTCCCTCTGTCTTTGGACCTTCACTTGGATTTCACAGGAACTTAAATGACTCGAAATCCTCCAGATGGAAGCAGCGAGGCTCATTCGGTGCGTTGCGGATATCATACCAGTTGGCGTTCTGGCCAGTCTCAGCGCAGTTGTCCAGACGGTATACGCGGGCTACGAGAGGAAGAACAGGTCAGCAAATTACTGGTCGTTTTCAAGGGGTTTTCAGATACCACAGAATTGGGGAGATAAGTATCATACCAGTGTGAGTTGCGAGGTTGGTGACAATCTCCACGGAGCCAACGTTGGGGGAGATGTTGAGGTCGTTGCACCTGCCGACGGGATCCTGGAACCAGACGTCTTCTCCGATCAAAACATCGTGTCCTGTAGAGTTACAGCCATTGTCACTCCAGTACCTGACGTGTATCCTCGGGCCCTCTTGACGCTCCTCGACGGGGGAGCCGGGGAGGGCCTGGACACCTGCGGTGACCGCGGCGAGGAGCAGGGAGGCGAGGGTGGAGGTGAGCTGCATTTTTATTTTTATTGGCTGGAGAAGAGAGATTCTGTGGTGAATTTGCGAGGTATTGATCTGATATAGATGATGATGATGGAGTAGAGCAGACAAACATTGAGACGAGACAGGAAAGAAGCCCCTTTTTATATTCTGCTCATGGAGAAGAACTCAGCTCCCTGATGTCAACACGCCCCCATCTACACCGCGTCTCACAGGAGCAACTAATCCTATTGCCCCTGAGATGGCCGCTTTGCAGTCTGCGCTCGTGACGAGGCTTCACTTCGGTGGATGTGCGTACACAGTCAGTCTCTAGCTGTCTTTGCCACCGCGCGTCGCCGGACGGTGTAGTTGGTCCGGTGCATACATCTTATCACTAGGATTACCAGGCCCTCCACCAACAGGAATGCACCCGGAGCCCTTGACATCTTACAAGGACTTGAAAATACTCGCAAGTAAACGCCACGAAGGGCGTGTGCTGATTTTGAACGAATTGCGCGCTCTGTAAGCATACCTAGGTATAGTGTAGGCGTGACAAATTCTGTGCTGGGTGTGATGAGCTCTCGTTGCTGTTGATTGTGGTGGTCAGAATGAAGAAATATTTACGTACGAGGTGATCATGATCACAAGGCTGTTCACAGCCGGCAGGGCTGCTCGCGTGACGCCTTGCCGGCGATCTATCACTATCACTAGAATTGTACTTCTTCTGGTTAGAGGGGAGCTACTACTCAATAGCCCCAGGTGACGCCTCGAGGAGAAGGCGGCCGTGGGCTTCGGCCGACAGAGGTTGTCTCGTCATGGTGACTTTGTCAAATTGGTGGCGCGACGGTCTCTTTCAGACAGACGGCTGCTGTGTGCGCGATACCGCAGGCTTGATGGGCGTACAAGCGTATTCCATAGTCCCGAAAATACTTGGCAGCGTCGGTGAGCATCAGCAGAGGTTTACGCTCACCTTGTATGACTGTGACGCCCGCCCAGGTTGACGAATCAGTTTTCGGGCTGGTGAGCATTCACGAACATGAAGAACTACCATGTCATAGGTGGCACGCACTACAGGCTCAAAAGCTGTAACGATTTGCAGGACAACATAACAATATCAAGGCCAAGAGACCTGCATTGTTCCTGCGAGCGTCGGGACCGACTCTTGGCTGCAGTTCGATGCCAGGGAGCCTCACGCCTCGCTTAAGCACACACCCGTCGTCTGCCGGCAGACCATCCTGGCAGGCCATGTGTGTCTGAAATATACCGATGGCATGCAACACAAGGTACCAGGTCAGAGGCGTGGGAGCAGTCCCAGTTTCATCTGCGCAGGGCGGGTCGATTCAACAACAGCCCCCACGCCCTGCCCAAGTCAGACGGTCCGCGAGCCGATAAAAGGTCATGTCCGGTCACAGCCCAACCCTGGTTCCGTGGCTCCCCGCCGCGCCTTACTCCTTCTCTCAAGACTACTTTGCTCATGGTTCTTTTTGGGGCATGGCTTGTCCCGATTGCTCACCGTTCTTTCATGGGCACGATTCTCGTGGCCAATGAGCTCCCAAAGGCCCCCCCGAGTTTTCAATCCGGGGGTAATCCGGGGTAGAATTCTACGAAGGGTTAAATCGTAAGACTCACTTGTCTGGGCGTGTGGGGAACTCTGAGCCTGGTGCTGTTCCCCGTGGGCTCGCCTGCTTTGTCTTTGGCCACTACTTGGCAGGTGCTTCTTAGAACGAAGGCTACAAGCAACGGTCTAGTAAACACCCGTCATTCTGCGCTTACTGCGCTCCCTGACGGCTTGGCTGGTCTCTTCATAGCAAGCTAGCTTGTCTTATTTGCCCAGTCTGCCCCGGAGGCCAACATTGACTCCCGAGTCAGCTTGTTGAAAGACGGAGTCTCGTTTTTCGGCCTCATTTGGAGCAAGAACTTCTAGAGCAACAAGATTATAAAGCATAAAAATGTATTAGAAGTTGATTAGGAGACTATGAGTTTCGAAATTATGATCAAGTTGCTGATTTGTTTAGTCCTGAAATAGAATTTATTACCCCACGAATGCCATGTAGCAGCCATAAGGAGAGATAATGAATCAGCATAATGTATCCTAGTAGAGCTCAGGATCAGATTACTGTCAATATTTGGGCAGCACAAAACAGCAGCTCTACCTGTGTCGAGGACCTCATCACTGCTTGCTCATCCTCTTCGTGGCGCAGCCCAATGAAGATGAGTCTGGGAAAGCCACGTTAGGTGTCCGATGAAGGCATCTCAAATCGACTAGTAGACCGATATTGCCTAATAGGCATTGGACCCAATAACTGCTGCTACTCAGCTGCAACACATTCAGTATCTATTGGTCGCCTCACGAAGCCTGCTGTCATTTACATTCGCATCTTGTTGGGACCGATGATCTCACTCAGCTGACCAGTCCCAGATTTACTCAAGCCTCGTATTTACAACCGACTCTTGCCGCGTCGCTACGGGCTATGGTAAAAGTAAATGCGAAGGAAAGGGTGGTGGGGCCATGAAAGAGAATAACAAAATTGACGACGGGTTGGTTGACGTTTTTTTTTTTCAGCACTGTTGGTCCCGGCCACGTTCCTGACCACCGCATTCAGCTTTTTCGAGAAACCTTGCTGGTGTGTGAGGCTGAGATCTGGCGCGAGGGTGGCATTTCCTCGGTCACGAGAGGATACCGGGAGTGGACTTGGCGAATGCTGATGCAATGGTCTCAAACAGTCGGGGCACACTTCCATGAAGAGAGAAGGATCAGTGGATACTCGTCTACTTTCGAGCATCGCTCATGTTGATGCATTCCAAGGCTGGCCCACTTGCCCCATCTCATCTGCCGATCCCCCAATGACTAATGCTCTAAGGTATTCGAAGGTAAGTAAAGAGTTGTTGATAAACTGGAGGGCTAAATAAATATGTATGAACGGGTTGCTGTACAAGGACTCCTGTATTCGTCATCAGCTTAGTGTGAGGCCGCTGAAAAGATTCTGGGCTGGCTCACTTGCGCAGAGATATTACTATACTGGCGAGAGATATCCACAAGCTCTATTTTGCATTGACTGGGCTGATACTCAAGTGGACAACGAGGACCAGAATCTATGTGTTGCTTTGCAAAGAGCTTTGTGGATCTCTGGTCGATATTCTTTTCAATACGTTTTGGGTCATTTCTTGAAGTTGGCTGAGCCAAGCGATTCAGATGTCGCTCAGACCGCGATGCGCCACGCTATAGAGGCAGCTGGAGCCTCCTTGGAGGTATCAGTTATACTTCGTCTGAAAAGATACATGGAATCCACAACCAATTTTCACACAGCGACATCACCCAGTTCATCAAAGGCCGTCCCAAGGACCTGAGAGAACGGGAGCAGCTATTTGATATGACACCACATAGCTGTTCAAAGGAAGGCTGTTTCACGCTGGGTTTCGGCTATGATGACAAAGAAGAGCTGAAGAGGCATATGGCCAGACATCACCCCCTGAGAACGCACCAGTCAGGTTTCCAAAAAAAAAAAAAAAAAAAAAAAAAAAAAAAAAAAAAAAAAAAGAGCGGACAAAAGACGGGATCTCGGACAACACTGCGGGCAGCAAGATTCCGAATCACGTACCGATTAGCCGACATCGAGGAATTCCTGAAAATGGCTATTACTGAGGGTGATATGGCGTCAGCTTGGATTCTCCTGCACTCTCAACCAGAATTCAAGGACCATCGAGCTAGGACCGCCCTCTCACTAGCAGCAGAGCATGGCCAACTCGGCATTTGCAAGAAAATACTAGATGGAAACCTGAAATCATTTGTTAAAAGTCCGTCCACTGCGGACACCATGATAAGCTTCGTCAGCACTGCGCTCCATGGCGGGCATCTGAAAATTGTCGATTTATTCCTACGCCAACCAGAGTTGGACGCAGATCAAGCCAGAAAGAATCTTTCTGATTGGATCGCTGCTGCTTGTGGTCGTGGTAGCCTGGATGTTATCAAGTTTCTTCTTCAACCACATGTTATTATCCAGGACTCGTACCAGCATTTCCAACTTAGCGACAGGAAAAAGATACTCACCGGCTGCATCAGTAGTCCATCTCCGGAGGCAGTCAGCTATCTACTTGAATGTAGGTTCCCGGTGATCGCCACATCAGAGGATCTATCTCATGCCGAGGCCCAAGGCTCCCGCGAGGACCTGCCCAGGTGGTGGCCCTGTTGCAACCATTCATTGGCAAGACGTATCCTCGTTGCTCAAGTCAGAAGAAGCAGAGCTTGCCCCACTATCTCCAGGCTGGACTGCAGCATCTCAGCGATGAGAAGATGTTCGAGCCGGCAGAATCTCGGCCGGCTCTGCAAAGACGGATAGTGACGTGAATTGATGAGAAATGGCACAGCAGGGCGGCAGCGGCGCTGCACCCCCCAAGACCTGCTCTGGGCTCGCTACTTCCTGACGATGACGCTTCGACGAGAAGTGGAGTGAAGAAGGTACTTGGTCCCGGATAGCAATCTCACAGGGGTCAGCGCGTGTGTTCCGCCTTGGGAAGTTGGCCAATGTTTCGTCTCTGAAATAATCCAAATGTTAGCTGTATACTAAAGAATTGAAGCGCTACTTTGAAAGGTCACCAGAGAGTCGTGCACGTGTATTGCAGGCCTGTGATTGCGAATGACGGGTTCGTTCATCGATAATGTACTTAGGTACCATCTTGGTAATCCATCCAATGGCAGGCAGGGGTGGCAGAGTGGAGGTACCTGAGTACCTCGTCATGTACTCATGTATCTTCCCGTGACGCCATCCCCTGGCCGCCTGCTCTGAGCGGATCTGAGCTTCTGAAGCAACTTCGCCCTCAACACCAACCGTCACATCTTTCATTCCCCCCTCACATACATAGCCAGTCTCTGCAAGTGAACACTGCAGATGCCAGAGATACGTCGGAGAGCATATGCAGTCGACTTCCAGTGATTTGAAGCTCTCTTGACGCTACCCACCCCACTCTCAGCTGCATTTCGCCCGCCTCTGGAACCCCACCAAAAGCTCGATCAAACAGGGGCCGAGCTTCGTGTGGCCGGACGGAACCCAACCAGCAGAACCAGGCCCAAAGCCAGCCCAAGCGATCTACTTTTGGAGCTGGCCTTTACCTTTACCCTCCCCTCACTCTTCCCACTGTCCACACGATCCTCGAGCTGTTGGCCAATCCACTCGACTGGCTCGCCGGTTCTTCCGTCAGCTTGACCGCTTCGCGAACACCTTGTACCCTCCCCGACTCGCCCGCAAACGAAACCTCGACAAGAAGAGCGAAGCATACAACTCACACTGAAACTGTCAAGATGGCTGACGACACCGTCGCCCAGTTCATGTCCATCACGGGCGCCAACGACACCGTCGCTGCTGGCTGCCTGGGCATGACCGAGAACGACGTGATGGCCGCCGTCAACCTCTATTTCGAAAACCCAGAGATCGCGAGCTCCTTCACTGCCCAAGCCCCGGCCGCCGCGCCTGCGTCCTCCTCGACTGCGCCGGCCTCCCGAGCACAAGGCACATCTTCGAATCGGAACCTCGGCCGACAGGACGAGCGAGGCGTCATCCACATAAGTGACGACGATGACGATGACGAGCCCATCCAGATTGACGAGGACGACGATTTAGAAGAAGTAGACCACTCTCACCTCCAGCGTATTGCGCAGGAGAGCGACGACGCCGCCATGGCCCGACGCTTGCAGGAAGAGATGTACGGCGGTGGCGGCGCTCGTGGTGCAGACGATGTGCGGGCTCCGATTGCTAGGACGACGGAAACGCTGGTTGCGCCTAGTGGCTATGGCGCACCGATCGACGATGATGGGTTTGGCGGGCTAGACCAGCTCCGTAGACACACGAGGCCTCGACGTGAGTTCACTGCTGCATTCTTGCTCAGCTGTTGAGGAGCTGCAGGCTAACTTCTAACTAAACAGCCTCTGGTAACCCATTCGGCCAGTCGATCTGGGAGGACTCAGACAACCCGCCGCCACCAATGTCATTTGCCTCGGCGGCAGGCGGTTCCAGCGGGGAGCAAAGCCGAGCACAACGTCTTGCGGACCTGTTCCGCCCGCCGTACGAGCTGATGGAAAACGTTGCCTGGGACGAGGCCAGGGACATCGGCAAAGAGGACAAGAAGTGGATCCTGGTTAATGTGCAGGACATGAACGACTTCAACTGTCAGGCCTTGAACCGAGATATCTGGAAAGATGCGGCCATCGTGGCCCTCGTGAAGGAGAACTTCATCTTCCTTCAATACGCAAAGGACGACCCCCGCGCCAACGAATACAACACCTTCTACTTTCCCCCACACGCGCAGGAGAACAAAGACAACTTCCCACACGTGTCGATCATTGATCCACGGACGGGAGAGCAGGTTAAGGTGTGGACAGGTATCCCTTTCCCCAGTGCCCAGGCATTCCATGCGGACCTCGTGGAGTTCCTCGACAGGTACTCTCTGGAACAGAACCGCAAGAACCCCGTGTCGAAGCAGAAGCGGCCCCCGGCGCCTGTTGACGTGAACCGAATGACGGAGGAGGAGATGCTGGAGATGGCGCTGAGGAACAGCCTCGACACGAACGGCGGGAACGGAAGCTCTAGCAACCTCAACGCGGTGCAGGACCCAGACGACCTGACAAAGTCCGTGGAGCTGGAGAAGGGCAAGGGTAAGGCCGTTGCAACATCCAGCGCGGACGAGATCATGGGAGGAACCCCACAGGCCGAGGCGCAGGAGCCAGAATCGGCCTCGTCGTCCCTGTTCGCTTCTATCGCCTCCGACAAGCCCCATCCTGAGCCTGCCAACGGCCCCACGGTCACGAGAATCCAATTCCGCCACCCCGAGGGGCGAGTGATCCGGCGGTTCAACGTGGCGGACCCCATCCGGCGAATCTACGAGTGGCTCAAGTCGGAGCCGATCACGGCGGACAAGGCAGGGTGGGAGTTCGAGCTCAAGACGGTGCCCGAGGGCAAGGACCTGATCGAGCTGCTGGACCAGACCATCGAGCAAGCCGGCCTCAAGCAGGCGACGGTGATGATTGAATACATTGAGGCCTGATCCTGGAGGGTAGAGAGAGAAGGGCGGGAGCCGTGTCAGATTCTCCTGGGTGGTTGAGTGGGCAATAAGCCAGTTGGCAGGCGGGCGGGTCTTCTAATTTCGAACCAAGAGGCAGGCGGCACAGGTCGCTCAGGACAGAGCACACAGGTCACATATCAGATCGCGGCTGTTGGTTGGCATGAGGCTGTTGCGCCCAAGTTTAAAGGCCGGCCCAAGGCCGATGAGTCTCGTGATCATTTTTATTATTCATCTTTTTTGAAAGGCGTCACGGTCAGGGATGGATGTTGGGGAATCGGGTTCAGGTAGACAACACGAACTTTTGCGAGGAGGTCTGAACCAGTGGACCCGGGCGGGCTCCATCAGCATAGAGATATGACCTTTGTTTAGCATTGCGCCCGACGAGTGAGAGGGGGGATTAGATGCTCGTCAACACGCACTTTAGTCAGTCAGAAATGGAAATGATTCAACAAAACGGACTGACATGATGATACGAAGTTGGCACCGAAAAGTTAGTGTGAGTGTGCTCTCGTGAAATCTTGTGAAATCTCTCCCCATCTCATGCTGGGATGGTGGCAGCCAATGGATCCGTACAGAAGGGAGGCAGGCAGGCAGGCTGAGACCCCTCCCCCACCAGTTGTTAGGGTCTCCCAGCGTCATTAGCCAGCCGCATTGCTGTTGTGAATTTCCCAGCCCACCCTGCCCCCCGGGCGGCACCACACTAGAGGCAGCGCCGTCCTGTTGGCGATCAGGCGATCCAGGTACGGGGGGAGCACCCTGGCCAATAACAGGCGGGAGGGGGCCAAGCTGGGCTGGGCTGGGCTGGGATGGGGATGTTGTGTTTTGGGTTCCGGGGGGGGGGGGGACAACGCACTCCGAGTGAGGAGTGAGAATGTGTGAGTGGGAGAAACGTGGGGTAGGTTGATTGTGGTGGCAGTCAGTGTGCGTATCCGTACTCCGTATACCACAGTAGGTGTACAGTCTGTGGCCAAGGCAGGCGTGGCAGCGCAACGTCACCCCTGCCGGTGCCCACTTCAGCTGCTGCTCCTCGTTGCGATCACAAGCTGATCGTCATGCTCGTTGACTGTTCACTGTTGTTGTTCACTGATGTTGTTTAATGCACGCTCGTGTGCACGCAATTTACTTACTCGGCCATGAGCTGAGCTGAGCTGAGGTGAAGTGCAACTGGACGTGTCGCCCTTCCTTCCCCTTGCCTTCACGTTTTGCCTGGTTCTTGTTTTTTCCCACCTCAGCCTGCCCTTCCCTGGTGCTGTCGTATTGTTGCTCTCGTGCATTTCCATTTCCATTTCATTTCATTTCCACCATCACACCTCCGTCTCTCTGCCTAGTTCCCCTCAGTCGTTAGTTTTCATTTGTCTCGGAGCTTTCCTTCCCTGTCTGTCTCTCCAGCAGCAGCAGCAACTGCAATCAATCAATCATCTACTACTAAGCAGAGCCTAGGAAGAAGAAGAAAAGAGAGAGAGAGCTTGTGTACCGCTAGAGAATCCCTGGAAACCGCGATCTGCCCTGTTACGGAAGCCATTCCCGCGCGATTGTGACGCTCGTTCCCACGCCCCTTTCCCCAGAGAACCCAAGGGCATTTTAACATTTCGGCTCGAGACTTTACTACCATCGTCCCAGAACCATCACTGCGGTGTCTCGTGCATACTCCACAATCCGCGGCAAATCCCGCGGCCCTGACGTCTACGTACAGAACGTGCACAGTAACTTTCCCCTCCCCGGTGGGGGACTTGAAGCTCGTCTCGACTCGTTTCGCCTTGCATCTGTTGTCGGTCTTGTTGGACCTCTCGTCTCGTCTCGCCTCGCCTCGCCTCGTCTCCACGGAAACAGCAACAGCTGCAGGCACGCAGCATAGCTGTGCGAGAGCTGCAGCTTCACTGGCCAGCCCGCGCCCAGCGCCCAGCACCCAGCCTGCTGGTTTTGGGCCCCAACACGCGAAACCCACCACAGCTCCTCGGCCCCTCGATAAGCCCCTCCCCCCGACCCCTCGACGACCAGAGAGGTATCCACTCCCAGCCGCGACTGGAGACGATCGATCCCCACCCTCCCGACCTGAGTACCTACCGAGCTACCAGCAGCAGCAGCAGCAGCGACACTGCTCACCATTTGTGCTGGTCCTTTTCCTTTGCGAACCGCCGGTTCTTGGGACCCGGTTGATTCGCCCTCTTTCTCTTTCTTGACAACAAGAAGAAAAGAAGACACAGTCAGAGGGCATCATGGCCGGCCGGGAGAGGGACTGGGACGACAACGCCAATGGGTCTCCAGACCCCGAGACCCTCTATACCAAGGAGTACTGCATTGGTTCGTCACATGCTTCACGCCCGCCTCCCGCGGAGGAAGGAAAGCAAATTGGACCTCTGGACATCTGAATTGACTTACTTGACTGTGTAGGTGGTGGCAGCTTCGGCAAGGTCTTCAAAGGGTACGCTCCCTCCTGCAGCGCCATTCTTGCCTCTCTCCCACCCCACCCTCCCTCCATGTTCTCACTCGTTGCCCTGCATGCAGTCTTGGCTAACATTGCTCCCTCCCTCCTGTTAGTGTCGACAAGCGAACCGGCCAGGCAGTAGCTATCAAGATTATCGACATTGAAAGCGCCGAGGACGAGGTCGAAGACATCATACAAGAGATCGCCATCCTGTCCGAACTGCAGTCCCCCTACGTCACGAAATACTACGGTTCTTATGCCAAGGGGGCCGAGCTATGGATCGTCATGGAGTTCTGCTCCGGCGGCAGTTGTGCCGACCTCATGAAGCCGGGCAAGATCGAGGAGGAATACATCGCCATCATCGTCAGGGAACTGCTGCTGGGGCTGGACTATCTGCACTCGGACAAGAAGTTGCACCGGGATGTGAAGGGTATGCCGATATCCTGCCGTTCCTGGCGTGGCAGCAACGTGCCATTGCCCCGCGGATCGAAATGCTGACCCATTCACAGCCGCCAACGTGCTCCTGGGCTCCAATGGCCAGGTCAAGCTCGCGGATTTTGGAGTGTCTGGCCAGCTCTCGGCGACCATGACCAAGAAGAACACCTTCGTCGGCACGCCCTTTTGGATGGCACCCGAGGTCATTAAGCAGTCGGGCTACGACCACAGGGCGGACGTTTGGTCACTGGGAATCACTGCTCTCGAGCTCGCCAATGGAGAACCACCCTACGCAGATATCCACCCGATGAAGGTCCTCTTCCTCATCCCCAAGAACGCGCCTCCGAGGCTGGACAAGGACACCTTCAGCAAGGCGTTCCAGGACTTTGTCGCCTGCTGCCTGCAGAGGGACCCCAAGGACAGGCCGACGGCGAGGGACCTCTTGAAGCACCCCTTTGTCAGGAAAGCCAAGAAGACGAGCTACCTGACCGAGTTGATCGAGAGGCACACCCGATGGTCTGCCACCCACAAGAGTGCGGATGATGATGACGCCTATGACGACGTTGGCGAGCCTGCGTATCGGGAGCCGGTCAACGAGGACATGTGGGACTTTGGCACAGTGCGACTGGTAGGCAACCAGGGGGGGTTTGTACGGAATCCAGGCTTGAATGCGATGGGCGAGTCGGCTACGAATGCACGGTCTTCAAGGCCACTCGAGAGCGAATACGGGGATTCAAGAAAGGAGACGACACCAACGAAGGCCTTATTGGAGAGGGAGCGAGAGACATTCAGGACGGGCGGGTCGACATCCGGCACTGCACGGCAGGTATCACCACAGCGCAAGCCCGTCGGCTCGACTTCTGGGCCACCGCCGTCGCCCGCCAAGGTGCCCTTGCCCCCATCGCCTGCAAAACCCAGCACGAGACCGCAAGACCAAGGCCACGCGACTCCTAGAGCCTCGCAGATGAAGCCTCTCCCAACTCCTGTCGACTCGTCCCCAGAACATGAAAGGTCATTACACGAGCAGCTCCAGCGGGATATGGGTCACATGAATCTGAGCGCGGCTATTAACCCAGAACGGCGTGTCTCCGGGCCGCGCATGATGCCTCCTTCAGCAATGCAGCACCACCAGATCCAACGACAGCCATCCAAGCTGGGCCCGTTGACCTTGCCCGAGATCCCACCGTTCCGAGCAAACGAGCAGCAGTACTCAGCACCACAATCGCCGCTCCTGCGAACTACGAACCAACAACACCCGCTGCCAGTCCAGCCACAAGCGGCAAGACAGTACTCCCCATCTGTCATGCAGGCGCCGCAGCCGGTCACACCGAACTATTTCAACCAATACCCACAAGCCCCCCGAGCCATCCAGGCTCAGAACATAAACCCACTGACCTCCAAGGAGGGCAGCCGCGGCACCCCCTCGTCGACCCAGTCCTTCACACCAGAGCCCCAGACACCAACCCCGCTGGCCTTCCCACCACCCGCACCAGCCAACCCGAACGGCGAGCTCGACGCGCTGAACGACGTCATCTTCCCCGCCCTGGAGGAGAGCCTCAAGAGGCGCCAGATCCACCTGCAGCAGCTGTACCCGGGCCGGGCGAGCAACACCAACAGCAGCGGGGGCGGCGCGCCGACGCCGAGGCAGCAGAGGGCCGAGGCGTCGCACGAGAAGATCCGCAAGCTGGTGTACAAGCTGGCGCACGTGTGCAAGGAGATTGACCACTTCGACAAGACGGAGCCGGTGGGCATGGGCAAGGACGTCGGCACGTTCCTCGAGGGCCTGCTGGAGGAGATCCTCGTGCGGGTCGAGCCGCTCGATGACGACGACGAGGAGGAGGTTATGTGAGAGTGGTGAGACCGCGACGGGATGTGGGAATCACCGGCGTCGTTGGAAGAGCCTGGAGGGGGCGACCAGTGACGAAATGCATGAGGATTGGAGACCAGTGACAAAATTGCATAAGGTTTACAAGGAAAGGCTCGGTGGTAGCCACGCACGTCGAGCGGTGCATATGGGGCTGCCTGGGTCGGGCCATGGCAGGCTTGTCTTGGGAGAGTCTTTTGAGAGAGAGAGAGAGCTGGGACGGGGAGGGAACACAGGGACCTACCTACGTGCCTGCCTACAGGCCGACGCGACGACACGTGCATAAAACAAGACGGGTGGGTGTTGTCTGTCTTGTTGATACTTTAGATCATTGAGGATGAATGGAGGAAGACACCTGGGGACATGGCATGGCATGGCATGGATATGAGTTGCGCAGAGAGAGAGAGACAGAGGGCATTGAGGACGGACAGACAGGCAGCCAGGCAGGCATGCGGACAGTATGGCGCAGAGGAGGGGCGGGTTGGGGGGCTAGGTCTCGGCTGGATGGCTGGCTGGATGGCTGGCTCCCCTTTTCGTCTGTCTGGTCTGCTGTCTGTGTATTTATCATCACTTATACCCGAGAAAGAGAAAAAGAGAGAGAGAATTGAGAAGGCTCATCTATCTGTGAGTGTGTTTGTGTGTGTGTGCGGCTTTTGGCTGGACTCGGACTGCAGTGGTGTTTTTCGGTCGTTTGTGTCCGTTAACTGGTCCCTTTTGGGTCCAGGGAGGTACTTAAGTATGTAGGGGGTAGGGTAGGGGAGAGGGGGGGAGAGAGTCTGTCTGCCCACGTGCAGGTTGGAAGGGCCCGGGGTGGCTTCTGTTCTGAACCGGACCAACTCTGGGAGTTATCGGTAGTTAGGTTTGCCCCTTTTGCGAGGTCTCGGCGTCTTGCGTGTGTCTTGCGTGAGGGTTGTTCGAGGTCGGCCGCGCGCCAATGTATGCATGCATGCATATATGGTTCCCCCCCCCCAACCCCCAAGTCCGACCATTCCTTATTACTACCGCCCGAGGTCTATCATGGGCATCGGAATCAATGCGTCCCGTTCGTTGTCTTTGGGTGGGAAGTACTGGCTGGCTGTCTGGCTGGAGTGAGGGCTTTGAGGGGTGATATGATGTGTCACTAGCAATGTGTGTGTTGGCTCGTGGCGTCTGCTTGGATTCTCATGGCTGCTGCTGTTGCTGCTATTGGGGCTGTGATGGGTGGGCTGAGTGAGGTGAGTGACTCGGACGTGTATGGTGATTGGGCCTCCCGCGTGTCTTGAGCGTCGCCTGGAGCGGAACCGCCAGTGGTGTTATTTTGCGGCGGTACCGCTCGAATTCTTCTGGCATGTCTTGTTTTTGGCAAGGCAACGCGAGGCAGGGCAGGGCAGGGCGCACTGAAGGCTATATACGTAGACATGGAGCAGAGTTCATCGGTTTGACTTGGGCTGGTTGCTAACTAATATATTTAGGTAATCAGATTTCGTTGTTGCTGTTGATGTATTATTAACAACGAGTAATAATCAGTAAATACAAGAGATGATGAATCACCCAGCATCGATCGCATGAGGAAACTCGGCCAACGGCTTCTCGCTGGATTATGGATGTTGAGCAGCCATATATATAACTACATGCAAACGACCCTGCACGCGGTTCCATTGTCCGGGTGGCTCCCCCAGGGCGCGTACTAGTTCCGCCATGTCATGTCATGTCATGGGATGGGATGGCCCTATGGCAGAGCATGGGCGAGGACTTCCCTGTGACTGCGGTAATTACCCGGGCAATTCGTACAAAATAAAAGAGAGAACAATTAATATGATGCTGTCATACAACGACACATACCGTGTCGTTACACGCCAAGCTATAGAGGCGCAGGCCACCCCTCAAAACTATGCACGGTGTTTGCTCACCAAGTCCACCACCATGGCAGATAACAGGACATGATTAACCTGCTTCTCGATGCACTGGGAATTGACAACGGCAACGACGAAAACTCCACCTCGTAGTTGGGCCACGACATCGGCGGCGTGTTGGCCTGGGCCCTGATAGCGCATCAACCCCGGACACAAGTCGGCACGGTCGACTGGGGCGGGTCTCTCCCTTGTTGGGCAGGGAGGGACGGATGGTCGAGGAGCACTTGAGGTGCATGAAGGGGGCACTTGTCAGGTCGGGAGGTCGTTTATTGCTGAGGGGGGACAGGACGGGTTTGTGGAGGGAGTTTGAGGGTTGTTTGAGAAGCGTATATCTTCGGACGCATACAGGCGAGGAACGACAACAGACCATTTATAAGCGCCGGACTTGAAGGAGAGTCTTCAAGTTGGATGTGTGAATTGCAGCGACGCGTAATTAAGCAGTCGACTCGAGACAGAGGCGCGAGTTGATGGGAAACAAGAGGCCTAGCCCCCAGCGGATTTATGCACCCAGCCTCCCAAAACTTTCTGGTAGGCCTCCGTCTTCAGCTGGGCGTCCCGGAAGGCATATCCACTGCCACGAAGCCCCTCAGGCTCCATGTCAAACCCGTGGATCTGATCGGGGACAAGCAACCACCGCACCCGCTCGCCGTTGCTATCGTCGACATGCTCAAAGGCGAAGCGTTCATCGTCCAGGATCAGCTCCCCGGGCGTGCTGGGAACTTTGCTGGCCAACCTTGACTTTGGGAGATGTCTCCGGCCGGTGGGCGAGCACGCTGGCCATGCGCCACGCCTCATGCGCCAGCCGGTCGAGCTTCGCCGCGACGATGAAGACCTTCTCCGGCAGGTGCTCGCGCGGCGCATATATTGGAGACAACAGGGAGTCACGAAGATGCTGCCCGTAGGGCACGTAGCTCCACCCGAAGAAACGCGACACGGGCGGCAGCATATCGGCGGCACTGGCACGCACGCCGGAGCCAAGCTCGGGCTTGTAGTACCTCGTCGCGCCCTTCTCCTCAGTCTTAGTGGCTAGGTCGACCAGCATGAGGGCCTCGACATCGTGGATGGCGGTGGGGAAAGGGGTAGGCGGGGGCCTTGCGGTAGTTCAGCTCTACCACGAGGATGCCGTGCCTGTCGGCGAAGGCGCGGGTCCACCTGTCATCATCCTCGGGCACGCCGAGGCAGAAGCCGCCCCCGTGGATGTTGAAGGAGCACGGGAGGTGCTGGGATGAGGTATGGTCCCAGGTGCTGGGGCAGAAGATGCTGGGTCCGGGTCAGCTGCGAGCCTACCTGTGGATTCATTTTGGACTCCGTATGTGGAGCAGAGCTTCTTGCGGGATTCTTACCGCACACTCAGGGACGGGCGGCAGCTGTAAGACTTGACGAATGTCGGTGCGGCATCAGGGGCTGGGCCGGAAGCCCATTGATACCATCGCTCGCCGGTTGAGATGGTCTGAATAAGCCGTGTCATAAAGCCATTGTATAACGCTGAGTTCAGTGGCACCGAGGGCTGCACCTGCTACATTTCGGAAGTTGTCCCAGCAGCTTATAAGTCTACAGGTACCTCATTGAGAGCAGATCTACGCATATGATCGTTTCCACCACAGTAGGATGTCGTCGAAATGGAGCAGAGATGGAGCCAATGAGGAGCGGCAATCGTTGAGACTAGCTTGTCAAAGGATTCAATAGTACTAGTCAACCTAGGTACGATCAGTAGATCCGAACAAATGGTGCGGATATCAAAGTCCCCATCGCTTGTCGAAGTAGATATACCTAGGTAGCTTTGCGTAAAGGAAAATCAAAATCCTCGTTCCAAGGTTCTCGTACATTCGCAGAAAGATTCCAAGAGACTGTGGTACTGACTGCCAATCTCCAGTACAGATTTGCGGTGAAATCCTGCAGCAGTGCTCAATATCACATTAAGTGCTTGCGTGGACTCCTGCTGTTGTATAACATGGAGCAGAGCGAATGTTGACGCGCTCGGATGCAGACCTTCAAGTCCGAGGTTGCAGCCAAGAACCGCACCCAAGAGTTGGGATCGCAGCCTGCTTCTAACTATCCATTTTGATGTCGTCCGGATCCCAAGGGCCAGTTGTCAGTGACCTGCATGATGTTGTGGCATGTTGTCCCAACCGGCCAGCTCGAGGTGTGCGTTACGTTTGGGAACCAGAAATGTCCTTAAAGGGCAGCTGAGGCGTCAGATCATTCCTTTTGGGGCCAAGGACATGCAGGCTCGCCGCCCGAGATTACCCTGTCTTCGAAAATTTCGCTCATGCACTTTGCAATTGGGTCTTGTCGTACCCCTATATCAGGTAGGATCAACTTGCAGTTCGAGTCACACAAGCGCATGCCGCGGCGGAGTACAAAGTATGTATTGGAAGCAAATTCGGGCCAGGCTTCTCCTTGGATGTGAGTGATTTGGCCATCTTTCTTTTCTCCGTCCAATGTCTATACTGAGCACTTGAATCACTTCCCGTCGTGAGTACCTAGGTAGGAATGGCAGGCCTGAGTCTCTCGCAAACAAGGCCATTGTGCTTGGCTATAGCTTGGTCGTTATGCCAGTTCACAGCCGTCTCCGGCCAGTTTATGACCAGTCTTGTGCCCAGGCAAACAGGATCGCCAGATAGCCGTCCATGGAGCCCCGGCCAGGGACCTCCTCCTTGGGCGTCGAGTTGGCTCATCTGCGCAGGCCATACAGACTATAATGGATGTGCGCCATTCCAAGGAAGTGGATGCTGTCCTCAGGGACTGGCTTGTCAAGCCGGTGGCTACTGTGTCGCTGGCCCCACTACCTCCACCACGTCGACGGTAGTCTGCGACAAAGGCTGGTTCGGCTGCTCATTAGATCAGGGAGGTGAGTTCATCCGGCCCTTGCAAAGCAAAAACGGAATCTTACAACTAGAACAGGAGGATGTTGCCTAAACGGACAGGTGTGCGGCTCCGGAGCCTGTACCTCCTATGCGTCGGTGACGACCACATCCACTTCTTCTGCACCTGACGGCCAAATGACTGCGGCAATCAGCACTTTTATTTCGGCGGCTGTGACGAACCAGATAGATCCGAACCTGACCGCTATCATTTCAACCGTAATTTCAGGAACGGAGACAGTTCCCCAATTATCAAGAACCCTGTTCGGCAACGACGCCTCCACGGGCAGCCGGGCAAGTCAGGCGGCGGCCACAAGTACTGGGAGCAGTTCATCGGGGTCCGATACGAGACCCAGTGCCACTGGAGAAAGACTTACAGCCGGCCAAATTGGAGGCATCAGCGCAGGCGCCGTGGTGAGCTTCTTGCTGCTGGTAGCACTGGGCTGGCTGCTCGTGCGGCATCTGATCCGGATCTCCCGCTTCATGGACAAGTTCAACAGTCACACTCGGGAACGACTTGAACAACCAACAGCGCAGGGCAGAGGGGAGCACAAGAAACACGATGATTGCAAAATACTGAATGGCAGCAACGGCGGCGATAGGCAATCGCCAACTGAGCTGTCGCCACAGGAGAGGCCACAGCTGCTTGACGAGTGGGGGAGACATGGGAGTCGGGGGAATGAGCTCGGTGGCCAAGAAGCACATCATGTATCTGAACTTGATGGGACAAGTGTAATTAGGTAACTAGAACCCGGAGGTAGCGCGGATGATGCTGTGTTCCTTTGAACCAAGATGGCGGCCATTGGCTAGGGATTGCAGGTGTTTACCAACACGGCCGTTACTAACGGGAGGGTCTGAGTAAAAATAGATTTGAGGTTAGACCTAGGTAGAAGAATTTCCATCATGGAATGCCGTAATTTTGAACTCAATTGACTAGTCAACCATAGTATTACATGAGTTACTCTTTGGTTACATCAGCCACAGGGACTCCCTTTCAATGCCCCCCCCCCCCGACCTCCTTTGTTGTGGTTACGTCCGAATTTCCAATTCTGAAAATGTGCAACTCTTGACGCAGTCAATTTAAGAAATTGCCATATTATTCCATGGTCATTCGCTTGAATAGAACCCAGCCGCCTCAGACTGTCGCCGGTACCCCGAGGTCGGGCTGGGCCAGCAATCGCCTTTACACATATCAGCTGGCCAGGTGGAGTCTGTTTGATGTCTGCACCGCCATGTCCCAACGTAGAATCTGCAGTTGCGTCTCTCACAGAGATACTTACAAACCAGCCACCTTGATCTGTTGTTGAAAAGCCTCTCGACGGTGTCATCTCCATCAATCCGGCCGACTGGTCGCATAGGGTGGAATTTGAAGCTGGCGCGATGGCCGTCCTGACAAATTCCCACTGAGCGACGCATGACATTACGCAGCATGATCAAGCCTTCATCATTGCCTTCGTAGTCAGTTATCTGGTGTAGATAGTCGAAAGCCGTGAATCCCTTGTTATTGATCTTGTAAAGGGCGGCGTCATGCTCCTGTAACATGGCCATGATCATAGGGAGGATCCAGCCTTCTGAGCCGAAATGATTGCTGTCATGTGTCGCCCACAAAGGATTGTCGAGAAGGTGCTGCAGGAACGAGGTCATGGCTGTGTCGCCGTGACTGTCGACTTCTGCTGGGCTGAAACCGGCCCCGAGCAGAGCGGGCAGCACAAAAAGGGCTATGCCAATATGCCGAGGGACCCTTTTCACGTCGGCCCAGAACTGATTGAGCATCGCTGTTGGCCTATGGGGATGCTTGTTGATTCCAGATGCTCGCAAGATGACCAGGACCTTGCGGCACAAGTCAGAGATGAACATCTGACCAGGCCATGAGTCTCTAGTCCAATCGAAGGGCTGCCTGAGCACATCGGTGATCATGCGGTCCAAGGGTGTGGGTTTCCCCATGTCGGTCCCTGCCATGATGTCGGCCCCTGCCGTAAACACTTTTGATTCCCACTCGCCAAGACGGCTCTTCGGATGAGGTTTGAATATTCTGGCTCTGATAAGCCTTATTAAGAGGTTATTGTCATCTCCGTAGAAAGCGTTCAGGTCTTTTGCTGTACCGCGGGCCAGCAGGGCATCCAACAACTCATTTCGATGATGGTCGTCATATGGTGTAAGCCACTCGTTCGATGTTGTGCACACAACAAATAGCATGGTATGTTGCGTGGTTGAAGATGTCGCCCTTGCATCCGCACCGTAGTCCAGAAGTAATTTAGCACACCGGAAGTTACCTAGCCGAGTTGCCCACAGACCGATAGTGGCCATGTCATCGTGGCTAATGACAGGATGACGGGCTGTCATTAAGGAGCGACTGCCCGGTGGCACTAAACACTGGCTATTGGGGTCCGCACCATACCAGCTAAGAAGCCTCAAAATATCCATTCGTGCTGGTTCTTGTGCTGGTTCACAGAGACCCTGACAAGCAATTTGGAGTGGTGTCATGCCTTCGAAATTTCGTTCTTCGATGCGGGCTGCGTATCCTCGGTCGAGCAGGAACTCGACAAAATCGTAGTCAAAGCGGGCACCATGGCGCCAACAGAGCGCTCTGTGAAGCGCATTCTCCGCAAGCCATTCCCTGGCGCCATTGCTCCGGAATATCCTTGCCATCCGATCCGCCCCGGAGGCTACAAGAACCTTGGCTGCTCGGTAGCTTCCCTTGCATATCGCAACGTGAAAAGGCGTGTAGGTAAAGATATCTTGAGTGATTCCACGCTGTACGGGTCCCGCACTGGATGGCTCAGCGTCCCTAAGACAACCGCAGACATCGGTAGCTGTACAGTCCACATCACCTCCGTTGGCTAGCAACGTCGCTGTAACTGAGACCCGATCATGCGCGGCTGCGATGTGAAGCGGCGTGTCCCAATGCTGGAACATCCGCACGAAGCTGATCTTGACATCTCGTCGGTCCATGTCCGCCGGAGACATGTTTTGAGGAAACGCAAAGTTTTCGTCGAGCGGTGGTGGTAGTTCGACCAGCCTCGCTCTGTCATTATCAAGAAGTCGCCCCGTCATATGTGTGGAGTAATACCGAATGTAGTGGTTCACGAGAAGAGAAATCTGGGCACTTGTTGCCGTCGAAAGGCTGGCAGTGGAAGTGAACCAGACTTCCCTAGAATGCCTCCAACCTGGGGCATGCGCTGGGGATATACTGAACAGCCGCTGAAAGTAAATGAAGTCAAGCTTCCGCTTAGTGGCCGCATCGAGCTCATAATCGGGTGAAGTGGTGAGATTCCAACCAAGCGGGCGGAAGCCCCAAGTTTTGAAATAACGGCTAAAAGCTGACGTCCGCATCTGATTTGGGTCCGCGCCGTATTCAAGTGCAAGCTTCAAAGTATCCAGCTGGTTCTCTTGTGCGGCCCAATGGAGGAGCAAAAACCTCTTGTGCCTGACAACAAGTCTGTGCAGCTCGTAGTTGACCCTGTCATACATCGTTTTGCTTGTTCTTGCGAGAGCAGCAACGTCACGCTCTTGTCCTACGGCGAGAGCAAGATTGATAATCATGAAGTGAAGCTCTGTAGGAAGCGCAGTCAAGCAGGCATCAGGATTCGTCGGCTGTTCCCGGGGTATCAATGCCCAATCTTCGGGCGGTTGAACCTGGCCGGCCATACTGGGGATTTCGTCTTGCCCCAGTCCTCACAGCACGATGGAAGACGGAAGAGACTGGAGGCGGAAAGGCCTGAGGAAGGACACCAAATTGATCGGGACGAGTTCGGAGGAAGCAAGATTGCAATGCTGGCGTTTGGTGAGATGTCCTCGTCGTGTCTTGCAGAATGATGTGCTCTGAAATCAAGGAAAGTGATTTACGAAGGCGATGTCGTAGCAGTGTTTCAAAAAATAAAAAGTAGAGGAAAAACATTTGGACGATTTCTATAATTCTTGTGACAACCTAGATAGTGTGCAGTGCCACATAAATACACAAGGTGGTGGACGGCGCCTACCGGACCTTGATACTAGTCTCGTTCTTAATCCGTAAGTATACACCCCGGAGGTCTACGGTCTCTTGACACGTTGGCAAAATGCTAAAGACCTAGTGTTTAAAGAAGCGCAATGCCAACAATAGTGTAAGAAGGCTTTGCCTGGGCACATGGCCTCAGCCTCGTGCCGCACCTACCGGACTTACCAGTGCTAAGGCATCCATCCCATGGGATATCGCACTGATAGTGTCGGAACCTGAGGAAGTGTTAATGTAAAGTTGTGAAGTTCCACGGGGTATCAAAATGAACTTGACTAAATGCCCAGGTATATAATTAGCACGTACTAAACAAGTGCCTACTTAAGTAGCTGAGTACCTAGGTAGGTAGGTAGGCACTTAGCCGGAGCTAATGTTGGCCTTAAGTCTTTCGGCCACGAACAAAAATATAAGATCGGCGACGAAATCCAGGCTCTTTGAGCGAATCATCTTTCGAGACAGCCCGCACTTTCCAGGCGACGAGATTCTTCACTCAATCCGACAGTTTATGGTGACTCCAGAATTGCGTCGCCATGCTCGGGCTGTCAGCCTGTGTTTGAGGCGCATCAGCTGCTTAGGCCAGGACCATACCGCATTTTCGGAGCCATACCACTATCTAGTCCTTCCTGAAGTGGTGAAAGCTCTCGCAGGCATGCCAGATGTCACGGAACTGTGCATCACAATCGAGGGAATACAAGGAATAATTTGTCTAGAAGCACTACACGCGGCTGTACGTTGGGGTGCACCGGGAAAGCAGCTCAACATTGGATCTCTTGTTATTTCACCTTGGACTTGGATGGCTTCGGGTTTTCATTGCCATCGCATTAATGGCGGAAGAGGATTTCCAGGAGTTGACCTTCTTTGGGTGTTCCCTCACCTCACGGCCATTTGCTTGGATGGATTCGGGTTATACCCAATTGAAACAGTCTTTATTGTGCCGAATCCGCACCACGGAACACTCACATCAAACTTGACGCATATGAGGCTTTTTAAAGCATTCCTAGACCCTCGTCCGGGATTCCAATTCGTTATACAAATCAAACTTCTCGTAGTGAAACTTAAAGCATAATGCACTTTGTTGTGTCAAATAGCTTCAGTAACAGAAGGACTTTGAGAACAATAATGACTTAATTGAAAAAAAAGAAAAACATAATATAAAAAGGCGCGAGGTGGCAGGATGAACCCTTCTCAGACTTGAGTTTCGCGACGCTGGGTCCGCAGCTTGAGCATCTTTCCATCCTCGGCCATTTGGAAGGAGATACGGTTTCCCATCTGCTGCGAAGTCTTACAAATACACAAAAGCTGAAATACCTCGACATTACGGATGAGCCGGTGGTTGGAGCTGTTCGAACGCCGCATGATCGCTCTTAGGCCGAGGAGACATTCAAGGCATGGCCTCAGCTGCGACGAATCGTGTTTGTGTGGAAGGGCATTGGAGAAGTATACCTGAGAGGCTACTGGTTCCCGGTTGCGAACTCGGCTGGGTACATCTCGGAAGATCTCAGCGACGCCGATCTGGCAGAGATCCCGAGCGTATGGCGTCAAGGCGTACCTCAAACGAGTTTGACGCCTTTCCCTTTATTCACTCCGAGTTAATAGGAGAGTGGAGAACACTCTAGCCAGGTTATGGTCACAAAAGGATGCTGAGCTTTGGACAGACTTTCCAAAATGACCGGCGTCATGCTGGAGACTGGGTTGACGTGGATCAGATCGATGATTTGTCGTGGAGGGCGTCTGGTCGTCCTCCATGCAATATGCAGGCAGTCCTGGAAGCAGAATGAATGTCAACTAGATCAAGGAACTGCATTGCGGAAAGCGGATGGCTCGAGACTTTTGTGGATAGGCATGAGAAGATAGGTTTTAGGGACAACTCAGGTCTGAACCAAAATGGTATGAAACTGCCAGCAGATGAGGACGTGAGAGCCATTGATGGTGAAGTCATTGACATAAAAGATGTATGAAATAGACCCAGCCGATCACCAATATATAGGTAAGTGAAAAACAAGAAGAATAGGAATGAGATCGGAAATTCGCACAGCAAAAAACGGAAGGTACACAGGTACAAGTGCACCCCCGGTGCGCCAACCTTAATTTGAACCACCAATTCGCCACAGAAAACAACAAGACACGATCATTGACTATACACCTGGGCATTTATCACTATACACATACAAATGATACTATCGTCGCTTCTGCTTGCCCCTGTTGTTTCTTACCCTGGTGGTTTGCTACTTCTTTCCTCCTCGTCGCCGACGAGGTCCTCCACAGTTAAGTCAATGGTAACTGGTTGCCCCTACAGAACGTCGCTTGGGTTACTGACGAGTTGGTGGAGGAGGATTGGCAGGTCTGCAGGCGGGGCACAAAAAGCACTTGGTGTGGGTGGTGCGTGTGGTTGAAGAGGTTGAATGGAGCCCTCTGATTGGTTGCAGCCCAGAAGGAAACACCGTACCTGTGTACCTTCCGTTTTTTGCTGTGCGAATTTCCGATCTCATAGGAATTTGGTACAATAGGAGACAACACGCCCGTCTAGCACCGGCGTTCATGATGGCCCTTTGGTAGCCCAATTTCGTCCGCTCCGTAACACCAACGTCGTTGGCGCGAGCGTATCTGGCTTATTAAAAACCCTCAACCGGTTTTCAAAACGACTTCAGACAAGATAGTGAAAGAAAGGCCCACAGTGATCACCTGCTTCCTTGCGAGGAAGTCCAAGACCCGACACCCCTGAGGCCCTGAGGTTGTTCAACGAGCGACGGGCCCTGGTACAGCCTTGAGGCTTCCGTGGAGACGGTTCTATGCGACAGGCCCACCAGGCGGTTTCCACTCCCCAGGGGCTCGGCCATGTAAGCATCGAGCCGTTGCTGCTGGAGGTAGCTTTTCTGCTCGAGGTTTCGGTTCGCGGAGGATATGTTGGCGGCTGACGATCTGCATCGAGCAATGTTATTAGTGCATGCCATCCAGCTTGTATGAGGGTAGGAATGGACGGCGGCGGCGTGGCCTTACCCGCTGGCAGTCTGGGGAGATCTATCACTCATTATCCTTGTTGAATCCACCCCAGTGGCTCAAAATTGAGTGTCAATCGACGGAATCTGGCTTGAAGGTTGCAGAGGGGCTCTTGAGGCCCAAAACTGGCTCGCAGAGTCGAGGACAGAGCAAATGCAAGTGAAAAAAAAAGAAAAAAAAAAGGCTTTTGGAAAGATAGTTGTGGGAAAAAAGGGCACCAATTCTGCGGACTCGGTCTGAGGGCGATAACGCTTTTTTCTTTTTAAATACAATTCAGGACGGCATGAGAAGCTCTGGTACTCTGCAAAACGAGTTCAGCTAGAAGTGTGACTGGCGAGCATGGTAGTTATCCAGTTCTTGACACAATCGCCTTTTTAAATGTACAGAAATTGAAAACCAAAGTGACCATGCCGGATATCAAGACGGCGAGCTGAGTTCCGCAACAGCGGCGCGCGAGCCAATTTGCTTTGCCCGTCTCGGGCCTGGGTGCGCAATTCATTTCCTGCACGCCCATTCCCAATTTTTGTCGAATCTGGAAGGTGTCCCAATCTTGCTCTGATTCGTCGAGTTGCGCAAATGTGCCCAGAGGCTTCGACGTTGCGTTGCTTCGTTGCTGACCAACTATCTCCCCCGGTGTCGAGGCTGAGCCCACCTGTGGGCACTATACCCAGCCCCCCTTGAACCGATTAGACCACAATGGTTGAGTTGATACCAGGGCGTCAAGCATCATATTGTGTGTGATCACGGAAGACGAAACTCGTTGCATCTATGGAGATGATGTCGGCATGGTGTTCGTGTTATATCGGGAGGTGATTAATGGCATTCGACCCGTGAGGTAAGCGGAGGTCTTCTCCCGTGACCGCATTTTCTGGCACGGGACATAGCTGGTCTGGCATGCTCATTTCCTATAATCATCGATGAAGTCGCTGTGTTCTCCACACGTGAGAATCGGAAGGTCGCTACAGGAGCGAGTGACATAAGCCCCTGAAGGTCCAAGTTGCTCCGAGTGACGGAGGAGGCACGGAGTCGAGACGGAGTCGAGACATTCGGTCCATACTCTGTTCGCCGCACGCGCGTCCTTCCAAGATTAAGAGGGTACGGAACCTTCAATGTTTTCCAGCGCATCACTGTCTCCATGAAACGAGCATCCAACTATGGGTTCTGCCTGGCCCCCAGCCAATGTGGCCGGGATGCAATACACCATCTGCAAGCTCGACCCCTGCGGGCTGTCCTCACAGTCAAATATCCATCCACGACGGAACTCTGCTCGTTGAGGGGGTCTTGCTGCAATGTATTCTGTATGAGTTTTGCCCAACTTCAACCTTGTCATATATTGCTAGCCATACATCACCTTGATGCCTTATAGGCTGAGTGACTCTACCAGAATATCCCAGGCATATTGTCGAACCTTACCGGCGTCCTCCTCAAGCTTCGGACTAATGCCCTTCCAAAGAAGTTTAGGGTGGATATACGAGTAGTTCCGCACCTCGTCCTTGTTACTAACACGATTCAGCACCTTCCTCATCCCGCCCAGCTCCCGCAGCTCGTCGACGTTGACCCCGTGGTCCCTCTCGGCGTCCCTCCTCTCCCGCTTGAAGATGTGCTGCCGCGCGTACCCCAGTATCAGGGCCGCCATGGCCGCGACGGCCGGCGACGCAAAGGACGTGCCCTCGTTGAGCCCGTACCCCGCCCGCGGCCGCAGCGTGACGACCTCCTCGCCGACAAACATGAAGTTGTGGCAGCCGTCGACGTGCGGCGGCGTGAACCCCGACGCCCGCCTCCCGTACCTGTCGCACGAGTGCACCCCGACCGCGAGGTCGGGGTCCCGCGCCGGCCAGGCCGCGCGCTCGCTGTTGTTGCCGTCGTTGGACATGGCCGCGAACACGAGGACCCTCGCGCCGCGCGCCCTGACCAGTGCGGCCTTGAGCGCCTTGTTGATCTCCCCGAAGCCGAACGACATGTTGATTATGTCCGCCCCCTGCTCCAGGGCCCAGTCGACGGCCCTCGCGGCTACGTCTGGCCGCGGGTGCTTGATCGTGTCGTCCGTTGGCGTGCCAGTGTGTGTGCCGCGGTCGGCCTCGCCTGTGCAGATGCGGGCTATGTATAGGTCCGACCTTGGGGCGAGCCTTAGGATCAGCTCCGTCACCTGGGTGCCGTGCCCGTTGAGGTCAATCATGTCATCCTTGGACTCTACCAGACCGCCGCCCGTAAAGTCCACACAGGCCTTGATCCTTTCATATTGAGATGGCTCTGGCTTCTTCGCCCACTCTGGTTTTCCACCTTCGAAACTAGCCAACCTCGGGTTCTTAAAGTTGGGGTGTTTTACGTCAAGTCCAGTATCCAGGACAGCTATCTTGATGGGTTTGTCGTGACCGTTCTTGAAATCGAAGTTATCCCAGACCTTGAGGAGAATTTGATATGTGGGTGAATGTGACAGTTGGGCACTAATACTGCTGTGTCAAATGAATGGAAGCTTTTCGCGGGATTTTAATCGTTGCTCACCTAGTGGATGAAACAGAAAATAGAGCGCCATCGAATGAGCCACTCGTGCCGGGCACATCAACTTCTGAGGGGGGAGATGGTGTAGATGGAACTGCTTGAACCTCGGGCTCAGGTCCTTTGGTGCTATGGTTGTTTTCACCGGAGTGACCATCGCCTGCTTGTCGGAGGAGAGTAGCAAGGTGATGCCGAGCCTTCGCGTAGTCGTCCATAGCTGCAATGTGCCTCTTACCATCTGGGATTCCCAGGGCGAATTCCTTCAAGACGTCCAGACTCTTGAGGTGGCGTCCACCAGCTGCAAGCCAAAAAGAAGTGACGCTCGTGAGCAACACGGAGGTTTCGGCTTCGGAGCCAACTTCAACCCTCCAAGGTGGTGTGAGTTCAGCTTTAGCAAGAATGTCCGCCCCATGGTCTAGGAGGACTCTCAAGGTCCTCTGCCTGCCTTTCCATGCAGCCAGATGCAACGGTGTCCATTTGCTCGTAACAGTTTCGGCGTCGACGGCGGCTCCGTGGGCCAGGAGCACCTCACAAACCTGACTTTGGCCCGCCCATGCCGCGTGGTGGATAGGCCTCCGGCCCCTCTTCGAGTCGCGGGAGTCGACGATCTCGGGGGAGTCTTTGGCGATATGGTCGAGAACGAACTGCACGAGCATCGCGTGTCCGTTCCCCGACACCCACGACAACATCTCCAGCGCATCCACGCGGCCCTCCTTCGTGATGAACCTCGCCAGCTGCGGCAGGATCCTGCGCGTCTGCCTCGCGCAGCCCTTCCACTCGTCCATGGCACGAACCATCTCGTCCCGGCGGCCCTCCCCGAGCCGCGCCGCAAGGTGAAACGCATCGTTGCCGTCCCTGTTCCTGAAGTGCGGGTCCGCACGCAACGCACACAGCACCCGCGCGTTCGACACCCTCCCCAGCGCCACGGCCGTCTGCAGGGGCGTGGACGCCCCGTTGTCCATGGTGTTGCAGTACGCGCCGCGCACCAGCAGGATCATGAGCAGGTCCTGGCTGCTGTTGCCGCCGGCCTCCTTCGCGGCAGCAGCCATGTGCAGCGGCGTCAGCCCGTCCCTCGTCGCCGCGTGCACGTCCGCCCCGGCGTCCAGGAGCGCCACCGCGACGCCCGGGCGCACCGCCTCGGCCGCGAAGTGCAGCGGCGTGTACTGCCACCGCGAGCGGGCGTCGACCGCCGCCCCCCTGGAGACGAGCAGCCCGACGATCCCGTCGTGGCCCAGCTGCGCGGCGGCGTGCAGCGCGGTCCGGCCGCGGTCGTTCCGCGCGTCGACGATGTCTGGTGAGGCCCGCAGGATGCGCGCGGCGCCGTCGAGGTCCTTGCGCGTCACGGCGTCGTGCAGCGCCTGGCCTGGCGTCTTGATCCTGTACGCGATGTCCGGCGTCCGCTTCCCGGCCGCGCTGGCGTCGGCGTCGGCGGTGCTTTCCGGGGCCCGGGGGCTCGGCGCCCTGGGGCTTGGGGACCGGCGAGCGGGCGTGCCCGGGGCGTCAGGCTTGAGACTTTCGTTTGGGCTTCCCATGTTATGTGCGTGACCGGGGCTGAAAAGTATTTAGACAACGCGGCTCTTATAGGCGATAAGCACGCAAGATACAGTGTGCGGATACCTTCTCATACTAGTATCTATCTACTCACGATATAAAAATAACTTCTTATATAATACATAAACTCTATGGAATAATATAGAATATAGGGGAGTCCAGGGCCTAATTATTTTTCCTCTTTCTTTTAATAATAACTAGTAAATAAAAAAGAAATATAAAAGTTAATTCTCTTTACCCTTTTTAATAATAATTCTTCTTTAATTAATTAATAATTTTAATATATATTATTTATTTCTATTTTTTTATAAATTATAAAACCTAAAAGCTTTATAAGTCCTTAACTTATTATTTTCTAAAATAAAAATTAATAAAGTCTTATAATTAATTATATTAATATAATAGGCTATAGCATTAAGCACGACAATATAAGTTTAAAAAAGATTTAAAGGTATATTAAATCTAAATTTAATATAAAACTAATTCTTACCTTTTTTATTAAAAAGTAAGTAAACTTTACCCATTTTTTAAAAGAATTTAAAAAGGGGAATACCTAAATACTAGGGTATTTTTAAGGTACTTCCCTATAACTTTTATTTAAATATTATAATTATACCTTTCCTTAAAAAGCTATTCTTAATTATTTTTTTTAATTAATTCTAATTATTTTTATTTATATTTTCTAATAAACTTTTATTTACTCATTATTAATTTTAATAATTTATTAGGCTTTTTAATAATCCTTACTATATTTTTATAAATATATAGGCTATCTAGCCCTTTTTTTAAATAAATAATACTTTTTCTTCTACCTTTATTTCTTTTTTTTTTTTATTTAATAACCAATCTTTTTAAATATTTAATTAATTCCCTTTTTTTAATTCTTAATCTTCTTTCTTATTCCCTTTATTATTTTTTTAAATATTTATATTATATTTTATTATTATAAATAATTTAAAAATATTTTTAATTATAATTATTTTATATTTTTTATAAATAATAATTATATATTTTATAAATAATTTTTTTTTAAATAATTTTATATATTATTTTAATTATATTTTTATAAATAATAAAAATAATTTTTTTAAAAATTATTTTAATTTAATAAATATAATTTTTAAAGGTTTTAATAATAATTATATTAACTTTATTTATATTAATTTTAATTTTTTTTTTTTATAAATCCTTTTTTAATTTAATTAATAATATTAATATTATTAAAGTTTTTAATAATTTTTTTTAAAAAATAATAAATAAATAACCTAAAATTATTTTATATATTTTTTAAATTTATTAAAAAGTAGTTATAAAAATTATTTTTTTATTTATAAATTTAAATAAAAAAAGTTTTTTAAAGGTTTTTTAAACTCTTAAAGATTCCTTAATCCTAGCTTTTATTTATTTAGCTTTTAATTATCCCCTTAAAGTTAAAAAGTATATTATATTTTTTTTTAAAAAATATATAAAAAATATTTTTATAAATTAAGTTTCCTTTAAATAAATTTTATTTAATTATAATAAAAATATAAAAAAATAAAATTAAATAATTTAATTATAAATTTTATATAATATATATATAAAAACCTTTTTTAAATAAATAAAAAATATTTTTTTTTTATATAAAAATATTTATTATATAATTATTTAATTAAATAGCTTTTATTATAATTAATATATTATAAAATATTATTTTTTTTATATTATAATAAACTTTTTTTTAATTTATATTTACTATTATTATTAATATTTTTTTTTTAAATAAAAAGATTTTTTAATTATTAATTTAATTTTTAACCTTTATTTTATAAAATCTATTTTAATAAAAATTAATAATAATATAAATTTTTTATTTTTATTTATTTAAAAAAATAAATTAATATAATTTTAAATTTAATTAATTAATATTCTAATAAATATATTTATAAATAATTTTAATAATTATTTAACTTTTTATAAAAAAATAAAAAACTTTAAATTTTAAAATAATTTAAAGAATAAAAAAAAATAATAGATTTTTATATTTAATATAAATTATTAAATAATTATTAGAAAATTAATACTAACTTTTTTTTAAAAAAAAATTATAAAAGCTAGTATTTTTTAATTATAAATAATAATTAATTTATATATTTTTTAATTAATAAAATTTAATTTAAGTAAAAATTTAAATAATATTTAAAAAAAAATCTTTAAAAATTTAATTAAAAATTATTATAATATATTATATTTAATTTTAATAAATAATAGTTTTTTTAATTTAATATACTTTAATTTAAAAGTTTTTTTAAAAAATAATAAATATAATAAATAATATTTTTAATTTATAATTTTAAAAATATTTTTTATTTTTTTAAAAAATAATTTATAAAATATAAATAACTCTCTTTTAAAAATTAATTAAAGATATTATAAATTAATAAATAAAATTATAGGGGTAAATTTTAAAGTTTTAAAATAAAATAATAATATTTTTTATATTATTTTTTTAAAATAAATTTTAATTTATTATAAATTTAAATAATTTAAAAATAATTTATTTTTAATATATTTATATTATTTTTTTAATATAATTCTTTTAATTTTAATATTATAATTAATTAACCCTCCTTAATTACTAATTAATAATACTTATTTTCTTAATATTTATTCTTTAAATAAATTATTAAATATTTTTAATTTATTTATTTAATTTTTATTTTCTTTATTAACCTTTTATTAAATTTATATTTTAATTATATTTTATTTTTATTAGTTTATTATAAGGCTTTTATAAATTATTTATTAATTATTTATTTTATTATTATTTATTTTATTAATTATTTATTAATATATATTTATTTATTATTTATTTATTATTTATTTATTATTTATTTATTATTTATTTATTATTTATTTATTATAACCTAAATAACTTTTTTTTTTAACCCTTTACTTATTTATTTTTAAATTTTTTTTTAAAAATATTAAAGTTTTTTTTTTATAATATTTTTAAATAATTTTATTTATAAATATTTTATTTTTTAATATTTAAAAATTATACTTATTTAATTATTTTTTTTATTTTATTAAATAATAAAAAATATTTTTAATTTTTTAATAATTTTAAATCTTTTTTAACTTTTATTTAATTTTTTTATTTTTTAAATTAAATAAATTTATAATATTCCTTTATAAGCCTTTTAATTTTCTAATTATTTATAATTTTAATTAACTTATATAAAAAATATTATATATTTAAAAATATTTTTTAAAAAAAATTAAATTATAAACTTATTTATTAATTTAAATAAAAATTTTAAATAAATTAATTTTTTATAAAATTAATTTTTAATTTTTTAAATAAAAATATTTAATTATAAAAAATACTTATTTATTAATTTTAAATTATTTTAAATTAATAATATATATTATAATTTTAAATTTAAATTTTAATTATATATTTTTAATTTTTTTTATATTTTATTTAAATTTATTAAAGTTTTTTTAATTATTTTTTAATTATAAATATTTTTTTTTATAATATATTATTTTTAATAAATTATTAATTATATAAAATTATAAAAAAAAATTTATATTTTAATAATATTTTAAATAAATTTATTTTAATTATTATATTTAATATTAAATTATATATAAAAAATATAATATATAATAATTTTAATTAATTTTAAATATTTTTAATTATAAATAATTTAAAATATTATTTTAAAATTTAATTTATTTTTTTAATTTATTTATTATTTTATTAATAATAAATAATAATATAATAATTTTTTATATTATTTAATTTATATAATATTTTTTAAAAATTATTAATAAAAATTATACTTTTATTAATAATAATTTTTTATAAAATTTTTTATTTATATTTAATTTTTTTATAAAAAATTTTATTAAGTTTTATAATATTTATTATTATATAAATTAAAAAAAAAAATTTATTTTAATAAAATAATTTATAATTATAAAGATTAAATTTATTTTTTTTTATTTATAATAATTATTAAAAGTTTAGTTATAAAGTTTATATTAAGTTCTTATATAAATTTTAATAAAATTAATAATAAAATAAATTTTTTATATAAGTAATAATATAATATAAATATATATTAATATATTATATAAAAATATATATAATTTATTATAAAGACTATTAATTTAAATTATTAAAAATACTTTTTAAAAAAAGTTTATATTTTTATTTATCCTTAATATTTATTTAATAAATTATTATAATAAATTTATAAAATTTTTTATTATAAAGTTTTTTATTTTAATATATATATATATTTTTTTTAATAAAAAAGTTTATTTTAAATTTTATAATTAAAATTATTTAAAATAATATTATTTAAAAATTATATTTTTTTAATTATAATTTAAATTATAAAGTTTTTTTTTTAAACTTTATAAATTAAGTTTATTAATAAAAAGTAGGATTTTAAATATATTATATTAATATTAAATATATATATTTAAATTATAAATTTAAACTAATATTTTATTAAAAAGGAATTATTTTTTAAAATTTTATATATTATAATATTTTTAATTATAATTTAAATTTTAATTTATTATTAGTTTTTTAAATAAAATTATAAGTTTTTTTTAATAATTATAATTATTTTTAATTTTAAAATTAAAATTTAATTTATATTTAAAAGTTTTTTTATTAATATATAATTAGATTTTCTTAAAAGCCTATTAATTAAATTAATTTTATTAGAATAGTATTTAATAATAAAATTAAATTTAATTAAATATATTAATTATTAAACTTATTTTTAAATTAATTTTTTTTATTTTATAAAATTATAAAAATTATTATAATTTAAAAAAATTATAATAAGTTTTTAAATTTTTTTTAAATATTATTATTAGTATTTAAAATTTATAATAATAATATTAAGTTTTTTATTATAAATTATTTAATTAAATTTTATTCTTAAAAATTTTTTTAATTAAAAAATAATAAAATATTATTATAATATATTTTTATTAATATATTTTTATTAATATATTTTTAAAAAATAATTAAAATAGCTATTTTATTAAATATATTATATTTAATTTAAATATAAAGTATTAAATTATAATATTAAAGTAAGGGTATTTATTAGAATTTAACTTTAAGTGTTTTAAAGGTTTTTTAAGTTATTAAATTTTTTATTATAAATAAATTAATTTTATTAAATTTTTAACCTTATTTTATATTTAATAACTATTTATTAAAAAATTAAATAATTTTAAAATACTCTTTAATAAACTTTTAATAAAAATTATAAAAATTTAAAAAAATTTAAATATTATAATAAATATTAAAAATAAATTATTTTTAAATAATTTTAATTTAATTAAAATTTATTTAAATCTTATTTTTTTTAATTAAAAATTCTAAAAATTTAATTTTTTTTTAAAAAAAACTATATTTTTTAAAATTTTTATAAAGTTTAATTAATAATAATTAATTTATAATTATTTAAATATAATTTTTATATCTTTTTTTATTTTTTAAAAAAATAAAAATATTATTTAAATAAATAATTATATAAATATTAATATAATTTTTTAAAACTTTTATAATAAAAGATTAAAATATAATAAATATATTAATTAATTTAAATAATATTATTTGGAATTTATAATAATTATAATAAGTATAAAATATAATTTTTTATTTATTTTTTTTTAAATATAAATTTAATAATATATATTTATTAAATTAATTTTTAAAAAATATTTTATATTTAATAATTAATTTAAAATTTTAAAAATTAATAATAAAAAATAATAGTTTTTAATTATTATTTTATTAAAAGTTTAATAATTTATATAAAATTAAAAAGTATTATTTTTTTTAAAGGTAAATAAAATTAAAGCCCTTATAAAATTTTTATTAAAAGTAATTTATTTAATTTTTAAATTTTTTTTTAATTATTTTTTTAAAATTTTTAATTTTTATAAAAAAAATAAATAAAATAATAAAAAAGAAGGTAATATTCTTTTTTTTAATTTAATTATATAATTAATTTTTTTTTATAAAAATAGTTTTTTTATTTAAAATTTTATAAAAATTTTTTTTAAATTTTTTAATTATAAATAAATTTAAAAAAAATTAGGGAATAATTTTTCTTTTTTATTTATTTTTTTAAATTTCTATTATTTTTTTTTATTTTTTAAATTAAAAGAATTATTAATTAAAAGAATAATATAATAATAGATATTTTTTTTTTAATTTTTTATAAAGGATTTTATAGTTTATTAAATAATATATAAATTATTTTATTAAAGTTATTAATTTTTTAAATAATTTTTTAATTTTATTTAAAAAAATTTTAAATTTAAAGTTTTTAATAATAAAATAAATTTAAAATGTTTTTAATTAATAATAATAATATTTTAAGTTTTTTTTTTTTAGTTTTTAAAATAGTTTTTAATTAAAAAAAGAATTTAAAAAACTTTATAAATAAGTATTAAAAGGTAATTAATTTTTATTATAAAAACTAAAAAATTTTTTAATTCTTTTAAATTAAATTTTTTAATAAAAAAAATATTAATTAAATTTATTTATATTTAAGTATTAAGATTAATCTTAATATACTTTTTATTTTATTTTATAAATATTTTCTTTAAAATTATAAAAGTATTATAAATTTTTATTATTTTTTTTTTTAATTTTAATTATTAATTTATTTTTTTTATTTTAAATATTATTTTAATAAATAATTAAAATAATCTTTAACTTCTTTTATTTTAATTTTATTTTTAATAGCTTTTTAATTAATAATTATTATAATTTTAAATTTAATTTATAAATATTATAATTTTTATTAATATTAAATAATTTAAAATATAATAATATATATTATTATAATAATAATAAATAATTAATTTTTTAATATTATTAAAAAAATTAAATTTTAAAATAATTTTAAAATTATTTTTCTAAATATTTTAATTAAATTAAATATATAAATCCTTATTTTAAAATTTTTAGTTTTAATTTTTTATATAAAGTACTTTTAAAGTTCCCTTAAAAGCTATAATATTATTTTAAAAGGCTTCCCTTTATTTTTTTTTATTAAAAGTTTTATTATTTTTTTTTTATTTTATTCTTAATTTTTTATATTTTTTTTTTAATTTATTTAAATATATTAATTTAAATAATTTAAATAATTTTAATTATTTTTTTTTTAATTTTTAATAAATTTAAAATATATTTTATTTAAATTTTTAAAAAAATTTAATTTTATAATTTAAAAAAAAAGAATTTAGTTTTAAAAATATTATTTTTAACTTTTTATTTTAATTTTAAAATTTTAAAATATTAATAAAAAAATTAAAAGTTTTAATTCTTTTATTAATAAATAAAATTAATTAAATTTTAAATAATTTTAAATATATTTTAAAAGTTTTTTTTAAAATTATTATTAAAAATTTTAAATTTATTTTATTTATAATAATTAAAAATAAATTTATTTTCTTTTTTTTTAAATTTTATATAAATATTTTAATAGTTTTAATATTTTTTATTAATATAATTAAATATATAAATAATTTTAATTTTATTATTATAAAAAAATTATAATTAAAAAATATAAACTTTTTTAAAATTTATTATTTAATTATTATATTATTATAAAGTATAAACTATAAATAATAAAGTAATATTAATTAATTTTAAATTTTTTAATTTAATTTTAAAAATAATTTTAATTATTTTAAAAATATTAATTTATTATTAAAAAAGTTAGTTATATTTTTATTTTTAAATAAAAATATTATTTATTAAAAAAGTATTTAAACTCCTTTTATTATTATTTAAATTTATTTAAAATCTTTTTTTTTAATTTTTTATTCTTAATAATATTATAAATAATATAATAAAAAAAATTAAAATTATAATAAGTTATAATATTAAGTATAATAGTATAGATTTAAAAGAGGTTTAAAAATATATTAAGTCTAGGTTTAATATAAAATTAATTTTTATTTTTTTTATTAAAAAGTAAATAGACTTTACCTGCCTTTTAAAAAAGTTTAAAAAGGGGAATACCCGGGTACTAGAGTATTTTTAAAGTACTTCCCTATAACTTTTATTTAAATATTATAATTAATTTATATTATTTTTATTTTATTAATTTAATTAATTAATTTTATTTTTTTAATTTAATTATTATTTTTTAAAATAACTTTTAAATTTATTTATATTATTATTATATATAAATATTTAATAAGAATTTAATAAATATTTTATATTAAAAATTAAAATTTATACTAATTAATTTTTTTTAATAAAATTTTTTTAATAATATTAATTTTAATAATTTATTTTATAAATTCTATTATTTAAATTTTAATTTTTTTTTTATTTTAAATTTTTTTTAAATTAATAAAATTCTTTTTTAATATTTTAATTTTTATTTATATTAATTTTATTAATATTAAATACTTAACCTTAAAAAAAATATTTTTTAAATCCTTATTTTTTAATTTATATATTTTTAAAAAATATTTATATTAATATAATAAGTTTTTTTAAAAAATTTAAAATTTTTTAATTTAAAAAAATAAAAAATTATATATTTTAAAATATAAAAATTCTTATATATATAAAAAAAAAACATTATTAATTAAAATCTTTTTAAAAATATATTTATTATTTAAAATAAAAAAGTTTTAATATATTTAAAAATATTTTATAAATTTAATCTTTTAATATTTATTAAAAGATTAAATTCTTTTAAAAAAATTTAAAATATTTTAAAAAAATATTATAAAGTTTTAAGATTTAATAATTAATTTTTATTTTATAAAAAATTTTTAAATATAAATTTTTTAAATTTTAAATTTATAAAAAAATATATATATAAAATTAAATTATTATTTAAAGAATTAATTTTTAATAAAATAAATTCTTTAAAATAAATAATTATAAATTTTATTTTAAATAATTTAAATAAAAAATAAATTAAATTTATTTAAAATATAATTTAATTTTTATAAAAAAATATAAAAAATTATATTATAAATATTTTATTTTTTAATTTTTTAAATAAAAATTAAAATAAAAAAATAAAACTTTTAAATAAATTTTTATATATTAAAAAGTTTATTAATAAAAAATAAAAAAATAATTTTATTTTTTTTAAAAAATATTTAAATTATAATATAAAAATATATAAAAAAAAAATATTATTTTTTTTATTCTAATAAAGCTTTAAAATTTTAAAAAATTAAAAAAAATAATATATAAAAAATAAAAAAACCTTTTAATTTTAAAAATATATTTAAATAAAAAAAAAAACTTTAAAAAGAACTCTTAATTTTATAAATAAAAAATAAAAAAAATTTTAATTTTAATTTTAATTTAAAAAAATTAAATATTAAAAATATAAATAAAAAAAAATACTTATTATTTTTTAAAATAATAATAATAAAAAAAATTAAAATAAAAATCTAATAAATTTAAATTTTAAAAATATAAAAATTAAAATAAATAAATACTTATTTATATATTTATATATATATATAATTATAATTAATAATAATATTTTTAAAAAAAATAATATATAAAATTTTATTATATAAAAATTATTATAAATATAAATATAAATATAATTTTTTTTATAAATAAAAAATTATTTTAAAATATTAAATATATAAATAAATATATAAAATAAAAAAAAATAAATTATTTAAAAATAAATATTATTAAAAATAATATTATAATATTTTTATAATATAATTATAAAAAAAAATTTAAAAATATATATTATATATTTAAATTAAAAATAAATATAATAAATTATTATATAATATTTAATTTTATAAAATTAAAATTAAATAAAAATAATATTTTTTTATATAAAAAAAAAATAATAAATTTATAATTAAAAAATATAAAAAAAATAAATTATATTATATTATAATTAAAATAAATAAAATAAAAAAAGAATTTAATTTATTTTTTTTAAAATACTTTTATTATTAAAAAAATATATAAATAATATTACTAACTAAGATATATTAATATTAAAATTATAAAATAATTTTTTATAAAAAATAAAATAAATATTTTAATTAATAAAATTATAAAAAATAAAATAAACTTTTATAAAAATTATTTAATAATTAAATATAATATAAAAATAAATAAAAAAAGTTTAAATAATAAAATATATAATATATTTAAAAAAATATATAATAATATAAGAAAATTTTTAAAATTTATTTATAATAAATATAAATATTATATATTATTTTTAAATAAATATTTTAAATATTTAAAAATTATATTATTTTAAATAAAAAATTTTTTTTAAATATATTTAAAAATTATAAAAATAAAATTAAAAATAAATATAATAAAAAAATAAAAAAATTCTTTATTAATAATAATAAAAAATATATTAATAAAAAATTTAAATCTTTTTTTAATAAATATAATATTATATATTATATTATATTATTATATATAAAAAAACTTAATAGTTTTATAAAAAAATTTAATTTAATTATAATAAATAAAATAAAAATATTTTTATATATTATTATACTATTTATTTTTATATAAAAAAAAGTTATAAAATATATAATATATTTATATAATATAATATTATATAAAATTTTATTATATAAGTTTTTATATAAAAAATTAAATAAAAATAAATTATATATTAATAATATAAAAATATAAAATTCTATAATTTATTATTAAAATAAATAATATAAAATAAAATTTAAATTTAAAAATAAAAAAGAATTTTATTAAATATAATTTTTAAATTAAATATATATTATATATAAAATATTAAAAATAAAAAACTTTTTTTAATATATAATATTTATATATTAAAAAAAGAATTTATAAATTTAAAAAATAAAAATATATATAAAAATATTATTAAACTTATTATTTTTATAAACTTTAATTCTAATTATAATATTAAAAAAGAATTTAAAAAAAATTAAAAAATATAAATAATTTTAAAAAAAAATTTAATAATAATTTTTTAAAAAAATATATTTTTTATATTAAATAAAATAATAATATAAAAAAATTTAAAAAATTATATATATAATATAAAAAATATTTTTTTATATAATATAATAAATATTTTAAAAAATAAATTTAAAATAAATAATAAATATATATATATATTTATAATTTTAAATATAAATAAATTTATTAATTTAAGAAATATTTTAAATTTTATAAAAAAACTTTTATAAATAAAAATTATAAAAAATAAAAATAATAATTTATAAAATTAAAATATATATATAATAATAAATTTATTATTTAATTATAAAATATTAAAAAATAAATAAATATATAAAAAAAATTTATATTTAATTTAAATATAATTAAAAATAATTAAATAATAAATAAAAAAAAATACTTACTTTAAAATAAAATAAATAATTTAAAATTTTAATTAATATATAAATATAAATTATTTAAAAATATATATTATATTATTAATTATAATAATTAATAAAAAATATTATATATATAATTATAATATTAAAAACATGTTTTTTTATTTAAATATTAATTTTATTATATATATAAAATTATTATTATATTTATATAATAAATTAAAATTTAAAAATAAAATAATTCTTTTAAAAAAATTTTATATAATTTAAAATAAATTTTTAAATTATAATATAAATTTTTATATAAAATTTTTATAAAATTAAAATTTATAATATATATATTAAATAAAAAAATATTTATATATTTTAAATATAAAATAACTTTTATATATTATATTAATAATATAATAATTATAAAATTAAATAATAAAAATATTAAATATATAATTATATTTATAAATAAAAAAATTAATTTTAAATTTTAAGGTAAATTTAATAATTTTTTAAAAAATAATATAAAAATAAATAATATAAATTAAATAATTTAAATAAATTAAAATAAATATATAAATAAATTATTAAATAAATTTAATATTTATAAAAAAATAAAAAAAAATAATTCTTTAATTTATACTTTATATTTTAAATAAAAAACTTTAAAAAAATATTAATAAAATATTTTAAAAAAAATAAATTCTTTTTAATAATAAATAAGATTTATATTATATTTTAATTTAAAAACTAAAATAAATTTATTATATTTAATAAATAAATTAATTTATTATATAATTAATTTTAATTAAAATTATATAAAAAAATTAAATAAAATATAAAAATATATATATAAAATTTTATATATTATTAAAATATATAATTATAAAAAAAAAAACTTATATATAATAAAATATATTAATTTTTTTTAAATTAATAATTTAAATAATAAAAAAAATATTTTTTTATATATTTTTAATTTATAAAATATTAAAAATAAAAATTTTATAAATTTTGTTAATTAAAATAATTAATTATAAAAATATAAGTTTTATTTTTAATAAAAATTAAATATATAATATTAAAAAAAATAATTAAAAAATTAGAATATTAATATAATTTATTTAAATATTTTAATAATAATTTAAAATTAAATTATAAATTAAAAACTTTTATAATATATATTAATAATAAAAAAATAAAAATTTTATTAAATAATAATACTTTTTATAAAAAAATTAAATATATAAATTTTTTATATTATTATATAAAAAAAATTATTAAAAATAATAAAATAATTTTAATATATATAAAATTAAAAAATAATATAATAAATTAATTAATAAAATTAATAAATAAATTAAAATTTAAAAAATTAAAAAAAATATAATTTAATAAAAAAATAAAAATTAAATTAATAAAAAAGATTTTTATATTAAAATAATTAATATATATATATATATATATATATTAAAATAAAGTATTTTTTATTTAAATAATTAATATATAATTTTTTTAATATAATATATTAATATATAATTTAAAAATAGTTTTTAAAAATTTTTTATATTAATAAAATAAAAGGTTTTCCTTATTAAATATAAATAATTTATATATTATAATTTATTAAATAATTTATATAATATATATATATATATAATATATAAAAATCATTTAATATAAATATTTATATTAAATAAATTATATAAAAAAATATAATTTATAAATTTTATAATTTAAATAATAAAATATATAATTTTAATTATAAATAAATATAAATAAATATATATTATATATAAAATTTTATAATAAAATATAATTATAATATATAATATTTATATAAATTTAATAATAATAAAAATTGAAATTATTAAATTATATAAAATTATAAATTTAATTTAAATTTTAAAATAAATTTTTATATTTTTTATTAATAATTTTTATTTTTTTAAAATTTTTATCTAATAATTAAATAAAATTATAATTAAATATATTTTCCTTATTTTAAAAAATTTTTATACTAATAAAATAAAAAATATTTTATTTTTAAATATTTTTTTTATATATATAAAAGATTTTTATTAAAGATTTAATATTTTAATTTAATATATATATTATTTATTAATTTAAAAGAATATATAAAAATAACTTTTTATATAATATATAAATTCTATAAAATAATATAAAGTATAAGGAAGTCCGGGACTTAATTATTTTTCCTCTTTCTTTTAATAATAACTAGTGAATAAAAAAGGAATATAAAGGTCAACTCTCCTTACCCTCTTTAACAATAGTTCTTCTTTAGTTAATTAACAACTTTAATATATACTATTCATCTCCACTTTTTTATACACGAGAGGTGCCGTCAGCCGCAGTTAACCATCACTACCTAGGTATCTAAGCCCCGCTATTCACATTAATGTCTATTAGCGCAGGATACAAACCTCGTCAGCTTTAATATTATTCGTTGAACGGGGGATGGCTACGCCATCTATGCAGGCCCAGTGTAACCCTACCAGAGACCTTCCTCTGGAGAAGAACTCAGCTGCTGTCCTTAGAACATCATCTGGTAATATTCTCTTGCTCGATAATCCCTTCCCCTTGGGTAATTCACCTTCCTGATAACCACTGGTGACGCCGACAGCCTCTCACGCCGAAATGACAAACCCTCCCGGCGTCCGGGGGGACAAGCTCTGGCACGTCTACCGCTACCCGCAGAAGCCAAACACCCTCATGGCCCTCGGCAGCATCCTCACCAGGCCGGACGACCTGGAGTCCTCGCTAAACCACGCGAGCGGCATCGACGCGTTCCCGCCGGACAAGGTCGAGGACCAGACGCCAGCCGCGCGCCTCTTCATGCGCTCCGAGCTCACCATGGCGAACGGGGCGAGGATCAAGGCCCTCTCGCCCGTCTTCTCGCCCGTCGTCAGCGCCGGCGGGGGGGTGGATGCGAGGTCAGCGAGGAGCATCGATGCCACCGTCGAGGCCGCGGGCGTCAGGGCGCGGGCCGTGCTGCCGCATACTGCCAGGGACTACATGGACGAGGCCCTGCTGACGCCCGGCGTCCTGGAATATGTCAGGGGGGGCATCTTCGCGGAGCCGTTGTACGTGATTGTCGGGGTCGCCACGTGCCGGCGGCTGGCCGTGGGCGAGTCTTCCGGCAGGACGAGGTCGGGGTCCGCGAGCCTCGACGCGGGCCTCGCTGTCGGGGGGGTCGAGGCTGGGGTGGGTGTCTCTGGGGAGAAGGGCGGGTCGGAAGAGACGGAGCGGGAGGTGGCTGAGGAGTGTGATTTTGCGTATCGGGTGCGGGAGTTCCAGTATTCCCGGCGCAGGAGACGGATCAAGAGGTCGGCTGATGTGACGGATGGCGCGATGTTCGAGATCGGTGCCCCGGAGGAAGAGGGCCCTTTTGAGGAGGTGCCGGTTTTTGAGTACTTTGAGAGTGAGGATGAGGATGTTGGCTCTGACTAGCTTGGAGAAGTTTTCCATGACCAATCGGTTACAGTAAAATAAATAGGATACATATAGTGTACAGTTTGGCTGAAGCCTCAGGGAATATAGATAGCAAGGAATCGTCCTAGAGTGAGAGTCAAGCCGGACTGGAGTTGCTCCTTCCTTAAGCTTCCCAGGTACTTTCCCTAATGCGAACGCCTGCTGAATTAGCCGTGGTCATTCAACTCCTGGGACACATGCAGACCGTCGCTTAATCACCTCATCCATTATACCCCAGAATCTGCAACATAGTTTCAACCCTTGCTCTCAACCGTGTAACTTCCTGCTCTACCTCTCTCAAATGATTTTTCATTTCCCCTCTTATCTCCGCCAACTTGAGTCGGGCCTCGGGGCTCCGCGACCTCTCCTGGGCCGCGGTCACTTCCGATAATATCGAGCGCACTTTAAACACCAAGACTCTGAAATCACGGATGTCCGCGCAAATCTCCGATATCAGCTCTTTTTGCATCTGCTCAAGCAACTCATCTGGCTCAGATGCGGGTGTTGCGGTAGGTTCATCCGTTGTCTCAGAGCTGCAGGTGCAAGATGGTGAGATAGATCGTTCGAGGTTGCCCTGCTGGAGCAGTGGTGTCGTCCCTCTCGTTGTCTGTGTGTAATATGCCGGCGGTGGGCCCTCTTCGTGATTGTGCCGTGCGCTGTCTTTGGCAGAGTCAGAACTCTGACTTGTGTCCATGATGACTCCTTTTCTGATACAAAGGTTGAAATTGGTCATGGTGCTTAAGATGTGTTACTACCGCACTGATTTGGTAAATGGGAGAATTGGAATTTGACTGGGGCTGTTTCTGTGGGGATCTTTTCATCAGGGGCCATTTTGAAAGACCATTTTGGTCGCTGCCTTATGACCTCTTGGCCACCTACCTACATATGCAGGTACTATTGCCCTTTGGGCCACGTGTGTCGATTATCGACGGCGCCGAGCCGTTGGGGGCGATGCTCGCTAGCCTTGTCTGTGCGGATGTCATCAGACTCAGGCCTCGTGTCATCTAGTCTACTTTCCCTACATCGCTATCGATATTGTGTTTTTTTAAACGCTGGGTCATTGTGTGTTTACCACTGTAAAATACATGTACCCGAAGGTTTCGTTCGGCTAAGGAATAAGCGTACCTAGGTAGTGAGCAGGTAAAATATTCGCCGGGCGGGAGCGGGAGAAGGAGTTACTTCTTCCTTAACACCATGCTAATGACTCCTTAAGGGTACGTACAGTACATTACCCATATGACTTTCAAATTCTGACCAATCCGTGCATGAGAAACATTTTGTTGGATTGTATAATAATAGAGAAAGCTCCACTCGTCGTTACCCTTCCGCTTCGCTCCAGGACACTCCTCACTAGGCTTTATAAAGGGAATGTATGACTTGGGGGAGTATACAGGTTCAGACCAAAACCACGTGAGGATTGCGTGGGCCTCTTTGTCTCCCACGGGACAGAGACGTCATCGGACGTGTGGGCATTCAGAAGGCTGTGCTCGAAACCTACTCCGCCATTGACTGCTGTCTACAGGTACTGGCGATTGGGGCCGGGCGATAGGGACCAGTGGTAGAAATCAGCCCACCTAGGCAGACACCCGAGTATATCAGAGGCTGCCAAGAAGCTGCAGTTCGTCGACTGGAAATCCTGGTCTCTGGCATGATGTTTTGTCTTGTCAACGGTTAATAATCCGACTTCGTGATTATGACAGCATTGGAGAAGTACCTCTTCGCAATAAGACTGGTGGATCCGTGTTGGACAGACGTTCAGTTGTGAACAGGGCTTTGATAATCGTCGGTGTGCCCTGGCCCCTCAAGCCTTCCGAATAGTCTCACTTGTCTTTTAATTTATACTTCACCAGCTTCAGCTACATTATTGGCTCAATGGGACTTTTTCAGTACTTGCACTACATCTCTTTCCCATAATCACTACATGAGCACCGCAGGTGTGAGTAGCATGCATCCTGCTCGAATTCGACTGGCCCGCTGGATGGGGATAACTGAGGGGGCCGTTATGCAACTTGAATCTGTGCCAATCCAGGTCCACCTTGCGAACCCGTCCATCGTGACCTTTGGCCCACTTGCCTCGGGACGACACTGCAGTGATCCTCATTCATGGCTTGGCTCGAGTGCAGTGGTCTCGGTTGCACCAAGCAACAGCGCACTTGGTCGTGGTTGCCGATCTAACGTGCGGGGTCGGGTCGGATGTCTCCATGGCCACGCAGCAGCGCCTAGTAGCCTACTTACAGGAGTAGCACATACTACACCCGCGGACTTGGAGCAGAGAGGCAAAGGCTCACCCCCCGGTAATAAGCACCGATATCTCTGCTAGAAACCGGGCAGCAAAGACGTGACCTGGAAAAGACCACACCACAACACGTCATCACATCACAGAAGAAAAAGGACCACACCACACCACAGCACAGCCATGTCCCGCCGCCTCGAAGGAAAGGTCGCCATCGTGACCGGGGCAGCGTCCGGGTTCGGCAAGGGCATCGCGGCCAAGTTCGTCGAGGAGGGCGCCAAGGTGATCGTGGCGGACCTGTCGGCCGAGGCGGGGGAGGCGGTGGCCAGCTCACTGGGCGGCGCCTCGGCGGCGATATTCCAGCGGGCCGACGTCACGAGGCGCGAGGACTGGGAGCAGCTGCTGCGGGCGGCGACGGGGCGGTTCGGCGGGCTCGACGTCGTGGTCAACAACGCGGGCACGACGTACGCCAACAAGCCGACGGAGCAGGTGACGGACGCGGAGTTTGACGCCACCTTCAACGTCAACGTGCGGTCCATCTACCTGTCGACTAGTGTCCTCCTGCCGTACTTCCTCGAGGGTGGGGGGCAGGGGCGCCCGGGGGTGTTCATCTCGCTGGCGTCGACGGCGGGCGTCAGGCCGAGGCCCGGGCTGGCGTGGTATAACGCGTCCAAGGCGGCGGTCATCAACGCGTCCAAGTCGATGGCTGTCGAGTACGGGCCTAAGAATATCAGGTTCAACTCTGTGTCGCCTGTGTTTGGCAGCGGCACGGGCCTGTAAGTGCATGGATGGATGGCAGCAGCGGTCCTGGTGTCCTTTTTCATCAATGTGACTGGACTGACTCTGATGAACATTTTTGTTTTGATAATTACAGGTCTTCGTCTTTCCTGGGCAAGCCCGACACTGAGGAGAACCGGGCTGGGTTCGTGGCGACCGTGCCGCTGGGGCGCGGCTCGACTGCGGCCGACGTGGCGAACGCTTGCTGTTATCTTGCGAGTGATGAGGCCAGTTTCATAACTGGCGTCAACTTGGAGGTTAGTTAGCCCCGGGCCCATTTTTGTGTCCTTTTATAGATGACTTTGCTGACGCGGACCTTGCAGGTGGATGGCGGACGATGCGTGTAATAAATCGGCTGTCATGGCGGAGCCGTGATAATCCGAGGTTCATTTCCAGTTGTTGCACATGTTGCATTGCAAATAAACAGTCTTGGTAGGACTCGGAGCATGTGTAGCGGCAAGTTTGTAGTTTTGTCGTTTTCTCTACCACGGCTTGTGACCTTGTCCACGGACGTCCCAAACTCATGACTGGGAGAGGCTTGAGAAGGCCGGAATAACTGAAGAGCCTCATGTCTGCGAGGTATCAAGGATTCTATTGAATTAAGTGCGATGGTTAAGAGCCGTGGTAAACTTAGAGTATCATCTGAAGTCCTGCGTCCTGGAAGACTCCTGCTCTTCATTATTAGCACCAGTTGGGGAACACAGCGGCTTGATAATACGGCAGGCAGGGTTAGGGGCGCTGGACGGGTTGTTGCTTGGGGTCTGGTTGCACGTGGGGATATGACAGGCTGGGATCACTCCAGCCAACGATGTTGCCCCTGAAATTGAATTTGTATGCCAGCAGACGACGTGCTTAAGAAACGCATTGCACGTATTGAAATGCACGCCACTTATACGGTCGATGGCGAAGCGTGGGGAACAAGACGCAAAAGCTTATCGCGGGACGGAGATAAGAAAACGGGGACCCACACCGTCCATCCCGCCTTGCGCGGTTTCGGATTTGGATGACGACTTGCCCTTCCGGCGGGTGGATTTCTAAGCGTCACTCACACTCACTTGCTCAACCATAGACTTTGGAATTTGGACAGAGCTCAGCTAGAATATCGATACAGCATGCCCCGATAGGAAAGGCTCATCATATATTTTAGCACATTTCTTCCTAGCACGCCTTGGACGGCTCACCTCACCCGGCCCCATACCCACACACACAGCCATGTCGTCCACAACAGCCGCGCCGGCAAACGGCGCTGCCGCCCAGACACCACCACCACCACCAAAATCCCCCGAACGGTCGCCGAGCCGGCCCGCCGCCTCGGAGGAGACGCCCCTGCTGGCCGCCGCGCGCGACGAGGGCCGCGACGAGCACGAGCAGGCCGCGCTGCTCGACCCTCCCCCCCAGGACGAGCCCAAGCGCACCAGGAGCTGGTGGTTCTGGCGGGTCCTGTGGGCCGTCCTCGGCGCGCTGGTGCTTGCCGTCTTCATCAAGGGGTGGATTGACGCCAAGGATGTTGATGTGAGAGCCTCTCTCCCTCCCGTGTACAATTGCGACACACGAGATAGATCGATACGATGGATGGATGGCTGACCACGCGTGCAGTTTGACCTCAAGGGCGCCCTGAAGCGCGCCCTCGGCGGCGGGCTGAGCGGTGCTGCGGCCATGGTGCTCCAGGTCTTGTTGCTGATGGTATGTGTCTCATCATGACCTGCGCCGGGCGAGGAGGCCACGGGTACTGACGGGTTGTAGTGGATCCGGACCATCATGAACTACCAGTACCGTCACGGCTCGTCCCTCACCACAGCCACAAAGACCCTCTACGCCGAGGGCGGCATCCCCCGCTTCTACCAGGGCGCCGGCTGGGCCCTCATCCAGGGCCCCGTCTCGAGGTTCGGCGACACGGCCGCCAACGCCGGCATCCTGGCCCTGCTCCAGTCCAACGGCTACCTCAGCCAGCTGCCCAGCCTCATCCAGACCATCTTTGCTTCTGTCTGGTGAGCGAGGAGCCCCAGCCCCAGCCCCCCCCCCCATCCCTTCCTTGTCCCATGCTTCCTCCTCTCTACCTACTACCATCCGTGAACTGACGTACGTGCCTTAGTGCCGCGGCCTTCCGCATGATCCTGACCCCCATCGACACCTTCAAGACCACCATGCAGGCCCAGGGCTCGCGCGGCACGGCCCTGCTCCGCCGGCGCGTCAAGGAGAACGGCATCGGCAGCCTGTGGTGGGGCGCCTTCGCCACGGCCGCTGCCACCTTTGTCGGGCACTACCCCTGGTTCGCGACGGTGAGTTTCGCACGGCGTGCTGCTGCTGCGGCGACCCCCACCAATGGTCAAGGAGTCAACATGTCAGACCCTGAATGGCGGTGGCTGACGGACAGTTTGGTCCATGATAGTACAACTTCCTGTCCGAGAACATCGAGGAGCCGCCCAAGCACCCCCTCATCGTCTGGCTGGCCCGCCTGGCCTTCATCGGCTTCTGCGCCTCCATCATCTCCGACACCGTCTCCAACTCCCTGCGGGTCATCAAGACCTACCGCCAGGTCAACGACACCCAGGTCTCGTACAGTGAGTTTTCTGCACCACCTGCCTGCCACTTGTTCGCGTGCGAATCATCAGACTGACGATTGTTGTGTGTGATGCGCAGCCGAGGCGGCCAGGCTGGTCATCCTGCAGGACGGCGTCCTGGGCCTTTTTGGCCGCGGCCTCAAGACGCGTATCATCGCCAACGGCCTGCAGGGCATCCTGTTCTCCATACTTTGGAAGCTCTTCCTTGACTTGTACGTATGGGATGACTTTTTGTTTCTGAACATGACTGACGAAATATGTGCAGGTGGGAGAGGTCAACGTCTTGATCGCCGCCGACAGGACAGCACTGATGCTGCAGCGCGATTATTATTTGGACTTTGCTGGCAATTTCGAAGCATTCTGAGTAGTGTGGCTATCTTGGATACATTCTAGAACCAAGAGCCCAGCTTCAGGGGTGACATGGATACTGGTGATTATATTGCTTGGTGTAGAAATATGTAGCAATGTAAAGCTACGATTCGGGAAGAAAAGAAGAAACCCAGATGCACATTAAGAATAGTAAATATGAAGAGGGACGTCCGCAATCTGTAGGGCCCCGTGCCCCATAAATCTGCTATTTGATGCAGGCCTCCAATAAAAATCTCAGTAATGATCCTGCAACGTCAACGTCCCCGTCTTCTGGATCAAGAACTCATTGATGGCGACGTCCTTGCCACTCTCCTTGCCCATGCCGCTCTCCTTGCTGCCTCCAAAGGGAGACTCAGCCGCGGACTGGTTCCCGGTGTTCTGGGCGTATACATGCGGTTAGTTTAAATTCCAGCTAATTATTACTTCGAATTGGTGAGAGGACATCAGAGCATCAACTCACCAGACCGATCATCCCGGCCTCCAAGTTCTCAAACATGCGCCACAGGCGGTCGACATCCTTGGTGAAGACGTAGCTCGCCAGGCCCATGCTCGTGTCGTTGGCCCGCCTCACCACCTCATCCTCCCCGTCGAACCGGAAGACGCCGAGCACAGGCGCAAACACCTCCTCCCTCGCCAGGTCCATCTCGTCCGTCACGCCCGTGAGGATCGTCGGCGCCATGAAGTACCCGCCCCCCGCGCCGGCACCGCCGCCCTCCCTCCTCCCCGAGCCCATGACGACCCGCGCCCCCCTCGCCACGGCGTCAGCGTGCAGCAGCTCCGCCTTGTCGAGCCCCCGCGGCGTCGTGACGGGCCCCATCGTGGTGCCCTCGTCGATCCCGTGCCCGACTTTCAGCTCCCTCGTCCGCGCCGCCAGCGCCTCCACGAACCGGTCGTGGATGCCCCCCTGCACAAACACCCGGTTCGCAGACACGCACGCCTGCCCGGCGTGCCGCCACTTGAGCGCCGCGAGCTGCCCCAGCGCCTGGCCCAGGTCCGCGTCGTCGAACACGATGAACGGGCAGTTCCCGCCCAGCTCGAGCGTCACCTTCTTGAGGCCGCGCGCGCACAGCCCCGAGATGATCTTGCCCACCCGCGTGCTCCCCGTGAACGTGACCTTGCGCACCAGCGGGTGCAGGCACAGCGCCTCCGCCACGGCGGGGGTGTTGGCCAGGCTCGTCGTGAGGACATTGAGCACGCCGGGGGGGAACCCGGCGCGCGTGGCGAGCGAGGCGAGGGCCAGCGCTGTCGCGGGACTCTCGGGGCTCGGCTTGACGACCATCGTGCAGCCGGCGGCGAGGGCGGCGCCCGCCTTGCGCAGCACCATGGCGATGGGGAAGTTCCACGGGCACAGGGCGGCGGCGACGCCGACGGGCTGCTTGATGACAAAAGTGCGGCGGCCCGCGGCGGCGCCCTGGAACACGCTGCCCTGCACGCGGTCCGCCTCGCCCGAGAACCACCACGTGAACCCGAGGCTGTAGTCGAGCTCGCCCTGGGCCTCGGCCAGCGGCTTGCCCGTCTCGTACCTGGTGGTTGGTTGATGCCGTTGTCAGTCGGTCCTGCTGCGGGTTCTAAAGTTGGTTTTGCAATTGCAAAACATGTGAAAGAGCACGGGGGATCCGTTGGGGGGGGGGGGAGTGATGCTTACACCAGGATGCGCGCCAGGTCGTCGCGGTTCGCCACGATCAGCTGGTGCCAGGCCATGAGCAGCTCGGCGCGGCGGCGCGGCGTGAGCTTGCTGTAGGGCCCGAAGGCGGCGTGCGCCGACTGCACCGCGGCGTCCACGTCGGCGGCCTCGCTGTCCGGGCAGGAGGCCCATACCTTTCCGGTCCCTGGGTCCTCGATGTCGAAGGTCTTGTTGGATTTCGTGCCTACCCACTGGCCGTTGACGTAGCACTTGGGCTCGAAGAGGGTCGGGTCTGTGAGTTTGAAGGGGAGGTCCATTTTTGGACTGAATGAGTCCGTGGTGTTGTGGGTTTGATGATGGGTAACACACAGTTGTGAGGTGCAAGGGTCTGGGTAGGTATGAGGCCGGTCGGGATGTGAGCCGTGTGATATAAGCAACGGTCTGTAGGAAGTTCGATGTTGGAGATGGTCGCACCGGGTGGGGACGATCAGTTGAGTAGCCGAACTGAGAAGGATAGAACGCCTGAGGGAGGCGGGGGTTTGGAGACAGGACCTCGGGAGGGGGCTCTAAGGTGCCTAGGTAAGCAGCATTGGACACCTCGTTCCGCAACCAAGACTTGTGGCGAAGTACGGAGTGCGACCGCATTCTTTTCCGAGACCAAAAGTCGTGCAGGATGTCTTGGGGTGTGTTTTGGATGGTGGCTACAGCAGCCAGTCCATGCAGAGTCCCAGATGATCATGTTTTATTGCGAGTAATATGATACCTACCTAAGATACGCACTGGAACGACTTTGCAAAAGCCATTGCCAAAGCCTGAGAGTTCTCAAACTCTGCTTCCATGGAGAGGTCCATTGATCAGACACCCCCAAGTGGTCATTCAATTTGCAAGCCTCGACCCAGAGCTCGAACTTCTCAAGTAGGAAGACTCGGAGCAAACCGTGAACAATGGAGGATACATCGGATGTGAACGAGAGAAACAAGGTGGCGAGAAGTTATTGCATGGTCAAAACTAATTCGAAAGGATAAATGTTAGCGGGTGTATATGTTCTCCACGAGGGCGGCCGCAGGTTCAAATATATTACAGTCAAGTGGTTTCCTCCTTGATCCGTCCACATGTCGAACGCGTACGAATAGGAGAAGTGCGTGTCGCACTGGCCTTGAACCCGCAGCAAGAGCGTGCCAGATCGCTATCAAGGCCTTTGCGCTCTGTCAAGAATTGAACCAATGCCGTGAGCAACACGTGGCCGGGAGTCAAGAGGGAGAGCCCAAAACCCTCATCGAGGAGCCTTTGTGACAAGGCCGGCTGCATGGAAGCGGCGAAGATAAAAAGATGCCATCTACTGGCGATCCAATGGCTGTCGTTGACATCACGTGAGAGGGAACCCAGATCCATAGCATAATCCAAGAGCCAAGGGACAAGCTCATTCCGCCTTTCTATGCGGTTTTTGTCCAGCTGGTTGGACTCTCGGATGTTTATTCGAGCCGCTGACTGGATGCACGAGTCTATGTGACTGGGTCGGGCCCCAAGCGAGAAAAGGAGGCGTGCCGCTTCGACATTTCCCACCTGGACAAAGCAGTCGATGGGTCCGGGAAAGCTGCCGTTCCGTTTGTTGAGGTGAGGGCCCGCTGAGCTTAGAAGCTGGGATAAGATTGTGAACGCGTGCTGCGAATTCTCGATCGCGAGGTAGTGAAGCGGGGTGTTACCATACAGTGTGTTGACGTCGCTCAGGGGTCCCAAGGGGTAGTTCGTGGTAACTGTGTAGTCGAGAACGTCCACGCTCTTGTGGCTGGCGATGTCATGGACCACATTGAAGGTAGTAAGTAGGGCGTGGCTCCTTTGCCCTCAGCTCATGGCCCCAGGACACATGGAATGTCAACGGCCCGGTCTATGAGGATTTTGGCGGTCGACGTGTGGCATTTACACAGCACCAGGTGTAGCGGAGATCCGTGGAAAGTCCAATTATTAACCCCGTGCCAGGTGTCCGCGGTCACTGGGGGTTCACACTCGCACAGGTGCGTGCACCAGCGCTGGTGGTCTGCGCCGTTGTCGAGAATGTACTCGACAAGATCGTCATGCCCACGCCGTAATGCGTAATGAAGCGGTATCCCTGACGCTGGAAAAGCCCTCTAAGTGCCGCACCTGTCAGCGAGACAACGCCCAGTGGAATACCGAGGGGTCATTTCCTGCACTTGAGGGTCTTCCTGCAGGGACAAGGGCAAGTTGATGTCAGTTCCGTGGGAGAAGCACAATTTCACAGTCTCGACAATTCCATTCTCAGCAGCCCACGTGAGGGCGCTCGAGTGTTGTTCTTTGGCACTGCGGCGGTAAACCAAGACGTTTAGGAGGTCATGTAGCCGCCGAGAGGTGCATGCGAGAGCAGCGAGAGTCGGAACATTGGCCCAGTCGTCGAGCATAAGGATCAGCTCCTTGGGCAGCTTGAGTAGGCCTATGCTACCATCCGTTTGCCGCGATCGAAGCCGTACCATCGAGTTTTGAGTATTCAAGAAGCGGCTCGCTGGTGCATTTGTGGGCTGGACAGCAGAACTTGTAGGTGAGATGGCATCCTCGTCAAGTGCCCACGCATTGGAGTCCATCATCAACGGACCGCAGTGCACGCGTCGAGGAAAGCCTAACCCCAACCCTTGAAACACCTGGACCTGGGAAGCACCCACCCCCCAACCTAACAACTCCAGAAGCTCCAAACTTGAGGTCTGCTGTTTGGGTCGTCCTCACTCGGCTGGTGTTGACGCCATCAGTTGCAACAACTGTATATTGCGATTGCCTTGGAGAACCCGACAGTCTCCTCTACGCTTGTGTTCAACCTCTTCAATATCAATTTTTTCCTCTGCCGCCTTCATTGTGTGTTAGGACTCAGCCAAGCGGCCTGAGTCGACCGCCGACGAAGGACCTCAGACCGAAACGATACTGCCCATCAGCACCCCGAAAGCTGCGCAGGCTGTTCGACCAATATGAGGTCCCCAAGATCAAAAGCTGGCGCCTGCATCCGCCCTACATCCCTCAGCATCTGGCGTCGAGGGCAGGGAGGGACCAAGCGCAAGCCTCCTGGCGACTAGGCCAGGGTCAGCCACGCGTTTCAAGCTGTTTCCGAGACGAGACTCAGATGCTCCTGGGCGTCGTGAACATTGGACGAACGAAGCCATATATGCTCGATCATCCCCAAACTCGATGACTGCACCCCAGAATTTGGCAAACACCAGCTGTCTTCATCTCCCGGCCGTGTCGGCGTCGACAACGACAGTCTTCGCTAGCATATTCCCGTCCACAACCGCTTGATACATCACCTGCGCTGACCTCACCTCTCTAAAACCTGTTAAAATGGATCATCTCACGCCAAACACATCGGAAGCCCCCAGCTTCGCAAAGCAGGACCACCACCACCTCAGACCGAAGCCGCAGACGAGACTGTCCACCCGCAACAAGGTCGTCATATGCTCCATCCTGTTCGTCTCATGGGCCGTCATCTTCATCAGCTTCTCCGGCAGCGCAAACCCGCCGCTCCTGGAACCCTCCACCAACAGAAACCTCCCGGTGCGCCACTTCGCATGCGGCGAGGCCTTCTTCCCCTCCCCGGAGGCGTGCGGCATGGGCGGCGAGAAGTGCATGCCCGACCCGAGCGGGGTGTTTGAGCCCAAGACGATGGGCTTCCGCTGCCCGGCCAACTGCGTGCGCGACGCGCCCCGCGGCGGCGCGCCGCACCTCGCCGGCGACCAGGACGTCACGGCGCGGCCCGTCGTCATCGGCGGGCCCAGCTACCGCGGCGACTCGGAGGTGTGCGCCGCGGCCGTGCACGCCGGCGTGCTCGAGGACGCCAGGGGCGGCTGCGGCGTGGTCAAGCGCATGGGGCAGACCAACTCGTTCGCCGCCACCGACATGTTCGGCGTCGAGTCGCTGTCGGTCAAGACGTACTTCCCGCTCACGTTCAACTTCCCCACCACCAACGAGGAGGTCCTCGGCGCGTGCCCCGAGGTCAACGACCGCAGCTGGGCCCTGCCGTGGGTTACGGTCGGGCACACGGTCTTGTTCTTCCAGATCACGCCCTCGGCGGGTGCGAGGGCTGTCTGGATCGCCTCGGTCGCGTCGGCCCATCTGCTGCGGTGGAGGTCCGGCTCGGAGCCGGCAGAGGTGGTGGCGGCGCCTGTCGAGAAGGCAGTCTCGGACTCGGCCCCCATCCCGACAATGTTGGAGCCTGAGATTCACGGGCAGACCCTCGAGAATGCTGCTTCCAACATCACTTTCAAGTGGGCCACGCCTCACCCTGGGGTGGAGGGCATCAGCATGCTGGTGGATGACGTGGAGCGGGACCGTGTGTATTTCAGCGATGCGCACGGGAAGGACAGCTTCTTCTGGAAGAGGGGGCCTCAGGCTTTTGTGGATTATATTCGGTTCGGCTATGTCATGGACGGGGCGGTCCTGAGGTATTCTCCCGCGGGGACGTGGCTGCTCGATGATACCTGGACTGGCATCCCAACAAACGCCGCGGCTTCATAGACAGCTCTCCGTAGGCCCCAACAATCGGAAGGTTTGGCGGATGACCTCTCACCATGAAAATGAATCACTGCTGAAATCAGAAGTGGCAAGGCATCTCTCACATGTGTAGGTGACATTGAGGCACTCCTGGTTGCTGGTAGTCTGCTTCGACTGCCCGGCAACAGCGATCATGGCTCGTTTGCTGCGGCCGTTGGGGAGCTACGCAAACGCCCTCGGCAGATTCTAACTTTTATAGTGGGACAAAACATGAACCTGAAATTAATTGGTGGCCTTTTGTGCTTTCTCCTGCTTCCCCACGTCCAAGCTGTCATCGCCCGATAGCCCAGACCACGCACGCCTTGGATTCACCCAACCACTTGCAACTGGAAACATTGCGTACTGAAAACTTTCCTTTCCATTAATCACCTTCTTGCGTTTTCCTCCTGCCTGAACGCGCAATTTACGCTCGTTCTGGCATCACAGCACTCTGCGACGCTTTCACCTTCTCTTTGCCTTGTCTCCTCAGATCTTGTTTCCCTGCCAGGACGTGCTTGGTGTTTTGACTCGATCAACAAACAGGCGCGCTACGCCAAAAACTTCCCATTCACTGCCAGCCAACAACCTTGAGTGGCACCAGTTGAACGGATTCTCATGCAAGTATTGCACACTCCTCTCATCTAGGTTTCACGCTCAACAAAAAATCTACTTCAAGTTCAAGCTGACATCGTTTTTCGCTCAGCTACCTCCCCGTCTTGACTTGACCTTTCAACCACCAGATCAATGGCCACGCCCAACCTCAATTCAAACTTGGTTCACCTAGACCAACCTTCCCCTCTGATGACTTCTCCACAGTCAACCACATCATCCGCCATGGGCAGCGCAATCACCAACGGCCATAACGCCGATTCGTCCCTTGAGGACTTGCAGAACGATGACCAGCGTCGTGTGCTTGATGCTGTCTCAAAGATCCGCAAATGTGGACTGGACACCGTTCTTTCCCTGCCCCAGATCGTTGTCTGCGGTGACCAGTCTTCTGGAAAGAGCTCAGTCCTCGAGGCCTTGACGGAGATTCCCTTCCCCAGGTATGTCGTTCCTCAACCCCTTTCGCCTACACCATTTCTCTGACACCCACACCGAAACGACAATCTTTGCACTCGGTTTGCAACGGAGATCTGCCTCCGCCGCCATCCCGTTAATAGCCTGACCATCAAGATCATCCCAAGAGATACTCGTTCAAAGGAGGCCAGGAAGAAGATGAAGAACTTTTCTCAGGAGATCACCGACTTCAACGAGCTGCCCACCGTCATGGACAAGGCCAAAGAGGTGATGGGCTTCACCGAGGGGGGTAGTGGGGCATTCGCAAAGGATGTCCTTTGCATTGAGATCCAAGGCCCAAACCGTCCGCACCTTACGGTGGTAGACATTCCTGGACTCATCCAATCTTCAACCAAAGGCGTGACCGCCGACGATGTCACATTGTCCAAATGGATCACCGAGTATTACATCAAGCAGCCCCGAACAATCTGTCTCGCGGTCGTCTCGGCTACGAATGACGCGGCTAACCAGCCCATTCTGGAGAAAGTTCGGGAGTTTGACCCTGACGGACAGGCAAGTCACACCAACTATACCCTTTGGTGAGGAAAAAGATCTCTGATGTTGTCACAGCGCACCCTGGGTGTCATCACAAAGCCTGATCTTTTACCCGCTGGCTCGGGCTCTGAGGCCAGTTTCCTAGAGCTTGCTCGCAACGGCGATGTTGTCTTCAACCTGGGCTGGCATGTTGTCAAGAATCGCAAGTTCGAGGAGCAGGGTCTTTCAATCAAAGAGCGCAATCTCTCGGAAACCGAGTTCTTCAGAACCTCCAACTTCGAGATACTTCCTGCTGAGGATGTCGGGATCGATGCGCTACGTTTCAAGCTGAGCAACCTGCTATTTGAGCATGTCAAGAACGAACTCCCGCGGCTCCAGAACGAGCTCAACACCGCACTCAACACCGCCGAGGCTGAGCTCGAACTTTTGGGCAAGCCGCGGTCCACCGTGGCTGAATGCCGTGAGTTCCTCGGATGTATGAGCATGACATTCTACGAACTTTGCGGAGCTGGCATCAATGGTCATTATGAGGATGACTGGTTCAAGAGTGGCAACTCGAGCGGCGGAAAAGTCCCCAAACAGCGCATCCGCGCCATTGTGCAAGCACAAAACCGTGCTTTTGAAGAAGACGTTCGCATTAGGGGCCAAAAATACCGGTTTGCCTGCACGGATGAAATGACCACGCCGTCGGCAAGACCCAAGAGCCTCACCCAGGCACAGGGCCTGAGATGGGTCAAGGATACGCTCCGCCGTTGCCGAGGCAAGGAGCTGCTTGGCAACTTCAACTCAAACTTGCTTGCTGAGCTGTTCTGGGAACAGTCGGAGTTCTGGGAAGAAATGGCAAAAGAGCACATCGAGAAAGTCAGCCAAGATTGCAAAGACTTTGTGTCGGCTCTCACGGACCACATCGCATCAAAGAACGTCAAGCATCGCATTTGGTAAGTCTCTGGTTCTCGGTGTCTCTGTTATAATATCCACTTACCTCCGTCCAGGTCATCGACAATTCTCCCAGCTCTCGAGAAGCAACGTGAAGACGCTTTTGACGAGTTGAACAAACTCCTCGATGACCGCAAGAGCTTTCCAATGAACTACAACCATTATTACACTGAGACGATCCAGAGCATGCGCAAAGAGAGAATTCAGAAAGCAGTCGAGAATGCAATTTCGGACACGGCTTTTCCTGGGGTTTTTGCGGAGGCTATCACTGAAAACGGCCTTATTTCTTTTTCAGCTTGGCTAGGTGGGATATTGGGCACAGGTCCAGCTGACATGGAGAACTTCAGTTGCGAGGAGGCTTTGGATTGTTTGATCGCCATCTACAAGGTAGGGCGTTCGGGGCCATGATTCTAACACAGCGAGTCGGCTAACATTCTACATCTTAGGTTCAACAAAAGACCTTCGTTGCGAACGTCACGACCCAAGTCATCGAGCGACATATCGTCGGCAAACTCGACAAAATCTTCTCTCCCAAACTGGTCTTTGGGCTAAGTGATTCTCAAGTCGAGAACATAGCATCTGAGCCTTCGTCGACCAAGCGAACCAGGGCCTTACTCGACGACCGAATCAACAAGTTGCAGGAAGGAAAGAAGATTTTCCGCGGTGTTATTGGCATTTGAGATCGCCGAGATCCTTGTCCGACGCCAAACTAGCCGGCTCATGTGTTCATTGTCAAATCAATGGAATCGGGCCTCTATAACAGAAGTGTTCTGGCACAGCTTTGGGACACATGTTGATGAAGATGGTTTCACGAAGTGTGACACCTGGACCAGCATCTCTTGGAGGCTCGCGGCCCGCTGTCTTGTTGTATTCGAGTGGGGAAAGAAATGGAAAACACAAGAATACAGATGGGAATTGTATTCGGTCGGAGCCTTGCCCGTCTCTGTCTCGGATTGCTCCGCAGCAGCGGTTCTCGTAATTTGTGCGCTTGACAGGCATGGCACCGAGGAGAAAATTGATATTGTAATTTTAGCTTTTGACAGTCGCCACGACATTGAACGTGCCGTTATTACATAGTACAGTGTCTTTTGTGCCGGCCAAGTGATTCAATGCTTGATTTTGTTCGGAATGGGAATGCGCCGCAGCGGGGCGCATGGGAAAGAGGAATCTGGTCAACAATTCCCTATCCATGGGGCTCGGCTCCGAAAACCCGCGAGACAAGCCAGCCAAGACACCCCTGAGTCCCGTGCGACCATTCTGGGTAGGGCCACATCTTCTCGCGGTGCAACCCGTGCGACATTATTGACTTGGATCCTCAGGAAGGCCGAACGCCATCGCAACGATGCCTCGCGTACCCCGAGTCTGCATTGGCAGAAGGACGGTCCAGACTTGGCCGCGGGCGCGATTCGGGTGAGACAAGACTTCCCCTGTCAGGAACGTCGACGATAACCAGGTAATTGCAGGCAGGCACCGGGAAGCTAGAGGTATCATAATTCGGACCGTGTGACAGTATGACTCTGAGATGCACACGGCGCAGATGTGACGCCCATGTCTCGCATCGAAACAATAGCATGTACACGTCACTGCAGGTCCCAGCAAGCCTCTCCACATGTGTAGTGCTCCCCGTCAACGCCCAGGCTCTAGGCTGGGCTGGATGCGGTATCACTGAATTTAAAATATCCTGATCGAGACAGAAGGACAAAGATGGTTGTTTGGCCAAGTCAATCAAGAATAGGAATGGATGTTGAATATTCAATGCCAAGACTGTCCCAGGGAGCAGGGCCACATTTTTGCCCAATTGTCTTGGACGTCTCACGACAACATCGGCCCATTTCTTGCGTCTAGAAGCATTGATAGAAGATAAAATATGGAAAAAGAAATTTTAGCTTAGATCTCCCTCTTCTAATCTCGATGCCAACCTTGAAATCGATGGATTATGTCTATGTGGTGTGGCCGCGTGAACGACGGTCCCATGATGCGTGAAAATGACCTGGGATGGTTCAGCCGCCTGTGTAGCGCGAGCTGGAGCTGACATCTGTCTCAAGCACGACAGGTAGAACACCGAGAACAAACACCGCTTGCTCAAGCATTGATAGCCATTGAAAAGGTCGTCCGAGACCGCAATGCGCACCGGTTGATTCAACCCCCCCGCCTTGTAGCGGTCAGCGCTCTCATGTCACTTGGTTCAATTAAAGCGGCGTGGAAGGCCGGCTCCTCGATGCCATGTCGGTGGAATTCGCTGATCTCCTTCTGCGCATGGAAGACCACGACATCATCCCAACATGTCTAAGTGCCGAGCGCCACAGGCCGCGCGACTTCCTCCTCCACTATCTGGGGTGCGAACAGTTCTTCCAGCGGGAGGAATATCTGGCATCGCTACCCGTCGAGCAGGCCAAGCAGGTCGACACGAGGCTGCAGCGTATCCAATATCTGCGTTCGGTGCTCGAGAATGACCCGGGTGAAGGTCGGCAACTGGTCCAAAACCTTAGCAACAGCTTAACCAACTGGAGAAAAGGCAGAGACTTCCAAGAAGGGATCGGAAGGGTCAGGGAATTACGGACGTTGCATTTCGCAGACAACCACAAGTCGCAAAGAGTAGTCGGCGGAGCCGGACGCCTCCAGCAGTATGATCCCGACGTTGACACCAACGCCTACCTCATTCGTTTCAAAGATGGGAGATTAGTTCGCGAAATTACGGACGACAGATTCCACGAGCAGTTCCCATGCTACAGGGTGTCAGTGAAAGACCTAATATACGGGGATGAGGAGGACAGCGCCTTGACCCCGCCAAAGGGTACCATCAATCATTTCCATTTCCCTGCAAATAATATGCTTGTAAGTGGCGCATATCAGCGTAAATGGGGATCCCATATATTTCGACACTCGTATTGACCATTTGCAGTGGGCTGAAGTATGTCATCCGTATCTGAGCGCCGAATAATCGAGCGGTCGCTGGCCTGATGATAGGGGCGCTGACACATCCACAGCGGGCAATAAAACATTACTTCAACCAGAAGCCTGCCCAGCCGAATATCACCCCCCTGAGTGGAACATTAAGCGGTAATGGAGGAAATGCACTCCCTTTAGATCAGGGGCTCCTAGCACCAAGGCACTGGAAAAGCCAGCAGCAATCAACCTCAGTCACTGGGAAGTTCCTTGGGCCAATGTGCGAGGCGATCCATGGGCCCACAGGTTTGTTCACATGCTCTCAAAAATTTTGAATGCGGACGCCCAATACAGTGCTGACATATATGATTGCAGATGATAACCGGGAGAGTATTGCCTTGTTTGTAGGAAACCTTGTCTGGCGACGCATTGGGCCCGGGAGCTAAGATTATTCTACAGATGCCATATCCTCACTGGGACACAGCCCGACACCAGGGCAAGATATCGGAAGCAGTCCAGAAGGAGGAAGAGAAATTCAAAAGAGACAAGATCTTGAACGAGCAGAGGCTGAGGGGGATGCGGAGAGTGAGACAGAGAGGATTGCAGCTCCTCAACGCCCACAGCCGCCAGCCCGGTTCGGAATTCCGCCTCGAGAACCGAGACCCGGAGAAGCCCCGGGTGATATCGTCTGGCCCACCCAGGAGAACAGCCACGAGTGCGTTCGCGAACATCATGAAACGGCAAGGCCGGTTCCGCAGGCTCCCTTTGTGGTCGGTCTTTAGCACGGACGGGGCCGGCAGGGTCATGGCTGGGACAGAAATTGGCCAGGTGCTGTTCGACGCTGCCGCGTTGTACGAGGCCATGTCGACGCACAGGGAGAAGAGCCTGATCAGGAAGTATCTCAACGCCGATCCGCCCCTCCACCCGCGCAGGACCCTCGAGCAGACCAACGAGTGGACGCTGAGCTTGTCTTGGCACGCAAGTGCGAGGGACCAAGTCGTCCACCGCGCAACTCGGCCCAAACAGCTGGACTTCCACTCGGTCGACCCTTCTACAAAGGAATGGAGAGAAAGAATACGGAAGCTCCCGCGTGTGATGATGATTGATCAGCTCTGGATGTGGATCCTCGATGACCAGACGATCATCACCTGTTTCCCGGACTACGGTGATCTCAGCCATCACAATCATCTTCCAGGGATCCACAGCCGGATCCGAGATGCTGTGCTCAAGAGTGGAAGAGGAACCGTTCGCACAGTTTCTGACCTGGCTATCATTATTCTTACTGAAGTGCAAACGTCCAAAGCCTCCATGGGTGGGATCAAGGCACGCCTTCTTTATCCCCTTGGACTCTAGCACCACTACAAATACCAGAATCCGATGTACTGACTTGCCCTTAGCCACAAGATGGTCCAATTCTTGTTATGTCACTGTTCAGACAAGCGATTCGCGATGTGGTAAGTGAGGTCTGATGAGAGGTTTAGTTCCACCTGCTGACATAGTTCTTCCAGGCAACCAAACACTCCTTCGGCGCCGAGCAATACTGGGAATGGGCTAGAATATTCTCCCGGCTGGCACATACAGACGTCGATAACGGTCTGAGTGATCTCATCGTACCATTTCTCGACATCGGAAAGGAAGGCGAGCTCCAAGGCCAGATCAAGAGCGTTCTCAGGGACCTCCAGATCATGCTTCACATCACCAAGGAGCAGCTGGATGTGTTTAAAAAGTTTGAGAAATGTATGCAGCAGTTCTCTCCGGGAACCAGCATGGCCAAGATGGAGCCACTGCTCGCTGAACTCCGCAATTGTATTCAGGACTTGGAAGACATGGCCAGTACCGCGGAAGGAATATCAACCAGCGTGCGTCCACATTCGTCCGTGTCTGCCCCATTGGTCTTTACGGAGTGAGCTAACAAATCAAAATCAGTTGGACTACCTCATCTCACTGAAGCAGCAGCAAGTCACCGTCGTGCAAGCTTGGCAGTCCATGAAGGAGGCAGAGGATACTCGAAAACAAAATGTCACCCTCCTGGTTTTCACGGTGGTGACCGTTGTCTTCGTAAGTAGACTGCCCATATACATGGAGCCACGCTTTGCTCTCGCTGACACCGAAATTCATTCAAGTTGCCAATGTCTTTTATATCCAGCGTTTTCGGCATGAATAACAAGGAGATCGCGGGAAGAGACTCCCCGATGACACTAGCAGACCAATTCAAATGGATGAGTACGAAGCACGCAAAAAACGAACCCAGACTCACCAAAGCCCTCACTAACAGGCCGCAGTGCCGATTTCCCTCGGCATCGTGGCAGTAACCTACTACCTAGCCTTCGGCAACCCCTGGCGGGTGTCGCGCGACATCTTCCGCTGGGTCTACATGAAGTGCGGCATGTACCAGATCTTTGCGCCGCGGGACCTCACGCTCTCGTCCCTGAGGGACAGGTACAGGGATCGGTACAAGAGGAGGGAGGCGGACCAGGCGTGGGAGCGCCGCCGCTCCGAGCAGATGACCAGGGACAACCAGGAGAGGAGGGCGGCGCAGAGGCGCCCCGCGATGGTGGCCCCGCCGCACCCGCCGCCGCCGCCGCTGCAGCCCGTGTGTGACACGGCGTCCCCCGACACGCCCGTCATGACGCCGGCCACGGGTGATGAGCCCAGCACGGGCATGTTTGCCGTGTATCAGGAGATGTCCAGCTTCCCGACGAAGCTGAGGACGCCGAACTAGCGTACGTGCGGTTACTGTGTAGATGGCTTACTGGTGATGAAGTGGTGGATAGTAAGGGACGGGAAGTTATCGGGATAGATATTAGAGGGGAGATCTTGGGATACATAGAGATGAGGCAAATACAAAAAAGCATGGCAGGAAGAATGCTCGTAGATCTGATTCATCTGGTCCCAAGATTTCTTCGGAATTTTGTTACTGGGTTTCGAGTTGGCCCTACAGGCAAATTAAGATTCAGATCTGCGAGACCACATGTGGAGTATCTATGGAATGGGTTCCTTTTCTTAGAACCACATGGCAATGGACCCACTTTGACCTCAGCATTTCCCGCCTCATTGTGACCTCGATCACTATGTACTCCCATGTGACTGTGATAAGCAGTTGTCAAAAGTGCTCCGATACTTTCTATATGAGATGGATTCGCATGCTGGCCTGAGACTTCTACTATCTCATGTGATTTGATGCTTCGGCTTTTCTAGTGCCCCAGGGTACCGATGTAGTGTACTTAAAGTTCCTTCATGACATCGTGTGTTTGCCTTAGTCTTGGTAGATACCCACAACTCGTCATCAACGCCAGGTCAAATGAGTCGGTAATCACACTAGCTTATTCAATGACCCTGCTCTACTATGAGGGAGGGAAACAACGCTTTTAGATTGATTGATAACTGCTTGAAGGTGTCTGGCTGTCGTCAGGGGTTGGATTAGTTACCTAGGTAAAATTCCTTAAGTGACCGTGAATGCCCCTATAACAATAGTAAATCATAGGTCTAATAGTCTGTGAGAAGTCACACATGGATTTCTCTTAAGGGTCTATGGGGCTTCATTTGTGGTTCTTTTTCTATCTAAAATGGTGTGGTGGATACCTCTGAAGAGGAGCAAGGGGTAACTGTTTAGTATGTGGTCTGTGAGGAGACTAGGGTATATAGTTTACTTTAACTCTTTAAGCGAGGTTCTAGGCTATAAAAGAAAAGAAAAACACTTCTTATACTTATAACTTTAAGTATTTTAAGCTAAGATATATGTATATGTATAACTTTAAATATTTTATAAATAGTAGGACCTTTTCACTCTATTAGGAATGGTTCGTTCTTTAGGTATTTAGGAGTATGACTAGTTGTGCGGCTGATGTACAGCCTTTTGACCCGGAAGCACCGGGTGGGAATGATGTAAGAAAGTGGTGACGAATAGTGTATATTCAGTTGTCTCGCTAACTAGTCCTATCGATCAAGGGAGAGGTAACCTTAGGTGGTTTTGTTTCTAATCCCCATACATATAAAACGTATGTGGCGCCTTCATACAGTGGTAAACGCTCAAGACCCAGTGTTTGAGAAAATACGGTGCCAATAACAGTGGAAAGATAATACAGTATGTCTGTGGGCACGTGGCCTTAGCCTCGTGCCATAGACAAGGCTAGGAGGCATAGCTCCCGACGGTGCCGGTGACTACAAAGCCCGCGAAAGCAGTCATACGGCGAGACTACAATGGAGGTAACCTTATTTAACCTTCCAACTTTACTATGGCAGACCAGCAGCTGAGTTGAATAACAACCAGACGTTGGACTCCGACCAGACGGATCTCCATAGTTTAGAATTAATGCATTATGCCGAATAGCTATTTTTACAAATGACAGCCACTGCGCCTTCAATCAGATAAACACGAGAGGGTAGCGGGCTGGCCATGACTCGCAGCGTGCTGATCACTGGCATTGTGGATGTTTCCAGTTCAACTTGGCAGGTCTCCAATCAATTTAGTCAGCACAAGGGGGTGGCACGCTGCAAGGTACGTGAGGTGACATCTAGAGTGAATGGTCACAAAATGCTGGTTCGAACGGGGGTGCAAATCACGTTGATTCGCGGGACTCAGACAACGCGACCAAATGCCCCGAGAACAAGGTCGCGGTGTGGTGAGTGGGGTCGCCGACGCCGACGCCGACATATGGGCCCAACGCATGTGCGTGCGCGCGTGAGGCTGTCGTCGATGCTTCCCCGCAAAAAAACAGCAATTTAGATGAGCCCAGGCCCCCAGGATCAAAAGGAGCATGTGGTCCCGTGCAAACATTGAATGCTCCGCCACCCTGGGGCGTGTCCCACTTGAGCACACCCACGCCTGCCCAGACTGGCCATTATTTAGTGTAGAGGAGAGCACGCTCCGATGACAGGTCCTGTCCAAAAGGGGAGTGCTTGTTTATTCGAGCGGCTTACTTATTAGCGTCGCATTCGCTCCCACCAGACCACTACCGACCGGCTTCCCTCTCGTTTGAGGCTAACATCCCGAGGTCGTTGCATACTCCCGCTTACTAGCCGCCGAATCTGTTCCCGTCCGACAAGGGGCTCGGAGCCGGCTTCCCCAGATTTCAAGGGCAGCAATTGTATAAGACTGCAGGTGCTTGTGTACTACAGTCTGACCCCTGTATCGGCCGATCAACCACCCCAGGCTGTCTCTTACTTACTCAGGCTGTGTATACCCAAGATCACCATGCACAAAGGACTACTCATTGCCGCCGCATTGGGCGGCCTGGCATCTGCAGACGAGACATGGACCATCGACGCCAGCTCCGACTGGGGAACATGGGAGGGCTGGGGTATGTCCTTGGCTTGGTGGGCAAAGGCCTTTGGCAACCGTGATGACCTCTCCCAAATGTTATTCAGCCTGGACAGCACGACCTTCAGCTCCAAAAGTGTGCCCGGGTTAGGACTCAACATTGCTCGGTACAATGCCGGAGCGTGCAGCAGCAACGCATACAACGGTACCGACATGGTCTTCCCGTCCACCATGAAGAAGTCACGCCAAATCGATGGCTTCTGGTGGGACTGGGAGTCCAATGACCCGGCCTCACCTAGCTGGGTAAGGAGATTTCCATTTCAACACTTTTGTCCCCATTGACTGAGGCCAATATACTAGCTGCCAGTGCTAGAAGATGACCAGCTCAGCATGAGCATGAATGAGCACCAGCCTCACAAAAACTAGTCAGGAATATAGTGTCGAATCATTACTGACATGAACAATTTCACAGCACTGGGATGTCGATGCAAACCAGAGGGCAGCTCTCGCCAAGGCCAAGGCCAATGGAGCCAACCACTTCGAGCTCTTCAGCAACTCCCCCATGTGGTGGATGTTGTACAACAGGAACCCTGCCGGAAGCGACGATGGCTCCTCCGACAACCTTCAGACCTGGAACCAACAGGACCATGCCTACTACCTCGCACAGATCGCCGCACGCGCAAAGAGCAGCTGGGGCATCACCTTCGACAGCGTGGAGCCGTTCAACGAGCCCATGTCAAACTGGTGGAACGGCAAGACAGGCACTCAAGAAGGTTGCCACTTCAGCGTCGCCGCCCAGGCCGCCACCATCCCCCTGATGCGCGCGCAGCTCGACGCCGTCGGCCTGACATCCACCGTGGTCGCCGCATCAGACGAGAACACCTACGACGGCGCCGTCTCGACCTTCAAGGGTCTCGGCTCAGCCGCAGTTGGCAAGCTCGGCCGGGTCAACGTCCACGGCTACCAGAAGGCCGACGGTTACCGCTACGGCCTGTTCCAGCTCGCCGCCAACGCGGGCAAGAAGGTCTGGAACAGCGAGTACGGCGAGAATGACCCCACTGGCGCGCAGCTCGTCTCGAACCTCATCCTCGACTTCCGCTGGCTGCACCCTACCGCCTGGTCCTACTGGCAGGCGGTCGACGGCGGCGGCTGGGGCCTCATCAACGGCGACAACGACGCCGTGACGCTCGGCAACGTCGAGCAGAAGTACTACGCCCTCGCCCAGTTCTCCCGCCACATCCGCGAGGGCATGCGCATCCTCGACGGCGGCTCCGACCACGTCGTTGCTGCTTACGACGCCGCCAATTCGAAGCTCGTCATCGTGGCCATGAACTGGGGCGACGAGCAGTACATCAACTTCGACCTGTCCAAGTTCGCTACGCCCGGAAAGGACGGCCAGACTATCCCGAGGTGGTCGACTGTGGCTGCCAGCGGTGGTCAGCAGTATGTCTCTATTCCGGCTGATACTAAGCTGAGCGGCACCAAGTTCTGGTCGTCCTTCAAAAAGAACGAGGTTCAGACGTTTGAGATTTCAGGCGTCAAGATCTGAGCATCTTATCATGTTGAATCCGGGGGGAAGGGGGTGGAGGTGGGCCGTGAGCTGTTGGCTACCCTACTCCATACATTTCATGTACATATTAGTGTCCACGTGTGTTGATACCTTTCATATCGGTCATCGAAATTTCGATCAAATACATACCAACCTTAAAATGGGAAAAGTGCACAGACACGTATGAGCCTCGCATGTAATCTGGCACCAGGTGACTATCATGAGGCTTCACATAGCTGCATACGCAAGTGGATGATTCTTCCACATCACCGTAGGCTAGTCACGAATATTCCGATTGATCAAGGAATGTTGGAGCTGTAACGGCTGCAAGGAGTATCATCTTCGACGCCGAGTTTCTCGACCTATGACCAAATAAAGCCGACGCGGCCGCTAGCTCGTCGGCTGAAAATCCCTCCGGAGGCTGGTCAGTTCGACGCTGGTGGATCACGTCAGCCACTGCTGTGATCTTAATTCGACAACATCTTGTTCCCCCGTATCACACATCCCGAATCGACAAGACCTTCGATTCAAGTCAGCCACATCCAAGCGAGGACTATGGACCCCGAGTATGCGGAGGCGGAGCCCTCAGTTGTGCCGACTCGGCCTCAGAGCCCGAACGGCGGTGGCACGGCAGCTGCTGCGCAGAGGAAGCCAGCGCGACGAGACCCTGAGAAGAGACGCTTGCAGAACATCAAGGCTCAGCAAAAGTACAGTGAGTGCTCATCACCTCGCGTGCTCACATCCATGGATAGCATTACGTTTGCTGTGATATGACGCCCCTGACATGCAATATCAGGGGAGAAACTCAAGAAACGCCTTGATCATCTTGAGACTCTCGCCGCTTCTATCAGTCAGAGTCCGGCGGAAGGTCCGGCATCCACACCTGCATCCGACACTGGTCTGGCTCTTGTATCTCGAGGCAACCCATCAAATGGCACAAAATCCACCCAGGGTTGCATGCATCATGACTCGCAAGAGAATATCACCTTTGATTCTCTCGACTTCTTCGACTTCTCATCTGTAGATTTCTTTGGCCCTGCCAGGGCGTCTTCCCAGTCCACGTCCTCTCCTGATACTGCGCTCTGGGACCCTATCACGTCTGTAGGCCTCCCTCACCTAGTTCAAAACAAGGACCAGGCATCTAGATCTCACTACTGGGTCGGTATGATCGATTGCGGCTGTGTAAGGCCTCACGTGAAGGTGAGCTCCGAGACAGCGAGAGACTGGGGAGACATGAAGCTCCTGAGCGTCGGGCCGAGCTTCTGCACGCCGGACCCCCACATGAACACGCTCCGGGTCGAGCGAATCTGTATACTCGAGGCATTCATGGCCAACTGCTTGCAGATCGGGGTTACGGAAGATATGTTTTGCGGCCCACATGCCATCTCGCCATTCTTCCGGTCGGGTGGCAACCGGGCAATCGACAGCCCCAGCGGAGACGGAACGGTCACGACGGTTCAGCGCATCTTCAGGACCCTCAAACCAGATATGAGGCCTCTCAGGGAGCAGATCACCATAATCCACAGGCCCATGATTGATGTCCTGCCGTTTCCCACGTTCCGGAAGAACCTTATACGGAGTGGTGATGCCATCCGCGAGGAGGAGTTGTTCCACGACCTGCTCAATGGGTTAATATGCTGGGGAGGCGCAGGGGTTGGGAAAAAGGACAGGGATGCGTTGACAGGTCGGGTATCCACTGGCACTCCATGGGACAGTCGTAGCTGGGAGGCGAGGCCATGGTTCCTGCAGAAGTACTGGGCTCTCCTTGGAGGCGAAGACGGCGAGCTCGTGAGACAGAGTGAGTGGTGGCGAAACATGCGGGGAGAGGAGGACGAGCCATGGTCGACATGCTAGACTCAGTCCCGTCTTGAGAAATACCGGTGCTTGGGTTACAGAAGCATGCGACAAACAGTGCTGAAGTAGTATGATGAATTGAATGATCTCCGGCCGCACCCCACACACACCCTCGAGGGTTGGCAGTCTCAGGCCTCTGTGAATGAATACCAAGCAATTGATGCAAGTACATTTGAGATTTTCGACAGTCCAAGCTATTTGCGCTTCGAAAGCTCACGCCATCATTGATCCGGCCTCCACATGTAGCGAAGACGTCAGTGGTTGCGGTCACCCATCAACTACAAGTGAAGTCTGTAAATATTCGCTCCATTACGCAATCAGAGCATGATACAGAGACCTCCGGCATGGACCATTTGAACTGTAATAGATGGCCCCATGCGTCGAAGGCTGGCTCCCACGCGCTTTACCACCCCGGCCCCTATCATGCCGTTTATGATTCTACGGATGTGGATGTTGGCCTCCCCATTACCCTGGGGACAACACCGGTGTCGAGTCTCAGAAGAGCCGTGGGAGCGATTCGTTTGGAATCTGGATGTGAGTTATCACAGTGGTTACTTTGCCATGTAATTTTAACCAGATGGCTCTGTTGAAGTTTCCAGTGAATGCCCCTTTGGTTGCTGGGATTGGGATACCTGGGTGGACTCTGCCTGTGAAAATGATCTATAACCTCCTCCATTCACGCTTCCTTGGACCATTCACCCATCTGTGCATGTGGCTACGCCGAAATCTCAACAATATTTAAACCCTGGCTGGCTCTGGGAATTTTCAACAACCTTCCTTTCTTCTGAACATCAACAGCAGACAGTCAACTCTGATCTTGAGGTGCTATACCAAGTATCTCTGCCAGTCTACCTTGCATTCCACCATACCCTGCCTCACCATTCTACCTTGACCATTCATACCCTCACGATGCGGGCACCATCTTCCATCGTGTTCGCAGCACTGCTGCTGCTGCTTTCTGGCGCCATGGGATCATTCCTCAACGTCGCCAACAAGTGTGGCTTCCCCGTCTACTGCTCGGCTGCCCGGAGCGACCCTCCTGTCGGTAAGTTGAGACCGGCACACGTACCATGTTTGACCTCGCTGACCTCTCCAAGGCACCTTCACCCCCATCACCACCATTGCTCCTGGAGCCAGCTGGAGGTCCCCTCTCGAGGCCCGCAAGGTAAGATCAATACCAGACCGAACGTGTTCCTATAACCACCAGTGCCAGCCACTGACTGCCCTCCTGCAGGACAACATCGGCGCCGTCGTCAAGTGCTCCCCCGACCGCAACGTCCCCAACACCAACCAATACCAGATGGAGTTGACCGTCCACCCCGCCGGCCAGTCCTGGCTCGACCTCTCCATCGTCGACGGACAGCCCTTCACCCCTTACCAGCGCGCGGCCTACTTCCCCTCCACGGGATGTCCCAGGCTGCAGTGCGCTCCCGGTGATCACTCCTGCGAGTGGTGCCCCAACGTGGGACAGACGACCTGCAACCCTCCGCGCTACGTCGTTTGCGACACCACCTCGGCGGACGCTTGGATGTACCTATGTGCCTACGGCCGGAAGGATGGCTTGGTCACAATGAAGCGGAGCAGTGCCTGATGGGAATATGTATGCTTCTTCAGGGTATTGGGATTGTAGGACTCAGCCAGTCTTGCTATGGTCTCTCAAGCGAGTGCGGTACACGCACAGTCTACCTTGGTACCCTAGGGTACATATAGCTGTAGCCAGGAACGACAAACAATGATGCTCTAGCGTTTGGTGCTGCTTGGCACAATGTTCTGGTTGCTACTGATTGTGATGCCCAGGCACTGATTATCAATGACATCCAAGACCTGCCCACCGTTGAAACCACTCTAAAATTCTGAACGGTCCAGCCACCTAGTACGTCCGTACTTGAGCCCGGGATTTTGCGCCTGCGTGGTATGGGTGCTAGAGGCGATCGCGGCATGCGGAAAGCTTGTCTTCGAACGGGGGGAACCAATTGAATTAAAATTTTGCTTCGTGGGATTTTGCAGATTACTCAAATGCGTGCGGCGGACATGTGGCAACCCCCTTTCGTCGTGTTTGCTTAGCAGAGCCTTTTGCAAATGCCTCGGCCAGGGTTAAAATTAGGGAGAATTAGTTTTGTCACAGACCTTAACTAAGACTTAAAATTTTAATTATTAACTTAAGCTAATAAGGTTTTTAATTAAAGGGGTTAACTAGATTTAAAAAAATAATTAGGAGTGTTAAATAAAATTAAAAAACTAAGATTAAAAATAATTTAAAAAGGAATTAAATTTATAAACTTTTTAAATTTAATAATAAAAGTAAAATCATTATATTATAAAACTATTTTATAATATTTTCTTTTTTAATTATAATATTTTTTTTAATTAGTAAATTTTAATTAAACCTTTTAATTAAGATTAAAAAACTGAGCTAGATTAAAAACTAATTAGTTTAATTAAGAAACTAAGGAATAATTTTATAACCCTGGCCTTGGCGAACACTATGTTTGTCCGGACAGGCCGGTGAACTTAAATGGTTGTAGATCTGTATTTATTAGCCACATATGCACTAGCTACGGGCTTAAGCACTCGGCCAAACACTAAAGCACATTTAATGAATACGGAAAGCATCAGCACAAAGCGAGCTTCTAATACACTTGGCAGCGGATAGCGAGCTACACTGATATAAACTTGAACCCCCATATATGCACGAGAAACAGCAGTCTGGATCATTTTTCTGGGCAAAGGGACGAAGTGTACGAGAACTTGGGCCCGTAAGATCAATCAAAGCTCGTCCTCGGAGGCTGAGCGGTTCATTATCCTCCAGGTCGTCTCACTGTACCGTTAATTCACAGCTGGCTCGAGATTCCTGTTTTCATTGCCACTCAGCATCATCCAACATGGCAGTCATGGGTGTTATTCTTTACGCGCTGTTTAGCACTTGCGTTGTGCAAAACAATCTCGTCGCAGCAGCGTCGCCAGGCCATGCCAAATGGAATACTGTTCACAATAGAACACCCCAAGGCGTCGCTAATGTGGATGCTGATATGGGTCGACGAGCCGCAAGCTTGCGGAGTGACGGGGACTCATCAGGTCCCTCAAACCACCTCGGCAGATCTCTCACAAAGATGGCAGACCCCGGGCAGTGGTCGGACTGGCTTGGAGAACAAACATGCACGCCGATTGCTAAAACGTCGCCAACCTCCCTTGAGCAGCTTGTTGCTATCATCAACGATGCGGGTAGCAAGAGTCAACGTGTGCGGGCTGTGGGGTCCGGCCACTCGACGTCGGACATCACACGAACTGATGGCGGTATCCTGATCGATCCACACCAAATGGACAGTATTCTGGACGTTGACACTGCAATTCTGAACCAGGTCGGCAGCGCTTCGAATCTCGTTAGGGTCCAGAGCGGAATCCTCATCAAAGACCTGAATCAGCAACTCGATGACCGCGGGCAGGCTCTAGTGCATATGCCCGCCTACGATGGCCAGACCATATCCGGGGCCATGAGCACCGGGAGTCATGGGTCCGGCGCAAAATGGGGACCAATGGCCACCATGCTGCGGTCCATCGTGATGGTCGTCGGGAATGGCACCGTCTTCCAGATTGAGCCAGCCAGTGCCGCCATCACCGATCCGACCAAGTTCTCCGGCACGTTACCCGAGGCTCCAGGTGTGCCTGTTGTCCTACTACAAGACGACAACTGGTTCCAGGCTGCGCAGGTTTCCATGGGTTGCTTAGGAGTCATCTACTCTTACACGATGGAGGTGACAGCCGCTTTCCACGTATCCGAAAATCGCACGGCGGTTCGGTGGGAGGACATCAAGGGACAGTTTGCGCCCGAGACCTTCAACCCGTTGCCCGCTCCTTTGGCCAACTGGGACCACTTCGAATTAGTCGTGAGTCCATATGCGAGCGACGACGACGGGAAGCACCCCTGCATCTGGGTCGAGCGAGCCCGGGTCGGCAGCACGGCGAAGCGCGGCGCGCGGCAGGACTTCTGGGGCCGCATTCTCGAGGACGTCGGTATCCTCCTGGCCACAAGCGTGCTTGACGACATCCTCAACCTGTTCCCACGCCTGGCGCCGTCCGCGATCAACACGGCAATGGAGCAGCTCACGACGGACGACGCGCCGTACATCGACAGCAGCTACACCGTCTTCAAGGTGCTCGACTCGGAGCTCGAGCTCAGGGCGCACGCGATCGAGCTGCACTTCCCGGCCGAGAACCTCGTTGCGACGATCGACGAGCTGATGGCCACGTTCCAGAGCATCGCGGACCGGAAGAATCTTTACGTCGCAGGGCCTGTCGGTATCAGATTCGTCGCGGCTTCGGATGCGCTGCTTGCGCCGCAGGCTGGGCGGCTGACGGCGACGGCGGAGATGAGCAATATCGTGGGGATCAAGGAGGGAGAGGAGCTGCTACAGGAGGTGAAGAGTGCTATGTCTACAGCTGATAGGTCTATAAGAGTGCACTGGGGCTTGGATTTGGACACGGTCACTGCACAGGACGCTCGTGACTGGTATGGGGCCAATCTGGATAAGTGGTTGAGTGTTTATGGGGAAGCGAATGCCAATGGGATGTTCAATAATAAGTTCACGGATAGAATTGGCATCACGGTCTGATGTCTTTTTGAAGTTACAGCACATTGCAGTTCGGATAAGCCGGAGCTTAAATTCATAATTACCTAGGCAAGTAAAGTTTCCGAGTTGACAGTTAGGAACCGGGGGAAGGAGACAAAAGGGAGTTCGAACGAGAAGACCTCAGATTACCCTACCTACCTAGGTAATAGATGGTGATGTAGTCCAAGTTGAAGTGACGGCGATATCAAACATTGAATGCTTTTCCTGGCTGGCTATGAGTCCCCTCCAGGTCGACTTGTGGTGATTTCCGTGGTCATGTTAACCACGGAAATTACCAAGTGAAGTCATTGAGTTGGCCCATCAGGCGAGCAGAAAGCTCGGAATCTGATAGCCATGGCACAAATATTTTAGAGCCTGTGACGTGGCCTGCATCTCTTGTTTATGTTGATTATTCCTGTTAGGGTCGGCGACACACTGCAAGCCTGCTCGGTGCGATTTGGCCATAATAAGTGGTATGTTAACTATTGCCAAGGGCACGGGCGCACCCCTTGAATTTGGCGTGTTGCGCACGCCCAATTTCGTCGTCACATTACGGAGTACGGAGTACGGAGTACAAATAACGCCTAAAAAGCGTCGCATTAGGCGCATGAATCCCTCGGGATTGATCGACGAACAGCAAGCAATGCTCATCAACTCTGCTCGTCAGTATCGCCGTCAATCCTTATATTCCATTGCCAAAAGCTTGCGCATTGTCATTTCCATCCGGCTGGGGGCCGAAAAGAAACATCCAAGAGCTCGAGTTCCTCACGGAATGCGAGTTCATCCGATGGGACCGCGAAACCAGAGGGTTCCTGATTCAGGGGCACCCCGGCTCACGGGTTGTGGAGCATGGATAATCCCACGCATCTCCACGCCTCTCCACGCCTCTCCGCGCATCTCCACGCATCTCCACGCGGCCCTGGCGGTTGACTGCGTGCGGATGCACGCGAGGGGGGATTCCGTGGGCTGGGCACGGTACCCAGGTAACAGTAAGTTTAATGATAGCTCGGCCCTGTACAACTCTGCTGTAAAGCTTCCCCGGATCACCTGCCCAGGTGGGCAGGCCGGTTGAGCCTGACTGCCCTTATTGGCGAAATACCGGCTGGGATGCCCAGGTGGGTTTTGCGATCTAGCCAGTCCCAGTCGGCCTGGGGAAATCCTTCCCCCGCTTAAAACGAGACACTGTTTCGAGTCCCGCGGCTGTTGGGAGCCGCGCGACCCCGTGTAGCATCAGGAAGCTAGTCCATGCTCTATACTATCGTCGGGACCCACATCTGCCGACGTTTGCTCAGATGTACTCAACACATAAATCCCTCGCATCTTGTGAAGGAGCTCGCGACGACTTCGACTTGTGTTGTTGACTTGTTGAAGGGAACATACAAAGATGAACGGCAAGGTAGATACGTACAGGGCGGCCGTGGTCACTGTGAGTAGAAGTCACGGTGCGGTGCACTTCGTGTAGTTGCCAACGCAGTGAAGGGCTCTGCGGCCCAACATGCGTCGCTACGCTGCTGATGATCCACCGGCTGACCCTTGATCGCAGAAACATGGCACACCTCCCCAGATCGAGGTCCAAACGCTGCCCAAGCCGAAGCCCGGACCCAATGATGTCCTCGTCCGGCTGAACCTTACCTCCCTCTGCGGCACGGACTGCACGCAGGCCGCAGGCCACCTCGGCCCGACGCAGCCCATCCTCGGCCACGAGGGCATCGGCCGCGTCGAGGAGCTCGGCGGCAACGTCTCGTCCTACGACCCGACCATCAAGGTCGGCCAGCGGGTGGGCGTGGCGTGGACGCGGGACTTCTGCGGCAGCTGCGCCTTCTGCACGAACCTCTCCCAGGACGGCGAGACGCGGTGCGCCCTGAAGCCGCACTCCGGGACCGCCGTCGACGGCACCTTTGCGCAGTACACGCTCGTCCCCGCGCGGTACTTGCTCAAGATCCCGGACGACCAGTTCGGCGACATGGCCGACGAGATCGTCGCCCCCGTGCTCTGTGGCGGCGTCACGGCGTACAAGGCCATCAAGTGTATCCCCGACCTGACCCCGGGCCAGTGGATCGCCGTGAGCGGCGGCGGGGGCGGCGTGGGTGCCTTCGCCGTGGCGTTTGGCAAGGCGATGGGGTATCGGGTCATTGCGACTGATGCGGGCCCTGCCAAGGGGAGCTACGCCCTCGAGGAGGGCGCCGAGCACTACGTCGACATCACCTCGCCAGAGGTCGCCGCCGCCGGCGTGGGCGCGGTGGTTAAAAACCTGACCGGAGGGGTGGGCGCACCTGCGGTGATTGTGTGCGCCGGCGCGCCGGCAGCGTATCAGTCCGCCTTGGATATGCTGGCGCCTTTTGGCACGCTGATGTGCATTGGCATACCACCCCCTGGAGGAGTCTTCAATATACACCCCTTAATGTTCATTGCATGTGGGTGGAGGATCATGGGGTCTTCCGTCGGCACACGACGAGATACGCTTGAGGCACTGGAGTTCATCAAAAGAGGACTGGTTAAGCCCAAGGTGCAGTGGGCGGAGTTGGATCGGTTAGCCGAGCTCATGGAGGAGGTTGGCAAAGGAAAGGTACGTGGCCCCAGAAGAGTTCAGCTCGTCGCATGACGAGAAATTGGTGGTTGGAATGCTAACGGTGTTGATCCAGGTCCAAGGGAAGTACATTATCAACTTGGATAAGGCCTGAGTTCTTGTCTTGTACAGGCGGAATCGATTTAGCGTTACTTGCAATAGTGCCAACAACCCGTGGACGAATTACAATTCTGATACAGGGCTCCCTCATTGGGGGAATATTGCAGCCCATGCATCTCACTACCACTTGGTTCGCTTTTAAGATACTGATAGTAGTGGGATTTATTAGCGAGTTGTTGCGAAGATTGCTGTGCTTCAAGATGTGCTACGGTCTCCTAACTATCCAGTGATGCACAAGGTCCATATTCTTATCTCGTCCTGCTACCACTTGGAAGATGCTCCAGTAAGCTCATGCGAGCTGGTACATATGTAACTACAATACCGTGCGACATACCGCCGTTCCCATGGCGCGTCTGCTCGGTGAAAGTGTAGCAGGAGCAATTGGGCTACTGTGGGTGGACCAACGTGTGTCCAGGGAGTAATGGGTCAGCCCAGCGGCGGTGTGTTGAAATGTCACCTTTACATGCCATTTGATCGGCCGTGAGTTGGTCTACACACGGCTGCGGGCCAGGTGAAGAGATCACAGGCAACCAGCAACTATAGAGCCCTGGTGCACCGTGGACCTATATCTCAATCCCAATAAAGCTATTGGTGGTGGGTCCGGCCTCAACATAGTCACCGCGACGCACGTGCTCTGCATTTCGCCTTGCAGAACTAGGATAGCAAGACACATAACCAAATAGTTGTTTGATGCCAGCCAAATCCCAGTCCAAGCCAGGAGCAGACTGCGGTTCAGATGCAAAGTGATGTCACATGCAGCTGAAGTCTGGGATGTAACCTGATGTTTTGCTTTGCGATGCGATGTCCTGTTCTGCGTGTTCACTGTAACCAAAAAGGTTCAACTGTTCTCTGGGTTTGCGACAGAAGGTCATAGCAGACACCGAGACTTGTATCACATATTACGCGTCCGCAGTGGTCTAAAGCCCCCCAGGGCTTTTTTGATGGTCACGTAAGATTGAGCAGATTTATCGGGAATCAAAGCGTTTATATCTGTATGCGAAGCTATAGACGTGACGTACGCTGATTAAAAAGATTTGCGCAGCAAATAGATACAGGTGTGACGTTATTGACAGGTTCTTGAAACGAGTCCCTATCTTTCCCCTGGGACCAAAAAGAAGAAGCAAAACTCTCATGTACGCGTACGTTGAGGGCTTTGTCCGTCTTCATCACAGAATTGAACGCCTTCGGCGGCCACCGCTCGTCACTGGAGTCGACGGCCTCGCTGTCCCATTAGTGGGTGGCGTTGTCGCACTTGATTCGTCGCCTGGGAAAACCTCGCCTTGATCAAACTAGCAACAGACAGAGAAGATTAGCCATCGTTGAGCTTCACTTAGTAGACGTAGCCAAGATGATCGGGAAGAACAGTGGCGAAGACTGGGCATCTGATACTTACGTGCTCCACAATGCAGCCCGCTTCCCATCGGAATCTATCGACCACAGTGCCGATGCCGCCAGCATTGTAGTTCAAGAAGCCCTGGGGGTCGATATACGTAGTCCGCAGGACGTCAATCTGGGTTCCTGGCCAGAGGGGACATAGCAGGTCCAGCGCGGCGTTGGGGCCATCGTCGGCCAGTGGATTGTGGTTCTGCAAGCAGTTAGCGCAGCCCACGGCTGGAGGGCGAGAGACGGGTGACCCACGATATAGGTTGAGGAGATGAACTCGAAAGCAGCGGTCAGGTTCTTCTTGACCAGGAACTCGTCAGCGAATATGTTGAATCGCTGCTCGGTCTCGGCGGCCGTTGGTGGTGGGTTCATCGCCTTGCACGGCACAGGTGTGACGCAGGATTGCCTTGCTGATAGGACTTTCGTAGGTGGCTCAGGCAACGCGGAGGCCGGCAAAGCCAGGGCTGCCAGGAAGGGAAGGACTGATTTGGTCAACATGTTGTATTTTGGTGCGTTAAAGGACGAAGATGGTGTTCAAATGGTGGGTTGCAGAGTGTTGTTGATAGAGCATGGACTTTGTGGAGCGACCATGAGGCTCAATATATATAATCAACTATTTGCAGCAGGCACCCTCCTCTGCCCAGCATAGAAATAGTATCGGGAGCATCAAACTAGTGAACACATTCAACGGGAGTAGATCGAGTGGGCCCGGGCGCTCGCTTCGGCAGGACCGCGCGCGGGATGAATCAGTAATAGGACCCACGGTGGTTAGATCTCGACAGGGCTGCCAAGCTCACCACGCTCGAACAGGCAAAATGGAGTAGTATATCTTGGCGTCTCGGCGGTTACATGTTGGGGACTTAAACTAGGAGAGGGGCACCTGGGAAACTGCTCTGTTTGGTGTTCCAAGAAAAAGTATGGTATGGGTGCGGAAAGGTAGTCTCGCCGATGGTAATACAGTATTATGATATGCCGTTCTTAGTCCTTGTTCTTAGCAGACCTCTACATCAGATGGCAGCTGCAGACAGACTCGGAGTGGCGGTCTTGGTCGTCCCTCATTGGGTACTGACCTCCGTTGTGCTAGTGATATTCCGAGCACTCGTGTCTTTTATCGGGGTGCATTTTATGAACATGCCCGACGCCGAACATTAGATCCAGTCATCATTACCAAACTAACGAGAAAAAAGGCTGGCGTGTCGCTCCGAGCCAGGCGTCTTCTGTTCCATCCGGCGAAGCTCTACTCATCTTCAAGTTGTCGGGCGCGCGCGAAGGTCTGAGTCTTCGGGGAATGAAACGAGCCAGTAAAGAGCATCGGGCGACTTGTGAGCAAAGCCCGAGCACACCACCTGGGCAGCGCAGGACACTTTCCACAGTCTCAAGATGTATAAACCTTCATTTTGTTGCTTCGAGAACGAAACAAGCGCGATACATCAGAGGAGAGAGCAAGCTTGCGCTGATATCAAGGAAAGGCTGCTGATTGAGGGTCGAGTAAGCTCTTAGCGTAGCTCGACCTTGAAACGACCTCGGGACGAGCCTCAGCACCCGCGTTGAAGGGTTCATCCCGGCCCTTCCTCCCCCTTGGCCGCCGATCAATGCTTGAATCACGGGGGGAGGGGGGGAGCGCGCGCCACCCAAGCACCGTTTGGGACTGAGAGCTTGCCAGAGCCACAGCGCGCGGGTCAACTTCGAACCTGCATGTGGCGTAACCCACAATTGAGTTCGGGCCAGCGGTCTCGTGCAAACTTATTAGTTCTCCCGCTGGGTCGCATCCTAGGCGTCTGGCCCCGGGCCCCGGATTTAGATTGTCCCTCTCAGATACAGGACTTCCCAATGCAAACTTGAATATCACCGATTTGGACAGAGTTACGAGCTTCTTAGTTGCTACGATGCATCTGACCAAGCAAATAAGTGCATCTTACTCATTAGTATACTGTGCCAACTGAGACAATCACGGACAGAGCGCGACTCACGAGCCTCGCGAACTTCGGTTGACGCCGCATTGAAGAACATTCCGGTCGCAGAAATTACTGATCACAGTCTTGAAGATATGTACTACTTCATATACATTGCAAAAATTACCGAAATAATTCGTGAAGGTAACTTCGGCTCAGAGTGTTGTGGTGACCTCTGTCACAACTTTCCCTTCCAGACTACTGCACAAACAGATCCAGTGAGTCCAATTCTGGAACGTGTCATCTCAATCATCCAAAAGGACAAAGCAAGCCACAATTGTTGCTGGAATAGGCATGGTATTCGGCGGGGTTAAGACAGTCACGTCCCTTCATGGTGTGCTGACACTTGTAATACATTCTCCAGGCTGGTCAATCAGATCAGCCCTTGGGCTACCTCAAGTTGGCTGTGTCGTCACTTCTAGTCAACAGCGCCATCGGGAGCGATGCTTCCTGGCGTTGTCTATGCGGCGCGGGCTGAGGCCACGCGCCCTCCCCCTGAACCGTTGTTGGCATTGTGCTTTTTTTAAGTGGTTTCGCTTCTATTCCGTATACGTCCGAGAACGTTCATGGCGCCTTCATACGGTGGTAAGCGCTCAAGACCCAGCGCTTAAGAAAAAATACGGTGTCGATTTTTTTTTAAAATTGTGTCTTCATGCGCTTACCACGGTTTAAAGTGACCGTACGCCTTCGGGGAGGTATAAAGACTTAGAACGAAAGCATTCCAGTGAATGTGAAAAAATCACCACCACTTTGTCAACATGATCGAGAGGATGTCTCAAGGACGATGCGCGCATCTGGAATACGAATAAAAGATGCCGACATGGATTTCGAATGCAATGGCATGTCAACAACTACTATTTGGCTATGATTGCTCGCTCAGGTGATGACAGTCCAAGATATTACGCAGATCTGTCCCGCCATACTCAAAAAGCGAATTTGCCTTGCTTTTCAAAGAAAATCAGCAACTCCCAAGATGCATGTATGTACTCCCAAATTGATACTTATGTTTTGGAAGCATGAGCCAGAGAGTGACGCACTCCTGGCTTTGCACCCGCCCGGTGTACAAAAATGGCGGTCAACGCCTACTATCACCAACTGCCCCTGGTTAGAATGACCAAGTTGATCTAGACTTCGCGGTGAGCCTTCGGTCAAGGATATCGAAGAGTCGGGGAAACCAACCTGGTCATCAAGAGAAGTCATCCAATCCTCTTCTCGTCACCCTCATTGTGCTAGTCCGCTGTGCTGGTCTTGGCCTCTGCGGCCCAGCGGTAGTGACAAGCTCCATATCATTGCCGTCCTGGCTCTCGCCATCGAGTCTGCGCCTCCTGCCCATCTCGCTCCGCGGGGTCATGACACTCGACCCGAGGGCAAAGCTGCCGCCCCCGGCACCACTACCCTGGCGGGTCCTGTCGGGGCCGCTGTCCAGGCGCAGGAACTCGAGCATGCGCAGTCCGACCCTTGTGGCCTCCATCTCCTCGCGGAAGATCTTCCAAGACGTCGTGAAGTATATGACGGCGTTCCAGACGCCCTGCAGCGGGAGCACCACGGCCGCGGCGATGTTGAGCCCGTATGACGCCTGGTCCGGGTACACGAGCGTGTAGACCCTGTTGATGGACGACGGGGTCCACGTCACCAGGACCGAGATGGCGAAGACGAACGACGTCCGCAGGTACGCGAGCTTCACCGGGTCCATGTTCCGCAGCTTGGCGCCGAAGCGCCGCACGCCCCTGGCCGTGCGCTGGAAGACGTTGAGCCGCCTCCGTATCTTCACGGCGGGTGCTGCCACATGCGGTCGGCGTCTGGCCCCGCTGCAGGGGCTGACGTTGGCGGAGAGCGGCGGCAGGGCTCGTGTCGGGGAGGCGTCGCGGTCGTAGTCATCTTTCGATGCTGAGCCGGCGGATATGGTTGAGGTGAACTGCGTGCCGTTGAAGCTAACGTTCTCGAAGTTGTGCCCCTGGCCGCGGGTCTTCGTGTACCCCAAGGCGCTGGAATCATTACTATTGACTAGCGTCACAGAGGGCGAGAGGACATCGGCTGCGGTGGGCGAGACAGAGCTCGGCTCTCGCGACCACGGGTAGTAGTGCGTCTGAATTGGCGAGAAGCCGCCCGGCGCATTCGGCGCAGGAGTGGCAAGCCTCTGGGGTCTTTCTTGGCCAAGCGACGTGTCGACTCTCAAGTGTGCTTTGTCGACGGATCCTTTGGTGGCGTCCTTGATGTGAGTTGTCTCTGATGTCTCGATGAATGGGCTTGGGTAAGCAGGGTTTGGGGTTGTCGGTATGGTAGCACTGGTGACTTGGACTTCGGTAGTGACAGTGCCGTAGAAGCCCGGTCCGGCGTGAGATGTCAGATTCTGGTGAGACAACAAGAGTCGTTAGCCATCACGCGCCACTCCTCGGCTTTCCGCAACACAACGAGCTGAAACGAGACGCCAAATTTGTCTCAAGTCCCGGAGCGCCCGGATGCAGCAAATCTAGAAGTTTGCGAGAGTTCCCAGCCTGGTGGCGTAACGTAGGTACTGAGCAATTCAACTCCAAGGCGCTCATAGGGTCATGAACTACCATGTTTCCCATCGGATGGCAGGTCGGCCAGAGCTCGTCCTGTAGGAAAGGCTGTTGCGACGCAAACAGGAATAAAGCATAGGGGCTTTGAGATGACAAGCCGGAATTCGGCAGTCATGAACAACGATACGCAAGGAAGCCGGGGTGACACACCTTTTCCGCCGAATCCCTTACATCAGAGGAGTCACACGTAACCTCAACATCCATTTCGACATCTTTGGCTTGGTTGCTCAAGGAGAGATTGCGCAACTGATTCCGCTGGTGGAAGACATGATAGCCAACAGCGAAATAGATGACGGCAGACAAGACTGTGCAGACCCATATTGGGAGGTAGTAGGAATAAATGCGGAGTGCGTTCCAGTCAGAGCTGATCCAGCACCACAACTAGGTCAAACAACCACGCTTGTCAGTCACAGGAACTCAAATGACGGCTTTCTGACGGTATGCGTAACGCGGGACCGTGTGACTCACTGCTGCGTCCCCATACACCAAACCCCTTTTCTCGCGAAGGAAGAGGAAGACAAAGGATGGGATTGCCGGGAGTCCAAAACATATCACACAGTAGAGCCACAGATACTGGCGAAACGTCGTAGGATTAAACGACATGAAGAAGACCATATAAACATTGATGGCCATGGCGAAGGACCACCAGGGGTCAGACTGCATGAACCTGTAGATCACCAGTTAGCCGCGGTGGGTCGCAAATGCCCAGCCTAGCCTCAACTTGTAGAAAGACAACGAACCACTCAAACATGAAGCCCTGAGCCTGGCAGAGAGCAGACTGGCGATCTCGGTGCATAGCCTGGATCCCATCGTACGCAATCAAGCAGGCGACGCAGGCGCCTATGTTTGCAACAGAGGCGAAGAATATGAAGGTATTGGGAATTGTCCGTAATCTTCTAAAGACAGCAAATGTGATGAAGATTAGAATGATCCCAAACAGCGAAAGCGTGGCGCCCATGCGCTCGACTGCGTTGAGGGTGTTGATCTGTGCTGAATCCAACATTGCGAACTCGCGATCCTCGGCCAGCGGTACGTCCATAACGGCTTCCCGGTGACCCAGAAGGCAGAGGCAGGTGAATGTAGATAAGTAGGGTATTCCGGAAATCGGGCCCAGGAAGCGTATATAACGAGCAGGGATGGCTTTGCGCCTCCCGTGAAAGGGTTGGTGCGGGTGGGATGGTGGTATTGCTCTTTGATGATGGCGTGGCCGTTGATTTGGTCAGGTCGTGAGTGGCGAGATAGAGCACGCTCATCGATGTTTCCTGGTTCCAAGGTTGCTCAGGACAATCAGACGTCAACTGTTTGCTGTCAAAACCCGTGCGGCCAAGCCACACCATGCGGGTTGGGAAGAGGGTGTGCAGGCAATTAGTAGCAGTTGTCGGGTAGTGATGGTTACCGTCGTAGTATATCGGGAGGACCCTTGATCATGGCGTCTATATAACGCTACTCTCCCAAGATCGAGTCGTAAACCGAGGACAACCTTAGAATACGCGGCGTCTATAGAACATGAAACAGCCAGGTCAATGGATTGTTTGACCACACAAATGAAAATCGAATGCGGTTTGGATGCTACTGACTAATCCAACTATCCAACTCACATCTGCGATGCGGACCATGGGACATGGGGCCTTGTGGGAGTGAGCGGCAAGGGCCTGGGCCCACAACCGTGATCGTGGGTGAATCAAAGTCCAGACGGTCGCGACCGGAACGCTGGATACAGGTGCCACACAGGTGTAAGGGGAGACCCCCTTGGCGCTGCAATGGCGACCCGCAGCGAGAGACGACATACAGGACTCAGACAGAGTCCAGCTCGATGGCAGCGCCCTCAAATCCCGGTGTTACAGAAGCTCCGCCGAGATCCAGACTCTGTCTTTGGCCTGGGTGCAACGAGTGCCTTGCATAAATTTTGTCACTATCACGCGCTCAAGAGGGGCGCTTAGCTGTGTGTACAGCCTGCCAATGATCACCACGCCGCGTGGGGCAGACCAGGGCGATCGATATTTGTATGTCCGTGACGCGCTGGTGGGAAGCGCAAGATGAGGTGTCGGAAGTCGAAAACGAATATATTGCAAGTCGGAGCCTGGTGGTCACTCGACAGAGAACCTGTGGCCAAGCGCGGCGGCACACATATGTTGTGTTGCGCAGTGCGCAGAACAAAGTTGGCCTGTCTGCCAGCGGGACGCCCAATAACCTGCAAGCCGATGGCGGGAACGGGCAGGCGACTGGGTGCAGGGAGCTGGAGCCCTCAGGATATGCCACTGTCTCGACGGTGATTTGTTCGTGCGACAACCGAGGTCGGTGCTCGACACTGGTTGGACCAGAAATCAAGAACGCAAGCGACCACGGCGTCACAGGCAACGCTTCTGTAGACTTTGTCAGACGGCATTCGCCGGTCAAGCAACGGCCAAAACAGCCGGGCCTGCTTGTCTTGCCCAACCGATTACCAACACTCCTCTCCTCGCAACCCCGTTGACACGTGTGAGACAAATGAAATAAGGTGGATGAAGGAGACGCCACGGTGACTTGGCAGCAAGGCAAAGCGAAGCCGTCGCGCGATGGGGAGAATGTGCATGCACCCGCAATTCAATGGGCAACTATGGAGGTGCAGTGGGAATTATGGACTATTGCAACCCCCATGACTTACCGTCAGGCACTGGCCCCAAGCACTACCCTTCGAATGAGACTATAGAGTGGGATACCGATGGAAGAAATCGCCAAGAGGTGGTTGAAAAGATAGAATGTATTTGGGCGATCAAGTGAGTCCAGAGTCTCGGCCGTTGATGGTCTCAGATCTTGTGTTTGGTACCGTCTTGATGTCGCATTTATATGAACATTCCATAGGATCTGTCACAGTTGGGCGGCTCTCAAGACCTGTTTCTGTTAATCCCGAGTCGAGTTCAACGGATCGTAGATTCTTCCTTGATCTGCGGAAATGCGTGAAATGATAATTTCTCCCCGCGCCGAAGCACAAGGAGGAGCTACATACCTGGAAGCGACGCTTGACTGGTAGCAGCACTTGAGTTGAAGTACCGGTGGTCGTCGCCTCAAGTTACCTTGGTATTGTCATGGTGCGCTGCACTCAGCTCGTATAAGATAGGCTGCTCGGTCGTTCGTGGCCGCAACTGTCAGCAACCGTCCAAGGTTGGCCGAGACGAGGGCAGGCGTTCAACACCGTCTGGGCAAGCAAGAGATGGCGGCTCTGCAGAGACGACGTCAAATGCATCGCGAGCAGGAGAAGGCGTGCGCACCAACATCGGCCCGCTGGCTGTCACACCAAGACCGCTCTCGGCATCTCCCATCGACGGTGCCAAAAGCTCTAGTACGACGTCTTGTCATCATTGTGACTACTCTGGACGATCGCGGCTGGAGAAAGCCATCTGGGCCAGCAGAAGCCGCGTTTGATTGGGCACTTGGTACAGCCAGCTTGGAGTCTGGACCAGCACCAACCCATTCATCCTAGACCTTTCCGGTAAAGCTCAAGCTGCATTCATGATCTAACATGTGCATCGAGCTAACCCATGTCTGGCAGCTCGTAGATCAAGTCAAACTATGTACACGCATTGCATACATGGTGTTTGAAGGATTTAGAGATGGGTGACAGACGCAAACGATGCGCGTGCATTTCAACACTATGAAGGTCCTTGCTTGCTGCAATGCCGATTGTTTAACTGGTGGCCGGGGCTTTCGTATATCCGGGAGTGATCATCGCCCGGCCGGGACGCTCGGTCTGGGCAAGCAAGAGCAAAGAGAGAGAAACATACAGTGCATTTGGAATGTGGGAAGCGAAGATCCCGAATGACTGGCAATGGGAGTGCATCTAATTCGGAGCTCAAGGAAGGCTGCATTTGCTCGAAGCCGGCCCGCCACTTAATATCGAGTCCAGAAGCGGATACATACCTCGCTTTATGCCTGGGGAGCTCGGTCGGACGACGTTGTAGCAGATCGATTGGCGCGCGGTCCCGAGAACAGACCGGACTCGGGCCGTCACTCGTATTGCGTGTGACGATACTCGCCCGGCTACAATAAGGCGCATGAGCAGGCAGCCGAGACAGGCCATGAATGGATACTTCAGGGCGTTGTTCTCTGAACGTGACAGATGAGGCCTAGTCTCTATTGTCTGCGGTCGAAGAAAAGCAGCAGTATATCAGAGACCTGGGGGTGTGCAGCCAGACCAACAACCTACCTGGAACCCCTCATTGGGCCTACGTAGCATGCATAATTAGTGGCACACCACTCTTCGAGCGGCCACTTTCGGTCTGGCGCCAGCTCATACAAGACTGCTCGATGGCGAGTCAAGTCAAGTGGAGGTGCACGGCAAATGAGAGAAGGAGCTTGTATCGGTTCAGCACTGTGACAGAATGATTGTTTTGCTCGACAGCGGCGTTATCCAAAAGCACTTGAGGTACGCAGAATTTTTTAACTCGACGCGAAGTGTCACTACGTGCCTAGGTAGATTGTCTTTCTGTCATGCCCTTCCTCGGATCTGGTGTCGAATTCACATCAACAATTAGATTGTTTGTACCTTGTTGCGTTTCTCAGTTATTCTCCTTTATCTTTCAATGTCACTAAACCACACGCAGAAAGGACGTAGAGCCCAGGATGTGTGTCACACGGAATGCCAAGTTGTTGACTTGAATGTAGTTAATGCTGCCACTGCTTCTTTTGGGACTCCAGTTGAGACATTTTCAAGCGTACATAGATAACAAACACCATTGATATGGGTAAATCCCGAGGTCTCTGTGAATACGGTTATACCGCTTTTACGTTCACTTGGCGGTTATTTGGTCGAACAGCGGTCGTTCCAGATGTTTATCCCAGTACGCCTGGTCCTCACCATCCTTGAATGAAGGAGCAATCTTCTCCTTCGCATCTGTCTTCACATTCTTCGGGCCAGCGGTTTCCCCGGCCTTGAAATAAACGCTGTGATCAAGGTCGAAATTGTCGAATTCGAGAGGCGGGTTCGTCAGGGAGATTGTCCGGATCCGGTAACCATCCTCTACTTCTTCGATGATCTTCTTGCCAATGCCGTACCACCCATTGTGCTCATCAAGCCCAGGCCACGAATCACGGCTACCATGAGACACTTTGAATGCTAACAAATATTCCACCGTGCTTCAGGTACCTGGATGTTGTTGAACGCGTGGTACATCATGGCTTGATTGCCAGCATACCTACCTAGGTAGGTAGTTGAGACTCGAGATACCTGCGACGACATCGAAATAGCCAGGATCGGCGCTGGTCACCCGGAGCGGGGCAAAGACGTCCCCCAGCTCAAGTTCAATGACATCCTTCGGGACGGATGCGTCGGCTGCAATGATCTCCTTGGCTTTCCCCAGCATTCCTTTGTTGATGTGCACGCCAACGACTTCGCTCGCGCCAAGTTCAGCCACCATGCGAGCAACAATACCAGTTCCGGTTGATAAGTCGAGTATCATCAGACCTCTGAAATCCCCAAGGTTGGCGAAGAAATTCACTGCGGTGCAGCGGCGGGAGGGCAGATCGAGGGACCGACACGAGAGCGTCGTATCGCGCTGTCGAGCCTATCCATGAAATATCCGACTGGGGTGAGTCCGCATCAGTATTTTTGGTTGAATCAACAAATGGTGGGATGTAGTGCCATGGATGCTTCTGAGGAGAAGGGGAGTCCAAGGTTTGGACTTAACAAGCAAAGAGAGGAGTTCGTAAGCTGACCACGCACAATCGTCAGCTGGCAATGGAATCTACGCCCACTGATATGATTGATCATTCAGATCTATATGCTTATTGTGCTTATCAAGGCTATATTAATCGCATCTATTAGCCCTTGGGCTACTTGTGTCGACGATCAGCGGCGCCGTCGGGGGCTATGCCTCCTAGCCTTGCCTGTGTGGCACGAGGCTAAGGCCACGTGCCCACTTACTGTATCATTTTTTATTGTTTTTGGCCTTGTATTCTCTCAAACGCTGGTTCTGGAGCGTTTACCACTGTATGAAGGCACCACATACATTTTATATGTATGAGGCTATAAAAAACAAAACCACACATATGTATAAGGCTTTAAAAAACACAACCACTTAACCTTATTAAAAATAATTTAAAATTATATATATTTTATATAATATAATTTAAAAATAAACAATCGAATGTATAAATTACTTTATTTATGATATTTATATATTAAAGTTAGAAACGGTTAAAACTAGTCGTTTTAGTAGGAAATAAGCGTGTGCGAAGGGGGCTGTGTATGAAGGTGTCTACTGACTTAATGGATCCTTTGCCTCAACCCAATAGACGCGTCGCTCAAGAAGTCGTAGGCAATAATCCCAGCCTGTTCAATTCGAGCTGTGCCGCCCGAGGAAGCTTTTCAAAGCTATCACTCTACCTAGGTAACAATGCCGCGTTGACTGCGCCGGAAACGGCCAGCAGGGGAGCATAATCCACTGATAAATGTCCACCATACTAATTGCACCCTTGACACAAAGGCTGGGCGAGGGCAAAGACAAAGCAACAAGACCAAGTTTTGAAATTGTCCTCATGGCGCGGATGTGGAGCGTAGCATCATTAACACAGAGCTTTTCCGCACTAATAAATATTTCATGCGAGCGGCCATGCATTAAGATCTCCGACAAGGACCAAATAGTTGTTATATACTAACAAAGACTGAGAGAGTCATGTCAAGTTCGGGCCCGGAAAACGATGGGTATGGATCCGACGACGAAGACCGTACTATTGCTGGAATTGAGCATTTCAGACCTCCTGACATTGACGACTCACGGGCGGCCTATACAGAAGATCCAGCACTGACGCGGGATACTTGGGTGCCACGGGACGACGATTCAGATTGGGGATTCTATATACCTTCCTTCACTCGTCCGGGATATCAGGACGATGTACAGGTTGAATGGACTGCGAGTAATGGATTGAGGGAAAGACCGAGAAGGGGAGGGTGGTGGGATTTAATGAGGCCAGCACTGCTGCGAACCGACCCTCCAGCTACTGAATATGCCCGGTAAGTAGCAGGCTCTCATGTATGCGTGGAGCTTTAATTGAAACATTATTGTAGGCGGTTTGGGATACTACCCGATCGAAGATTGAATGAGCGTTCCGAGGCACGCTCATTGTTAACTCCAGTGCCCCCCTCCGGTGGCGACGATACACAGTGGACGGTTGAGCAAAGTTTCCAAGCCGGGATCTTTCAGTCATTTACAACTCAAGAGGTCAGATCAAATGTAAATGTGGAATCTGGTACTTCCGTTACTAACAATGTGTACTTGAGTAGCTATCCGACTTGGGAGCCTTGAACCCAGCACAGGTAATGTCGGGACCGAACTTACAGGGGAATCTACACCAGTTAGCACTCTTTGATAATCTACCTGCTGATGAATATACTGACTCAACCTAGTCTCTTGACTAGGGACCGATGGTCCAAGCTTCATAATATCCAGCCAGAAATTAGGGATCGCTTCTGGTACAACTTGAACGGCCAAAGGAGGAGTTGGGCCGCTGAAGTACGCAGCTGGAGGCATTTGATTCTGCTGTCAACAGGATTCGGACGACTAATACGATGGACCAGGAAAACGATGAATTATGGGAGGCATTGCAGCCCACCCTTCAACTTGTCAGCAGGGTGCTAGACAGCGAACATCCGTTCTGGAAGGCCATGCTGAGCTTATACCACCTGCGTCCAGTCCCCGATGAAAAGGATGGCCGGACTGATCAGCAAAAGGCAGACCCGTCCTACAAGCCATATACCTCTATATGGTACGATGTGGATGCAAGTCAGATGTATCCTTCCGCAAGGCTGCTCATGGACGCGGGGTTTGACTCAGAGGCGGCTGCACTCGAAATGCTGAGAATATGTCTGCAAACCCTACCTCTTATCACTCAATTGGTGCTAGCTAACGGATTTTATGAACAGTATTGAGGTTTTCCATTACCTATTACGACGGAACAGCACATGCATTCACTCGACCAATTTTTCAGAATGTAGCCTCCCCGCAAGATTGCAAAATCCAAATAGAGCTCAACGCGGTATACATTTGGCCATTGCTTACTCCACACTTCTCGGTATCCGAAAAATCGGCTTTCGCCTTCCTGTTGGCCAAGGTTATTCTTCACGAACTTGCAGTGAGTTAGCACTCGGCCTACCAATGACCGTTCCTCTATGCTTCCCCGCTGACCAACCAACGCAACAGCATGCAGCTCGATGTAAGTGAGGCCAACATTGAGCTTTACGATTTGATCTTTCTCTTGGGATATGTTTCTTTTTTTTTTTTTTTTTTTGCCACAAGCCAAAGGCGGCCAGACCTAGGTTGCACCGAGAAAGAAATACTGATGGTCTCAATGCCTAGTTGCCCAAATGTTCACATTGACACATACCGAATTTTTGGTCGATGTGATGAGGGATGAGCCGTGGACTCCACCTCCGAATACCAACTTCGACGACCATATTTGCAACCTTCTAAATGATGTATGGGATGAGACAGGCTTGGAATTCCCCAATCAATATGTGTAAGTTCTCTGGTTGCCGTTCGCTATCACATTTGGAAGCCTCTCCATTCGTCTTGAAGTGGCGGCACAGGGACGACATCTGAACTCCCTTGGATCCCTTGGAGGACATGCACGCCTGGACACTCAACCAAGTCACATCATTGTGCAGGTAGGCAGAGTTTAATACCAAATGCAATACTGACCTTTTTGACAATCAGTTTTCAGGACGTTCCGCAAGTAGAAGAGGGAAAATGTTTCGAACAGGAGGTATGTCATCTTGCAAGCTCATCGCTTTCATGCTGGTATACGTGGCTGACGCCTGTGGCATTGAATTAATTAGCTATGGGGCTCTGAGATACTCTCTCTTCCCGAAACAGCTGAAAGGAGGTTTACTGATGCCTATCGCCCGGTCATGACAACCAAGTCCTGGCCGTGGGCCCACCCAAAGATCCATCTCCAAAACCAAGAATCCGTCGATGCTGGACTATATGCCGAGTTTACACGGGGTGGCTATACTACGCGGCTTCTTGATCCACCTATGTCGGCATATGATGTCGTTACTCCCCTTCCCGTCAGTTATGTCGCCAAATTCATGCAACAATCATGGTGGGATATAGACTTCGTGAAATTTGGACATCAAGGATTCAAGATACCTGTCCATTCCACGGATTCCAACACACCATTAAAAACTGCCGCGAAGTCCAGCGAAAGCATTTATCAGTTTCTACCCATGCTTACGATGGTGATTCGCAGCCAAACTGCGCTTGAGTTCATTAAGTATGCCATCAGAACTATGTACGCGAATGACTATGCGGCCATAGTGCGGTACTTGATACTACTTACCCGCGAGGCTGCATCGGCCAGTCTTTTGCGCAACAGACTATACTATGAGAAGAGAACATGGCCCAACAGACTGCGTGGAATAGGCGAGTTTTGCGATAAATCTAGGCAAATCTTCGACACGGTCTGGAATTCTGTCAATCAGGATTTACAAGGTCTATCTTTTCCGGACATTTTGATCAACATCAGACGAATCAGCGACGACATGCGTGAAATGTCAAGAAACCTAACAGAGCTTAAGCGTGGGTGTTTGGCAAATCTTTCCAAGTGAATCAAAGACACTGAACCGCTTTTGCAGGACTCGCAGGTGTAGAGATACAGTATGCGCAAGGCATCGCATCCGAATACATATTGAAGACACCCGAAGAACGCAGGAAAATACATCGAAGATATATGTGGTTTCTTCGGCGTCACCGTCAGTATCACTTTTCACTTGTTATGGATCCCCGTCTTTCATGTTTTGGAATGTTCTAGAACACAACACCTTAGGACCCGTAGCAGGACTAACATCACCATCAGTTGGGGTAATGAGCAACATGATCACCGATACACTGAATCAAATTGGGCGCGATCATATAGCAGATGACCATCTTCAATGGCAGACGATCTTCGCGCCGTGGGAGGCACTGTTGATGTACATGGTGACTACAAGCGCCATCGACCCTCCTCTGCGGCATGATTTTGAAGTTGCTACTGATGCATTCGCAAATCTCAGAAAAGAAACGCAGCAGATTTGTGTTGATTTGGCTGAAACTCTTGGCCACGTGGATAGTGTTCGTCGAATTCTCAGTGATGAATACATTAACCGCCCGATCACTGCTGCAGAAGGACCGCTTTTCCCCGGTGTGCCAATCGCCAGGTCAATGAGGGGGTTTTCCAAAGCTCTGGAAGTAGCCGCAGTCCAGGAAATCATCGGCTTGGCAGCCAATAAAGGCATCGACGATATTGTTCGACAGTGGATCCGAATTCTGGAGGCCCACTGCGGATTGGCTGACCGCATCAGTGGCATTCGAGAACAGATAATCGTAACAAGAGGAAAGGAAGACCTCAGGGCGATCAAGATTATTCTGTTCCAGGCCAAGCGAGATGAAAACCAGCCACCGGGGGCAGCAGAGGCAGGCCAGGCTGCCAAGGACCAGCAATTGGCCCGACTAAGGGGCCAAATAAGACACATTGTTCGAAGCAATCAAGCTTTGACCACGTATCTCCAAGAGATCTGTCATGAAGAGGGCGATGATGGGGATGCGGAGTATCAAACCATCATGGATATACCATACCCTGTACCTCCACAGCCGCCACAGCAGCCGCCTCAGCAGCCGCCTCAGCAGCCGCCTCAACCGCCGCCTCAACCGCCAAAGGCATGAAAATCGCGGATAAATGGAACTTAGAAGAACTGAGAAACGTTCACGAGGGGGAAGGGCCGATCGATTCGCTAGATTTCAAACTATCTTGTGATAAAAGAGCCAAGAGAATATTGTCTCGTTTTGCCATAGAATAGAAGGTGCCCTTCCTTGCGAGCCAACACAAGGTCTGTAGAATTAGGAAGAAAATATTTACATGTCCCTTCCGTGGAAGAAATGAAAATTATAGTCCGGAAACAATGAACATATGGAGCACCTTGCGCTGCCCCCGTACCACCATTTGGAGTAATTACTTCGAGCCTACCAACTGATCTGGAGCAACGAAAAGAACCGAGTCAGTGGTTCCCTTGTTGTCAGCATCCGCGATGGCCTCATCGCGAGCACGACTGTACCAACGTCCGACAGTGCCTCTCTTCTGCACAGGGGCTGGAGAACTCGGGATATCAGCCAAACATGCATATAAGAGGACTGGAGATTCATCTTCTTCTCACGTACCGGTATCGGAAGCCGCACTTCGAGTGACATTGGTGCACTGGGGAGGGTTGACGATGACACCAGTCTGGGGGAAGGGCTGGAGCGGCCCCCAGACATTTCCGTTGTCATCCGCGCCAACACCCTGTGTCAAGAAGGCCATCTTGGAAAAGTCAAGCGGGACTGGGGGAACTCCGGGGACATTCTGCTCGCCCTGAACCCAGACGTTCACAGGCTGCACGTACGTGCCGGCCGTGATGTTGTTCTTGGTCAGGATGGTCTTCTCTATCCCGCCAATCACTGCGACAACATAGAACTCGCGCGTGTAGCGCGACAGAATATCGCTGCGGTACTCAAACTTATTCTGGGCATTCCCGCCGCCGCGCAAGCCAAGAGCTGCGATGATGCGGTTGGTAACAGCACCTGTGCATGGGTTGACATCCATTGCGTACAAGTTGATTGTGGCCCCGGTATTGGAAGTGTAGCCGATGAACTATGCAAGTATCAATAATCCGATCAGGAGCCAATGAACATAGTGGGCTGATGGAAACTTGACTGACCCTTGACTCTGCAACTTCAGCATTTGCGCTTGGGTTGTCAATGCCCAGGCGACCTAATTCCATCCTCATATAGACGATGTCTCCAATAGTGTTGATTTGAACGTTTTGTGCGACAATGCTGAACGCAACCACCTCACTTCCACTTCGGAAACCACTGTAGGTTACAAAGTCCCCGACTTGGAAGGGTGCCATCACAAGTGGGTCAGGTGCAGTGCTAAAGGGGAAGCATACGTTAGTTTATGCTTATCCAAAGGTACCAAGGTACTGTTGGGGTAGGAATACTAACAAGGTCCCGGGCCCAGCAAGTGGACGGTTGGTCAATGGACAAAGCGGATCCGTAGTGTTCCTTGGAATGCACATGGGAAACCCTGAGAAGGCCGAGATGCTAGGACTGGAATCATCTGCATTCATGAAAGGGGCGGCTGTGTATCCGACCGAGAACACCGAGTTGCGGTCAGCAATGCGCACAGTCGGTCCGTTCTGGATCTGCATGCTTCCGTCCGCATAATCCAGAGACTCGATGAACCCACTGGCCATGCCTTCAAAGAATTCGTAGATTTGGACCTGGGCTACCAGAGATTCTCCGTTGACAGTGTTTCCCATTACCTAGGGGTATCAGCTTGTAACTGGAACGGTATAAGGCAATGCGAATTCAAGCACGTCAGCTCGACATACCAGTGTCTCGTAGCCGATGAATTCAGTCTTGCTTGCGACAAAGTCTCTCCATGGAACCCAGACTGCGGGAAACTGCACAAGAAGATTTTCGGGCACATTCATGGTCCATCCATTTACAGTGATGGACCCGCCACTGTTGAATGTCTCATTTGCGACGGAGCCATCTTCAAAGGCTCCTTGGACGAACAACGGCGCATCTTGAGCCCGCACATATGAGATTTGGGTGAGGAAGGCCAAGGCCGTTAAGACCATAGACAGGTAAGGCAGCATCTTGAAGAAGTATTGAAATAGTTGTCAGGATGAAGCAGAAGATAGTGTAAGCTTCAAAGAAGAGTGACTGCCTTTTCGCCACGGGCTGGGAAAAGAGCAAGAGTGTATGGGGAGATGAAGCTGGGAGGTGCAACGAATGAGTCCAACGTCTATTGTCAACGAGTCTTCCTAGGCTGCTTTTATCATCTAAAGACCTTTCATACCTATCTAGAGCATCATCTACACGAGTACCAATGCACTGCGCCATCATTCCTCAACATCTAGAGACAATGCTATCCCCCTTCGCTTGCGAGCCAGACTATTGAACTTTCCAATCCTCTGGGAACCTGGATGAGCCATTTTCTCCAAAAGCCAAGCCATGGCACTGTCGTCTTTTGTCGTTCACCCCTCAACTCCGTAACATTACATGTTGAGCTAAGATCATGAGACCGTTGCAAATTTCCGTTCACATGTTGGCCAGGATCCGTAATCCGGGACTCTCCAGACACCGAGTCAAAACATTACTGTATCAAGGATCTTTGCCCGCGTCCGGTGTGCGGTTTGGCCCCCGGCCATGCGTATTCTTTGCTCCACCGTCGAGGGCTTTCGTCCCTGCTGCATAGCCGCACGCACTGTGGTTTACCATTGGAACATCCTACCTGGGAAGTCTTCCCGAGAGCGAAGGCTACCCCAAATGCTGGCCTTTGTTATTTTGTATGTAAGGCACAGACTACGCTGTGAGCCAAGCAATGGGGCTCCAGCCTTGGCGATCTTGGCGCGCTTATAACTTCCACGGGATGCCAGCGTAGAACAACGGGTACGGTCAAGAAGCTTCTTAATGCCCGGGAGCGGCTCCATAGCAGAGGCTTCTCGTAATAGCTATTGGGTGCATACCCAAAGAACGGTGAAGCCTTCGTCGAGTTGGGCTGATCAGGCCAAGCACAGTGTGGGTTCTCGAGCGGCCTGGAGCAATCCTGGCTTTCCCCGAAGATACTAGATCGAAGCACCATTCTTCAGATTGCAAGCTAAGTGTCATTCGTTCCTGGTCCGGACTCATGCAGCTTTCCTCTCCCCTCCATTGTAGGGCTGATGTTCCTGCTTGGCCGCGTGGAATTGCCTCGCCACACCGGTCTGGCCCCTCTCAGGCGATGTTCTTGTGATGAACTAGTCGGGTGCCCAGGGTGAGCATGCCGCCGGACATAACCAGCGATCAATCGATGGGGAGAGATGCAGAACATTCAATTAGTCTCAATATCTAAAAATACACCAATAGGACTCGTTCTAGCGCAGAGCAACTCTGTCACTGCGTGTTGTTAATTGCTCCCGGAATTCAATTCCGAACTGATCGGGGTTACAATTAATACGGAAATGTGATTCCACTAAGATGCAGCAGAATTCCATTCTAAGATCACGAGACCTGTAGTGATTGTTTCTATCACGTAGTCATCCTGGTCTACGGCGGTTGTTATGCGCCAGGCGCTAGTGAACCCTTTGCAATGTGACGATACCCCCTAATATTGGATAGGCCATATTTCGCTTTTCGGCATATAGGTTGTAGGATAAGAGGAACTTATAGAAATAAATGAAGCGAGCTGGTTCGGAAAGGCAACTTTTGGCGATGGTAGCCGACCCACCGTGGGAACGGGTGCACGCGCGCCAAGCGATCCCTTCCAAGGCTACCTCGTGTCGTGGAAATAAGGTTAAGACCGGGGCACTCGCTACCGCTTTTTTGTAAAATCCAATCCCCAGATATCTTGTTGCACTGAATCAGTAAATCGCTATGAGCACCTGGCAGTCAGTGGGATTGTTTAAATTTGACTCGAGCCGCAATGTGTAACCTCCTGCCCGAGATCCTAAGCAGCACTGCATGATACAGATCGTTTATAGACATCTCGCCGACTACCTAGAAAGGAGTCACTCGATCTCAAGCCCCAATAGGATTAGTGATTGCTGACAAAACAAGGATTCAAAGCGGCGCACCACGTTTCTTGCTTCTTACAGACGACTACCTAGGTACCTAAGTACCTCTCATGTTCTAGGGTGGTCATCCTATGGGAGCGGTGGGCCGCACCCTCTTCCAGGTCTTCTGACGATTTCGTGAGGGTGTGGAAGATGCGACCGCAGGTGATAATTGGTAGGTAATGGGTGGGTTACTGGAAGCAAGGAACGCTGGCATCCAGCCATCAATGGCCCCACGGTCACATCCGGAGCAGCTCGGATGCGACCACGGCAGGTAAGTCTTTCTGGCCAATTGTTTACAGGGAGGAGGCTTCGGAGCCGCTCCCGGATGTAACTCTCCACCATGGCTTCGGCCCCCTTGCAAGGTCCTGGGTCCAATATCTATTGTGCGGTGTTGGTCTTGGTATGCGCGAGATGTAATAGCTAGCTGTAGGGTACCTTGCGGTAGGTCGGAGTAAAGGTGCGGCTGGGCTTGATGATCAAGCCAAGCAACATAGTAAGAACGACTCAAGGGGCAATAGTTTGTCGACTTTCGAGATCGACATTGGCAAAGACTTGGCTGCCAGGGGAAAATGTCATGGGCAAGATCTTCCCGTGGGAGTTCCTAGATCCTGTAGGAATTTCGAGAGATTCTGGACTCCGCACACTGGCTCCTCACGATATCCTCTTTGGTTGTGATATTGAGGTGACTGTGCTCTTACGAATGATGAGGAGATAGTCTCGGGACTTACAATCCATCCACACGACCGGTGTGACCCACTTGCCGATGGCCCTATCGCCATGGGCTTGCCCAGCCAAAGTCGGTCGGCATGGATTATGTCTATTTCCTTCTCTATGTACGTTCCAAGGTTGCTCTCGGGAATTGCATTATCGAACCACCATAATGCCCCACATACTGCTATTGCTTTCTTTGATATCGGGATCAACAGCATGGTGGCGGTCGAGCGTTTCTCTCCACATGCAACCCGACTTTAAGTTCCACTTCAGGTTGTAAGCTTGTGTCGTTGGTCCAGACTGTCTTTTCCGTCGATTTTTATTTCCTGAATCGTCACAACCTTGATCGCCGATCTTTAGAACGGCCGAGATGTCCACCAGAACTACTACCTCGACCTGCATATGTCCGTGGCACGGACTGTTAACTACTCAAGCTAGTACTCCGAGGAGCATGGAAGGATTCCCCTGAAGATAATGATCCTGTAGTCCTGGCGATGTTACCATACGCTATCGCCTTTTTTGTGAGCAGGAAACGATGATGGTGCAAGATCTATTCGTGACTCGTGGTTGGTAGGACCGGTTGACCTCGCGTTCGAGGTCAACGGCGAGGACTCGTCGAGGGAGTCTTGCCCCGACCACGAGCTGGAGAGGGGAGCTCTCTACGCCGTGCCCGTTCTCATGAGGTTCCGCGCAAGGAACAGACCGTCTCTCAGTCCGTCTATAAATCTCCTCATGTTCCCCCCTTCGGACCAAAATCTGATCTGAAGTTAGAGCAACCCACATCCAACAAGTCTCATCCGCCAGGCGGTCTTCATTCTTGGTCAACTGATAATCATCTTTTCGCTTTGCTTCACGCGCACTTGCAACCATGTTGTCTACCATATCTTTCCAGGTGGCGACTTTGTGCTTGTCCTTTCTGGCAGGACTTGTCGTCTCTCAGGAGACGCAATGGATTTATGACATACCTCCAGAGGAGGCAGCGGCGCTCGCTAGTATTGTTGAGGATGATCCTGGAGATGTCATTTCAATACAATCCAAAGACTGGCTGAGCCCTGTTTATGACTTGATCTACCAAGTGGCTTTACCAATTCCCCCACTCAAGCAACCGCTCAAGTAAATTACTCGTCCCTCCTCTCGTCACTTCAACACGGACACTGACAGTTTGGAACCTTGAAGGTTGATTCCCAATCCGATCACGGGGAAGGACATCCAATACTATGAAGTGGAGATCAAGCCCTTTACTCAGTCGGTCTACCCCAATCTGGGTCCTGCAAACCTAGTCGGATACGACGGAATATCTCCAGGTATGCTTTGCTTGTCACCGTTCACAAATCCCTGTTTTGTATATTTGAGAATGTTCTCGAATGTATTTTTTTCGGACCCGTAGCCGGACTAACGTTACCCTCAGGGCCAAGTTTCATGATACCCCGAGGAACCGAGAGTATCGTTAGATTCATCAACAATGCGGCAATCGAAAACTCTGTCCATCTGCACGGATCTTACTCCCGATCGGCCTTTGACGGCTGGGCGGAAGATGTGACACAACCTGGCGAGTTCAAGGATTACTACTATCCCAACGAACAAAGTTCCAGACTACTCTGGTACCACGATCATGCAGTTCATGAGGTCAGCCAATCCTTCATTCTGACTTTGACGCAAAGTGTATATCCTTGCTAACGAAGGGTTTTATCAGACTGCGCACAATGCTTACTTTGGCCAAGCTGGTGCCTACATCCTGACCGACCCAGCCGATGACGCACTTAATCTTCCTTCGGGATACGGAAAATACGATATTCCTCTGATCTTGTCGGCCAAACAGTACAATAATGACGGCACATTATTCGACACAGATGGTGAGACAGTGAGCCTCTGGGGTGACCTAATCCACGTGAATGGGCAACCATGGCCGTTCCTCAACGTCGAACCGAGGAAGTACCGTTTTCGCTTCCTAAACGCAGCTGTCTCTCGGTCATTCGCGCTTTACTTTGCCTTGAGCTCGAATGTAAACGGCAAGTTGCCTTTCAAGGTTATTGCGAGTGACACGGGTCTGCTCGAAGGTCCAGTTCAAGTCTCCGACATGGTGAGTCTAAGCGCTTGATTTACCCATTGAAGTATGCAGGACTGACCTTACATCAGTACATCTCGATTGCTGAGCGTTATGAGATCGTCTTTGATTTCTCGGCCTATGCTGGCCAGGCCGTCGACCTCCGAAACCTCCCCAAGGCGGGAGGAGTAGGAGTAGATGACGACTACCTCAATACAGATAAGGTCATGCGCTTTGTGGTATCGTCCACACCGGTCGTGGACACCTCGTCTGTGCCGGACACACTCCGATCAGTTCCCTTCCCCACTTCCACCACCCCAAACGTCATCAACCACGACTTCCGCTTCCACCGATCAAACGGCCAGTGGGAGATCAACGACGTCACGTTTTCCGACGTCGCGCACCGGGTCCTGGCCAATGTGCCTAGGGGCGCCACTGAGATCTGGGAGCTCGAAAACTCTAGCGGTGGCTGGACGCATCCTATCCATGTTCATCTAGTTGACTTCCGAGTACTCGAAAGGAGGAATGGAGACCGATCCGTAATGCCTTACGAGGCAGCCGGTCTCAAAGATGTGGTGTGGCTCGGCACGGGAGAGACGGCGATCGTGGAAGCCCATTACGCGCCGTGGGACGGAGTCTACATGTTCCACTGCCATAACCTCATCCACGAAGACCATGACATGATGGCCGCCTTCAACGTCACTGATCTGGTCGACTGGGGCTACAATGAAACGACACTGTGGATTGACCCCCTGGAACCCAGGTTCAGGGCTAAGCCGTTTGCTGCCGCGGACTTTCAAGCGAGAACAGGCGTGTTCAGTGATGAAGCCATCGAGGCAGCGGTGACGGAGCTGGCGGATTTGGATCCTTACAGCCATGTCGAAGAAGTCGAAGAGGCTCTGGATGCTTACTGGGCGGCACACGAGCAGGCAGCTTCTGCCCCCAAGGCTGCCAAACGTGAGGTGGACGGAGAGACAAGGCCCATCGCTCGTCGTATGCGGTTCCAAGCTTGATGATCTGCACAGGATTCTGGCCGGAGATTCTCTTTTATTTTTCCCTCCTTAAGTCGTCCACTACTTTGTGTGCTCTTTTACTTCTTCAATTCGTCCGCCTTTTATTCTGCGATCGACTTGTGGCGGTCCGAGCCTAGAGTTTATGGAGCCTATCATAACGGCCTAAGTACATATATGTAAATTTGTATTGAATCAATCATTCGATCACCACACACATGTCGTGGAAAGCGCAAATGCAACCCAACCTGGTATCTACATAGTTACTCGAGCAGAAGCGTTCAGCCACTGCGGGATGACACTACTACGCTGCTGCATATTGGATCCGGTCTTGCCAATGATGTGCATGCAACTGATCCGAGGATCCCTCGTAATAAGCGTCATGGCAGCTTAGTGTAAATGATCGTCTGCTTGGCTTGACGGGCCGCCTTATTAGTCTGGGACTCTGGGCTGGTCGGGTTGCCGGGTCCTCCGAAGTACCTAGGTAATTTGGGGTTGGGCGGCGTGCAAAGCCAACTCCGTTCTCGTTCGGGTCGTCCGAAAATTACGTTCTGTACCACAGGGGTCCAGGGTCTTTGAACTTTGGACCGGAAAACTCAAAATGGCCAGCCACCGTTCAATGAAGACGCGTCTTCTACACTAGGTTGCTATTCTTGACTTTCGGGTAATTGTTTCTACGTTTCTTCCAAAAGGTAACCCATGAGAGACCCGCGGCATTTGGCTGCGCTTTTGTTTTCATCGCCCGGAGATGACAGCAGCCAAAGTTCTCGATACTTAAGTAGCTCCACCCCACGCTCCGCTCGGGGATTATATCTCCGCCGAGTGCCCCAAGGCGGATACACTTCAATAGTAGACACGATCACGATCACAATCGTATTCCACTGACAGTTTCATCAAGGGAGGGGTAGGGTGATATCGAAAGGTCCTCATATACGCCGTCATACGCCATCACATCTCAACTGAATCTGTTTACGTTCTCACCAGGTCGGAAACATCCAACACTCGCAACACATCGGTCACTTGCACCATCCTCAGAACACCAGAGTATGCCATCACCAACGATACTCATCGTCGGCGCCGGCCCCGTCGGCCTGACAACGGCCCTTAGTCTCCACAGGAGTGGTGTTCCGCCTCAGGACATCCTCGTTGTCGACCAAAAGCCGGCCCATGATCCATCAAGAGCATGGGCCAAAGCCATCAGCATGAGCGCAAGCACTCTCGAGATCTTTCGCATCTTGGGCATTGCCGAGCGCTTCGTCGAGCTCGGCAGGCCGCTGCATACACAGCATTTCGGAGGTGGCCTGCAGCTGCTTCATCTGAATTACGACGTCATCGGCACCAAATATCCCTTCAATATGGGCCTCCTCCAAACCCGCACAGAAGCCCTCCTGTTGCAACGATGTGAAGAACTGGGCATAGAGGTCATCTGGGGTCGGCGGCTGATCTCGCTCAGCCAGACCGAATCGGCCGTCTCGGCCAAGATCCAGAACACAGACACCCCCGAGGGTACCACGGGTGACGTGGAGACGGTAGAAGCAGCCTGGGTGATCGGGTGCGACAGCACTCACAGCGCCGTCCGGGAGGCCGCGGGGATCCCGTTCGAGGGGACCGCAACCACGCGATATAGCTGGCTCGCCGACGGGTTCTGCGATGAGAACACCCCGCCGATGCTCACTGTGCGAGGCAAAGACGGCAAATCCTTGATAATATCCTCGGGGGAAGGGCCTACTGGGCGCCGCTTCATCGGAAACGCCCCCATGGCCGTGAACCCCAACGGCGAGCGCCCCCAAGCCCCGAGCGAGAGCAAGGTCCGCGAGTGGGCGGAGAAGGAATTCGGAAGCCACTTCAACTTCCACAACATGACCTGGTCGTCGGTGGTCGGGAACGCGATGCGGATCGCGGGTACCTTCCGGTCCGGCCGCGTGTTCCTGGCGGGCGATGCGGCCCACCAGCTGTACCCGTCCGGCGGGCTGGGGATGAACACCGGACTGGTCGATGCGACCAACCTCGCCTGGAAGCTTGCATCAGTGGTCACCGGAGAGGTCGGGCCGGACAAGGGTGTCGTTGAGCGCGTCCTGGACAGCTACACGACGGAGCGGCTGGCATCATGCAAGGCCGTGATCCGGAACGTCCGCGCGCAAATGCAGGTCCTTTTCGAATACACAGAGGATGAGAAAGCCGTGTCCGCGTTCATAACCGAGGCGTTGGCCGAGCCAGCCCTTCAAAAAAGATGGGCCCAGCGTATGACGGGGTTCGGAGATCCGGTCGAGCCATACCACATAGCGTCTGGTCGCGCCACGGCGGACAGCCTTGTTGGGACCCGGCTTACGCACATCGCGGTTGATGACGACCCTGCCCTCCAGGAGGCTACTCTGAAAGGAAGATTCATCCTAGCTGCGGTGGGCGGGTCCGGTTCTGAAACCACCGAGTACGAGAAGTTCAAGCAATTGGCAAGCACAGACAAGTACGCTGGGCGCGTATCCGTGCTGGAAGCGCCGATAAAGGCCCTGGATGAGAAGTGGAGGCAAGTAAACGCGGTGCTGATTCGACCTGACCTTCGAGTGGCATGGGTTGCCAGAGGTGGCACTGATGTCGAGGCCAGCGAAGCTGAATTGGCGAGGACTTTGCAATGGTGGCTCGGCTACCATACCGGGAAACTATAGGCTTTGAAAGATTTATTTACAGAATTGATGGTTATACAAGAGGCAACACTCCCTCCTTCAGCAACAAACAATCTCCAGATGTCAAAGGGTTGGTGGCCAGCAAGGTTGTAATAAAATAAAGTGTTTGTTCTGTCGACCCACGAACTGGCAATGGAGGAGATAAGGTTGCTGAGTTCGCACGCTTGAAGGTCACACTGGAGGCCCAAGCCAGCCTCTCATTCATTGCTTCTCTCAAATTAGTGAAGCCAAATGTTTTGGTCCCAGCGAGTCCCGGCCGCTGTATTACCATCGCTAATATCTATTCCAACGGAATCAAGGTGGACACATATGAGACCCGATTTGGAATCCGCAGCATCAATCATGCCGCTAACCAAGGCTTCGTTACCAATGGTGAACACATCAAGAGTGAAGGGGTGAACAATCACCATGATCTCGGCGCTCTTGATGTCGATGTAACAAAAGAGAGGCCGAGATATAACTCGAGACAATGCAAGAGATGGGCGTAAATGCAATCCATATCTCCCACACCCTTGGAACCTCCCAGTACCCGAGCTGCTCGACCTGACCGACCGCATGCTTTTCCTGGTGATGGACGACTCATGGCAGCTCAACAGGACGGAAAAAGACATTCATCTTATCTCTGAGGACTAGCACGCGCCGGTCTGCGGGCCGCGGCTCGCCCGGTCCACAGCCACCCGACCATCTTCTCCCGGAGCAATGGCAACGAGGTAGGCGAGGGAGTATACAATCGAGATCGGCTCTGCGCTCTCTGCACGGCTTCGAGATATCCTCCACGAGGAAGGCCTGACTCGGCTGTCCTATGCCGGCCAGAAATATGCGACGCGGGACCTATCGTGGGGCCAGGCCATGGACCTGTGCTGCCTCAGCTACCAGGGCGCGGGATCAGAAAGATAGAAGCCTACGAAAGCATGAGTGGCAACTACACACAACCGTTATCGAGAGTACCACCCCAAATCGCCCGACAAGGTGATCATGGGTTCTGAGAAATGCCGCCTCGATCCTCAGCACGGGGGGGGGGGGCTGCGCCTTCGCCGTGATGGGATACAACGCCGCCCTGATCAACGACAGGTCTGGGGGGTGGGTGGGGGGGAGGGGCGACCCAGTCAGGCATATAATCAGCGACTACGGCCTGTGCACATCAAAATTCGGCTCCTCTCCAGACAAGATCTTCGCAGCGCAGGAAGCCAGCCGCTTCGTGGCAGGCGAGTTCGTCTGGAGAGGCGGCTTCGACCAAATCGGCGACCCCAAGTCGTACGACATTATTTGCAGCTCCTACAGCAACATCGTAGACCTTGTCACGGGGATTCAGGGAGGACCGCTTCTACCAGTGACAGTTGAGTTGGCGGCCGGACCTGCGGATAGTGCACATCCCGCCGCACTGGTCGTGGCCGCGCTGACAGGGTCGGCTTGGTGATGCCGCTGCACATCTTCTACGAGGCGGATAGAGCCGAACTGTTTGTGAATTGGTTGTGGGGGTGGTGTTGGTGGGGGGGGGGTGTCGTATGGCAAGACAGCACGATGTTGTCCAGAAGTCGGGCGAGGTGAGTGTCGTGAAGTACCAGGGTCACGAGGCCATGGCAGATGCCACGGTCCGCAGGACTGGGGGTGCCGCCGGGGTGCAATTGAGTGCTGACAAGACCGATATCAAGGCCGATGGGCTTGACTTATTCTTCGTCGCAGTTCGTGTCGTGGATGAAAGCGGTGGCGTTGTACCGTTTGCCGATAATGCCGTCAGCTTCAATGTTAAAGAGCCTGGCGAGATCGGGGCGGCGATGATTGGAGACCCGGGGGTTTTCAATGAGTTCGCATCCGTTGAGCGCAAAGCGTGCAGCGGCGTTGCTCTGGTGATCGTGCGCTCGAGTGGTATTGGGACCATGACTGTGAGGACGGTTAGCGATGGCCTCGCTGGTGACGAGCCAGTGTTGCCAGCTGACAGGTAGTCTAGATTAGATTAATCAAACATCATTTGGGCACTGCAACCTGTTCATGATTTGCGGGCAGTGACAATGAAATCGAGATGGTGCAAATTTTGATGACGATGTGAAGAAATCAGTAATGACTGCGGTCGAGGAGCGTGACGGGATATTTCATGTTTGGATAAATTGATGTTGAAGATGAGGGGTGCGATACGGGGTCAGGAAGGTTGGATGAATCTGCAGTGGTGAGTGGGAGCGAGGTTTGAAGTTTATTAGGCAGAGAGGCCAGGGTCAATTCATGGGAGCGTTGAAATACATCTCGATTGGCAGTTTGCAGCAAAACTCCAAAATCTTATTGTGGATACTAGACGAGGCAGGGGACATCTGGAGGAGGACTGGTCGTGAGCTGCCCCACTCGTGCCGTTGGCGTTAGCGCAGGGCTGAAGGAGGACCCCTGTCCCGAGGTGAAGGAAGGCGGCAACCACCTTCATGAGGGAGCCGATGCTCCCAATTTCAACACAAATTCAAAGGCCACGTAGTCTAATGGTTAGGGCGTCCGGGTCCAGTTATTGGCACGCTTACACAAAATGCGGATCTACGCCAATGCGACCACACGACAACCCGCCGAGTTATAAGGAGTTGTGTCTGTAGCTGGACAGCGAAGGTCCCAGTTCGACTCTGGGCGTGGTCAATCTTTTTTTTTCTCCCTTAGGTAGCTCGCCACCTTCACAACTAAGACAGTTCATACAAATTTGACGGCCACTTGCATGTGGTTAGCATGTTGGTCGGCCCCGTCCCTACAATCTGCCCTGAGGCCTTGGTGGGGTCTTAGCCTCCTTATTTGGGAGGTCCCAGTTCGAGTCTGCGACTGGGTCACTTTCTTTTTTTTTTTTTTTGCCCCCTCCTATTTCCCTCCTGGCCACTCATACATATCAGCAGTGCGTCAAATAGACGTCCAGTCCTGTCAAGGAAGGAAAGCTAATATTCTAAAGTCATCCCCCCTCACCATGCAAGACTCCCTCAAACCAGGTGTTGGAGCAAGATTCTATACCCAATTCAGCTAGCCATGCCATTCACTGGACCATGCAACCACAAGCGTCAGGCCATAGCAGCAATCCCGCCACCCATTTGAGAGAGCCCTCTGGCGAGAACAGCACTTGAGGACGTGCCATTACGAATAAACCTGACACCCCCTCGCTTCCAGGTGCATTTGACTGGCCCCTGCAATCAATGAGGCGAACAAAGTGTTGTCAAAATCATTGGTCTGAGAAACAATAGTGATCACCACCGTCTTGCAGCAGCTTCGAGCGGTGGCTACGAAACCTCCTTCTCATATTCCCACGGTGCCGGACTTGTTGACTGATGTCGGCATGACATGTCGCCTGGCTCTTACCATGAGCATAAGCATGCTTTGACCTCAGAGCCCGAACGATCACTGAGCAGCAAGCAATCCAGACGCGTGGCTTGACTGTGTGATGCTGATTGTCTTGTTGCAACACGACCTGTAGACCAGCCTTGATTCCTACCTACCGCACATTTTTCTAGAACATTCTCATGGCGCAAACCCTGGACAAGGTTACAGACCAATTGCACACATCAGTGGTTAGATCGATTGGCAGTTCTCAAATATTGCAACCGACTGACACGATGCAGTTCTTCACAGCCCAATTTAAAATACGTATATACAAAGGCTTCGTTCGGCTAAGGAATAATAAGCGTAGCGAGGAGGTGACGGGAGCGGGAGTTACTCCTTCCTTAACACTATACAATATCCTCATAACGTTAACTCCTTCGGTACGTACAGTACATTACGAAGATACATTGATTAACCAATCCCCAAACGAATTTTAGATTCTGACCAATCCGTGCACGAGAAACATTTTGTCAGATCGCACAGTAATAGAGAAAGCTCCGCTCGTCGTTGCCCTTCCGCTTCGCTCCAGGACACTCCTCGCTACGCTTAACAAGAGGCCAGGCATGGTACAGCAGACAAGTAGATTACAGATGCTACCTCTTGGTGTTCAGCACTTCTATGTATGATCCTTTTTGTTACCGCAAGAAAACAAAATGCCAATTCAGACCTTCCTCCCATCAATCACAACGGTGTTGGTGGGTCACAACGTGCTCTGCAGGCTTTCGTAGGTGTCAACCCAGCCTCGCCTCTCCATGTCGTTGAAAGTGGGGCGCATGGTGTTAGCTGATTGGGCTGCTGCCAGACCCCACTAAGCCGACTAGCCCCACGCTTCCCGCCAACCCCGCAAACATCAATGATGCCACGCGCTCATGTACCAAGGTACCTACCTAGGTACTTAAGTATCCGTACCTAGAAACCTTGCGGCTCAAATCGACGTCCCTTCCAAGGGTTTACAACAGCCATGTCGTCATCAGCAACCCCCAGGGCCTTACAAACGCGGGCGTCCGCGGGCCCAGTTCCACAAGGCTCGGATGCGGCTCGGGCGTCCCACTCCGACTCCGTCTCCAGGCTCCTGCGCATCGTAGAATTGATCCACGTCCTGGTGGTCTGCGATCTCCTGGGCGTCGTAGAATTTGTCCACTTCCTCGTTGGGAGAGCCTTCACGGCGGTGCTGGCCCTCGGGGCGGACAGATTGGTTCCCTTGACCCGCCGCGCGCAACGCATTCTCGATCTCCTGCAGCTTGATGCCCGCGAGCTTCATCTCCCTCTCCGCGGTTGCGAGGTGATGGGCAGCTGAGTGGATGATACCGTAGCCGTCGGTGGTGTCAGTGATGGGTGTGGATATGTCGGTGCTCTGGTTTGCCTTGCCCTGGTCGTCTTTAATGTGGGCGTCCTCGATCTGGGCGTCCTTGATCTGTCCGTCCTCAATCTGTGCGTCCTCAATCTGGGCGCCCTCAATCTGTCCGCCCTCAATCTGGGCGTCCTCCATCTGGACGTTCTCAATTTGTCCGTCCTTAATCTGGGCGTTCTCAATCTGGGCGTCCTCCATCTGGGCGTTCTCAATTTGTCCGTCCTCAATCTGTGCGTCCTCAATCTGTGCGTCCTCAATCTGGGTGCCCTCAATCTGTCCGTCCTCAATCTGGGCGTCCTCCATCTGGACGTTCTCAATTTGTCCGTCCTTAATCTGGGCGTTCTCAATCTGGGCGTCCTCCATCTGGGCGTCCTCTTTCTGGCTCGAATCTTTCAAGATCTCGCTGGCTTGGGCAAGCGCTGAAAGAATAGCTTTGTGAGAGACGGCGTGGAGCAGTTGCACCGCCTTGGACTGCGTACCGCTGCCGCCTATCATTCTGACATGCTTGGACAGGTCGTCAGCTGCTGCGTGTGGCTCAACGCATTCCCGAGGGCACCAGAAGAACCGAACAGACACGTTCGTCCTCAAACGCTGTATCTCAAGAGTCTTGAGGTCAATGATGTCGAGGATGTGTAGGAGCCTCCTGGTGAGCATAGCACCTTGGCCACGCTGTCTCAACGCCTTTAGTACATTTTGGCAATCTGACCCTACGGTGTGTTAGTTATCGGCTTGCAGAATCCCCTAGCTATGCTTCCTCGAGACTACAGCACGCCGCCGGCTGGGAAATGTGGAAGGCAAAGGGAAGGACTTACAGAAGACGACCTCGATTTTGTCAGTAGGGCTGATGACGGACGCCTCTTCCATCCTTGCGATCTGGTCAATGGCAACAAAGGCCCCCTCGGCGAGTGACAACGCCTCCGCAGTGACGCTGTTGTCGTCAGGGTGATCGCAGGGAATGAAGCAACCGTTCGAGATGCGCTGGCTCCCGGTGGCTCCCGGCTGCCAAACGTTGACGACAACAGCCAGTGCGGCTCCTGGTTGTCTCCTTCGAATGCGACAGCCATGCTTGTACGAGGCATCGCAGAAAAGGTGCAGAGTCAGATCATCGGTCGGCACCCTGACGTGGGCCGTGGCCGCGTGAGCTGCCACGATTGCGTCATGCTTGGGCAGAATCAAAACGTTGAGAGGCATGTTGGTGAGAAGATGAAGACTACTAGTAGTAGTTCGGTAGGAGGTTGTGAGGAGAGGGTGCGAGGCCGCGAGGTGCGAGGTGCGAGGTTGCGAGGTGCGAGGTTGCGAGGTAGGAGGTTGCGAGGTGGGAGGTCGCGAGGTGGGAGGTGGTGAGGTGGGAGGTGGTGAGGTGGGAGGTGGTGAGGTGGGAGGTGGTGAGGTGGGGAGGTGGGAGGTTGGGTTGTCAGGTTTAGAAATTGGATCATTACAAGTACGAGACCAAGCACGGCACGAAGAAGTGAAGTTGAGAGATAGGAAACAAATTGAATGCCCAAATTCTTGAACAGGTGGACAGGCCTGGACGTCCAAGCTGGTAGCTCCCTTCAGCAAAAAGGCTAGAGCTCACCCTGGTACGGTCCTCCGTTTTCTTGTTTTATTCTGCAGTCTCATCTTCACTTTTCTACCGTTTGTAGTCTCTCCAAACGGTTTGACACCAACCCCTCATGGCGACAGGTTTCCAGGCTCATTCCGCAATTGGATTTGCACCCGATACATTTCAAATGGAGAGCGTACCCCGTAGATTAAAAGTTGGTCCGCAGGTAGCCCACACGGCTGTTCGATGGTCGTAACATCAGCGATTAGAGATGTGAAGAAGGGCAGGTTTCAATTACTGAAAGGTGAAACCTTCACATCCAGAGACTTGCTGCACTGGTTGATCAAAGAGGACAAGGAACGCATGGGTTGGTCATAAGACTGATGATGGTCATGTCCAGGCGCTTGCCATTGTATCACTATGATGAATCCATTCCCATTGTTCTCATGACGTTGAAGAAGCGAGCCAAAGTCAAGACCCAGTTTGGACTAAACCCAAAGACGAGGCAGGGAGAGGAAGACAGAGTCACAGGCAGGGGTGGGCAGAGTCGAAGGCAGAGGGGATGGGGGGGCGGGGGGGGGGGGCGGCTGGGACGACAGATGGCAGGGAGCGCAGAAGAAAAAAAAGAAGAAAAAAAAAGAAAAAGAAAAGTGACCACGCCCAGAGTCGAACTGGGACCTTCGTTATCCAGCTACAGACACGACTCCTCAGTACTCAGCGGATTGTCGTGTGGTCGCATTGTCGGCGACCGATGGATCGGGATTGGTGTGGATCCGCCTTTGTGTAAGCGTGCCCATAACTGGAGTCTGACGCCCTAACCATTAGACTACGTGGCCATTGGATTTGTTGTTGAGGCTCAATCTTAGCTTGCTTATAAAGGTGGTGGATCAATAACGAGGGCCAGGGTTCAAGTCCTGGGACTCCCTGTTGTTTTCATCCCTTCTTCCTTCCCCCTCCCTACTACCTTTCCCCTGTTTGTCATACTAAAAACGCCACTACTTTCCCCCAACACATTCCAACTAACACTCACGCAGATCACGATCAACTCTGAATTAATCGGTTGATCAAGAGAAACCTGCTACCTCATGTCTTGATTGGTCATAGTCCACTTCCTCTGACCGAATCTTGTTTGATTGGTATCGAGTTGCAGGGATAAGGTGTTACGAAGGCGCTCCTCTGCCACAACATCATGTAAGATGATGTCCCTGTGAGGCAATCGCCGGTTGAACAAAGTTCTATGGAAGAACTGTTGTGAAATGATGCGTTGTAGGCTGAATACATCTGGAGACTCCGCATATCGTCACATGTTTTGTGGGATACTACTTAAGTACCTTTCCAAGGTTGGTAGACTGCTTTTAATGGGTAGTCCTGCTCGCAGTCTCCTCCAAACCACCTTGGCAACAATGAAGCAAACCCACGTATTTACACACATACCGATCGATCGAAGAACCAAACAAAAGAGCCAGACTTTTTGCCGTGCATATTTGAGCCCAAGTCTGGAAATCAGTGCAAGGTCAGCGTTGGGATAAGGAACTCCTCTCAACCTGATTTTAGGATGAGGTTGAGGAATTGGTTTTCAGGTTCCAAGGCACTTAGACGGGCTGTTCCACCACGGTCCACGAGCATGGAAACTACCTACATGGATGGGTCAGTTGGCATACATGTCTCTACACTGTACGCTTTGGCGATCTGTGATATCATGCTCGATATCACCATGATATTCTTTTAGGCCTCAGTGACAAAAGTAGATTGAGCCAGGCCAGGCAAGACTGCCCAACATACGATGTCTATAATACGTCGAGCAGGGTAAGGCTGCCAACATTGTAGATACAGAGGGAAATCCAGGGGTGCTTCCTTTGACAGGCGAGCAGACCGAGTCCAATTCCCTTGTGACTGCTGCTGTGGGCTTATTGTTCATCACACACACGGAGAAAAAGACCACCACTGCCAGTCCCCACATTGATGATGCCATCTAGCCACGCCACTTGTATTGTATCCTCTCTGGACTGCTCTTGGTACCATAAATTTTAAACTCTGGGTCTTGAGCGTTTACCACAGTATGAAGGCGCCATGTATGTCCTCGGACATATACGGAATAGAAGCGAAACCACCTAAGGACACTCAGGGTTGAATTGGCCTGATGAGGACGAACATCATACGTTAAGCCGTCTCGCTGCGTTGAAAGCGCCATGCTGAGTGAAGGCCTATGCGTTTGCGCTGTGTACTTTTCTCATTTCGTGCATGTATCACGCCATGGTAGCACGGATATGAAGTTGGAATACCAGGAAGACGGCAGCAACAAACCACCGTGATGCCAGTCTGGCTGTCACAATAAATACCTTGGGAAAAGAATGTTCCTCATAACCACAAGAAGACGAGACGGATGACTCTCAGCAGCGACGAAGCTTCAACCGCATTCCATTTCCTATCTACTGTTCTAACGACAAAATTCCAACGAAATAGGGATTAAACTTTCACGGAGGATTAAAAACAAGAGAACGGAGATTTGCAAGGAAAGAAACGGAGGATACAAGGTAACTTTTTATTAAAAAACAGAACTTTATACCTTTTATAACTTATTTAATATATTAATTTAATAATTTTTCTTTAATTTATAGTAATTTTTATTATTTATTATATATGTATATAAATATTTTATATTAATATTTTATAATTATAAAAAATAAAAAATAAAAAATAAAAAATATAAAAAATAATACTTTTATTATATAAACTTTTACTTTTTATTTTATATTATAAATTTAAAAGAATTTAATTTTAAATAATATAAAATATTTTATAATATATTATAAAAAATAAGTTATTTAATAATATTATATTTAAAATTTTAATTTAAATATTAAAACATTTATAAAATATTATAAAAAATAAATATTTTAATATTTAAATAAATTTAAAAATATAAAAATCATTTTTAATAATTTTACTTTTAAAATACAACATTTATTAAATAATAATAAATCATAAACGACTTGTTAAAAATTAATAGTTACACACACTACTTATAAAATTTAAATAAATTAAAAAGTTGCCTTGTATCCTCTGTTTTTCGCCCTGCAAATCTCCGTTCTTAAAAATAAAACCACAAGGGGTAAGAGAATAGCCTAAATCTGGTTATGTGAGAAGCACCCTAAGTCGAGTATCCATGTCGCGTGTTATTTCGACTCGGTGTAGCCGAGGAGTAACAATAGGCGCACGTTGTCGCAATAGCCTCAACGTTGCAGGTGAGCATGTGACGAGACACGCTTGAATGCAGCGGCGACGAAATGAGGTTTAGGGCTGGGGTAGTCCAGCCGTTTGGGCACCGGATATTGCAACCACGAGGTTGAGATTATTATTATTAGTGTTAGTACTAGCAGTTAGTTGTACATGGTATTTTCACCTTTTCCAAGATTTGACTGGTGCGCGACGAGATCCTGGCACAGGCTCCGGTTTCCCACAATCTCACCCAGATCTGATCAATATTCCCTCACCTGACTTAAAGAGGGTGTCTCCAGCACCTCTCAAGCGGAGGTATGCCGACTCGACAGCAAGGACCATGTTCGCAACAGTTTCCAGCTTTCATTCCATTGCGGGTCAATGCCAACGTCACATTTCCAGCAGCTGTCAAACCGGAGGGCCAATCGCATCACGCGACCACCCCAGAACCTGCCGTGGGCCAGGATCAAGGAACGCGTCGATCACTGCCGGGTTCGATGACAGGCGTAGTGTAAATGGGGTGTCAACCGTCAACTGGTGTCATCCAGAAAGCACGAAATGCATCTGTGCGGTTTTCAAGGACGGAATGATATCACCTGAATGTTCAGACAAATTATCGGAGACCGAGAAGCGGGTTCCTCGACCTAGAACGGCTGACTTCTCTTACAACTCCGGACGAACATACCTAGTTAAACAGTGATTCGACACTTCGTGGCGTGGGACGTCAACCCCTGAGAACGTCCATCCAATGGGGACAAGTATTCCCGCGATTCTCCAACAGAGACATGGGTAGCGGGAGAGGGGAAGGGCGTCCCCATTATTCGAATTGTTTTCAGTTGTTTGAGGTTACATCGAAGGAGGCAAATCCCCGCTAACCAGCCAAGTCCTTTCCAACTACTGGGGCACAGCATATGTCAAAACACGTGCATTTGCCTCGGCAAGTCGTACAATGAGCATGTAAATTTACTGGCATATGTTCATGTAGTGTGATTGTTTTTTGTCACCTCACAGCAAAAGAAAATAGACCCGGATGCTAGGCCCTTGGGATTTAGTGCAGAGATTCCCCTGCTATAGACCACTGCCTCCCTCGAATTTGAGGGTCGTCACACCCTTTTCGGCCCTTGGCGCAGTCGGTTTCCCCAGACTTCAATCATGTCCCCACAACCACGAAAGCCACGGACCCGGCCCGAGCCCACCCACCCACTCACTCTCTCAGCAAGCTGCGTTCGGGTTGATCGGGTCGCCAATACTGACCCCGAAATACCAGAGATGGGCAAGGTTGATGCCGATGCCTCCGTTGCCGATGCCATAGCCCGGCTCGCTCTGGTTGCAGTCCTGGGGCTCCTGTCCTGTGCACTGGTAAGTCCCCTCGGCCGACGCGTTGTCGTCGCTCTCCCAGTACTCGGTCGAGTGGTGGCGGTACCCGTCTGACTGGGCCGGGATCTGCGGGACTCCGTCGTTGGAGTGCGTGGCGCGGAGCATTGTGTTCGATCCGGGGAACACCGTGTCAACATAGTCCGCGTAGGCTGGGTTTCCTGTGCGCGTCTGACCGTAGGTGTATGCCGTGAGCGTGAAGTTCTGGCCCTGAAGAGATGTGGCGGCCAGGGAGGCGAGAGCCCCTCCCATACTATGACCTGTCACGACCAGCTTGTAGCCAGGGTTCGCGGCGAGGCTTGATGTCAAAGTGGTGGCAATGTCGTCCTGGACAGAGACATATTGCCCAAGATAGCCCTCAAAGCACTACCGTCTCTGTTAGTGGAAATGATCATATGGTTAGATATGGGGTAGACTCACGGTGCACCCGGGGCAGGATATGCCGTGGGCGGCCGAGCAGGGAACCAAGTCTTGCTGCGTATCTGTCACAAAGTCTTGGGCGCTGGAAGTCCCTCGGAACGCCAGGATATACTCTTGGGCACTCTGGTCGCGGAAGAGTGTGGCCTGCGTATCGGTCGTCGCCTCATCGAACATCTTCTCCACCGACGAGCCGAAAGGCGGATTCGTGCAGTTTGAGCTGTACGAGGCCGAGGCAAAGCGCGCATAACGAGCGAGCTGGTCGTAGACAGAAGTGCTTACTTGAGTCTTCTGTGCCACTGCCGCGCCGAGCAGCAGACTTGCAATGGTTAGGGGACCCATCTTCGGTCTTTTGAGATGAAACTTGTAGGCAGATGTGTGCATCTGGGAACGCTATGATGGTTGCACGAAAGCAGAGCGAACACTGCCGGCTCGAAGATCTTATACACAGCCTTCGGATAGAACTTGATGTCGGCCTGTACGTCCGGGAGCGCAGAAGGTTGAACGTATCCCGGATGCTGATCACCATGCCAAGTTTAAGCCAATCAATAATGCTCCGGCCGTTGCACCCTTGTGTGTAACATTCTCGACTTATACGGATGAGTTCCCATATTCGGCATGGGGTGACAGCTCCACATTCATGGGTAGACCCAGCAGGAGGGCTGGCATTCGTCTCAACTTTCCAGCTAATGGGGAATTCAAAAGCATAATCAAGGTCTTGTACTCGGTAGCTCAATTGTCTGTTGCTCTCTCGGATCAAGACGTGCGAGAATCAGGAGCGCGTAATGTCTCCATCAGGACATACAATGTGCGGACCTCAGGCTCCGTAACACAAAACCATCATGTCCATGCGAAAGACAAGACAAAGTTACCGAATACAACCGTGTGTACTGGTCACAATTCTGGAAGGATTTCTCCTCTATCTTGAGTGGCGGAAAACAAGCACCCGGTCCGATTTTGATAAAGAGTTCATGAAACAATCAGCGTGCCCACCACAGCTGACACCCTGAACCCTCGTCTGATCTAGCATTTTGCATTTAGTGCGAACGGCAGCCCCTGGATTTCTGGAACCATGGATCAGAACCAGATAGCACGGGCTATAGGGTAGCCTATAGCAAGAGCTTTGTACGTAAGATAGCGCCCAAGTGATTATGTACGTTATGGTGGCATGCTAATGCTTTTTAAGTATAGAATATTACTACTTAAAGGCTTCGGCTATATTATATTTTTTATTTAAATATTTAATTATTCGTTATTTTTTCGGCTTTTAAACTACTTTTTTTATACTTTAAATATAAAATTAATAATTATTTAATATATACTTTTAAACTTATTTATATAAAAAATAATTAATTTTTTTTATAAAATTCTTTATTTTATAATATTTTTTATATATTATATAAAATTAAATAAATTTTTAATAATAAAATAATATATTTAAAAAAAAAATAATTTTTTAATATTTAAATTTTTATTTTATTTATATAATATTTATTTAATATATAATAAATAAACTTTATTTTATTTTTAAAAAAACTTTTAATTTTTTTATAAAATTTATATAAAAAAACCTTTTTAAATAAATTTATTATTATAATATTATTATTTTATTAATTATTAGTGCAGACCGTGGGGGGTGTGCCAGTCTAATAGTTAGCTTATATAAGCAGGAAGGGTCAGCTTACCTGACTTTCTGCCCTGGCCCTGCACAGGCAGACCTTCCTCTCTTAGACAACCAACCCACCAATACACTACTTTATGCCCAACCGTACCATGCTACACTAATTATATATTTAAAATAAAACTTATAATATTTAACTAACTTATTTAATAAAAATAAATTTAAATAATTATATAATAAATATATAATAACGGTACGATATTTATATATTATTAAAATAATTAATTAATAAATTAATTATTATAGTTTTTTAATTAAATAATAGAGTGTGTGGCTAATAGTTACGCTTACCGTTATAATAATTAATTTAAAAGTGTAGGTTTAAGCCCCTACGTTTAAAAGTTTTTATTTAATTAGTTATTTATAATAGTTAGTTAGTTAGGCTTTTATTTTTAATTATATTCTTAAAAGAAAATCTTTATAAAAGAAAGTAGTTTAATTAAATTATTTAAAAAATCATTCGAAGTAAATTAATACCTATAATATTTATTTATTATACTTTTATTATACCGTTTAAAATCGTTTAAACCTTTTATAAATACGTAAATTAAAAGTAATAGTATTATTTTACTTTTAAATATTTAAAAGTTTATGAAAAATTTTAAAAAAAGTAATAATAATATAATATTTATATATTATTAAAGTAATTAATTAACAAATTAATTATTATAGTTTTTTAATTAAATAATAAAGTGTGTAGCTAGTAGTTATACCTGTTATTATATATATTAATAAGGAAAGATTTAATTTTTTAATTAAGTTTTATTTATAAAAATCTTTTTTATAAAAACTATTTTAAATTTATTATAATTTTATTATATAATTATTTTACTAGCTATTAACTTTTAAATTATTTATATTAATAATTTTAATTAATAATATTATTAAAAGCTATACTTATTAACTTTATTTATATATAAAATTAAAGTTACGTGCTTATAAACTTTTTATATTATTAATATTATTTTTAACTTAATATTTTTTTAAACGTTAAATTTAAAACGTTTATTACTATATAAAGGTACTATATATATTATATATATATAAGGCTTTAAAAAAATAAAACTGATTTACTACCCGAACTATTCTATAAAAGATATTAGGTTTCTCGTAGGAGCTAGACCCCAACGCATAATATATCACATCCGTTCCCCTCCCTCTCAAATGGACTAAATATACACATGTAGGGAAATTGCACTCGGGTTTAATGGGACCTAAGGTCGATTATACCACTCTTATACCGGTGCAAGCACGCGGAAACTATCTTCAGTGCCAAAATAATCAGAAACATCCAGCCTCCGGTATTTTGGCGGCCTTCGTCCCGGAACGAGGGGGCGGAGGCGTCAGGATGAGATGTCTTGTGATGAAACTACTGGCACCCGAGCACGACGTGGCTGACAGACTAGCCCATCTATGAATCCGCTGGCATAGAGACAACCAGCGACCCTCTCAGCACTGCATTGCATTGTTTGTTTGTATTCTTCTGGTTCCTCTATTCAGCCGGAATCGCAGCAAGTGTCCTACAGTCTAGACCTAGGGATGGTCATGTTGCATTGCAGTCTCGTGCTGAGATGTGCCAGCAGCCTATATCTGGAATTTTACTCGAGTGAAGCCGAGGTGAAGCATTACGGCGGTAAGACGCCTGCTCCCGGTGGACGACACCGGCGTGACAGCCCGGAAGGCTTCACAAGAAATTCGAACGCGTATTGAAGAAAGAGTGTGATCAATATGGGCAAGATCAATAAAAAGATGTTATGGGTTCCACTGCTGTATTGCAAGTCAGGACTACGTTATTCTTTCTCTTTTAATGCGAACCCCAAATATCAAACGGATATGACGACATAAGTGTTTTTTGAGAGCTCTATATTATATGTACGGCTCGGCACTTAAAAATGAACGCAAGAGACAAATCTATGAATGGGTCATTACGTATTCCATAATCGTCAAGTTCGGCCCTTGCCAGTGATTGCTTCCATAGAGGAACCACCACACAATAATCACAAGTAAAACTGATCCAAACACCGGTCCCATATAGTTCATTGAGCCAGCATCGACAGGAAGCACTGAAGGAAACGGTAGGAAGACCATGATGTAGAGGCTGTACACCAGAGCGTATAGGCTCACTGGGACTCCCCATTTGCCCAGATTCCACTCGCCCAAGGTGATGTTCCCTGCCAAACGAGCATACAGGAGACAGGCGATGGCGACTGAGTAGCTGAAGAAGAAGACGAATGACGATAGTGAGGTGATGGCATTAAATGCGATAGTGCCTGAGGAGCCAACATTCAACAGACAAATGAGCGAAATGATGACGACATTCAGCCACACGGACCGGACGGGTATGCGGTGCTTCGGGTCGAGATAGGTGAAGTAGGCGGGGAGGCCGCCATCGCGAGACCAGGCCCAGGTCAGCCGAGACACGGAGCTGATGGTGGTCAAGTTGCTGTTGAAGCCGAGCAGGAAGAAGCCGCTTATGATGGCCGTGGTCGCTGCCCTGGACCCCGTGATGTTGAGCAAAATTGTGGCAAATGGATTGGGCGATCTCAAAGCCACATCAACATCGCCCATGTGGATGAGTATGACGGCGGCCATGATTATAGCAAGCGAACCGTTGATTGCAATGGACCACACCATTGCTCGAGGGACTGCCGACTTGGCCCGCCGGGTCTCTTCGGACATGTGGATCACCCCATCGACACCTTATGAGGCGACGCGTTAGCGAGTACACCGAAAGCTTTGATTCTAGGAAAATCATTCATACCTGTTATACTGAATATGCATGTCAGCATACCCAGATGCCAAGACACGTATGGGTTTTGGTCCCACCCATGTTCGTCCATCGGTTTCAGCAAGAAACCCGCGCGGTGCCTCGGCGCCATAACCACAAACACGACGACAACGAAAACGAAGAGCGCAACATGCATGACGCTGGAGATCATCTCGAGCCACGGCACCAGCCGGAAGGCATAGACATTGACGAGGCCCTGGGCGACGGCGCACGCGATGACCAGGGCGGACGTCTTCCACCCGCCGGCGATGTACGTCGCCGAGTTGAGCGAGACGAGCGACTCGAGCTGCACGACGAGGACGTTGGCGAGGGCGGCCTGGAGCGCGACGTAGCCGAACCACGTGGTCCAGCCCTGGACCCAGGTCGCGAACATCCTGACGCGCCGCGGCGCCATGTGGAAGGTCCAGTGGTACTGGGCGCCCGCGACGGGGATCATGGACGCCATCTCCCCCAGGCAGGCCGCCTGGGCGAGCGCCCCCGCGACGGCGATCACCATGCCGAAGAAGAGCGTGCGGGGCCCGCCGTTCACGAGCGCAAACACCAGATTGCTGCGTTACCCTGTTAGGCGAGTGAATCTTCGCCGCCGAGTCATGGTTCCGAAGCTGCGGGCTTACTTACAGGCAGACCCCCTCCCAGGCTCCCATGTAGGCCAGCGAGAAGGCGAAGAACTGGGCGAAGGAGAACACCCTCCTCACGCGGGTGGTCCGCTCCAGGACTGCCTCGTCCTCGGCGGCTTGGCGCTTGATGGAACCATCGTGCCGTTCCCTGCTGTTGTCGAGGTTGCGTCGGGTCGCTGGAGGTCGCAAGTCCGTAACGCTATCCTGTGTTCGATCCATCGTGCCAAGTCTGGGGAACAGCACATGTGCACTTGAGGGACAGTCTTATGCTTCCGCAGTGTCGGTCGTGGCGGGTTGTTTGGAGTTTGCGAGGTCTGAAGTCGAACAGCACGACGCAGGTTGGGAAATGATTGCCAGCAATCAGTACCAGTATAGTTGACAACCATCACTTCTCATTTACATCGGGGGCTCGTTGTCGGCGCATCCCCGCCTGTACGCGAGTGGACCGCCAACCAAGGTGCGTGAGTGTCAGTCCTTTGCCAACCAAGAAGTTTATCATTCATCGGTGTCGTATTCGTATTATTTGAGAGCCAACCCTGGGCGGTCTGTGTCCTGTAGTACCCTCCTTGATCTCGGGTGGCTGATCCTTCATGGCTTCGAACGCAGTTATAATCTCATCTAAGCTGGGCAGAAAGGGTGGTTTCGTTGCTAATACCCATACATATAAAACCTATGTCACCATATGAAGGCGCCATGGATGTCCTCGGACGTGTGCGGAATAGAAGCGGAACCAGCAGTTAAAACTTATGCGGCGCCTTCATACAGGGGTAAACGCTCCAGACCCAACGTCTAAAAAAATACAGTGCGAATAACAGTGCAGAGAGAATACAGTGCGTGGGCCCGTGGCGTCAGCCTCGTGCCGCTCAGAAGCTGGGCAGAAAGAGGATCAGTTATCATCAGAGATGGCTACAGGATGTATGTGCGGTTGCTTACTCACATAAACATAGTTCCGGATGAACTCAATGGCTATGTGCCCAGACAGGGTACGGAGTACACCTCCACAGGGGTAATAAACGTTGTTCTCTCAAGTAGAGGCCCACTCGCCCCACTATAAAGGACAAGTCACCTTTCTAGGGATTTCTATGGCACAGAGACTTAAGTAAGTCGGTTAACTCTTTAGGAATAGTGTCTACTACCTCGGTTTCCGGTATGTTCTCCTAATTTAGTTAAGTACTAAAGTTCAGTGGGCCAAAGTGGGCCAGGACTTCAGAATTTAACGTTTGTTACCCCTGTGGAGGTGTACTTTGGGAGCCCATGCCGTGCTTTGATTCCACGTTAAGCTTTCATACCACACCCAAAATTGTCATACACTCCGCAACTGCTCCATTGGAGAAAGAGAAGATCATATGATTATTCAGATGGAGACACTTGATTCTTGACGAATCGGAACCCGCATTCCTTTCCTGGCTCCACTGAACTACCAACCCGAATGTCCGGATCGGGACGCTCCCGAGGTCTCTTCACCGGCCAGGCAGGGTCTATCTAAGGGATTGGTCAATCTATAATATTACCGGAACAGACTCGGAGAATAGAGGCTTGAAATTGACGAAAGCCATTCCTATCGCTTCTGCAGGAGATCCCAAGTACATGGTATTCGGACGCGGCCCGGGAATCCTCCCGACCCTGGCCCTGAGCGCGCGCGTGGGGTTTATTATTGCTCGGACAGACTTGAGATTGAATCGAAGACGAAGACACCGACTCAGTTCAGAACCTTCTTCCACCGCATGACGCCAGAGTTCCCACGTGCCGCGAAAGATCCCTGAGACATTTCCGAGTTAAGGACGGATGCCTGAACTGGATGTTGCCGGTCTTGGTCATGAGGCTCGGCTCGTTGGGCTCTTGTGGAATGCGTGCACAATGTTTTCTTTCACTTCAGGCAGTTGGGCGAACTGCTACTGCTGTCAAGAGGTGGACCCCTGAATTCATCCCAGTCATGATAATGTGCGGCTGCAGGTGCTGAACATTGAAATTGCTGGAATATTTCCCGTCGGATTCATTCGGAACCATGCGTGGCTTTATGGTCGTTGACCGTGGTCGGAAAACGCCAAGTGGTCGATAATGTATTAATGTCATTCTGCTGCAGCTTTCAGAAGTTTATACCTTGAAAGCCACCTACATTGTCAGTCTCAATCCGAGACCGGATCATGCTACTACATCATCGCCCGAACCGTTGAGTGGCCCAGTCCCTGCCTTGTAATGGAAGAGTTGTATCCTGCCTTCTTCCCGTACACCGAAGACGACCACGCCGCATGGGTAGTTGTCACCACAATCACCTTCTTCGTCTACACCTTCGGCGCAGTCGCGGCTAAGCTTTATATACGGTACAAAGCATCGGGTTGGCGACCTAACGACACAGTACTTGGCCTAGGGCTTGTTGTCCTATTTGGCCAAACCGCCTGCGTGGTCGCGGCATGTCAGATCGGGCTTGGAAAGCACCAAGACGCGCTCACACCGGAACGGCTGGATCAGTTTGATCGGGTATGTTGTTCATTGTTCTCTTCCCTTCCTGCACTAAACTTCTGCCACTCGGGGTCCCAGTCTGACATACCTTTGCATTGACTTGTCCAGTTTCAATACGCGTCGCTGCTCCTCAACATCATCACCACAGCATGCAGCAAGGCCTCAACATGTCTACTTGTCGACGATATTTACAGCTTCGGAAAACTGCGAACCGCGAACCGAGGCCTTTTCGCACTGGTCATCATATGTGCAGCGGTGGCGGTATTCGCTGTTGCCTTTCAATGCGCCCTACCCGCGCCGTGGTCCATCAGTTCCACCTGCATGGGGTACAAGACGGCCTACCTGTACAACGGCATCAGCAACATGTTGACAGATACGGGCCTCGCCCTACTACCAATCGTCATGCTTTGGCGCGTCCAGACAAGTCATAGCATCAAGATGCGTATCGCAGTGCTGTTCGGAAGCCGGATACTGTAGGTTGGAATTCCCTCAACAGCCCCTGGCCTGACACGGACGTCTGCATTTTGGAGAAAACAAAGCCTAACTCCTCGCAGCGTCCCCCTCCTCGTGCTGCCCTCCCTGACGACAGGCGGGGGCTTCCTGCAGTTCTACAAAGACCGGACCTGGAAGGCCGTGACGCCGACGATATGGCTCCAGATATCCCTCAACATGTCGCTCTTCATCGCCTGCGTGCCGAGCCTGCGGAGCGTCATCGACAGCATCCTGGTGCCGACCACGGCCGGCGCGATCCAGGCGCCCTACCGCCTCACCCGCACGGGGGCCCGGGGCGGGTACGGCGTCCACGCGACGGCCATCCCCCTGCAGCACGTCGACTCGTCGAGGTACCTCCGCGTCTCCGAGGTGCAGTTCCCGTCCCTCGACGTCTACATCTCCCGGAGCAACCAGGGGGGAGGGCACCGGCCTGGCGGGCCCGGGCGGCCGTACGACACCAGGGGCCCAGGCGGCCGCGGGGGGCCGGGCGGGTCCGTCTTTTTGTCGCTGTCGAGCTCGCGCGGGTCCACCATCCGCGAGCCGGAGGGCTCCAGGGGCCCGCTCAGGAATTGGAGGACGGCTATACACTGAAGATATACGGTATGGATGCCAGGCTGCCTGGGAGAAGCTCCACAGGCCGGTGATGTCCCGGGGGAAACATCCCTGGCCAATGCGAACACCACGAAGCAATGGTGATGCGCCCCACGGTCGAAGTTGAAACCGGGGGCACTTGGCCGTCCCCATAGCCAGGCTGGCTCACCTCACCCAAGAGAGGAGCCCGCCCGCGCGTCAGCCTCCGACCCCCAGGTCCAGCTGGTGCCAGTGTCTCACGCCGGGTGTGTTGGTCAGCCTCGCAGGCGTCCTCCGTCCCAATCTTCAATGTTGTCCGCAAGGCTCAGGGGCATGCCAGCCGAGCCGGGGCCCAGCGCACCCCGGGGCCCCCGCCACACGCTCGGAGCTGGCTCGCACGCTGGCTGATCGAGGCCTGTTTACCCGTGCGGCGAGCAAGCCACTCACCGTCCCCATCCTTGAGCGATGTTGACGGCTTCAGGAAGTATTCCACCAAAACAACACGGCGGTCGGCGGTCCCAAACTGCCGAGCGACCTCGTTCGTCCCACCATGGCCGACGACTAAAACCAGGGCGTGCACTGCAGCCCTGTATTTAGGCGCGGTCACTCCCGCCCGCCCGCGTGGCTGGTTGGGACTTGATTTTGGCGCTCGCCGCTGATTGACGTCTGGGAATCCGACCTTGCAGTCGTGTGAGTGGTGGGCTGCGGCGGCGACCCGAGAACAACGGCCCAGCCACGGCAGTTTTTCCCGGTCGATCGCTGGCGCGGTCCGTCGTGATGGGTCTGAGTGAGTGCCTCTTCCCGCCGAGGTTTATAACGCTGTCGTATGGGGGGGGGGGTTGTTCTGTCGGAGGAGAGCACTTACCCGAGGTGCTCTATGTGCATGCCCACGCGGAAGGGCAGAAGAGGGGAGGACGGTCGGCGGATGCTTCCTGCAGGGCGCCACGCATTGGGAGTTGTTGGTTTATGGGGCAGTATGCGGAATAGAAGCGAAAACACTGCCGGTGATGATGACCCATCAAAGTAATCAACGGCGGTTTGGTTAGGCTGGAACGAGGTATGGCGACCTCGGAAGTGAGAGGATAAGTGATCCCTCACAAGCGGACAAGTTGTCTCCGTCTACGTCTACCAAAACCTAAACAACATCGCACTATACATTCAGGACTCACTAAGCATCTCTGAGGTGACCAAAGTGGTCACCGCATTCCTCGTTGGGACACAGCGTGACAAGCCACAGGATGATTCTGACCAACAGGTCACTCGCACGCTCATTTTGACATTGGACCAATGCTACGACATACACAATCAGGCCCACGAGATGTCCAAAACGCAGCAACAAAGAGGCCGAACTATATACACGAAAAGTAGCCACGCCCCCTCCACACCGCCATCACCATGCTCTTCTCACAGCGGCAGTTACACAATGCGAGCCAGGCTCTTAAGCCCTAGCAGCCCGGGCGGCCAGGAGGGCCGCACGCCTCTGCTTGGGGCAGGGGCGCTTAGAGGGGCGGGGCGCGGCGGCGGACGACGAGGTGGGCAGCGGGGCGGCAGCGGGGCCCTCGTTGTCGGCGGAGGGGCGCCTGGAGGGGCGGGGCCGGCCGCCCCGGGAGGAGGTGGAGGTGGTGCTGGGCAGCGGCGTCTCGGGGGCGGGGGCGGGCTGCTGCTCCTCGGCGCCGGCACCGTCACCGGGGGCGGCGTTGGCGTTGGTTGGGACCGAGGTCGTCGCTGGGGCGGCGGCGGCAGCGCTCGACGGGGCCGGGGCCGAGGCGGCGCCGTTGCTCATGCAGGCAAAGGACATCTTGGTGGTGGTCGTCTTTGAGCCGCCCCACCCGACGGGCGACGACATGTCCCAGGCCATGTTGACGTAAGGCCAGCAGATGCGGCCGTCGGGCATGGTGACGAGGTCGCCGGCGACGGTGACGTCCATGGAGGAGAGGGGCTCCCCGACGGGCTTGCCGGCGGTGACGAGCTGGAACTTGGACCCCGTGAACTTGCCGCGGCAGCCCATGGCGATGAACTCGCAGAAGGGGTCGGCGATCTCCTCCCAGGTGACGAGGGCGGAGCTGCCGTCGAACGTGGCGACGTGGGCGTTGCTCTGGTCGGCCTTGGTGCCGGTCGTCAGCCAGTTGACCTGCGAGTCGCCGTCCTTGGCGCCGACCTGGCTCGTGGCCTGCGGGCCGTCCATGGTGTACTTGTCGGAGAAGGTGGCGACGGCGACGTTGCGGCCGTTTGTGCGGTTCGTGACGTGCGTGTAGCCGGCGCCCATCCAGTCGTTGGTGGTGACGTCGGTGGCGCCGCGCGACACCCACGCAAAGATGTACCCGTCGCCGCCCTGGAAGCGCGCCAGGTTGCTGTACGAGCCCGACATGCCGCCGAGCGACTCGCCGCCGCCGCCGTTGGTGACGTTCTCGTTGGAGATCTTGACGCCGGCCGTGCTCATGCCCTGGCCCTTTGAGTTGAGCCAGATGGCGCCCTGGTCCTCGGCGCACACGCTGGCGTAGGGGGCCTCGTCGGCGGCCTCGAGGGCGATGCCCGTGTTGTGGCTGCAGCCCCACGACGACGTGGCGCCGTTGATGACGACGCGCTCGCCCGTGGCCTCGTCGACGTAGTTGATGGCGTCGCCGAAATGCCCCTGCGCCGCGCCGCTGTAGGCCGTCACCACCGTGTAGGCGGCGTAGCGGCCCGTCTTGGCCGAGTAGACCAGGTCGCCGTTGAGGTCCGGCGCCGCCATGTTGCCCTGGCCGCTGCTGACGTCGGGCCCGCCCAGCCACGTCTTCCACTTCTGCGTGCCGGCGGCGTCGAACCGGTACAGCACGGGCACGGGGGTGTTGTCGGGCGGCGCGTTGGACGTGCCCGAGGGCATGGCCTCGTTGGTCAGCAGCGCGAAGCCGTCGTCCTGCGCCACCAGGCCGCCGGCCTCCTTGCCGGCGGCGACGGTCACGGCGGTGCCCGTGGCCTTGAAGGTGGCCGGGTCGAGGGGCTGGACGTGCACGCCCGTGTCGGAGGCGTCGAGGTAGGCCAGGTAGGCCGTCTTGCCGTCGGGCGACACGGCCAGCGGCGTGCGCCGGTGGTGCACGTAGCCCGTCCAGTACGCCTCCTTGATGGGGTTGAAGCTGCTCGGCAGCGTCACCGAGTCGACATAGGTCTGGAGGGACGACTCGGTCAGGCCCTGCGCTGCTGCGGACCCGGCGAGGGAGAGCAGGCCCGGCACGAGAGACAGCATTGACTGCCTCATGATGGCTGCGAGAAGTGGAAAGTGAGTGTGGTCAACAGTGTGTTGAGAGAAAGTGAATGTAGGGGTGTCAAGTAAAAAAAGAGTGGATGCAGATCAACTGCCGTGGGTGAATGTGTCGTCGATTGTCAACAAGACGCCTGGTTCGTGATAGGAAAAAGTGAGGCCGTCCAAACGTACCCACCAGCTTCGACGACGGGCAGCATCCTGTTTTGTATGCTCTGGCTGGGTCGGCTCCAGGGATCGATGGCCCGGGCCAGAAGCCAGAGGGCCCCAGTTTCGCGGAGATATCATCATCACCTTGCAGTCCGATCTGGCGATTTCTGGCCCCCGCTCACCCGTCCCTGCCGTCGTCTGAGATGGATTGCGTACGACATGGGCCATGCTGGTGGTCGGCCTGAGCAGGCGGTGGAGAAGGTGCTGGGGTTGGCTCGGACGGGGGTTATTGCGGCGGTGGTCCCAGGGGCCTGGAACCCCTGAGTCTGGCCCAAAGGGGCATCGTGCCCTGGTAGGGTGCCCCCGGCCCAACCTTTTTTAATCTTAATCTGCCCTGGGAACCCAACTTGGCGGGGAAACAAGTTTCCACCTCAGTGTTTCAATTAGACGCCTGCGAATTTCCACAAGCCCCGGGCCTCTTCGTATTTTGCCTGCACCGGAATCCTCGAGGCCCCAGGTGTTCCTCCACAGCCCGCACAGAAGGCCTATTTCCGAGCTGGGTCTCACGATACTCCCCGAGGCTCACACCGACTCCCGCGAGCTTCTTGTGTGTTGGCCCCGCCTTTTGTTGGACGAGTCCACCAGCTGACGGCTCACGGCACATTATCGTCAGTCATCATCCTGTGTCAGCATTCCAGCACTGTACAATTTCCAAGCGAGGTTGGTTAGGCGAGTCGCCAAAACATCCGACGGCCCAGCCAATGCCAGCACCTCCCTCCTGTAAATGATGTGTTCCCGGCCGTGGCGGGATTTAGTCTAAGCTTATAAACGTTGCGGGAATCCCTGCATGGTCAACGGGTGTCTGTAAGCTTCCGAGCAGTTTGTGGGTTTCGATTTGAGTCCAAAAGTCTGGCCAGTGGGGTCATCAATTTTAAATAGCTAATGCCACTGCCAGCCCGTCCAGGGTGCACAGGGGATCGCCGGCGTCTACATACTCTGGCAAGGGCCCCGTGGGCGACTATCAACTTTGTTTCAACGACATGGGCTGATCACTTGGGCCGGGATGGGCCCCCTTCTCGTCTCAACACCACGGTGCCCTGGTGCCGCCCCCAACTCTTCCCCAGCGAGAGCCACATATTTAGGCAAACTGCTACTCGCGCACAAGAGGGCCTCATTGGACGGAATTTTCCCGCCCGGAATAATTAACTGTCTATTGGGTGCATGTCTGTGCCAGATGTGGAATATACTGCCCTGTTTACGCACAGGTGCCGCAGCGGTGGAGCAAGGCTGATCACCGTCCCCCCTCCCCCTTTTGAGCAACGATCTGGACTCCCCATCGTCGGACCGACCCTCCCCTGACGATATACCTGAGCTTCGGGCACGTCACTAGGGGACGCTGTGGGCTTGGCGTCAATGGCTGTGACCAAGGCTTGCTTCCTTCCGTCAGTCCTGCGGCTATATTGTGGGGAAGTAGTCAGTCTTTTGGAACAGGCTTGAAGTAAGAAATAAGCAGAAGCAACATTGAAAAGACGTGAGACGCCAAACTTTGCTGCTGTCATTTGGTCCAACGGGTGTGACATCTGAAAGCAGCCCTGGAGTGTCTCATTTATATTGTACGGCCTTCCAGCCAAATGAGCCAATGGCCAAAGTCCTCCTTCAAGCTTAGCTTGGTTCGTTGCAACATTTGCTACCCTCGAGCGGCACGGCATGATTTGGGTGAGGAATGGGCAGATCTGATCGATGATGGTAAAAACGGGCCACCAAACCACATACATAGTATTGATGGGACGCTCTGCTGGCCCTCCATGGAGGGCAAAGGTGTAGGCAGGTCAAGAGTAGAAAAAGGGTGAAAGGAGAGGAATAGAGGATAAAAATCACCTAGTAGGGTATTCTTGAGAATAAGAGAAAACAAACTTGATTCTTCTTCTAGAGGAAAACTAAAGCAACCCAAAGGAGAACCTTCTTATAGGCCCCAACCAAAAGTCCCACGTGACTCTTTTCCCCATGCCCCACCACAAAGGTCAATCTCTTTGGTGTGCGAGCCGGTGATGCTGCGAGCCGGTGATGCTGGTGGTGATTTTCTTTAATGCTCTGCCTAAAGTTTCTTCCTGTCAGTATCGTCACAGATTAAAATGTACCATCTAGATTATGAAGAGGGACAGTTAGCAAATGGTCTTTGACTCGGTGGAGTTGGATCAAGTGATCACCAAGCCCTGTTAGCTAGCTGGTTGGACGATTGTGGGAACACTGGTGACCCAGAGCCCTCCAAGGTTACCTAGGTACTGAGGTGGTTCTGGCTTTGCATTCAAGGCATCGCAACGGCAAAACCAGCCCACCCAGAGCCGCATGCTTGCGAGGAACTGGCACATAGTGAGCCGATGTCACCTGCATGGGGTATACTCTCACCAGCAAAGGGTTTGACAGTGCTGTGGGCCGGGCAGATGCAAAAGTGCATGTGGTGTCTCGTCAGTCCATTCTGACGCTGTGGCCATTCGTCAAAGATGCTAAGGGAAACAACTTGAAGCCTTATGTTATTTCATCACCAATCACAGGGGCTAGTTACCTAGGTAGAACTTAAATAGTAGTGACAAGAAGACTTGCTGCCACAGCCTTTGAAGTCACCTGGTAAATTTGTGGGGATGGCAATTTCACTGAGATCTTTGAAAGTCTTCACCACCACGAAGAGTAATTTGTAGTTTCTTTCAGATGCTCCTGCCCTCACTGAACACAACCAGTTGTGAATTCAATTGCGCATTGTCTCCCCTAACCACGAGTTCAACCAGGCGGTTAAGGGGATTGAAGACTATCGGCTATCTGTCCTCAGCACCATCGACAGCAACTAGACTCAGGAAGGTACCTACCTAGGTACCTTCCTAGGTAGGTCGGGCGGTTGACTCGTCCTCACCAACCAGAAGCTCTGTATCTTCCACAATTCTTGTTCCATCACCTCAACCCAAAACTGTCACTTCACCACACTGCAAGCCATTCAGCACCATCTCTCTTGGTTTCTTGTGTGACTTGACACTTCGATCAACCCAAGTCGCTTCTATTCAGAAGCAACACCACTTGTCGTCGGCGCTTCAAGCCAGCACGCCTTCCAACCTGGGAAGACTATCACATCGCCTCCTCACGGTCGCATCGTTCAAAATTCGAAGCAGGCGCGTCGCGTCAGAGAGATACACAACTTCCCCAGACCGACAGCTTTTCTCCGATAGACAATCCTCGGGTAAGTGTTCTCTCTCCACAGCCTTCCTATACCTGTTCTGAATGCCTTCCTCTCCGTGGCAGAACCAAGACAAGATGCCGTACGCGTCGGTCTTCCCGGCCTCGGGCCTCATCAACATCCCCACCATCACTCTCTCGTCCGCCGACAAGCTGTTCCTCTTCCTCTTCATCTTTCGTTACCTCCGCTTTGTGGTGCACTTTGTCACGGGATGTTTCCTCTACAAGCCTGCCCCGCAGAAGGAGAAGCCCCGCTACACCAACCGCGACGTGGCCGTCATCATCCCGACCGTGGCGCCTTACACCAAGGAGTTCATCCGGTGCCTCGAGACGGTGCTGGCCAACCAGCCCCTCTACGTGGTCATCTGCGGCGTCGGCCACAAGATGAGAGACTACATCAGCGACGTCATCAGCGCTCACGAGTTCCGCGAGCGTTTCCCCGACACGGACATTGAGGTTGTGCACACCAGCAAGCCCAACAAGCGGCAGCAGGTCGCCCGCTCCAGCCTCGAGATCGACCCCACCCTCGCCGCCATCAGCATCAACGTCGACGACCACGTCTACTGGAAGCCCACCTTCCTGACCCACCTCGTGTCCGCCTTTGAGGACCCCTCCGTGGGCTTCGTGGGCACCAACAAGCGCGTGATCCGCGACCGCGGCAGCAGCCTGTGGGCCTCGTACATCAACTTCCTGGCGTGCACCTACCTGGCCCGGCACAACTTCCAGATCCGGTCGGAGCCGTACCTCGACGGCGCCGTGTTCGTGGTGTCGGCGCGCACGTACGCCATCCGCACGGCCATCCTGCGCGGCGAGGCCTTCCGCAGGCAGTACCTGGGCGAGCGCTACCTGTTTGGTCTGCGGGGCCCGCTCAACTCGGACGAGGACAACTGCATCACGCGCTGGATGCTGCGCCGCGGCTGGCGCGTCGCCATCCAGTACACCCCCGAGACCGAGATCCTCACCCCGCTGGGAAACCCGGCCACCTTCTTCGCCCAGGTGCGCCGCTAGACCCGGACCACCTGGCGCAGCACCCCGGCCAGCCTGCGGTCGCTGCACACCTGGCGCACCTACCCCTGGGGCGTGTACGCCATCTACCTCTCGCAGCTCGTCAGCGCCGCCGCGCTGTGGGACCCGCTGCTCGTCTGGGCCCTGCGCCGCACCAGCCTCTACGTCGCCTCGGATGAGGAGGACAAGTCCCTCCTGCTCGCCCTCATGGTGTCCTGGATCCTCGTCTCCAAGATGGTCAAGATCGCCATGCACTTTGTCAGGCACCCTGCCGACATCGTCTGGCTGCCGGGCTACCTGGCCTTTGCCTACGCCCACTCGTTCATCAAGCTGTACTGCCTGTTTACCTTTTATGACCACTCCTGGACCGGCCGTGACCTGAGTGACCTGGACTCGGTCATGGAGAGGGAGAGTCTCAAGCTGAAGCTGAAGGTGACTGCTTAGGTTGAGGGGTTGCGTGCAGCTTTTGGTTTCTGGATGGCAGTCTTCTTTGAGAGGAGCCATCGTGAACCCTCTGAAGACGCACCGTGTGTCTTCCAATCGGTACCGTGCAGAACATTTGGCCCAGGGGGGAAGGGCTTGATATGGAGTTCAAAAGTTTTTTTGGTTTTATTTTTGTGGGAATAAGTTTCCCTATTTTCACCGGTTTGAATTGAAAGTTAAGGGGTCTCAAAAAAAGGGGAAGTTGTTTTTGCAAAAGTTAGGTTGACATTGGCCACATTTTGATGGTGGCTTTATCTTGGACAGGGAACATTGAATGGATTGGAAGTGAAGTCAGTGGACAACACAGCTTGAAAGCCAAGGCTTGGCTCAGTCAATAGGGCAATGGCAAATCAAGCTGATTGATTATTCTATGTGCTTCTCACCCAGCTCCATGTGAATTTGGCTCGTGTGATTTACCTCCCACTTACAGTGGCTTGCCGTCTTTCTTTCCCATTCTCAATCTTTGTGGCTGCTCACCAAGCTCTGTGCCTTTCCATGTAGGTGTCGTCGGACAAAACCCCCTGCTAAATAGACCCAGCAATCGCACTCACGCTCAGTCCACCTCAGAGAGCCATCACATGCCCCCCATACGGGAATCATCCACCTCCTACTCAGCCTTGTCCTCCTCCGGCTCAGCCTCACAAGTGGCATCCCCACCGTCCTCCTCCTCCTCCTCCTCCTCCTCTCGCAGAAAGTCCTCACAGAGCAGCCGCGCCACATCCCGATCCAGCCGCTCCCTGACCTCAGCCACCTTCTCCCCGACCTCGACACGGCGGCGGACCTGCTCCCTGCTCAGGGCCCCGGCAGGGCGGCGGGCCGGGCGGAGCATGCAGGTGCTGATGTGCAGCAGGGGCACCTCGGCCCTGAAGGGGCCGAGGCCGTGGGGGTTGATGGTATTGGTGGCCAGTCGGCAGGGTGTCGTAGTTGACGAGGTGGCACAGGATGGTCTCCAGCAGCGGGGTGGCCTCCATCTCGGTGTCTTGCCGGCTGTTGTCTGGGTGGTGGGCTCTGAGGGTGATTGTGGGCTTGGGGGGGGGGGGGGGCGGTGGTGGTCTGGTATTGATGGTTTTTTTTTTTTGTTAGGTCCCAATCTTCTTTCCATGACGAAACTGTGTTGAGAGTGGACAGGGAGAGAATGTAAATGATGTGCTCACAGTCGAGTTGTCCGCTCCATCGGCCTGGGGCATCGGCTCATCGGCGCCAGTCCTGTTGGCAGCAGGCTGCTCGGTGGTGCCGGCGTTGCTCATGTCCAGGTATTCAGCGAAGGGGATGGTTGCACCGTCAAGAGCCCGCTGGGGATCATCGCGCAGGCTTAAGTGCTCCATTGAGTGCTCCATTGTGGACTAGGAAAGGTCAGCAGATATCATCGGTGTGAGGCTGGAGAGGACAAGGCTGAGGTGGCTTCATCACTGCCCAGGACTATTTGAAGTGAAACTTACAGTTTTGTTGTTGTTCTTGGGAAGCTGTGTAGAATAAAGTTGCCACTTTGGCAGTGTTGAAGTGGGTGTTGACGCTGGATGCTGCTCTTCGAGAGTGAGTGGCTCTTGGTACGTTGGAAACAAGCCTCCAGAAAATTTGGAATCCCGATGGCGTCACTGGTCGGGGCGCCGTTTGTTATTTGCCTTGGGTGAGATAGGAGAGCTAGCTTGTGCACAGCTTGCACCCACCCCGCCAATTTGTTGATTATCGATGGATGGCTGTGGTGGTCTATCAAGAGCGTCAGGGGTTCTTTGTTGCTTGTTGGCTTCAAAGTATTGTCATCTGATGTGATAATTGCCTTCAAACGTTTTTCACTGCTAGGAATAAGTTCTTTGATAGGTGTTAATGAGTTGGCCTGTTTATACGTTCTGTTTACTTGTGATCACCCTTCTCTGACATCTGGAGGTTGTTTCACGGGTACAACCCACTGGCATATGAGATTGGCTCGTAAAAGAACATCCCATGGAAGCTCATCTCAGCTCATCCCATGGAAGCTGATACCATGGAAGTTCATCTCATGGGATGATATCCCGTATAATTGAAGGCTGTTGCATGCAACATGATCCTGAAAGGGCTGTCCCATTAATTGATAATCTTTTCCTACAGGAGCTCTCCATATTCTGACTGTCCCAGAGGACCTTATCAATTTGGGGGCTCACCCACGGGCTATTCATTTTATAGCAGACTCAGCTCCCGCGGTGAGTGTTGCCATAAGGTCGTTGTGACTCAAGGGTGGTTTCGTTCCTAATCCCCAAACATTTAAAACGCATGCGGTGCCTTCATACAGTGACAAACTCCTAGGACCCAGACTATTGTTTAGAAAAGACATACAGTGCCAATAACAGCGCAGCGTCTACTGGTAGTTACTCAAATGGCGGGCCAGGAGGACATCAAAAACAATAAATAATGTATGACCTATTAGTTGACAATGAACGTACTTAAGTAAGCAACTCACACGTTACTAGCACAGCTGCCAGGATGAGATCAGTCCCGCAGGACCCTCCCCATCAACAGGTTAAACCGCGTGTCCTCACCCCGGATCCCATCCGGCGTCAGCTCCGCCAGGTATCTCCCCGCCGGGTGGCCCCAGGCATCCTGATATACCAGCTGGTCCGGGAAACAAGCCGCCCACGTTCTCCGCAACCGCCGCGGCCTGCCCCCCCCCCCCCTCGGGGGCGCCGCTCCGTCCTAGAAGAAGGCACCAGGGCTGAGTGTGCAGACCTCGTCGTCGGGGTGGCGCGCGGCGAGCTGCTCCGCCGGCAGCCGCACCGGGTGGAGGTCCCGGCCCCCGTCGTCCAAGGTGGCGTGCCCGCCGAGCCACCGCGCGATCAAGGGGGGGGGGGGGGCGCCGGCCTTGGCCATGATCATCACCCCGCCGCCGAGCCCCCAGCGGGTCCCGCCCTCGTAGACGTCGCGGCGCGCGCCCCGGGTGATGGGGCCGGGCGTTCTCGCCGTTGAGGGGAGGGGCGTGTGGACGTGGTGTAGGCGTGCGGAGGGGATCCCGGGGGCGGCGCGGATGGTGAGATACAGCTTGAACAGGAACGTGGTCTCACTGTTCCCAGTCCAGATGAAGTGGGTTGTCTCTGGGGTCGCGTCAGTCAGGTTGTGAGCGTTGATACGGGATGTCCGCTCAAAACGTTGTTGCTCGGATGGGGTTGGCTTGAAAATTGTACCGTGTGTACCCAAAGAAGTAAAGGGCCGCGTCTCTGAGGCTCTTCCGAACTTGATCACTGGCGCTCCGCAGTCGGGAAATGTAGAGAAAAAAGACTACCACGAGGAGCAAAACTCCGTATAGTACTAGACGCCTGGAAGGTGGTTTGATGAGTTTGTGGGCGCTGGGCCCTGGCTGATAGCCAAGGAAGGCAGGTGAACCCATGTTGTGATAGGATATATGACCGACTGCGGAAACGAGAGAAAAAAGGAAAAAAAAAAAAGGACCAGCTCTAGCGTAGTGGGCAAGTAGTTGCATTCATATACTATGAGTGAGTAAAAGGTGCTGCCTAACTATTCACCAGTGAGGCGCAGACGCCGACGGTTCGGGTCGATTGCATGCTGAGATAAACAGACGGATATAGAACGAGCTGCAAGTGATAAGGCAAAATGCACATCCGGGCAGGCAGGCACGTACCGCCGTGCGGTTCATCCAGTCCTGTGCCCAACGTGTCAGACAAGGGGCGAAAGTGCACAAGGGTGTGTGGCGTGCAGGTGTGCAGAGTCCCGAGGTCTTGGTTGGGGTTTGCCTCGAAAATAAATATCGCTGACGCCAACCGTCACCCCTTCTTGTAGGGGAACCAAAGGATTCAGGATCAGGCTGACTGGCCCCAAACGAGGGTAAGAGTGACTGTGCAACCATACCTTTTTTAAGACGGATGACACGTCTCTGCTTGAAATGGGTCTTGGTCGCGATGCGAATGCCTGTGAGAAGGGTTGCAATGGGGTTGGGAGGAGCCAATGCATCACTACGGTGCAGTGGTGACCGACCACAGGAAATGAGGAAGTCGGTACTGGGCAGGCAGAGGCCTGCCGTACCTACAGCAGTCAGAAGCTTGGCGGACACAGCAAGCTGGTGGCCAGAACTGATGGATACGGTCATCGAATGAGTCTTGGCTATGGCAATGTATTGCATAATGAGTTTGGTATACGTAGCGACCTGGTCAAGTTCGACTATGATATCCAAACTCCAAGTTCAATCGTGACTTACTAGTATTAAGTGAACTGGTGGCTAGCATTTCAACCTATAGCATTTGGAAAACATGATCACCTCAGTTTGCCTCCAACTTCTGTGTAGATTGCAAGAGTTGTCATCATATATCACATGCATCTGTGCAAGTGCACTAGTATCACTTGCTCTAATTCTCCTCTGTCGCCGGACGTATGCGGAATAGAAGCGGAACCAGCTAATTCCCCTCTCAACCGCCTGCACCCGCACCGAGAGCAGTAGTCCTGCAGGAGCCGAGTGGCTGCTTTGTCCTTGGCGAAAAGAAAAAGGAAAAAGAAAACGAGCTGGAGAGAAAGATAGAGAGAAACCCATGCATGTTGGCGATAAGCGAATCTTGCCGCAGCATAATAAGTGGGTTTACCAAGACGCCTAGAGCAGGATTGAGCAGCCCAAGATAGCTCGATTGAGCCCACAGCTCTTGTTAGAGCTTATTAGCAAGCTGGTTTCTCCGGCTCCCACTAACGGCTGACGGCACTGTTGGTGGGTAGGCGGGTGAGATTGTGGAGTGACCTCGTCGGCCCAGATGTCAACCAACACACCTAGGCATCACAGCACGGCGGATCTCGCCCATCCATGGGTGAGTGTCTGGGCCGTTTCAAATAAGTACTCTACAAAACAAATAAGAAGGGCCCGCACTGCAATTCGGTCCAAGCTCCGCGTGATATTCTGTCGTTCACGTCCCGCATTACACCACCGGCTGCCTCATCCCCAAAGCCCCAAGATGATGACACCAATGTTGCCTGCCGCCGGGAAACCACCCACCAGAAACAACACCCCATGCAGGACCGGCCCGTCCTCTATCTAAGCCAATGTGGTGTGGTGCAACGGCAGCCACCCAACGGGCTGGGTGGGCGGTGGCGTCGGTGCTAACCCCTTCCCGGCCTGACAGATTTGGTATCCCACATCGGGGGGGCGCCCTCGGTGAGCGGCAACACATGCGGTGATGGAGACACAATCGGCGAGCCTGGCCGCGCGTGCGCGTATCATGGGGTCGCGCGGTGGCCTGGGTCGCCGCATGCCGTGCCATCTCACCGGCCACCCTCCTTGTATGCACGAGCGAGCGTTCCGGGCGGTCGGGGTGAGGCATGACCTCCATGCCATGCTGTGGAGCTTGAGCTCTGGGCTTGGCGCTCGAGTAGTGCCTAGGTAGATCAGGGTCTAGATGGCATGGCGGACGAGTTGTACGAGATCTGCTGTCGTGGGTGCGGTATGCGGACTGTCAGGATCAAACTGGCCCTGATACTTGAGTAACTAAGTACCTAGATAGTTACCTAGGTATTCACTGTTTTTTCTGCAAACGACCGTCGGTAATTCTTGCCTAGTTTTCCACCCTGGGAAATGCACTCGCCATCCGTCTTCCAGGAGCCGCCCCGGAATTGGAGGCAAAACTCAGCAGTGCGGTGCTCGGCCTCGGGTCATCTCGCCGCGTTTCTGCCGTGACGGATGAACCTCGTTCGGAATACAACCGGCTTGGCATCCGGGGTGCATGCAAGCAGGCGTGATCAACATGCAGCATTATTTTCACGACATTGATGATGAGTGCGGAGATGGGCAGAATGGGGCGTTTATTGTTCGAGCAGGTGATTGATTATCTGACAGTCTTTACCCTACCTAATAAGTGAAACTCGTCAAAAGTAATGAAGATGACTCTGTGGGCGACGGCGATGCTGCCACTGGCAGTGTCTGCTCTAATAGACAGGTATGATATCCGGGCATTTCAGCACAGCCAAGGGCAGGACAGTTAATTCCAGACAGGCAGGGAATTGTTTCCCAGTTCAACGTTGTGCGGACCAGTCTCATAGACAACACCACAACTCCCCTGCAAGTCGGAAATGGAAACTTCGCATTTAATGTGGACAATACGGGAATGCAGGTGTGTCTTCTGGTATCATGTCGGCGAATTTACAAGATAGGCGGGCTAATCCAAATGCCAGAGTTTCCTACCTTTCAACACTCTCTCGAGCTGGGGCTGGCACAACGACTCTCTGCCAGGCAATGGGTGAGTCGGCGACTCCTTGGTCTCAACCACGCACGGGAGGTAGGCTGAGACCGCAGCAGAGAGAAACTGAGCGACTATCACGGCCAACCCCTCGAGACCCACGGGCGGAACGTGTCCTACGACTACCCCGACCCAAACCTCCCGCAGGTCTCGCAGTGGCTGATCGCCAACCCCAACCGCATCAACCTCGGGCGCATCGGCCTCAGGTACAAAGGCGCCAGCCTGCCGGCACCACTGATCAGCGAGCCGACGCAGGAGCTCGACCTCTGGAACGGGGTCATCACGTCGTCGTTCCGGGTCGGCGGGGCCGCCGTGAAGGTCACCACGCAGGGCGACTTCGAGTCGGACAGCGTGGCCTTCGAGATCGAGTCGCCCCTCGTGGCCTCGGGCGACCTCGAGGTCGAGCTCGACTTCCCGTACCCGCCGGTGCACACGGCGAGGTACAAGTACGAGGTCTTCGTGGGGACCTACGACTTCCCGCTGAACCACTCGACAACACTTGACCGATCTGAGGGACCCGACTCGGCCCACATCCACCACGAGATGCAGGAGACGCGCTACTTTGTCAACCTGCGCTGGCCCGCAGACGCCCCATTAGCCTTGAAGAGGAACGAGCCGCAGGGCTCGTCCGCGATAACAGGACACCGCTACACACTCTCGCCCACCGCGACTTCGGGCTCAACAATATCGTTCACGGCGAACTTCTCGCCCGACAGGCACGTGCCCGCCCGGCCGTCCGAGATCCAGGCGCGCAACCCGGCGGCGTGGAACGCCTACTGGTCCGAGGGCGGCTTCGTCGACCTGACGCGGTCGACCAACCCCAACGCAACCGAGCTGCAGCGCCGCGTCGTGCTGTCGCTGTACCACGTGCGGGTCAACGGCGCCGCGGGCGGGCAGTCGCCGCAGGAGTCGGGGCTGATGAACAACGGGTGGTAGTAAGTCAAATGTCTCCCCCCCCCCCCCACGAGGCTGATTGATGGATGGCACACTGACGTGATGCGCACGCACACAGCGGCAAGTTCCACATGGAGGTCGTGGTCCTGCACAGCGCCCACTGGGTGACGTGGGGCCGCAAGAGGTACTTTGACGACATCTTCCCGGCCTTGTACGAGACGCTGCTGCCGTCGTCGTTGGCCCGGGCGAGGGGCATGGGCTGGGAGGGGGGCAGGTAAGCAATGACGGATCACAGAGCCCTCGTTTGAAGCCAGCCTTGTTGCATCGAGCCCCCATCACCCGCCGGCTGACCTGACCTGACGCAAGGTGGCCCAAAATGACCCAGCTCAGCACGGGGAGCAGCGCCCCCGGCGCCATCAACGCCCTCCTCCTGTGGCAGCAGGTGAGCGGGCCCTTGGCATTGGCGGTTTTACTCTGGTGCATATTATTCGCAGGCTGTTGACTGACAGCGACTTTTCCCAACCAGCCCCATCCGATGTACCTGGCGGAGCTGGCCTACATGGCCGACCCGACGGAGGAGACGCTGAGGCGGTGGGACGCCGTCCTGACGGCCTCTGCCGACTACATGGCCTCGTACGCGTGGTACAACCAGTCGACGGGGTACTACGACCTCGGCCCGCCGTAAGCAGACAGACAACCAGCCTCCTCTCCTGTCCCTCCCCCATGAGCTGCCCCAGAAACACACACACACACACACACCAGCAAACTGACAACAGCCCCCCAGCTCCTACGGCGTAACAGAAAACACACCCCCCCTCCAGACCCGCAACCTAGCCTACGAGCTCGCCTACTGGCAATACGGCCTCAACCTCGCCACGACATGGAAGCAGCGCCTCAACACCACCGCCCCGGCGCACTGGGCCACCGTCGCCACACATCTCGCGCCCCTCCCCGTGACCGACGACGGGCTCTACGCCCCCTACGAGGGACCCAACAGCACCTGGTGGGACTCCGACGCGGCACTGAGCTCCGACCCCCGCAGCCTGGCCATGCTGCGCGGGATCCTGCCCGACACGCCGGCCGTGGACGAGGACACGGCGCGCAGGACGGCGGAGAAGGTCCACGAGGTGTGGGGGTCTGTCGACGAGAGGGTGTTTGGGTGGGGGCGGCCCGCGCTCGCCATGTGCGCGGCGCGGCTCGGGGAGAGGGAGCGCGCGGTGGGGTACCTCACCGCGTTTGGGTGGTGGGTTTTTGACGATGCCGGGTTTGCGGAGAGGGGGGGCGGTGGGGGCACGCCGCCGCCTTTTCTGGATGGGAATGCGTTTTTTCTTTATGCTGGTGAGTGAGCAGACGACGGTGAACCCTGGCTTGTGGGGAGAAGGGAACCGCTTTGCTGACTGACGGGTTGCGTGTAGTGGCGTACATGGCTGCCGGCTGGCAGGGCTCAGAGGGGGACGCACCGGGCTTTCCGAGGGATGGCTCGTGGTCGGTTGTGCATGAGGGTTTGCTCAAGGCGCCGTGAGGCTTGCAGAGATGGAGGCATATATATGGGGCACGGGGACCATGGGGTGGTTACGGGCTGGAGATTACATTGATTACGGTGGCTGGTCTAGCCAAGACAATGGGGAAGCCGTATTCCACCATGTCGGGCAAGTATCATGAAACCATGCGCTTGTGGCTCAAGTAGCTGTTTCTCCAGGCCCCTGGCCCCCTGAGCGAAGCCCCCATGGAGAGGGGCCTGGTCAGGGCCTGCTTGCTGAGTGTAGAGTTGGGCAGCAGAGCTTGGTCTCGTAGGTAGTATTAGTGGGTTGGAGGACGGATGGCTGATGTTTATGAGAGTGGCCGCCTTGGAGCCCCTGGTTATGTTACGGGTATTCCTGAACAAAGCTCCCACGCAGATAGGCTTGATCAGCACCAGCTTGTTGAACTGAAGCTTGATGATCGCAGATCGCCTGGTCGTAGCACGCTTGAGTGTCCGACACGTTAGCATCTGCTCGAATTGTGGTGAACTGCCCGCCGGCCGGGAACAAGAGGCTGACAGGCCTCTCGAGCCATTCCGTCCGAGAACGTGCCTAGTCATCCGTCCCGGTAACTCTTTCACCTCCTGGCTATTTCCTCCCTCGTCGACCTCCTCCGCCTGCCTAACACTCGAGGCCTGCCTGCGGGTCCCAAGTACTATGTACAGCGGGTGCCAGGCGACGAGTGTCTCAGTCCTCGTCGGCGCCTGCTGTCTCGTCCTCTCTCTTTCCACCTGCCTGCCCGCATCATGTCTGTGATTTGGCGTTGTATTCCGTCGCCACTCCCGTCCTTGGCCTCATCTGGCCTGGCCATATGGCCGGGTTGGTATGCATCGCCTTGCTGCCGACCCACCGCGAGGCCGTCGTTGGATTCAGGGTCGGCTTGCTGAGCGCAGTCGCTGGCAGCTTCGCCAGTATTCGCCGCAGATGCAGCAGGACTCTTGTCCGCAGGCACAGCTGATTAAGGGATTGTGTCAGGGTGGCGGTCTCTCTCTATCTAGAGTAGAGAGGGCGGAGGGCATGATTTTAATAGGCATACACAGGTGCCCGAGGGGATGAATAACTACTCACGTCGTGCAAGTGGCGTGGTACTCCCTCGGGCAGGCTGGGGAAGACGTCCACCCTGCTGCGGTCCGTATTGCTCGTGGGCGTCCGGAGTGCCCGGAGTGCCAGTGGCAGTAGTAATCAGGCCTGGTATGGCTGTGGGCTGCTGGCCCTGCTGCTGGACTCGTTGCTGCTCAGGCAGATGAGGCCGAAGGGCGCCGAGTTGCGCGCAGCGCCACCAGCTGTGCCAGATCTGGGGGCAGCAACTCCATGATCTCGGGGTTTTCGAGGCTGAGCCTCCGCCCGCAGCACTTGGGCGGCCAGCTCTCCTTGTTCGTTCTCACATGCGGTGCGGACCATTGGGTTTAGGCATTCCACGCAGTAGTTGTGGCCCCAGGGTATTCTCTTGTTGGCGGGCATCGCAATAGACGTCAAAGCCGACTATATTGGATGAAGGAGAGGGACCATTAGTACATGAGACATTGCAATCTGGGCATTTGGAGATAGATAATAGGCACATACCGCTGTCAGGAACCTCCATCAGCTGGTTGACATCCATCTTGTCATTGTGGTATGCAAGTTGGGGTGTAGTTGTGGTGTATTCGTGTGTGATGAAGATTGGAGCTTTGAAAGTCAGAAGTGCTGCCTGCAGACTTCGGGCGGGTTGGGTAGATTCAAAATGTTGGCAATGCAGTGGATGTTGTGATTGAGTCGCTGACAGAAGTGAGTCTGCTGCGGCTGGTCTGGCTGCCAGGTGGTCTGGGCATTGCGAGGCCGCCCATTCTCCAAGCTGAAAGATACTTGGAGATGTCCAGGGAAAAATTAAAATCCGCTGTTGTTGTTTGTTTTCTCCCAAGGGAGTCTTTTGTGGGTGTCTTGTTATTCACTGCCAGGTTCTGCCTGTCCACTTGAATGCCGCACAGAGCTTTGTTTGCGACAGTGCTTCACAAGCTAGCTCATCAACAACCCTGATTTTAATTGAGAGGGCTTCTTCAGAGGAATTGAAGAGCTTATGTTGGAGCAACTCACCTTTTGTGAAATAATGCTTTTGAGGCTGTGGTGGCCTCACTTGCAAACACAGCCAGGTATGGATGGCCTCATGACCACTTCGGCTATGATCATCATGATGGTTACAACCTCTGCATCCTAGGTATACCAAAGATTGATGAGGCTGGTGATATAACTTTGGAAGTTTGAGAAAGCGCTACAAGCCATCACCTTAGTGCCCAGGTGTGTGGACCACCATCTATATATCCTTCTTAACAATTAAAAAGCCATGTCACACACTTCTTGACTCATAAACATTTGTGTTTTCACCCAACAATCAAAGTACAATCTATTTTTTACTAAAGTACATGGCATGTGCAATTAGCCACCCAAGCTTACCCTACAATACAGGCCAAACAACCCAAACTACCCAACACAACAAGCAGCACAAGCAGGCGACGGCTTCTCCCCAAGCGCCCTCGCCTTCAACCGTTCGAGCACCTCAGCCTTCTCCATCTGGTACCTTCTCCGCCCGCCCTTCTCCCCATTAGACGTATCCGCCGCCCTGCGCTTAGCCTCGACGTACTCGTCGCGCGCCCAGCCATTATCACGCAGGAAATCGCGAAACGTCAGGAAATCCGCCGCGACGGAGCACCCCTCGCGGTGCACGTGGACATTAACCTCGGCCTCGGCCTCGGCCTCCCCGTCCCCCTCCGCAAACAGGAACCGGTGCCCGTGCCACCGCGGCTGCCGGAACAGCAGCGTGAAGCCCAGCGCCTCGAGCGCGGGGAGGTACGAGGCCTCGTCGGAAGGGTCGCCCACCTCGAGGAGCACGTCGATGATGGGCTTGGCCGCCAGCCCGGGCACCGACGTCGACCCGACGTGCTCGAGCCGCACCGCCGTGGAGCCCAGGGCGCCGCGCACGCGCGCCGCGGCGCGGGCGAAGGTCTCGGGCCACGAGGCCTGGTACGGCAGGATCTCGACGTCCGGGTCGGCGCGGCGGGCGACGATCTCGAGCGTTTTTGGTGTGTAGCCTACGTCCTCCATGGTTAGTTATCAAGGGGGTGGGTGTTTTCGTGGGTGTGGGAGACGGGGCTGGCGGGAGGGAGATGGTGTGAATAGTGGCGGGTGGGTGGCTTGGGGGCTGCGCTCCTGTCCTATGGCGAGGGCCTGTTGGTCCCAGAGGTGTGGGAGGGCTCTGTTTTAAATGCCTTTGTCTTGGCGGCGGGCCGGCCTGCGTGCTGTGGCAGAACAATGGATGAATGGGATGCAGTGTAGCTTGTGAGCTGAGCGGTGCTGTGACAAAGGCGGTATACAAAGATCGACAGCAGGTTTTCGTTTTGGGGGCGCGAAGGCGTTCTTGGTTTGTTCACAATGCCATTGTGGGTTCCAGCCCGGCCTCAAGGAAGCGGCATCGAAGGGGCTACTCGTGTCACCCCCGTCCCTGACGGAGTCGACGCCGGCCGGTCACCACCGGAGCCTGATAACTAAGCCAGCCACAATGCAACGGCGCGGGCCCGGTTAGTCACTGCCCAGCCCCGACGTGGCCGGCGCTCAAAGAAGCCGGTAGCCATCGTAAATCACTGTCAACAAAAGTCAGCCAGCCAGACAGACAGCTAGTCATCAGAAGGGGACATGAACATGGCATGATGAACAGCAGCAGCAGCAAGACTCACCCTCCAAGCCCCTCCGCACGCCGCTCCCGACCCACATGCCCTCGTTCAGCCACCGGTACCTGTCGTCGCCCGTCTCGAGCCGGATGAAGATGCGGAAGCGGTACTCGTCAGGAGACACCCTGTCGCCCTCGACAGGATCAAGAAGCCGCGTCAGCACGTCGGGCGGGCCGGTGCGCCACCCCTCGGTGCGCACCATGATGTGCGCGGGCGGCGCGTCGGCCGTGGCGAGGAGGTAGCGCGTGTCCACGAAGGTCGACTTGTTGTCTGTCAGGAGCTGGGCGTCCTGGCCGCCGGGCTGTGGGGGGTGTTGTCAGTATATGAGTTTGAGTGAGGCAGGCAGGCAGGTCATGAGGCTGGGTGAGAGAATAATATCAAGTAGATGTGAAGAAGAGAAGAAAAAAAAAGAAAACCCACCACCACCGTCCCCTTCCCCCACGTGGCGCTCCACTCCCCGCCACAGATCCCAATCCAGTTCCTCTCGCCCCAGCAGCTCCTCCCGAGCGCGACCTTGGCCTCGAGGCCCGCCTGCATGCGGAAGTCGCGCTCGAGCCGCGGCGTCGGCAGCCCGATGGTCCGCGCCAGGCTGCCGGCCGAGAACCCGGCCGAGATCTGGTCCTGTTCCGCCCCTGCGCCGGTGTCCTGGTCCCCGGCGGTGGCCACGGCAGCGTCTTGGTGGGTGGTCTCGGAGGTCAGCACCGGGAGGAAATCATTGTCGGCGGCGGTGCCCGGGTCGGCGGCGTGTTGCTGTGATGCCATCGTGGGTTCGGTCCAGATGTTGAAGAAACACAGAGACCAATCCAAAAAAAAAAAAAAAATTAGTCGCACGGTTCAAGTTGAAGCTGTCAAGGGTGCAGCAGTTTGTCTCACCTACTACCCGAGGCGCAACATCTGCAGTGGCTCACACAGGGATTTTTGGTTTGCGCCGCAGACATCCATGACATGACGTCTGGTGTGGATCTCGCCTATCTCGAGTCTCGCTGCGCATCCGCCCCGGGACGCGGGGGGCCTCCCTGCCTCGGCACTTTGCTCCGCTGTTGTTAGCCAGTCAGCTTTGGCTCAGTTTTGGGGGGCGCTGCGGGCATGGACACAAGGGCCCGATCGTGGAGTATTGATCTTCAATAGCGTTCCCCTTCCCCGCCAAAGCATGTTTGTTGTGGGACGATCGTTTCCACCGGCTGCACGAGCACGCGTGGGAAACCATGAGTGAGATGCAAGATTTGGATCAACACCAAAACGACGCCGCCATCATGTCCGCCGTGCTATGCCAAGACCAACCAAGATGCCTTTTGCCGCCGACCAGCCCAACAATCAACGCAAATGCGGCCCTCACCCGTAGTCTACCAAACTTGTTGTGTAACGTACAGGGTGTTCCCCTAATGCTTGTCGCACAGGTACTTCTAACATTGAACCTCCTCTACTGTAACCATCTTACAACCAATTAATTATCCTTTTTTAATATTTCCTGAATTTTCTAAATATAATTTTACAAAATAACAACTTGAATCTTTGATTAAATTTGCTATATCTAGTAGTATTTTTCTCTAAATGTATACAAATCTTAAATTTACTCTAGGGATCCTTTCTTAACCTCTCAGAAGTCACTCTACGATGAGAATTAGGTGAAGACCATGTACTTAAGTACAATAGTGGCCTGTCCATGCCGCCATCCTCGGACTTGTGAATCTCAGATGATTGTCTCCTCAAACACGCCACGCTCTCGAAGCTGGACACACCGAGTGAAAGCAACCTCTCTTTCCTGAGGGACTGGCTCGAAAGGCCCACCATGGGCTCGTTGCCCTGAAGTCTTCCGGGCCTGGAGATCTGACAACACCATGGTTCACAAACACCCTAGTCCCCTTCTACCATCGAATTCTGGGGGAGGAATTTAAGGTCAGCTACACCCTTTCCCAAGCCCCAGGGGGAGTGGAACTATACCTATAGGTATTTATAGCTTCTCACACCTGAAATTTAGGACTCCGAGTCTCCGGACCGTGGCACCGGGAACATATATAATTACAAAGACTCGATGCTGGCATCGGCCGTTGATGTCCTGACAACCGTTGTGGTTTCATTACTGCCCTACTTTCTATCCTCATTGTCTTTCTAGTATCATCTGACACAATCAGACCCGGGGACATCATAGTTAGCATCGTCTGCTATGTTTTCGCTCGCCCTCGCTTTGATGACCCAGCCTCGGCGAGTAGAAGTGTTTGCTGCAACTGCTGCGTGAGTTCCCCCCTTGAAGTGTTTCCACCCAGAATCGATTCGGACTCAATGGCGCCTCAGCACCAATAAATCAACTTGGTTACAATGTTGTAGCTATGCTGCCGTCAATGCCGTCTTTCTCACTGGTGGTCCTACCGCTTGAGGGAAATAGGGGTTTTGGGCATCCGTTGAACGATGCGACTCATGGGCTGGCCAAATATCGCCGACACACATCGATGGAGATTAGTTGACCACCAGCATGGGCCTGGCCACCAAGCGCATTGATGAGTAGGGGAATAGAAGCGAAACCACGTGAATATGGCGTTCCAACAATGAAATGGCCTTCCAGTCTTCCCGAGCCCTAGGGCAGTTCTACTTGCCAACCAAGGCTTGCAGCTTTGCACCCCAGAGCCCCTTTTCAAAGCCGTCACTTGGGCTTCATGATGCCTTGGCTCGGGATTTGTACCAAACCATGCGGGCGGAGTCTGCGAGTACATAAGGTCTGCTCAAGGAATTGAGGAGGGAAGACGAAGTGATCTCGGCGAGGAACTGCCGAAGAATGCTGAGAGCTTTCGAAAGGCTACCTACCCCTCAGCTCGTGCCACGAGGTGTGCATTTGACGGCATTATCGGTAGAAGGCCCTGCAGCGCCCATCTCGGTAGTGCTTAATAGTACTTAAGTACCTACTTACCTACTAAGTAGGTAAGTAGGTACCTAGCAATATTTACTTCATCACTTATTACCGTAGTTAGTAGACCCCACTATCATCCCCAGACATCGACATCCACCACGGACCTCGCCCCGGAAGGCCTCGCCAGTAACAAGGAGCATTGGCTAGTTCATATCATGATGACCACCCCCGCCAGCATCTATCAGCTCAACTGCCGACCGCGACGGGTCCCGCAACTCGCCCCCGTCCCGACGTCCAACACGACGCAGCATCTCCCTTTGTACGAGCGAGCAAACAACAACCCCCCCCCCCCGAAGCACAAAACCCCAAAGGGTCCCCCGTGCGTCGCGCGCGCAGGGCTAAATCTCGGGTGACGCGCCGCAGCAGCTGCTCCAACCCCAGGTCGCGCAGTGCCACCATCCACCACCCACCAGTCGAGCAGTGAGCCCCGTGTGTGCCCGCCGCCCCTCTCGTCCCTCCCACGCCCACCCAGCCGTCCCATACATGCCAGGTGCTGCTGCTGCTGCTGCTGCTGTCCCACCTGCCACATGCTGCCTCCTCCTGTTGCTGCTGCTGTGATTCCCCCGACCTACCTACCTGTCAGACATGCATGCACCCCCCCAAGCCCGGGGCCCATTCAATGTTACCCAAGTACCTACCTGGCGCGGCGAGGCCCTCGAGTGAGTGAGTGAGTGAGTGAGTGACTGACTGGGCCGGGTCGGTCGATGGGTGAGTATTTCGGGTGCCTAGGTACGACTACACTACAAACCTAACTTCCAACTGCTCTACCGTCTGATTGTTAGAGGGCTGACTGGCTTGGTCCTCCCGAGACAGTCCGCCCTGTATCCATCCATACCTAGGTACCTACTCACGTCTATCTCCGAGATGAGGCAAATGCATCATCTACGCTGTGGGCAATCTTGTCCCTACCTGACACACGTTGAATATGACTCCATGCGATGATGCTAGCTGCACCGAGGATAAAAGTCTTGACACCTGGACATCAAAATGGTGCCCCAAATGATGCAATGCAACGACAAGTATATCACAGCAAGAAACAGGGCCCAACACACAATCCTTTCACATGTCTTCAATTGGTGGACATGGACAAGCTGCAGCAGCACCTATGTACACTTGCTCCCGTCCCCCACATCCCAAAATACACCCCCAACACAAAACTTTGAGAAGTCCAATCCAAATCGCACTCGCACTCGCACTCGTACTCGCACGAGGTTGGGGAATCATATGCCTGCAAAACAAAAAGGTCGAGGCCCAACCTCCTCGCATCGGTGGGTGATAGCTTCGCCTCCATGTGAGAGGTTGGTTGGTTGGTGGTGACACGCAACGGTCTGTAAAGCACAACGTAGGGTAAAAAAAGAGGCCTTGACCCCGCTTGAATCAGAGGACGCCGCCAACGCCTAGTCGTCGAGATAGATGCCAGATGCTCCCATGTTCCGCTCCGGAGCAAGCATCATCAAGGCTGCCTCGGCAGCATCCGCTGGACCACACACGGGAACAAGCCATTTCCCAGCACAACCCACGCATCGCAAAAAGTCGTAAACCTCATCCAAAATCGCCCGCTCGGCTGACCATTCCCCTCCCCGTACGCTAGCACATATGTATGTGGAGCGGCGAGGCGGTGCATGCAGGACGACTAAGTCGTGTAAAAGAAGTCAGGCCGCCGGTCGCCCATCTTCTCGATCTCAGCCTCCGTCTTGCCAGCCGCCCAGTCGTCACGGCCCCCACTGCGGCGCTTCTTGTTCTCCGCCCGCAGCCCCAGCGTCATGAGGGTAGAGCCGCCAAGCAAAAAGAGGATCATGTAGGCGAGGACAACGCCGTGGCCCTCGAAGAATCGGGGGCCGCGGAAGTAGATGTTGGACGACACCACGCCGTTGAGGTTGCCCCAGCCTATGACGAAGCCGAGCACCACGCCGCGCTTGTAGACACCCTCGGTGTTGTTGGCCATCCACGTGATGGTGTTGGCGATGCAGGGGTAGATGCCCGCCGCGCCGAGAAAGGTGCCCGCGTACTGGACCCACGGGTCGTCGGTCGCGATGAGAATGGCGAACCCGATGATGCCCACGGACGACACGCAGATGTTGCAGAGCCCGCGGGCTTGTGTCCGGTCGGCTACAAACCCGACGATGACGGTCAGGACGGCGGCGGAGGCGTAGGGCGCAACGCTGTACAGCTGTTGTCGGACGACGTCGTCGGGGGCGGCCACGCCGGCATTCTTGATGATGGTGGGCAAGAACAGGCTGAATCCGTAGAGGGGCATGTCGCAGCCCATGTATATCGCCATTCCTAGCCACATCTTCCAATCCTTCAACGCCTGCCAGAAGTACGTCATGGAGAAGTCCTCGTGCTCCGCTGAGGATTGCTGGTCGAGCTTTAGGCGGCGGATGACCCGGACCCTGTCGACGTCAGACAGGAACTTGGCCTCGTCGGGGAAGTCGTGGACCAGCCAGAAGGAGATGGCGCCGATGATGACCGTTGCCAGGCCTTCGAGGATAAAGATCCATGCCCAACCAGGCCTGCCTCCGACACCTCCCATTTGTTCAATAGCGGCAGCGAGCAGGCCACCAAAAGATCCTGAAAGAGCAGCAGCCGAGAAGAAGATAGCCTGCAAGTCATGTCAGCCAAAACAATTTTGTGATCAGAAGGGCACAGGGTAGATACTAACCGCTCGCACGCCGAACTCAGATCTCTTGTACCAGCAGGACAGGTAGTAGTTGATTCCGGGGAACAGACCGGCCTCGGTAAGACCCAGGAACCACCGAGCAGTCATGAGCCCGGACCAGTTGTGGACAAATCCCATGCCAACCATGCAAGCACCCCACAGAACCCTACGCCATTGGTTAGCAGATGACGCGAACAGGCAGCATGCGTTATGAAGGGCTTTAGGAGGTATCATTGGTAACGTACATGATGATGGGGATGAATATGGATGGGCGCAGGCGCTTCAGGAGAATGTTGGTGAGGGGCTCGAACAAAGCGTAGGAGATGAAGAAGATGGTCAGGGTATCGTTGTACTGCTGGGTGTTCATCTTCAGGTCCTCGCCCAGGCCAGCGATCTTGGCGTTTCCGATGTTTGTGCGGTCCAGGAATGCCAGCAGGTACAGCAGACTCAGCCACGGGATCATGACCAGGTCCAGCTTCCAGACCAGCTTCCTGTCGATACTGGCCCGCTCCGCCTCGGACAGGTGAGCATCGGGGTCCGGGGGCACATCCCGCAGAGTGCCGACAAAGTTCTGCTGCACCGCTGTGGCCTTCTCCGTGTCATTGTCGGACAGGTTGACGTTGTTGCCGTTGGTGGACATCTTGTCGAGCGTTCACATCAAGAACAGGACAGCAAGTCGGTTGGTTCTTGGGGCCGCGTGAGCTAAACCAGAGCGAACGAAGGCTGCGGTCTGTTAGTGCGTATATTCTGGGGGCTGATTCACACGAAAGCTGCAACACCAGGCGATCGAAGGACTGGGTGGAGCCCCCACATGAGAGCTGTGGGTATACTGTGCAACAATCGAATGGTCCAAGTGCTATTGAGGGACAAAATGAGATGCAGGTAACTTCGAAAAATACTCACAGTCTCCTAGCAACTGTGTCTCGATTTTCACAAGATACACAAGGTGGTGACCCACTTGAGTAAAAGTCTAGAAAGAAAGAGGAAAATGCGGGCGCTGGACGATGGTCATGGAGTCAGTGAGGGGAAGACAAACGAGGATGAGCGAATAGACTCGGGTGACTGGGGTGGTAGTTGGATGGACCAAGGGGATCTGCAGTCGCAGGTCGCAGAGGTGTCCAGAGAGTCGGGTTTGGAAAAGGCTAGTTGGGACCTGGGAGTCTCACGAGAAGGGGAGCTGGGGCATGGGAGGGAGGAGATAAATAACGCCACGACGGGGGGCCATAATAAACCACAAGTAAATATAGTAGGGAGTGGTGGTGAAGGTGGGGATTCACACTGGGATGGACCTGCGAGTGACTGACTGCATTTTTGTGCAAACGATGCTGCTGGTGAAGTTGCTTACCCTTGCGTAGTCCTGATCAGTAAATTGGCCTTTTTTTTTTTTTTTGTTGTTGTCGATTTGATTTGGATATCTGGGTGATCAACAATCTGGAAGGATCCTGGGACGAGAGACTGGCTGTATTTGAAAAGACCAGATAGATGGTGTCGTCAGCATGAACCCCAGGCGCAGGCGTTGCCGTTTGGTGGTGACAAATTGTCTGCCCGCATGCGCATGTGCTAGGTAGTGCAGAGGCGGAAAAGGACGGGTATGTGAGTGATGAGCGAGTGAGCGAGTGTTGGGTGGTCTCGGCGATACGGAGGGGGCAGACCAAAAAAAGAGTGTGTGGGTATCCAAGGATTGTCGGCTGGTCGACTGATTGGAAGAAAAGGGTCGAGAAGGGTGATGTGTGTGGGCTCTGAAGGGGACCAAAGTTACAATCCGTTCATCAGTCAGTTGGGCCTGGGCTGCCTGGGTGGATTGGCGCGCCCAGGATGGATGTCGACCCGCACCTTGTACCTTGCTCTGCAACGGCGGGGAAGGGATGGATGTGTTGATGTGGTAGGAGGGGGTCGCTTTACACAACACTGCCGGCAGGATCTGGGCCACCAATTTGGAAGCTCAGATCTGATGGCGGACGGGCGGACGGGCTAGAATGGCAGGTACGCATGGCTGGCAGCGGGCAGGAGGGACAGAGCACGTACTGTGGTATTAGGGAGCCAGACTACCGAGGGAGGTACGGGGGTACGGATGTACAAAGGTACTCGAGATACGGCTACCACTAGTATGTACTCGGGATACCTACCTGCAAATTTGGGGTTCTCGGTGTCACTCACTGATGATGAGCCTCCTCCCAAATCCCACATCACGCGGGGCTCCCCCAGATTACAACAGCGCAAACCACACAAGAGATTAACGGCAGAAGGACCGACACCAAGTGGAGAACGGCAGTATGTAAAACTTGCAAGCCGCAAAAAACAAGCCTGGGGTGATCCTTGACCTGCCCCAGACTTGCCAAAATGCCCAGATGCGGAGGTGGATTGCTTAGCGCCTCGGTGGGGGCAGGAGGGTGGGGGAGCACCTGGGGCTGCCGGGGTTGGTTCGATTCGATTTTGTTCGAATGATGAATGACCTGGGACCCTCTACTCCTCTTTACCTTGGCACCATCGCCAACCTGCCTGACCTTTTGCCAGCCTGCCTGCCTGCCTGCTTTTCTCACGAATCCTTCCTGACAGATAACCTCGAGTTGTCAGATATCGATCAGGCAGTATCGCACGTCATGCAGCTTCGTCCCCAACACCCCAAGGCCCTCGGCGCATCGGAGGGGACTTGAGGTATGTTGGCAAGACTGCGAAGGGGACGACGGTTGGATTCGACTTCCGGGACACAGCATCGGGGCATCCACCTCGATTGGGCATCTTGGCATCCTGTGTCATGTCCCTGCATGCTGTTTCTGCGGCTTTCCACCACCCAGCCGCATTGCGTGCCGACATCGCACCCATTATTTGAATATCTACGAAATGGTTCTGGTTGGCAACGGCATGGCATGTCTTGTGCGTTGTATCGCCGTCTCCTAATGGCGGCCACGAGTCTGTCATGGCCTGTCAGCCTGTACTTGCGTTGCGTCCCTTTATTAATTTGTGCCTGTGCCTGTGCCTGTGTCTGTACACTTGGCCTAGATTACTGTCTGAGATGCCCCGTGGGCCATGCAGCACTTATGTCCCGGCTGCTGGGAAGCGACACTTGCCCCTTCCCCAATCGCTGGCCCCCAATCCAATGCAAATGCAGGTCATCCGTCGCACCGTATCCCAACCACTGCCAGTTCGTCCCTCCCTTCAGTTGCCCTTCATACCACATGCACCACATCCACACACCCACCTGTGCCAGGCAAACCACATCCGGCAACATGGCTATTTGCTCGTGCAGCGTGGCATCAGGATGGCACCCAGATCTGAGACAATCGCAGCAAGATGACGCCCACCCCCTTGGCTGATGGTGCCCACGGGCGGCGTCTTGTCTTGTCCATCGCCAGCTCCAGCTCCAGCTCCTTTCTTTCCTGCGTGGCTTGCTTGGTGTGACTGACCGAACATCTCCCCCATCCCCTCCTCCCGCCAGCGTCGAATGCACGCAACTCTGTATGCGATGTCATGTCACTTCCACAAAGCCGACGGACAGACAGACAGCGGGGCCCGTTGTGGCACACATCTGTGATGACCGAAGCCCCCTTCTGGGCTTGGGATCTGACGCCGCTCCACACGAATGCGGCATGTCTGAGATCCAACGGTGACACAGGCAGGGCGCATCAGCGGGGTGCCACCGAGGCGAGGTGGTTCGACAATTGTCCCTGTGTGCGCACTCACCTCCGTCACCGCCACAACCAATCAATCAATCATGCTCTGGTTGATGGGCATGTGCTGGAACGCAACGGAGAGCAGGCGTTACCTGGAGCAAGGAAGACTGGGTTCGGCCGGCCTACAATTGCCCGGGCGAGGAGGAACACAGAGGCCCAGAAAGACTGATCAAATACTCTACCCGACGACGATAAATAAGAGTTCGTGGCTAATAATAACCAAAATTGCCCTAACAAAAATCACGCGTCGTTCGGGAGTTGAAAATCATCGTGGGCAGGATCAACAGCTTGGCACAGGCGAAGTTGCCCCGCACGCACGCCACGCCGCGCCGCTCGGCAAGGCTACTTAATCGGTTGAAGCTTTTTTTCTCGCCCAGGGCGCGCCACCAGCAACTACCCTCTGAAGGCCAAGCATTCGCTCCAAGCTCCTCGCAAGAGCCGGGGCCGTCGAGCTAGCTACAGGGAAGCTTAATCCAACTGCTGGCTGGCTTTGCCGCTGATGAGCGGACCAAGATGCGCGAGCCAGGCCGCAAACAACCTGTCTCTGTCTCTGTCTGCTCGACACACATGCAAAGCCCGCGGCAACCGGTTCGGCGGAGTCTGGGAGAGCCAGGGCAGGAGGACAGGACTGACTGCAGCAGTGACAGCGGGATCCAACACCGTCCACACGTGGCTCGGCGCTACGTTACGAGGTGCTGGGTGCTGGGTGCTGGGCGTGGTTGGTCGACGACACGACAGGGCCTTCATGTGGTTTGTGTGTCAGTTAGCCTGATGCTGTGCCATCCTGGGCTGGCAGGCTTTGGAGGGGGGGGGGGGGCTTTGCAGCTTGTAGAACGATGCGGTTCTTGGGGCGGTGGTGGCCCGCTGGCAAACTCAGCGGGTGTTTCGAAATGCGCTGCTGCAGTTTGCAACAGTTCCGCCTGTTGTTGGTTGTTGGCTCTTCGCATCCACGGCAATCCACTCAGGTCGGCTTCGAAGCCGTCGAAAGGTATTAGGAGAGTGCTTCGCCCGCCTAGCCGATCGTATCACGAAACCGACGAGTCCGCCCGCCAACCGCCTTGCATAGGCCCGCGGCAAGATACATGATCACCGATCCAGACAAAACCAACGGTTGAGAACGCGGAAAAGCCCGAGAGAGAAAGACCAAAAAAAGAAAGAGGGATTTTCAAGTGATGGGACTGACTGGCTGGCACCATCACCCTCTGGCGGCTTTAGAACACGCCCAGGAAGACCCGACGAGGCAACTACCCGCCGTGTGCGACACAGGAAGGCATGGGGCCAGCTGCGGCTCCCCGTGTGCGGGCCTGCGCCCATTCTTTTCTTCCATATTGCGGAGGCTCGGCGCCCACGGTAATGGGGACGGAACGAAGCTTCCATGGCGTCGACTCACCTCACCGGTCTTGAGGGAGAAAAGAAGGCCCCAGTTGCCGTGCCGAATCCGAGCGGCCCGCCCGGCTGTCATTGTTTTTGTTTGGTCGGAATGCTTTTGACTATGGGCCTCGCCGTCTGCCCTGTGACGTTCATGGCCCCCTGTGGTGCCCGACTGAGCAACTGGCGCAACGCATGGGTAGCTGTAGGGTCGGTCAGCAACTCCCCTGTGCTGTCTGGCTCCGGCATGATGGGAGACAAAAGCTGCGTCTGTTCCATCCTCCCGAGCGAGCTCTCGGCATTGACGCTTCCCCACGCAAGAGTCGGACTTGGCTCTCGAACACCAGGTCTAGAGGAGGGTTACCCGAAGCGGCTCGTAATCGAAGACAACGTCCTCACGCAAGCATAATGCAGTTGCCGAGCGAGAGAGGGTCCGGCTAGGATGGCGGCCGGCGCCTCGCCCACACTGGCTGGCTGGTTTTGCAGAAGCAGGGGGCGGACCTCGAAGCCCGGGCTGCTTGGTTAGTCGGACGGGTGCTGCAGCAGGCACGTGGTCGTCAGACCTCAAATCTCGCGGCTGACCACTTGGGGACCTTTCCTAAGGCGGAGGGAGGCTCCCTCCCTCTCGCATGGTATGGTGAGGTGAGGTGAGAGGTACACGGCATGCTGCCGTGCAGGAGTAGGGGTGGCAGGGATGCAGGGTGGAAGGCGGACCAATCGCTTTTTCGGCTGTGGACCGTTGAGGTGGTGGCCCTGCCCCGACCGAGGCTCCCCTCGTTCGCCGGCGAGGCCTTTTATTTTTTTTTTCTCTTTCTTTCTCCTTGTCTGTCTGTCCTCGGACAACTCCTTGGTGAGTGGGAAGGCGAACTGTCAGCGCGGCTGTCTGCTATTATTACCTACCACCTGGGCAGAAAGGCATGCGTGCGGGCCTCTCTCTGTGCTGCAGCCTCCGGGAATCTGGTCCGTCTCAGTGGATCGGTGCATGTGGTCTTTTCTTGACTGCCTGTGCTGGTGCATTTTTCTTGTGCTACTTTGCAATCTGCCATCGGAGGAGGATGGCTGCTCACATTAACGGATTCTGCGCCGAGAATCGGGACGGGCGGTAGAAGCCGGATGAACGAGATGTTCATAGAAGAATCGGAATATGTCAGTCAGTCAGGGTGAGTGACTGACAGGCGGTCCGAATACGTTCGGCCTGGTTCTGGTCTGGGGGATTCTATCTGTCTCCCCTGCCCCTGGGCCAGCAGCTATTTGTCAGGTGAGTCAAACGTCATGTCATGGTGGACCACCCCTCAAGTCAAGACATTGTGGTCGTGTCTGTGTCTCAGACTCGCGGCGTTTTTGTGGTTCCCGTGCCTGGGACGGTGGTCCGGCGGCTCGGAGTTAACGAGCTTCTCGGTGACTCCTCTCGCTCCGGCTGAAAGCTACAGCACCTGCTGTGTTTGTTGTGTAGCGCAGGGAGCCAAGCAGGCAAGTAAGGAAGGACCGGGTGACAGAGCTTGCGGCCCCGGCATGCACGAGGAGGCCTCGGGAATAAGCGAAGAGGTTCATTGTTGGGCAGTGTTTGAAGATTTGTTCCTCCTGGCGACCTCCAGGCCCTGATCGTTGGCTTCGTGCTCGCTGGGACTGGGGGGTTACTTGTGGCTGGCCTTCGGCGTCCTGGTCCTACTACGCCTCTCGCAGGTCGCGTCGTTGGTCAAGAGGACCACCGACTTGGGCCCGGGGCTTGGGGGACAGGTACGTTCTAGTCGGAGGCATCGTCAGAAGCGGTGCTCGCTGGTTTTGTCTGTGCCAGAGGAGACGCCGCCCATTCTGGCTTGGAGCAGCATGCGGACCAATCCGCCGGGGCCTTCGTGCTCGAAGCCCATCACTTAGGGCCAAGACATCCAGGCTCGCGTCAAGTGAGATAAGCCGACTATAACGCTGTATGTCACGGTACCACCTGACCACGATGGCTCGCTCGATGGTTCGTTCGATGGCTCGTTCGATGGCTCGCTCTACATTAACGGTGCGGGTTCGCCAGCGGCACTTAGCTCTTAGTCCTCTCCTCCTTGTGACAGTATGAAATGAACATCTCGCTACGCACACACGTCTCGGACTATGATGTAAGTGAGGAAGGTAAGGCTCTGCCTCAAAGAGACATCAGTCAAGGAAGTGCTGGGATGTAGTCGAATCTGTGAAGGGACCCTCGGGGAGACATGACTTGGATGAGTCAACTGTCGCTTATGTAATCACCAGCTGTTGACGTCTTGGGTCAACTTCACCTCAAGTGCTAAAGATCTCTGTCGTCGTCTCTCCCGTGCCAGCATCACACGGCGCTAACAATCTTACGTGAGGTCACCCGCCGGTGCCTCCATGCTGCTCACACCGACTGGCGATTTTAAGACCCATTCTGTCGCGTTGCTCCAGCCATGACTCTGTGCTGACGGGCCTCGTGAAACTCTGCTGGACCGACAGCTTTGATCGTTGAGCCGCATATCCCCTGTCTCCGGGCCTCTCGTTGAGCGTCGTGGCTCTGGCTCCCCGTCTTGACCTGCGAACATCCCGCCCTGCCTCCTCGCTGCTGAATCATCTCATGGCACCCAAGACAGTGTGTATCGTCGGCGCCGGCCCGTCGGGTCTTGTGGCTGCCAAGACCCTTCTCCACCACGCCACCGGCTCCGACCCCGGCTTCTCCGTCACCGTTTACGACGCCCAGCCCCGGATCGGTGGTCTCTGGCCCGTCGAAAAGACCGATGGCGCAGGCCTCGTGCACCCGCTCATGGTGCTCAACCAGAGCCGCAACACCGTGCAGTTCAGCGATCTGGCCTGGGACAACAGGGCGCCGCAGCTCCCGAGGGCGTGGCAGGTCGGGAGGTACCTGCAGAGGTACCTGAGGAGGTACTGCGCCTTTGAGGGGGATAGATTCAGGCTGAGACTTGGGTGGAAGGTGGAGAAGACGCTGCCCCTGGATCAGGAGTCCGGGAGGAGATGGCGGGTCACTGCGAGGTCGGAAAACGGGATCGTTGATGAGAACGAGTACGACTACCTCCTCATCGCCTCTGGCTTCTTCGGCAAACCCGCCATGCCTCAGGTTTCAGGGCTGAGAGAAACGCATGGGATCCCTATAGTTCACAGCAGCCAGTATCGCGACCTCGAGACCCTGCTGCCAGGTGGCACCGGGGACGGCGGCAAGATCCTCGTCGTCGGTGGGCAGATGTCTGGCGTGGAAATTGCAGGCACCATCGGCTCACATCTCTCTTCTGCGGTCAACTCTCCAGGCCCAAAGCGGATCCCCGGGGTCGACAAATACAAGATACACCACGTTATTCAACGGCCGGTATGGGTTTTCCCGCTCTACACATCCCCTGTTGCTGCCAGCCCTGCGGCGCCATTCCTGCCCCTCGACCTGCCTTCATACAACCTGGCAAACCGACCGCAGCCCATAACAAACACCCAGGGCCATATCAGTGTGGAAGCGGCTCAGACGGTCAACGGTATCTACAAGAGCGTGCTTGGCACTGATCAGTCTGAATTCTCGCCGCTCCTTGCTTATAAAGATGAAGACCTTTCCAGCCCACCCTACCTGACCGTCAGCGACTGGTACTTGGACTTTGTCCGCTCGGGGTTGATTGAGCTTTCCAAGGGAATGCTATCCTCGATCTCTGGCAACACTGCTACTATTTGTCCAATCTCCTCGGACATCGACAGCACACATCTCACCGATGTTGCCGCCATCGTCCTGGCCACAGGCTTCGAAGCAGCTCCTTCACTCGCATTCCTCCCTCCAGAAATCCAGCAGAAGCTGGCAGTCGACCCCTCGATCCTCGACAACACTGTCCTCCTCGCATTCCACGGCACCCACCACCCCGACGTGCCCAACCTGGGCTTCGTCGGCTTCTACCGCAGCCCGTACTGGGGCGTCATGGAGATGCAGGCGCGCTTCCTCACCGAGCTCTGGTCCCAGCAGCAGCAGCAGCAGGGGCCGGGCGGGCGGCTCAGCCCCTCGATGCAGCACGCCCTCGCGTCCGACACGTCGATCCGGCGCACGGCGGCCCTCCGCGCCGACGACCGGGCCTCCCAGTTCCCGATGGGCGACTACCCCTTCCTGATGCACGACTTCGCCGCGGCGCTGGACCTCGGCACCTTCATGACGGCCGGCGAGACGCCGCCGCTGCCGCCGGCGGGGCTGCCCATGGACATCCTGACGCCCGCGCGCTACGCGTCGAAAGGCCTGACCGCCGCGCAGCACGCCGAGGTGGACAGGAGCCTGCGGCAGACGAACGAGGCCGCGGTCGCGGGGCTGGCGAAGGGTAGGTTCGTCGCCAGGGCCGTGTTCAGGTCGCTCCTGGGCGAGTGGCAGCTCGAGCGCGACCTCGTGTCCAGGCTGCCGTCGCACCCGAGCGGCCACTTCAGCGGGACGGCGCGGTTCCTCCTCCGGCAGGGCACCGCGGACGGGAGGAAGTGCGCAACCACCACCAATGGCGGTGACCAACAAGGAGCCCCTGCGCACAACGACGAGGTTGACGACGACGACGACGACGACCCCGGCATGGAGTACCTCTACGTCGAGGAGGGCACCTTCACCGCGACCAGCGGGATGGCCTTCCGCGCGACGAGGCGCTACGTGTGGCGGTACGACGAGGCGGCCGACAGGCTGAGCGTGTGGTTCGCGCGCACGGGCGACGGGTTCGCGCGCGACGACCCGCTGCGCGGGGACGAGCAGGTCAGAGCCGACTACCTGTTCCACGAGATCGAGTTCCTCGTGCCCGAGGGCCACGGGCGGGGCGACTATGATGTTGACGGCGGTCAGGGGTGGCGGGCGCGGGCGGACCACCTCTGCGTCGAGGACTTTTACGACGTGAGGTATGAGTTTGCGTTCAATGCTGTGAACCTTAGGGAGTGGAGGGTCGGGTATGCGGTTAGTGGGCCGCTGAAGGATTATACTATTGATGGGACTTATAGGCGGAGGTCTGCTGCTGGTTTGACGTAGTTGTTGGTTGATGGTGGGCTTTTTTTGTATGGGTTGGCCACATGTGTAAGTTATACACCTGCCTTGGGTTGGTCTCTTATGATATAATCCATGAACATCTCTTATATGACTGTCTTATATGGGATAATTCCTAGAAGCTTAACCCTCTCAAGTTGATCTCTTGTTGGATAAATTGTAGGGGCTCTATTGTAACATTATGTAACTTTTTGACGAGATAGCGGCGGGCATGTCTCGAAAAGAATCCCCGGCGCCGTTCAAAACGAAGCGTTTTAAGTGGAGTTGTTTCGTCTTCAATCTCCATATATGGGGTATAAGACGCATGGGGAGCCCTCATACACTGGTAAAAATTCAGGACATAGCGTTCACAAAGCCAATAATAGTGCAGAGAGAATACAATCTGTGCTCACCTATCCCCAGCCTCGTGCCGCACAGACTAAGAGGCATAGGTCCCGACGGCGCCGCTGCTCAGGTGACTAAAATCGTCGACACTAAGTGGCCGGTGAAGCTGCCCATGGCTCTCGGGCGACCCCCTTCACGACTTTGTGAATCATGTGCGCATCCGTCTAGAAACCGATCAAAAAATGGGGTCCGGTCACGAGTGTGCAAGGGTGTAAGATTGGTCTAATGTGGAGTCCAATTTTTTTAATTTGTGTTTATTATAGTTCTAACTGATCGAGGTGGCTTCTTTTGCACGTCTCTGCAATGAACAATGCCCCCCTCGATTGATTCGGTACGTCTCCAGCGACTACCTGGGTGTTTATGAAACCACTTGTAGATTAAAGAGGCACTGTAGAAACTATTGAAATGACGAAATGCAATGCGTGTGCACGTGTGAGATCTTTGCCAGTGCTCCATGTTCTCCCAGAACACTCACGGCCAGTTAAATACTACTCAGGATAGCGGCCAGTTTCCCAGAAATCATCCAGTGCGCTAGGTTGTAAGAAGTCCCAGGTTGCGACAGGCCGTCTGAGCATCATGAGAGAACCCAGGACATAGTCTGGGAGCACTCGGCTCTTTGGGGGCAGATTTCGTTCGGAACCCCGTTTAACATAGGCAAGGACCCCGATTCGAGGCGGCATCGGTGGTGCAGGCCGGTCCGTACCCGCAGGTGTATCATCCAGCAGTAGCGCTTCCATCTCTGCCTCAAAGTCATCATCCGCCAAGGTGTATTCGTCCTGCCCGTGCTCTTCAATCTCCCGCGCCAACTTGTGCACCTCTGAACGTCTCGCCCTACCACCGCTTTGAGGCGAGGGTGGGGCCCACCACTCGTCGTCCTCTTTCAGAACCTCCACAAACTCATGGTCGTCGCCGGCCCGGAAGGTCAGGCGGCCGCTGCGGTCGTCGGCGGCGCGGTACCTGCGCTTCAGCGAGTAGTCGACGAACCAGAACACCTCGAGCCCGAGGACGGCGCCGCGCCCGATGTAAGGCGTGTACGCGACGCTGGAGCGCCAGGACCACCACTTCCGGTCGTACTTGACGGCGATGTGGCGCGCGTGGAACGGCCCCAGCCCGGTCGGCTTCCTCCGGCCGAGCCCGTCCCAGGCGAACTCGGGCAGGTCGCAGAGGAACCACCACCACGGGGTGCAGTCCGAGGGGCTGGTCGTCCGCGGGCCCCCGAGGGACCCCGAGGCGACGTCAAAGTACAGCAGGTCCCGCATGGGCCGGATGGTGAGGTAGCAGTGGGACCTTTTGCGGCCGCCGCTGCCCTCGGGGCGGCGGAACGGCAGCGTCACGGTCGCCGTCGGCGCCGCGCAGACCTGCATCGCCTCGCCGTGGCCCACGGGCCCGCGCCGCGCCATGAGCTTGCTGGTCTCGGCGGGCCTGAAGCGGCGCAGCATGCGGTTGCGGGACCGCCAGCAGGCGGTCCACAGGCCCGAGTCGGCCATGTAGGCGGACTTGTTGCCGCCGCCGGCCGACGAGTTGTTGGTCATCTTGAGGCCTATCGGTGGCGAGGCGTTGCGGCAGTCGAAGACGGTGAAGAACTGCGCGGCTGGCTCGTCTCCTCGGATTGCCTGGTCCCAGATCAGGTCCTGTAGCTCGTTGCACAGGTCTGGGAATACTGTGAACACCGACGACATCTTTGTGTGCTTTCACTGGTGTACTTGATGTGATTTGTTTTGGTTGTCTCAATGTTATCGTAATGGGCAAGTGGTTCTTTTATGAAAGGTGAGACTGTTGCGTGGACGTAGGATATGTCTGAATGGATTAGGGGTTATGTTTCGAACGTTCAAGGTGTTGGTTCACAATTCCTTTTTTTTTTTTTTTCAAGCCGAAAAATTAGGTCGGGGAGCTTTTCAGATTCTTTTAAAAAAAGAAGCCGCAATTTCGAGCATTTCTTGGTGCTCGGGACTAGCCTGCGGCCGTGGCGGACTGGTCTACAGCCGTCGCCTCTAAGACAGAGCCTTGAAGATCAAGAGACATTACTAGTATAGTTCCTCACGTTAAGACGGTGCCCTTTAGCGTGTCTGTACGTCGCAAGGCTGAGGTCACATGCACCTATCGTATTTTAACCACTGTTATCGACACCGTATGTTTTTTAAGCGCTGGGTCTTGAGTGTTTAAATACCTCATGAAGGCGCCATGTATGTCCTCAGACGTATGAGGAACCTTATAGAAGCGAAACCAGGCCTAGTTGCTCATAACTCATAACATGATACCACTGTGTCCGAGTTATGCCAGTGCCAGAGGAAAATCTCCATACTTGCATTCACATGCAGCACTGGTAACCCTGGGGAAGCTCATCAAAAGCAGAACGCTACCTATGTAATATCCACCGGGACTCATATCTGTGCTAGAGACAACAAACCTCTCTATTCTTTACCTAGGCATATCCGACTAAAAGTCTTAGGCCCAGCCTAAGCGCACGAAAGCCTCCAAAAGCGAACGACCTAGTCAACAGTGACATCCAACCCAGCACCCCCCGGCCCAATCTTGCACCGGGTGTTGGACGCAAGCGCCTGGGACGGCGTCCACCGCCCTCCGGTACAGATGCTAAACCGCGCGCCCCCCACACAGACCAGGTGCCCATCAGTACACGCCCCCTCCTAGGGTTTGCCTCCTGACACGCCCCCCGATCCAGAGGCACCAGCACCAGTCGCAGACGGCGGAGCAGCAGCAGAGGAGCCGCCGCCGCTGTTGCGGGGGTTCCCGTCGCACGGCTGCTTGAAGAGGCCCTCGGCGCCGTTCGGCGTGAGCACGTTGGCCCCCGGGGTCGGGTACTCGATGGCGACCTGCTGGGCCAGGGCCTCGGCCGTGTCGCAGCCGCTGCTGGCCGAGCCGATGTTGGCGAGGAAGAGGTCCGGGTAGCTTGCCTGCTGCTGCCTGCGGTCGTGTGCCAGGCGGCGGTCCTTGACTATCCGCCGCGCGCCGGATGATCCTCCTGTGGCTGTGATGGGGGCGCAGTTCATGTCTGTGGGGCGTGGTTGTCAGCTTTTTTTTTTTTTTCGCCTTGTGCATCACGGGGCAAGGGGCCGGGATTGAAGGCTTACAGAACTCTGGCTGTCCTCCGATCCGGTTGACCCATGTCCAGGCGAAGGTGTAGTCGCCTGGGGCGAAGTCGTCGGGGATGGAGAAGGTGTACTCGTCGGGCGACTGGCCGTCTTGTAGGTTTCCCTCGATGTTGGATTTCGGGCACTGGAAATAAAACAAGTTAGTCAACAAACACAACTGTGTGGGGTCCATCTCTCCTGCCACAAACGGCATCCAACACAGGTAGGGATCATAAAGCCACTCACTCCCCCTTCAATAGACTGGATCACCTTCCAGGCAGAATCCTTGGTCGGCGCCAGCCCCTCAGCCAGCGCGAACTGGCAGCTGCCGCCGCCGTGCACGGCGGTCCCGTTGAAGGAGATGGTCTGGTCCTGGCCGATGACCATCTCGGTGGGGGCGCCGCCGCCGGCCACCTTGAGCTCCTGGCCCTGGGGGTTCTTGCAGGGGTAGTCGGAGCCGTCCGGGCTGAGGGGGTTGGTGGGGCCGAACTCGTTGAAGACGAAGGGCTGCGGCGAGACCAGCTCGATGTGGCGGGCGACAAGCTCGCCTGCGACCGAGAGCCGTGGGAAGAGCAGCGCCAGGAGGGCCATTGCTAAGTGGAGCCGGTGCGTAGCTGCCATCTTGCGAAGGAGGTGTGAAATAGCTAAGGTAGGGATTGTTTGTCGAGTTGGCCGAAAAGAGCGCGAGAAATGATTGTGAGTGCTAGACGAGCGTATGAGTTTGAATGTTGGGAAGGCTTCAGGATGTGTGGATGAAAGGATTGTGAAGTCGGCGCCGGCGCTGTCGGTGGATTTGACTGAAGGGAGTGAGTGAGTGAGAAAGTGAATGAGTGCAAGTAATGACACGCAAGCCAGGCAGGTTAAATGAGCTCGATGCCAGATATAAGACGAGATGAGCACCTGTGCACCTTGAGAGAAAGGACGCGTCAAAAGTGCAGCAATTGATGCATTATTTACATCAACAAGAAAAGTCCTCGGTCTCATTCTCGACATTGTCGGATTTGTGCCCCCAATGAAACAAAGGAGTCGCTGCGGGCTGGTGGAGGATTAGTCGCACAACGGCAGAGGGGCGGCGAGGGGGCGACTCACTTGACGATGGTTTCGACCTTGGGTGAGCCGCGCTGTTGTTTGGCCCACATTCGCTGGGGCCAGGGGTTCAAGGGCAAAATGCAAACGCTCACAGCCAATCGACGCGGGGCGACGTTTGATCCCTCTTTGGGTGGCCGACCCGGCCGTGTAAGACGAGCAGGCCAATCAGTCTTGGTAGTCAGCTTTTGGGGCCTGTTTGGCCTGCAGGTTTCAGTGCTTTTTCCGGCGTCCTGCTGTGTACTCGAATTGACCACCTGGGCCTGTGCGAGCTCCTTATCTAGCTCGGGGGCGGTTTGCGCGATGTGATCTTGGATTTGCTCTCTTTTCTTCATGTTCAAATTGTTGTTGTCTTGTAATACCCATTAAGCCACAGCTCTGGCCAGGTGGACCATCCGCCAAATGGACGTACGGCCAATTATGCACATCATGCAAAATACGAGGAGAGACTTCATGGTGGCACGTAAGTAAATTTACCGGTCACCAAAGAGACAGTCCCGGATGTCAGTATTGATAAAGACACATAATCGACACAATACTATGGAAGCTTGGCAGAACAATCCCAACAGCCTGTCAAAAGTTTCCTGTTGTCCTGTCAAAAAGCACACTCCCATTTCCCTTGGTAAGTTGATCTTCCTCTCCCGGCAATGTCGTCGCGCAGTTCGGCAAGGAGCCTGTTCTTGACTGAGGCGTCGTCTGGATCGTTCTGCGTACTGTCGTAGACGTCCATACTCGAGCCAACACAAGCCCTTGCGCCGGCAGCTCTTCTCCTTGTCGTCCCGGCGCTCTTTCTTGCACAACGGGACGGCATGAAGCATCATCACAAACTATTACCATTTCCAATGCCGAGGCTATGAGCACGGTATTCGACATCCGCAGTATCATTATCTGTATGATCTCTTGTTGGGGAGACGTAGCAGGTTGATGTCAAAACCAACGAACTTGGGGTCTGTTCTTCGGCGTAGGTGCTGTCATAATCAAGAAGCTGGGCACATGTCACTAGCATTGCCCCATGAGGGTTGCTGGTTTTGATGTTCGGATGCCCACGAGTTACTGGTGAAAGACAGAGCCATACCGTGCGTTAGTGGGTACTAAAGATGGTCACTATAACTAACCTTTAAATAGGAAATTCCTAATTTATAAGACTATTTTAATATATATTTAAAATAAATAATAGTTTTATAATAAAAGTAATTTTTTAATTATTTAATAATTTTTTCTAATTAAATAGTTTTTAAAAAAATAATTATAAAAAAAAATAAATATAACGAGATAAAATAATTATAAAAAGAATAATTAAAAAATAATTATAAAAAAATAAAAATAATTACGAAAAAGTTTTATACTTTTTTTTATATATAAAAAAAACTAGTATAAAAGTTTTTTTTAATTAATTAATATATTTAAATAAAAGATTAATTATAAGAAAATAAAAACAAAATTATTTAAAAAAAAAGGAGTTTTTTTAATAAACATATTTTTATTTTTATAACCTTTTTTTTATCATTATTTTTAATTTTTAAAATATTTTTATAATTTTTAAATAATTATTTAAATTTAGTAATATATATTATATTATAATTATTAGGTTAAGATAAGTATTATAAGAATAGTTTCAAAGGAAGAGAAGTAGTTTTATAATTAAGAGGTTATTAGAAAGTCGTGGGTGTTTATGGTGGCTATCTCCAGTACCTACTAACGCATGGTATGGAGGGGCTGGTAGGAGGCTGTTGAGGGTGTAGAGGCCGCCAAGTCAGCAAGCTTCCGAAAAGGAAGAGCGGCACGATAACAATATACCTAAGTAAGTAGGGTGCTCGAGCTCCATATGCCCTGCAGCTTCCTCGGAGATCATTATTATCTCGCGTTCTTCCTCCTCTACTACATATACTACAGCTACGTTAACTACTATCCGGGATCGGCTCCCAGCAGCGGTCTCCCGCGAGCCCTTGACGTTCTCCGGTTCCATCGCGGCCCAGCAGCCTTACAATCGAGGCTCGGTCCACCCCGTGTTTTCGGGGTTCCCAAACACGGGGAAAACAAACCACGGCGCGCAGGGCCCGTCGTCCATGCGGGTGAGTTGCGTACGGAGCACTTGAGAACATTGGTCCCTGTAGATGGCGGTGTCAGGGGACCACTGCCAAGCTCAAGCTTAGGGTCGGCAGGACGTGCGACGTCACCAAAGGGAGGACCTGTGTCAGTGGCAATGGCGGTGCGGGCCAGATTACGCCTGCTGGGGGTGCAGGCTGTGATGGCTGACTTCCTCGGTGTGATAGGCCACACTTTGTAACCCTAGCTTACTGAAGGGTTCCATCTTGGAAGCAGAATCAAACCAGGTGCAGACTATGTTACTGACCATAGCACATGCTGACCAACAGTCGGTTACATATAGTCGGTCAGGTCAGAGTCGTACCACAGCACTTTCTGCGGTTTATATAGGCTGACCAAGGACGAAGGGTATCTAAGTTGGAGCCATGCTCGAAGTGTATAATCCAGGCATGACTCGTAAAGAAATGCGGACGCGATGAAATGGGCAGAGTCGTAGTGTAAAGCATAGTGTTGTTGGTTGGTGCTGTTATTGTTGTTGCATGCCAGTTGTCTTGGCAGAGCTCTCTGGCAGGTGGCAGCGGTGAACTTTCCACCCGCCGGGTGGGGGGGGGGGGGACGGTTAGAAGACGTGCCCGAAATGGATCAGCTCCGGATAGGAGATCTCGGAAGTATGCATTGATGCTTTCTGAAGCGTTGTGCCTTCCAAGCAGCTATCTCTCCCTCGCCTCTTGGCATGCGTGCCTCGGTTCTCCGTGTACTCATCTGGCTGTCCTCTATGTTGTCCGAGTGCCTCATCGGCGCAATGTAGCTTGAATCACTCAACAAAAGAGCTCATCGCTAACGGTCATGTTATTCTGCCGCTTTGGGACTTCGATGACTGAATGCATTGTGATTGTTGTGCACTTGCCATAATTACTAGTAGCCAATAACTTGAGCTTTGTCCGGTAACAGTTGAACGGAAGACGGAAACGGCGTTGCATACAGAGAATCAATCACCCGCAGATTTGAACAATGCAGACCTCGAGTTTCAAAGACAGGTTTTTAGAATAGGAATTCCTGATTTATCAGCGACATTTTCCAGCTTTCGTCTGTTCTTGACGACATACAAGGTTTGCAACTCGACCAATCCATCGAACCGGAAACTGACGGCACCTGCACGGGTACCCAATATCGACAAGGCCTGGTTTCCTTCAGCGCCTGTCTGGGTGAACAATTCTACCGATATGTCTTCCGACTCCGAAGAGATAGTAGAGAGGGTGATAAACTCGCCTGATGTGTTTAGGGAATGGCGTCGGTTTGTGAATCTCGTTTACACGCACGGCGTTGTTGCCGAGAATCGGTGGGTAGAAATGACGGTCCAAATGAGGCAGGATCTGTTAAACAAGCACTGGATATCCTCTTGGAATACAGGCACTCCGATGCAGATGGAGGATCGTCCTGACTTAACGTAAGTACGTCTCCGAATAGGCGAAGATACATATGATGGCCCTGGCGGATGTCATATCAGTCCACACGGTCACATGGCTGTCTTGGAAACCCAAGTACCTAGATATACAGCAACTGCGTCCACTGAAGCAGTTTCCTTTCTTGTCGTCCTCGGTTCTCTCCCTTGATTTTCAGTTGCGGCTGTTTGGTAGAGTTGCTAACATCAGTGATTCAGGCAACTCGTACCGTGGAGGGATCCGGTCGACAAGAACAGGACTTTAAGTCCGCCCCGTTCTGTAAACCACGAGTTCCTTCGGTGGCCAAACTTCAGTCTGAAGAGACTGAGCCGCTATCCGGAGACATTCATGCAATTGGGTAAGCAGTTTCGATCACGTATTAAGATAAAATCTGCGACACAAATTCCCGTGACTCAACGTATTCGTCATAATCCGCACCTGAGACAGGATTCGGCACCATCGGGATCCCTAAAAAATATTATTGGTGTGGACTGGCCTCATTTATGTCTTTACGGCTGACTCCAAGTGATGCAGTGTATAGCAGGGGGACGCAACATCCGAAGGAGTTCGCCCATGTCGACCACTACGGCGAAAATGCGGAAATAGCTGTGAGGGAAACTCTAATCAGGCATCGGGAGGACGACCAATTCGATGTTGCCATGGCCGAAATACAAACAACCATTGTTGATTGGGAGACCACGGGCGTCGTTGAAGACTTGTATGGCAGTGTTCACCGTCCGCAAGATGAAGATGAATTCCGAGTGTTCGAATGGGAGGGGCAATGGCTAGCAACCCACGCCCAAGAGTTGATGGTCATCCAACTTAGAATATACCGGTTCCTGATAAGTGTGGTGACCGATATCACGAGTCCGGAAAACGATGGGCTCTATAAAGTTGCTAATGAAGGCACTAGAGTACCTTGGAGGCTACCGGCGCCTCAGGAACCAAGATTCGACGACCCTTCGATACAGGACGAAGATGAATACTACAGGCGGACGGTGACATATTGGGAGCATCTCGATGAATACATCGAGCATATTTACATGCTCATGCCCTACACAAGCACAGTTGAAGACGTCGGATCGCTCATACTCGCGGTCTGCTGCAAGCGTATTGACAATTTCGAAACAAAACTCATGCACTTCAAAGCGCGCCCTGATGAGTTTTTCGGAGATCTTTCCAACCTACACGAACACTCATACTACGTGCTGAAGGATCGAAATGGTGAATCACACCCATGGGTAAGACATTTCCTGTGATTTTGAAGACTTGACACATCACGCCACAAACCGAATAATATGATCCGACTCTTGCTAAAGAGTCTCTTACAGGCCGATATGACAACAAACGATAAAGATGTCCGTATGTGGGCGACACTTCTCAAAGAGTGGCTCTACTACTTAACCGAAGGTCTCGACACGTGGAGAACAATGAAGCGTACCTTTGATATTGTTAGAAGATTTGAAGAGGGCGCCGACGACCTAGAGGGGACAGAGCCAGCTTTGGGCGCCTTTTCGGACTACTTAGGCATTTTCTACAAGATGGCTTCTGATAGAATGCATCTTGACGATTTGAGGGAAGTACTTGCCTGTTCTACACACTTGAGGCAATATTTCAGAACAGATGGCGGATATGGGGAAGATGGTAATACCAAGCCGAGACTGGTGCAAATAGGTTCAGCCAATGATATCAAGCACCCGAAACGCGCACAGCTCGTGTCCTTACTGCGGGTGATAGCAGAACCGGGGTCGGACCAAGTTATTCCTCACGACAGGCTCACATGGGGACGTGAAATTATGGACCTCGTAGACGAAGATAATGGAGACCAATGGATGTCGGATTACGGTGACTGGAGGGCAGAAGAATATTCCGACAGCGCATTCCTTTGGACAATGTTCAAAAGGTCATGGACCTACGATAATTTCGACGTGGATATCCATCCCGACAACCCACAGTACAGCAGCTGGAGAAATCACAAACGTCATTCTGACAATCTTCGCGCAATCAACATTGAACATTTTGTCACCATTGTGAGGAAACATATGGTTTCTACCTCGGGAGATTCTACTGCAGACCGCTTCAATTATGTAAGTCACTGACATTCTTTAGCTACCAAAATCAAACCCCCAAGCTATTGGCCAACTGGGTACAGGAGCCGAGGCAGATATAATGCCAGTGTTGTACCATGCCAATAGCCAATCCTGTTTTGTCCTTAAGTAGCACTTGGAGAATTCTCTAATAACCAAGACTAGCCCAGTATCAGGCCGGAGTTGACACGGGGCAAGACACGATACAACGCGAGGTTAAGGATGGGCGCAGAGAGAATACTGGGAGGCCTTTGGGCAGATTTGCAACCGATGCTCCAGAGCAGAGACGCGCTTTCAGAATACGTGAGTAAGTATCATCCTGGTTTCGATGGATCTCCGTGTTTGACACCCGACAACGTCCAAGATTGCGATAGTTCATGCTCTGTAGCAGGCGACTAATGCTTACCAGTTGAGGAATTGAACCAAGTCTGTCCGTCTACCACCAGAATAGACGGTATGGACATTACTCCCGATGACCCTCCGCCGCCATACCCTGCCATCCAAGCCCCTTCTACGCCTCCTCCACCTGCTGGACCAGATCCAACTTCTGGACCAGAACCACCGGTCACACCGCTCCGGAACATTTCTCTCAATTCGCCCCAAGTTCGACCTCCCCCAGTCAGGACTCCGGAGAAAAAGACCGGCGGCGGCGGCGGTGAGTAGAGAATTCCTTTCAAGTTACTTTACTTGTTCACATAGTTGTATCTACTATGCCCGCCACCATTTTGTGCCCAGCTCTCGTCGAACGATACGTTGTGGCATTGAAATCCCCCCCCCCTCCCACCTCACAGAACCTTCAGTCGTTGTTCCGGTGATTGACCGTCAGTTCCATAGGCATCGCAAAGGTCTCTCCGGGCATCCGCCGAGCAGCACCAGGAGAGGGCGGGCCGCGCCGTCCACAACTCAACCGAAGAGCTGAAAGGGAGCGTCTAGCGAGGGCAGCGGCAGCAGAACCCGTGCCCGCGCCCGCGCCCGCGCCCGTCGCCCAGCCCCCTGCCGCCGCTCCCGAACCGGTCGTGGAGCGAGAAAAGATCCAGTTGCCCAGGTATTGGTACAACCTGCTCGAAACCATCATGGTTTCTAGTGGCGAGCGGAACGCCTCGCACTTGCCCTGGGATGATCTGAGGGCTATTATGCGACAAGTCGGCTTCACCGAGCCTGTCAGGGAGGGCCGCTGGTTTCCGGGTCGTTATCTCCGAGAGGTCCAGGTATGTCACTCGCTGGAGCGCTCTGGGAGTGGGCGCCAAGTTTCCCCCCCCCCCCCCCTTTGGTAGAGATGGCCTTGGACCCAAGTGGAATCCAGACACCTTCCCCATCACAGCGACATCTGTCGGATACCACAAGCAATGCTTGAAACTAACAGGGACTTTTCTTAGGGTATTGCTGGACATATTCAACATCACAAGCCTCACGGGACTTCGCCGTATGTGACATACGCAGCTGCTAGAAGGTACCTGCGTTCGGAGCACGGCTTTGGCGCTTACGGATGGACGTTCGACAAGTTCGAAAACGCCGGCGGCGCGGCGGCCCGCACAGAGCCTCAGGCTCAGGATCCCTAGAGTGACCCGGTACAGTACCCAGGCTCTCATTGCTTCAGCAAAAGAAAGACAGAGGAAAAGCAAATTGCACTTCAATACAGGAATCCATGCCATGGAAGTCATTCTCAGACAGACGAAGATGATGGTAGATATTGGTGTGAATCGTGGCCAAATGTTGAATTGCTATTCAAGTACTGTGAGCTTTTGAGAAGTCGATGCATTCTATCCTATCGAAAGCAGGGGTTGAGTATGGTCGATTCTTATACGGTCCCTAATCATATTATTCATCACTTAACAAAGTGTCTCGATTATCCATTAATACGAGGGCCATGTTAGCAACATAGCTCCTGGTCAATGTCATTCATTTAAACGAGTTGCCTGGCAGCTTGAGCACAAGCAGAAACAATCGTCATTTCTTTTACATGTGTATTACATTGTATGTAGTCCATAGACAGTCCAGAATGGGTAGCCGAGACCCTATGAATCGAATTGCAGTTGTCCTCTTGGAGTCCTGACGTATATCACTCAGTCCAAAACTTGAACTTGCGTCAAGGACTCGGAATCATTGTTCCAATAGTCACCGTCAACCCTGAGGCAAATTGAACCTGACACAAACACATGCTCTATTGGGAGAGCAACTTGACCCGGCTACCCAATGTTTGACATGGTGAAAAGTGGACGCGACACCTGCGGCGTGCGTGTCATATAGTATTCTCTTGACATTTACTGTACGCTAGGGCCAGATTGTATGCATAAACGGGTCACCCCAGCACTTGGCTATCTGCCTCAGGTCTTCATAGCTAAAGCCCGTAAATCCCTGCCCCCCAGCCGGTGGAGCGCCAGCCGGTGGAGCGGCCTGGAAGTAGAGTGCCCGCCGCCTGAGCGCCTCCTGCCCTGCGAGCAGGTTCTGCGCCGCAAAGGCAGGGAGGTTGGCCCGCCAATAGGGGTATGGTTGGCCCGCCGCAGCGGCCGCGGCCGCGCTCAGCATGACGCCGGCGGGGACAGGAGGGTTTGGATATACCAGGGGCAACCCAAATCCACCTGTTGGGCCCCCCGGGCCGGGTCCTACCCTCAAGCAGTATCTGCCATCGATGACGTGGTCCCATTCCAGCCAGTGTCTGCGATTTGGTCTTGCGGGTTCAAAGCCTCGAAGGGGGTGTATGATCCTAAAGTCCACGTTCCTGAAGAATGGAGCGGCGTTCTGAAGCCACGGCAGGCATGTTGGGAATACACCTGCGCTCCGCCATCTACGTTGCTCAAGGTCAGCTTTCATCATGCATCCTGAGGGGGGTTTCCCCAAATGGGTCTGTTACTCTCCACACAGGAGGATTGGAAAGGTGAAACTGACACTCTATAATAAGACTGGCGGCCCCAACTTTTACTTCTTCGACTTGGCTCCAGGATAGCACCTCTCGCAATCTGCGCACGGATTCCTTGCAAGCCCCCCCACCGTTGCCCAGCCGGAACCAGCCCTGGCACTGCAGGATTCATTCCGGTGTTGATATACCTGGCTTTGTGACAGTTTTGCTCGACGGACGTCATAACCCAGGCCTCAAAACGACACACAGTCAAGAAGGCTTCCTCGGCCTCACTATATAGTTGTGGGTTCCCCATATCAAAAATCGTTTGTAGATCGGGAGGCCGGGCCAAATTTTCAACGTTCATCCTCGGCAGCCCCTGGAACAGTTGTTGTAGGACTTGCATGCGTACACCGGCCGGTAAACTCAGCAGCAAGGCGCCCAGATTAAAGACGTTGGGAGGCGGTGGTCCTGGCGGAATCGGGGCCGGATGTACCGCCTGCGGCACAAGGACCGGTCCTAATGGTCCCGGCAGTCCTGCCACCACTGCCGGTGGAGGCGGAGGAGCCCCAAACGGAGCCGCAGGTGCTGGGGGAGGCGGAGGAGGCGGAGGCGGAGGCGGAGGCGGAGGCGGAGGCGGAGGGGGAGGAGCAGGAGGGAGAGGGAAGCCGGCTAGCTGCCGCCCGCTTCGAAGATTCATACCCGAAGCCATTGTATCGACAGGAAGTGCTTGTGGTATTGCGCAGTTCGTATGTGTGTCTCGGTCATGAGGCTGTTTTCGTTCCAACGGCGCGACCGAGTCGCCGCGTGGACTGTATATACAGCTCAGAATTCAATGGCATGTGCAAACACAAAGACACAAATCATTTTTTACTAACCCATAACCGGCCATGATGCTCGGTGATTGTTTGTTTTTGGAAGACGGGAGACTGCCGCTCCTTTGACAACCCCTGGACCATCAAAGGAAATACAGGTTGACCTCGACAATATACACTGTGGGAGTGAAAATACCTATAATTAACACAAAAAGATGTGTTGAGGGGCTTTCAGTCGCCGAAAATACCACTGGAAATAATGATCACAGACTCTGGGCTCTACGAGGTCGAATGCCTGTTACAGGAGCGCAGTGTGCTTAGTTGCTATCGTAGGAGACTTATCGGTCTGCGATCTTCAATGCGCCCTAAATACTTGAATCCGCGATCATACTGTGTGGCGCCCGAAATATGCCGTTGTGTAGCTTGTTGCTGGTTTGATTCCATTCGCAGATGGAAGGCCTGAATCTTGGTGAATCTGGCGAATCCGGACCGCGGTGGGCCGTCCGGCCGTCCTAACCTTTCTCACTGCGGCCCGTCCGCCGACTCGAGGTTCACTGGACTCAAAGGCGGCGATGGCCGCCTCAGTTCACCCGCAAAGTCATTTTCCAAGGCGCGTGCAATCCTCTCCTGTATGGCGACTGAGCCCATCTTGGATCGCCGGAGCTCTCCCACCTTCCTCCAGCCCTTGTACCCGTGCGACGTTCGGTTTTGGTTAGAGTATACGTGCAATCCCGAGAGTGCCACTTTTGGGGTTTCGTTGAACTGGTCTTCGGTTGAAATCTGGACGGCTAGATGTGGCCTTCTGTCAGACGGAGACGAGTGGTGGCCCTTCCTGTAGGACTTCCGGCATCAGCAAACAATATGGACAACCTACTGCCAAGTCCCTCTTACCTGACCCATACGACAGCGCACTGACGATTGGTGGCGGGAAGCGATTTCCCTGTGACGTCCTATCGATTGTTCAGAAATGCTCCGTCTGCAACATGTCTGTGGGCATGTAATTACCTTCTTTCCCCTGGCACAAGCGGCGGCAAATGAGCGCAGTACTTCGACTTCTTGTTTCACTATTGCCTCGTTTCGAAATAGGGAGTCGTGTAGGTAGATGACTCGCAAGTTTTGACCGTCCGTAGTGGTGGTGTCCAAAAAGCCGGCTAGGTGGTACGTAGACATCATGCGACTGGCCACTCAACTTTGTTTTGAGACAGAGTTGAAAATATGCTTGCGGAAGATAACAAGTTGCAAGGCCAAGCTTGGTCTAAATCTCCACTGACCACGGTGCAAACGGTTGCCCTTGCGACGACGGGGTGATTTAGGCATCCGAGTCAAGTGAATGGCCATGGCCAGTACTCGGCGACGGTAACATGTGTGCACAGGGACCGACCCCAGGGTTTAAATTCGCAGATATAACTAATCAGTAAATTTACTTCATGTTATAAGGCCATGATTGAGTGGTTTCGCTTCTATTCCGTACATGCGGTTAATTCATATGCATAGAGCTGGTCTCAAGTGCTGTCTCAATCACTTGAGCACCACTGAAATGTTCAGTAGGTCAACACAATTTAGGAGAACTCTGTCGGCTAAGACTGTCCAGGTGTTTATTGAAGTGACTTGTGCGCCTTTCAAACTACTACTCAGTTTTCAATGCCCATATTGACTGTCGGAACGCAGCCTTGCAAGGTCGGTCAAGACCTTTCTGTGGCGAATTCCAGGTGCCCGCCGGGGTTCTTAAGTGACCGAATACTAGGTTTTCGCGGCGGCTTCCGCGGTCTCGAACTTTGACGCAACATTATGATGCTTCGCAGCTTAATTGATAAGGCTTGAATGGCTTAGCTAAGATGGCTCTGTGACATCCACCTCAGTTATTCCATCCAGTCGATGGACAGTACGAATTTAGACTTGAGAGGCCAATTTCAGCCCGTTTCGTGGTGTATAAATTTTCCCGCGCCAGAATATATTCACGAAGTGACGCAGACAGTAAAGGAGAGGAAAAAGTGACTCTGCCCACCTTTTCTTAAGTTGCCTATCTCTGGCAGCAGCTGATTCAACAATAAGCCTCCTACAGACATCTGGGAATTGATGGATCCGGCAGGGCAAAAAGAGTACCTTGAAAGAGACCCGAAGCTGTTTTGTCTTGTCTGATCATTGATCCCATATGCGGTGGAGATGCCTTCTCTCGTCTAACACTGGTGCGAGCGGCTGTGAGTGGAGGCAAGCCAAGCGTTCAGAGACATTGGGGCACCAAGTTACCACGGAATAGGATCAGAAGATCGCCTGTTCAACCAATCAAGTCGGTCCTAGGTATAAACTAGAGGTATATATTGGATTCGTCGTTCCATCACCAACCTGTCTACCATTACAAAGTGTCGTTCTGGAGTCTGTCATACACCGCACAGGTTATGTATCGGTGCCTGTGTGTGACCATCCCGGCAGGAAATGTCCGAGCAGGGGGCAAGCAGAACCAGAAGACGGCAGGTGAAGCGGGGCGACGATAAGCATCTCCAAAACCTTGGAATCCGGCCTACAATGCCACCCTCCTGTATTTTTTCAACGGCGGTGAATGCATACGTCATGGGCACTAGGTCGTTTAAAGGATCCGGTGCCGTTATTGCGCATCTGGTGTCGTCTTGCCAAGCGAAGAGTAAGACAAGCAGAAGTTGGAAAAAAAGCCCATCCACTTGGAAGTGAGTAAGGAGGGGAATTGTGCCGATCATTTGAGCAGGCTAGTCGTATTCCAAGGCTATGACAAATGCAGCTGAAGTCCCTGTACTTATCAATGCCTCATTGTTTAAATAGAGAAATACCCAAGCAAGCACTTGAGGGAACCCTCGGCATTTGTGTAGCCATATGAACCACGAGTCTATTATCAGACTGTCAAACAAGTGCTCGACATGAAGATCTCACACTTCCTTTGCGCCAGCCTCCTCTCCCTTATGGTGGCCGCAGCAAGTCCTCACACAAACTCCAGAACAAACACAACCGCCCCGCACAAAGTCATATTCGACACAGACTTCAACACAATAGGCGACGATGGCCAAGCCCTAGCAATGGCAGCCCAGCTGCACGCAGCAGGCTCCCTCTCCCTCCTCGGCATAACAGTAGTAACAGGCAACCAGTACCTAAACCAAGGCGTCGCAGACGCCCTGCGCGCCGTCGAGCGGATGGGCATTGCAGCCCAGGTAGGCGTCTATGCCGGCGCCCCCCATCCCATCCTACACACCTACCCAGCGCACGCCCTCGAGCGCGCCACCTTCGGCAACGCAACAAAATACGTCGGCGCGTACCAACACCCAGGCCCACAGCCCCTGGTCCCGCCGCCGGACGGCTTCGCAGCCGCCACGACGGCGCCGGGCCCAAAGCACGCCGTGGACTTTATCATCGACACGGTCCGCGCGCACCCGCCCGGCGAGGTCACCATCCTCGCCCTGGGGCCCCTGACCAACCTCGCGCTGGCCATCACCCAGGACCCGGGGATCGTGCCGCTGCTGCGGGGCGTGGTCGTCATGGGCGGGCAGGCGTACGTCCCCGGCAACGCGTATCGCGAGGGGGCCGGGGAGACGAACTGGTGGTTCGACGCCGAGGCGGCGCGGGTGGTGCTGCGGGCCCCTGGGTTCCGCGCTCGGAAAATTGTCGGGCTGGATGTCACTGACACGGTGGCTATCTCTAACGAGACGTATGATCTGGTTGCGGGGCATGAGCCGGCCACGGCTGTCACGAGGCTTTTTGCGGGCGTGGAGAGGTGGCCTTTTGTTTATGATACTGTTGCGCTGGCGTCGCTTTTTGATGACAGCCTTGATTTAGATGTGCGGGAGCTGTACTTGGATGTCAATTGTGACTTTAGTGCTGAGTATGGGAAAGGCCTTGTCTGGGAGGAGGATCCGTATCCTGGGCTTGGGGTTGTGGGTGTCTCGTCTGTGCTGTTTGGGATTGACAACGCGCGGTTCTTTGAGCTTTATGTTGACCTGCTTACTCGCCCGATATCTGGGGGTACATGATCATGTATGTAGCGAAAGGGAAAACAGCGGGCAGATGCCAAAGATGTGCCAGGGAAAATGAAGACGGCAAACCGACGGACAAGAGCCTTGCAGAAGCCCCAGTCCGTCGAGAAGACCCCAGAGCAGGCAAGCATCAAGATTCTGCGACTATGAGATGAACGACGGGAAAAGAGATGTGGGTGAATAATGGGGAATCCATCGCGGCAGATTTCGAAGAAAGCATCAAAGTCCACGGGTGGACAAGGAGGATCAGGACAACTTCGCACAGAGGCTCAGCGGCCTCGAATATTCTGCTTACCTAGGTAGTTTGAAAAGAAGGAGCATGCCAAAAGCACCCAAGTTAAACTCGGCCATACAACGCAAGATCGCATCGCTGACGCAGCATCTGGTGCAAAATATCCGCGAGTTGCTGGGCCAGGTGAAACAGCTTGATGAGCCGGCCGAATTATCCATGCTTGACGGCATTGGGTCTTTCAAGACTTGCCAGATGATGGTGCAGTCTCCTACCTAGGGAGTAACGTAGTGGGCAACCTGTCACTCGGGACCGAGTCTGGCGGGAACTTAACCACACGCCTGAGCGGCCTCACATGACCATCAGTCTGTTGCTGTCTGTGAAAAACGAGAGCTGCCCCCCCCTCCTCCCTGTTTTATTTGAGCGCACGTGCCACAAGAATTTGGCATGGTTTGGTGGTAAATTTGTAGGAGGATAGTGTTTTTAGTGTTGAAGTCAAAAGAACTGAGAATTCTAGTATTTATACAGCTATTTCAGTATGCCCGTAGGTGTATTTACTCCGTAGATGCAGATTCTTGTGGCACGTGCGCTCGAAAAAAACAGGGGGGTGGCCAACTCTCTCTTTAAAATCACGCATGCAGACCCCACTTCTCCTAATAATAACTTCCATATAAAACGCAGCTATTTCCAGCCAGCATCCACCTACCCATCTTAAATATCTACCTACCCAGTTTTTTCTAACTAACTACCTAATACTAAGATTTAGGTATATAGCTTATATAAAATTATATATTTAACCAGGATTCTTTAAATTCCTTTAATTTTTAAATATTTTAAATATAAAATTCTTTTAATAGCCTTTTTAATAATCTTTCTAACTTTTTAGCCTACCCTTTAGTCTATATATATTTAAATATTAATTAAATATTTAAATATTAACTAAATATTAAAAGATTAAAAAATAAAAAAATAAAGATAAAGATTATACTTTTTTTAACTTTTTAACGCTTTTTTTAGCTTTTTAATCTTTTAAATTTTTAATTTTTTAATATTTAATTAATATTTAAATATTTAATTAATATTTAAACATATATAAGTTAAAAGGTAAGCTAAAGAGTAAGCTAAAAAGCAGGTTAAAAAATTAAAAAAGCTATTAAATAAAACTTATTTATATTTAAAATATTTAAAAATTAAAAAAAAATAATATTTAGAGTTTTTAGTGCTAATTTAGAAAGTATTTGTAAATATAAGGGAGTTGTTAAGAAAAATTGGTACTGGGTGGTTGGTTGGAAAAAACTGGGTAGGTAGATGTTTGAGGTGGGTGGGTGGATACTGGCTATCTGCTGGGTTACCCTAACCCTGCCACTGTCCGTCCAACTTGAACCATACTCAGCAATGTCTGAACCTGTGGACCCGGCGCTGGCATGGGCAACTAGCTCCTCATTATTCGGAGCCAAACAGTAAATTAAAGCTGGCCCTTGGCTCTCGAGTTGTGCTCATCTTCGGGCACGCGTCATGAGTCTGGGCCTCACTACGCTGCCATCAATCAAATACAAACCTAACCTCGGAACACACACACCGAGCTACGGTTGCGGCGGATGGACTCTTCACAACCAGTTGGCCGCAGACCAGACGACAGCCCAAGGCTGACACCGAAGGTCGAGGTGCCAAGTACCGATGCCGTCAACCAAGTGCCCACAATACTGTTCAACGGTCATCAATCACCTGTGTGCTACCTGTGCAGTGCTTGAACAGTCAGATTAATGGAAATTCCAAGTTCCTGCAGTGTTTCCATGCCCAAGGTCAGTGGCCCGACCAATCCGTACAAGATTACAGCTCCGTGCAGAGCTGACAAGTAGAAGCATCCTTGATACGTGTCGGCCAAGCACTCACCCACCACTACAGGCAATTCTGACCTTTGACAACAGGCGCTAAGAAACAGAGTCTCACGATAGCGAGCTCCCTTGTGAGTGACTCGTGCTCTTTTCGAGGGGCCAACTTTCGAAGCCGCCTGTGACTATCAGCTGGACACCATGCAGGTGGTTCATCATGACTCCGTCCGCCGGAAAGAATTTGATTGTCTCTTGGGGTGGGAGGGTGTCTTTTGAAGATATCCAGCAAATTCAATTTTCTCCCCGATCATATTGATGACGACTAGCCCGGGGCCCGTTGACAAGTGTTTGAACACTTTCCAATTTTGCCAACCTTGAAGACGGGACATCACCTCGCTTCAACATTGAATGTTGTTGAACTCCTCTTGCAGTTCGGCCTTCGAAACCAAGTTGAGCATCGGACTTGGCTCGAGCAGTCCTGGAGCCGACCACACCTTGGACTTCCCCTCAACTGCATGAATTATCATTTGATTCTAAAATCTGACTTAGGATTACTTCGTCGGCCGCCTCCAGACTGAGAGAGCAAGCCGTCTGAATTGTGCTGATAACCTCAAACCAGTGATTTAATCATGGAGTACCCCACAAGCCCCCAGACCGTCGCCACCTTCCGGCTCCCAGCGGACAAATTAGAGCTATTATCAGTGCTGTCCTGAGTGCTGCCGCTGATGCCAGCCGTCCCGGTCGGATCGACACTATCGTTGGCAGGCAGACTATAGTTGCCAAAGAACTCAAGAATCATCGGGGTCGCATCAAAGGACGCCGTGGGCGAGCCCCCGCCAACGTCCCGCCCAGCGCCCAGCTCCATCGCCGGCCACACATGCCCGACATTACCCCCATCATACACATGAGAAACAAGACCGAGCCTCGACCCCTCCCCAAAGCGGTACCACGTCGCCGCCTTCGTGATGGCCGTCGACTCGTTGGTCGTGGTCTCGAGCCCGTCGCGCCTCGCCCACTCCCGGACCCAGTGCGGTATGGTAGGCAGGCACGCGTCCCGCCTGCCGTCGTCGCCGTAGTAAGGGATGACCTCGTCGCCGCCCCCGTGGAACTCGAGCACCGGGATGTCGGGCCGCCCGGCGGAGCACGGCAGGTCGACCGTCTCGGGCTCGCACTCGTCCCCCGCCACGTAGAAGGCGCCCGAGACGGGCGCGAACGCGGCGATCCGCGTCGACAGGACCTGGTCGCACGCCAGCAGGCCTACCATGCCGCCGCCCTGGGATTTCCCCGTCGCGTAGATCCGGGCGGTGTCGATGCATAGCTCCGCCTCGGCTTCGTCCAGGATGTTTGAGACGAAGTCGAGGTCGTCCGAGGCGCTGTCCGGGCTGACCTGCCATTGTGTCTGTGGGGGCGGATCTTGTCAGTACTCGGGCGGACTAATTACGGTGATCATCCTCTCGCTGACACGGAAACATACATCAACTGCCTCTGGGTAAATGACGATATACTGGTCGTTCACACTACCGTTGGTCAACTGATCAGCGTCGAGCTGGATCGAGGGAGTTTGACCGCCACCGTGGAACGACAGGATGAGCGGGGTCGGGGTGTCCGGTGAGTAGTCGGCCGGTATCGAGAGCAGATATGATCGATCTCGGATTGTTTCGGTGCTGATTCCGCGCGTGAAATTTCCGCCGCTCTTGGAACAACCGGCCGAGGAACTATTCTGAGACGCGGCAACAATCTCGGTCGAAAACGCCACAAGTACTACTACTAGTAGGCAGCATGCCCTGAACAGTGACATGGTGCAATATAAAGTCTATGCGGTACATAGGGAAAATAAAACGCAGACTCCTGCAAAACAAAAGAAGAACAGGAATTATCTTGGGGGCAAAACCGAGGGCGTCCGTGGGCCTTGTAAGGCGCTCCCACTTCACCACAGCTAATTAAGGCGCCCAGGGCTCGCTCCCCCCGCCGGTGGCTGGTTTACACAGGCGAAAGTGATCTATGAGCAAAACTGAACACCGAGGAGAGATGAAAAAAAAAAAAGAATAAGATGAAGGCTGTCAGGTTTGGATGACAGGTGCTTGCTGCCCCTCTGTTGATAAATAGGGCGGGCAGCTCCCGCGTTTTGAATGCGCTGGGGCCCGTCAAACGCCAAGGCTGCGGGTGATATTCATCCGAATGGTGGTCTCGGTCAATGTTTTATGCCCCTTGGGCCACCAGGAAAACTTGCGGGAATCAGCAGTGGGCATTTCCTCCTAGGTGGGCCGCGTCAGGTGGAACCGGGATGATGCTTGCGATAGCTAGCCATGCACGATATCCCCGGGCGACAAGCTTGGTGTTTCGAACATCTGATGACAGCTGCCAGTGCTGTTTTGTGGGCCAAGGTAGCCGGGCGATGACGGCAAAGATGGATTTTAGAAAGAAGAGCGACGTAATGGGGAGGAGGTTGCCGACATCCGCGGGGTGGTAGCACTTTTAGAAGCCCTGAGCCCTGTGGTATTATTGCTTGCCCCTGCAGATCTTGGTAAAGTCCGGCATGTCACGATTGGTTATGTTTAACATCATTGCGATCCCGGCTTGGCAAAGCCCGGTAAGCCAACGCTGGCAGTGAGTGCTTCGTGACCATTGTGGTCGAATACGGAACCGAAATTGGCGTCTCGCCTGGTTGAAGGTGGACTATCTTGGTACTTAGCAATCCGTCTGATGCAATCGATCTGTCAACATGGTACTTACCAAGCGAGCAGATCGCAGCAAGTGCCTAGTTGCACATGCTCCGGAATGGAATCCCGAACGTGGATTCTTGCAGGTGACTTCTCCATTGGAAGGCTGGACTTTACCTCCAGCTCCGATTGTGTTACGACAGGGCGGCCACGATGTCCAGGTTTCAAATCACCTTCGTTACTATGCAGTTTTTCAGCCGTTTGGAAAGCTTCAAGAGCAAGTCTTTGACATCGAAGTACCCATCAATATTCTGTGCTGTGAAATCCTGAGCATGATACAGGACTGGCAAGCTGTGCCTGGTCAACCTATGTTCAAAGAGTCATCTTTGTCTGCTTAGATACATCCTGACCCCAAGGAGTAAGACCTGGCTCAGACAGTCCCTCAAGGACACCAGCGTTTGCTGGGCCGTATTTGATCCCCTCCTTACCGCACACATGCACATGGCCATCATCATGATGCGACGCAGAATAGGCCCCATCGGTGATTCCGGAGAAGCCACAGCCAGCACTTATTAGTTCTGATGGCGAGAAATTGTTAAGCTACTTGAGCACCATCGGGCCATCTGTCGGAACATCCGTCGGACCTGACGTGCTCAAGGTCTATGGGCGGCAGTGGTGAGGGGGATTCGGCGTTTGCCAAAATTCTATCTCCCTGGCCGAGGGCTCCGGACATGTTCCACCGGTATTGCGGAGGGTTCGCACGCGAGGTACTCTGCCAAAGCCCCGATTGCACTCCAATTTGTCCATATAGAACAGCTGACACCGATTTGGGTTTTCTGACGTTGATCTTGGTATCGTACTTACATGCAACATCTAAACAAGGTCTTCTATTCCAATTCACCGCCCATGAGATGGGAAGACCTCTTGACAGGTTCCCTGAGAAGGTCGCAGTACGATTCTGAGGATCGCGAGGACTCTGGGGGTGTACTACTGCCGGCCCTGAACTGACATCCGTTTGAAAAAGCGTCTTCACTACTTCTCATCTCAGGCCGATTTTCACTCAGTTCCTTTTTTCCAGGTCAGCTCACAGGGTAGTGAAACCTCCAAATCTGATGATTTCTCTCAGAGTTCTCCAAAGTCCATCCAACTTTCTACACACCAGACCACTGCGGCGCTTCCATTGCTACCTACCAAGTAGGCATAAACCACTGCTTCCGCGCTTTTGGCGCAATCGACTTGGCACGGGCCAAGAATCTTGAGCTATTTCCAACGGCCTGTTACTTTCAAGTTAGTTGGGGGCAACCTCTCATTCGTATCCACTTCAATTCCTCCCCTCATCAGGGGAAACAAGTCTTCCGCTTAGAGGTGATTCAGGTCCTTCACTCAAGGCAAGTTCTCTACACACTGATGTTAACAAACAGATGAAGCAGGTACTTGATTCTTCCCGTATCTGCCCAGCTTCTCCCTCCGTTCGGCTAGGGCCTTTCAACGTTTCTCTCGAAGTTTGGTGACGGGGGCACTGTGCGGCGCTTCCCCTGCTACATGTGAGGCCACCACTTCCCTCGACTCTAAGGGATGTCACGCTTTGGCGACTTCGGAAAGTCTGTTTGGCACAGTACCGCAGACATCTGCAGGAATTTGAATCCTGCCGAAGTCATCACCACACACACACCCACACCCACACTTGCAAGCATGGCCAACTTGCCGCCTGCAAAGATGACTTGCTCCTCTGAGGAGCTGGTCAACAGGTGCGTGTAGCCATCCATGGAAGGCCACCCCTTTTTGACGGTAACTATCACTAAACTACTGAGCAAGTAGCCTCTGGGGCAACGACGAGTTTGCCGATGCAACCGTCATCATGGGCCAGAAGACCTGGCGCGTCCACCGTGTCATCATCTGCAACCAGTCTCAGTACTTTTCCAAGGCCTTTGAGGGCTACTTCATGGTAAGTAAGCGCACTGCCGAGAGACAGAGAGAGGGATTGGAGGGGTGGATGGGCGGAGCAAAACTTGAAGGTTATGTTCTGTTAACCAGTCAAAACTTCACACAGGAGGCCAAGTCCAAGACCCTCAACCTGACGGGCTGTGAATACCTCGAGGAGGAGGTCGACAGCCTCCTCAAGTACTTCTACACGCGCAAGCTCGACGAGCACCAGCTGCGCCGGCCTCTCCGGGCCTTCGCCATCGCCGATTACTTCCAGGTCGAGGAGCTTCGGATCAAAGCCGCCTCCGAGGCGAGCAGGAGCCTCGAGAAGCTCATCAGAAACAAGCGATTCATCAACTACAAGGAGCAGTGCCACAAGGTGCTCGGTGTTTATCCCGACACGCTGATGGAGGAGGTCTTCATCCAGGTCATCGGCGAAAACATCCAAGTCTTGAAGTATGAGCGCGACGCAGCCTGGGACGAGCTCACTGCCACCTACCCGAGCCTGGCCAAGAAGGTCCTGGACGTGGTCGTGCACAATCCGCTGGTGGCTGGCATCAAGCGTCGCGCTAGTGTTGCCTTCGACGACTACTTGCGAACGGTGTCGTCTCCCACTCCAGCGGGCCCGACGGCCCCGCTGGGTCAGCCTTCTCCCAGGCCGGTGGTGAGGAGACGCAACTGATGCAAGCAGATACCACGGTCGATTGCACTGGGAGACACTGGTTCGGATCGAGACATGGGCGTTGAGCTTTGAGTTAGCATTTTGACCAGCTGGGCGCCGGAGGGAGACATCACGTTGGCTGGAGCAAGTTGACACGTCTGCGATGCATTTCCATGTGCTGAGTTCCTGATATTGCGGAGAATTATCACCTTGAGAGTAGCTCCAGCATGAACGTTGATTTCTAGGTCGATGCTAGTAACGTGTTGGTTTCTTGGGAAGTAGTGTGTGTGTGAGAGCTTCGCGAAGACAGTAGGACCCCAGCCACCGGAACCCTCGGCCCAGATGCATTTTGTCCTCCTCCATGTGAACAATCAACCGTAGTGTGACCCAGCAGACCCCCTTTTCCCCGAGGCTCAGACTTGCTCTGGACCCTTGGCTTCCTGAGGGTCGGGACGTCGCAAGATCCGCCGGAGCATCATGTCGCAATTGTCGTAAGCGTGATCCAGATCTCGCAGCATCATGTCTACCATCGTGTGGAAAGCTAAGATCAGGGCGAAGTTGAGGCAGCCCACATGTAGGGTGAGCAGTAGTGCGTAGAACCGGTTGTATTTCATGAACTGATGGATGTAGTAGCCGGTGGCTACCCCGTTGAAGATCCACATGAAGCTGTACTAGACCAACAGGGTGATCGAGACGGTTTCTGAGCGCCTCATCTTGATCGCAACCTTGGAATGTAATTGTCGGTGGATCCGAATTGGTGAAGGCGATGATCGCAGTGGTAATTGTTGTGGGTTGTGGTAGTGTTCTCAAATGTGGGTGAATATTCAGCAAAGTAAGCAGATCGAAGGTGTAGCAGGTAATGTTGAAGTTTGTGTTCTCGATTGTTGACATGCAAGTTCAAATGTCACCCCAGGCGGTCGTGTGATGCGATGTGGTGTGCTCCTTCCCATTGCCCACGGAAGATACATAATACCTACCATAGCAGAGCCCTGGTAGGGCAGAGATACACTGTCGCCGAAAGGAGAGTCCCCGAGCAGAACGCGTACCTGCCCAGGTGACTCCACAAAGGCTAGGCAGGTCAGAAGGTGCCCGCCACAACTTCCCTTCGTTGCTCTCGAGTCTCGATTTGTCCCCTTCCAGTCACGAACCTCTTCCCTTCATCACACATCACCATAGCCCTCGAACATCCCTGTCATCGAAGAGCAATCTTGACAGTGTCAGCAAGTACCAGCCATGGCATCCATACCACCACAGTCACCACACTACCAGCTCACGTCATCCAGTGCTCGCTCAACCACTTCGTCAAGCAAGTCGTCCATCCCTCGTTCCTTTTCGACTGGGCCAGGCCTTGGTCGACCCTGCCGCACCCCGGCCACTCCAACGTACAGCACCGGCACCACAACAGGCAGCGGCCGTCGCTCCCATGCCGCATCTTCTATCGGTGCGAGTGAAGGGCACCAGATCATCTGCGCGGTGAGCGAGGCTCGTGGTGTCGCCCCATCTGTTGGCATAGCCTTTGTCAATGTCTCGACTGGCGAGGCCGTCCTGAGCCAGATCTGCGACAATCAATCCTACGTCAAGACCACCCACAAGTTGACCGTCTTCGAGCCCAGCCGCATCCTCATCGTGTCCACTGCTTGTCCTCCCAACCCCAAGAGCAGTTTGTGCGCCACCATCGAGGAAGAGCTGCCAGGCGTCCCAATCGTTGCGCTGGACAGAAAGTATTGGTCCGAGACGACTGGCTTGGAATACATCCAGGCACTTGCATTCAAGGAAGATGTCAAGGCCATCAAAGTTGCCATTGAGGGCAACTTCTACGCCACCTGTTCGTTCGCTGCCGCAAGTCGCCTCGATTCCCAGCGGTCAAGCCCTGAAAGCTAATTGACACAGGCCATGAAATATCTCGAACTCGAATTTTCCCTCCGAGTCTCGAGCCACTCCTTGCGGATCAGATACCAGCCATCTGAAGGATCCATGATGATCAGTCTTCCCACCATCCATTCTTTGGAGCTCATCCAAAATCTGCACAATCCTTCCTCCAAGCTCTGTCTTTTCGGTCTGCTCAACGAGACCAGGACTCCCATGGGCAAAAGAATGCTGCGGAGTAATGTGCTCCAACCATCCACGCAGGTCCAAGGCGTGTTGATGCCCCGATATGATGCTGTTGAAGAGCTCTGCACCAAGGAAGACATGTTTTTCGCAGTTCGTAACGGTCTGAAGGGGTTCAACGACGTGGAGAAACTTCTCAGCAAACTGATCCTTCTTCCCACAGAATCCTCTATAGGGGCAAGCGAGCAAGCCATCAACGAAGTCTTGATGATCAAATCTTTTGTGTTGGACGTCCCTGCCATCTTCAACTCCCTAGCCTCCGCACGCTCCGAGCTCCTCATCAAAATTCGAGAACACTGCCGCCCCGACATCACCAATCCCATTCTTGAACGGATAGCAGAAGTCATCAACGACGACGTCGCCTATGTCACCAAGCCCCTTGACCTCCGAAACCAGAGGGTCTACGCGGTGAAGGCAGGAGTGCATGGCTTGCTCGATGTGGCACGCACAACCTACAAAGAAGCAACAGAAGATCTACACAAACATGTGGAAGAACTCAACGCCGAGCTTGGACTGGCAGCGGACCTGAGGTACGACAACCGTCGTAGGTACTGGTTGAAATTTCGCTGCTGCGATTTCGAGGACGCCCGAATCCCAAGCCCTCTCATCAACTGTATCCGCAAGAAAGAATACCTGGAATGCCAGACGCTGCAGATGGTGAAGCTCAACCAGCGCATGACCGACTCCGTGGACGAGGTCGTCATGCAGAGCGACAAGGTCGTCAGACATTTGTTGAACTCGATCAGAGCTGACATTCCCCAGCTTTTCAGGGTTTGCGAGAGCATCGCTCTTCTGGACATGCTCGCCTCATTCGGCCAAACTGTGACCACTCGAGACTATACCCGGCCCCAGATGAAGGACGCACTGGCGTTGAAAGCCGCTCGACATCCCATCTATGACTCGGTAGGCTCTCGCTGGGCACAATTTGGTGGAAAATTCCCATTGCGCGGTTGTGCCTAACGTGTCAACTTTGGACAGACGCTGGACAAATTCATTCCCAATGACTACTACGCAACAGAGCAGCATGCGTTTCAAATCATCACGGGCTGCAACATGAGCGGCAAGAGTACATACATCCGCACTGTTGCTATGCTACAAGTCATGGCACAGATAGGCTGCTTCGTCCCGGCGCAATTTGCATCCTTCACAATCGTACACAACCTGTTCTCTCGAACATCCACGGACGACAGCATCGAGTCGAATATGTCGACCTTCTCCGTTGAGATGAGAGACATGGCCTTCATCCTGCGCAACATCAACGACAAGAGCCTGACCATCATCGACGAGCTGGGCCGCGGTACCAGCACGCGCGACGGCCTCGCAATCGCCATCGCCATGGCTGAGGCCCTGATACAGAGCAACGCCCTCGTCTTCTTCGCCACGCACTTCACGGAGCTGGCACACGTCCTGCAGGACCGGCCCAGCGTGCTCAACCTCCACCTCGAGACGGAAACAACGACCGCCGCCGACAACATCCCGCAGATGACGATGCTGTACAAGATCGGGTCCGGCGTCGTTCAGGAGGAGACCTACGGGATCAACCTGGCGAGGGCCGTCGGGTTCCCAGAGGCGTTCCTGCAGAGGGCCGAGCACGTGTCTGCGTTCCTGCGCCGGCAGGCCGAGGCCAAGAGGCAGAGCTCCGAGGCGCGCCGGCTCGTGCGCCGCAGGAGGCTGGTGCTGAACCTGCGCGAGACACTGCAGCAGGCGCATGAGAGTGATATGGACGAGGAGACGCTGCGGGGGTATCTGAAGAGGCTGCAGGATGAGTTCACCGCGCGGATGGAGGACATCGAGGCGGGTCGTGAAGCTCATCATGGTGGTGAGGAGGGTGACGACGATGACGCACCACCCGCCGATGAGATGGAGTCCCAAGCGGAGTCGGCCTCTTCACCTCTGCGGCGGGAGGAGGCTGATGGTTCGGGTGGGGCTGCGTCGAGTGCAATTCTCATTTCTGATGATGGTAGTTCCAGCTATGATGATATGGACCTGGAGTGATGACGCTGGTGTTTTGCTTTGCTCGGATATTGCTGATTTAGCGTCCATGGTCGTGCACCATGATTCGGTCTCGTTTGAAGTCCCAGCTCATCAAGGACACGGGGACCAGATAGTTGACGAGCGCCGTGCCAGTTAGAGAGAGACAGATGGCGGAAGATATCATTTTGTTCATTATGCCGCTCTCCAAGATATTGGGAGGTGATCTTACAGACCCTCAGTACCTTCCGATCCTCGCAGAGTCTTATTCGTGTCTTGCCCCGTAGTCTGATTGTAAGTCTTGACTACCCCAAGCATGCAATCGGTGTCACGCAGCATGCGCGCACGTATACACCCATCCACCTGACACCAACATTCAGCCGTGTCATCGCACAACACAAGGGACGAAGAAGAATAGAAGAAGTCGGATGGATCGCCGCAAAACATCGTCCGTCGATCTCAACACAAAGTTTCGAATTTGCTATCTCATGCTCAAGGGGGGTATGGGTATGGGTATGGGGTATGGGGTATTACTTGCTTGCTTGCTTTGTTTGCCTGCTTCCTTAAAATGCTATCAAACAATGAAAATGGGGGCGGAAAAAGGAACTTCATTTCATTCAAGCACCCGCTCGCCCGCCCGCTCACCCGCTCAGCTGGCACCCCCTCATCATCATCTTCATCATCGTCATGACCTCCAGATATGCGTGTCCCCCAGGCTCAGGGAGCTGGAGTTACTACCCCCCTGGCTTCCACCATTCCCACTCCCGTTGCCCTGGCCCCCCGACGCAGCAGAATCAGAAGAAGTATTAGCAGATTCGGGCTCGGCCGTCCGCGGCGCGCCGCCGCCGCCGACGATGCTCTCCCTCCCCTGCTCGTACCTGTAGAACGAGCCGTCATCGCCGCGCTGCTCCGATCCGGCGCTCGAGTCCCTCGCCAGCAGCGGCGGCGGGTCCCTGTAGATCCACGGCTGCTCGAGGGGCACGACGAGGCTGGGGTTGACGAACCGGAGGCCCTTCTCCTTGTCCTCGTCGACGGTGCTCTTGCGGCGGCGGAGGAGGCTCTGGTTGGCGGGGCGGCGGCCGGGGCCGCCGAACACCTCGTCGTGGACCACGCTTCCTTGGTCGTCGTCGTCGTCGTCGTCCTCGCCGGGGGAGGCCGTGCCGCTGCTGCCGCCGCTGCTGCGGCCCGGGTGGCGGTGGCGGATGGAGCGCAGGGCGATGTAGTTTGTGAGCGGCTCGAACTGGCGCTTCCAGTAGTACGAGTACCACACCGTGGCCATGAGCAAGGGGATGACGAGCAGGGACGCGAAGAAGGCGGTCTGGAGGGAGAGGTAGCCGGCCATGGTGATCTGGAAGACGATGAGGCCGAGGACGACGCGGTACGAGATGATGCGCCACGCGCCGCCGGTAGCGTGCTGCGGCTGGTCCATGGCGTAGAGGAGCTGGTACTTGTAGGTGAAGTAGCCCAGGGTGAAGTAGGCGACCCCGACCGCGAGGATGATGTAGCCGCGCGGCAGGACCGAGTAGACCAGGCACAGGATGAAGACGAGCAGCGAGGTGGGCAGATAGAACCCGTAGCTGAAGACGGGGGGCACGGTGAGGGTTGCGAAGTCGCGGGGCGTCTTTGCGCCGAGGCGGTTGATCGGGTAGAGGGAGACTGCGCCGAACTCGAGCAGGCGGAAGGGGAACAGCCCCAGGCCCTGGAGCATGATGAAGTTGAGGTAGAAGACGTTGAGGTTCTGGATCTGCCGGGCGAGCTGCCGGGCAATGTAGGTGGTGTCCTTGAAGGAACTGCGCAGGACGGTCCAGATCTGAGTCGCAGTACCGAAGACGGTGAAGACGAGGAAAATGTTGAAGAACGTGAAGAAGAAGTTCTTGGACACGATGGACAGCTCGACCTCACCCTGGGAGAGCATGCCCTGGCTGTTGGACAGATAGTCGTAGAGGAATGGAATGGCGACGTTCAGCAGGGAAACAACGGCGGTTGGCAAACCGGTCTGGACGAGAGCCTTGATAATCTCATGATTGCTGAGGAATTCGGCGACACCGGGGAAGACCTTCTTGATGGTACAGAGTGACATCAAACTGGCAATGGTAGCGACGGGAAGAAGCCACAGGACCGAGAGGATACTGATGAAGATGGTGATGATCCACCCCTTGATGACCCTGCTCCGCCTAGAAGCATAGGTGTTGCGCCAGACGACGTCCGAAGGGGCCGGCGCGTATTTGGTCAAGAGCTGGCCCGGGCGAGGGTCGATCAGTGCCTGGGTGGCCATCTGACAGGCTGCAATAGAGTCCATCGTCACAAATGCCTGATCGACCGGCTCGTACTCCTTCTTCCGGGCCACACGGATCTGCTCATCGAGCCGACGCAGCTTCTCCTCGTAGTAGTCGATGGCGTCGACCTTCTTGTACCGAAGGTTAAACGGCCCATACCAGACAAGCGTCTGAGGGCGGGGTCGGTCGACCCAGTGGTGATGGGAAGAATCATTGTGTTCACCAGCCAAGAGGCCGGTGCGCTCTCCATCCTGGGCCTCCTCGTCAACAACAGCCTCCTCGTCGTGAGGGCTGACGGCATTGCTGACGAGCCTGTGCCTGTCATCAAGACAGTTTGTAGACTTCTGGCCCAGGTAGACGCTCCAGGTCTCCTCCAGCTTGCGCAGGGTCCTAGCTCTTGCGGCGACCAGGTCGTCCAACTCCTTCCAATTGCGGCACAGGGTGACGCTCTCGACATTGCCGATCTCGAGCTTCTCAACCAGCTCCTTAAGCCTGGCCTCGTCACGAAGCTCGCGGGGCATGCCAGAGAGCTTGAAAGTCCTGTCGGTGATGGTGCTCTGGGTGCCAAGGTAGTCCTGTCGTATCTTGATAACCTTGAAGGTCTCCTTGTCCAGGAGATGTATGGTCAGGAGGGTGAAGAAGTAGGTGAAGACGAGGTAGGCCCAGAGGTAGCCCATGTCGTAGTTCCAACTGTTGTCGCTATCATCGTCGGGGGGCGGGGGCGCAGCGTCGTCGGCGTTGTACCGCCGGTTTATGGGCTCGAGGACGACGGCGGCGAAGAAGAAGAGGATAGCAAAGAGTTTGATTGAGAGCTTGAAGAAGGCGAGGAGCTGGACACAAGTCTGGTCAGGCCACGACCATCGTGGTACGGCGAGAAAGAAGAGTGTGATGCGAATGGAGACATACAACAAAGGCGTCAAGGCCAGCCGAGGCCAGGACTTGGTCCTCGGTGATCTTGTAGAGGGCGGGCATCCAGCCAAAGAAGCTGTCTGGCAGGACAGGCAGGCCTATCTGCGGGCCAAGCTGGCGGCGCCTGGCGGCGTATAATGACTTCCATCGTGGACGCAAGATCTGTTTGGGCAGGTCTCAGCATTGATCGAGCAAATGCGAGCAAGTGCGGGTGGTCTCAATTGGACTCACGCAAAAAGCAGTGAAGGCACTCAAGCCGAGGGCCAAGGAGATGATGAGCTGGACGTAGGTGTCCTTCTCGCCAGGCTGGACAAACTCATCGCCGCTGCCGTCACAGCTGCCCTTCTTCCCCTTGTCAGGGTCGTAGTAGTCCATGGCTGCCGGCTGCCGTGTCGGCGTGGTTGAGGACGTGTCGGTTGTGGTCAGAAGGAGCAGAAGCAGCAATAACACAGGAGCAGCAGTGCCGCCACCGGAGACAGGATATACGGTGACAAAAACAGCGACCACTCCTACATTGTCCTCTCTGTTCGCGACGCGCCCTGTTAACGGAGCAGGATGGGAGGGGCCGAGTCAAGAACAAGAAGCGTCAAGAACCGTAAAGAACAGTCGAGCCAGCCGGGCAGTCGGTCAGTCGGGTCGTCGGATGATGGTCTGCAGCCAGGGCCAAGTCAACAAAAATTCTCGTGTCGACGAGAGCTCCAGTTCTCCGGTTCGCCAGTTCCCCAGTTGTCGCAGCTCCCCTTGTTCGTGCCGCTGAGGTCGCTGGTTGACTGGCTGGGTGGCTCGCGAGGACCCTCCAGAGTTCCTGCCCGTCGCGCGCCGCGCATGAGGATGCGGATCCCATGCTATGACGTGGTTGGTCCTGAACGGGCCTGGTCCCTGCATCGTGCTGACCGTTGACCACCGTTTTGGGACTGGGGTCTCGTACTAACAGCTGCTGGTGGACAGACCAGTGAGCCTTTGATATAGTTACACTTGGCCGTCCTCAGCCACAACTGAGCCAGCCACCTTCTGCACCCCCGACCATGCCGGCATCCGACTGTTCGGCTGTTGGAGAGTTTTTGCATCCACCCTCCTCCCCCCACCAAGAATCCAGCCCGACGGGACAGACAGACAGACCAGCAGATGCCAAGTCCTGCTCCGTCATGTCAAGGAGCAAAGTTCCGAGAGCTTAGCTTGTCTGCCTCTTGTGTTGTACGACGCGTCTCGCCTCGTCATATTTGCCTAGTCCGTCAAATTCCCCTTCTCACTGCTATGTTTGCTGGCCATGCATCTATTTTGGGTTTACTGCGGTGGCCGGCGAGATGTGGCCGAGGACGAAACATTGGCACATGGCAGGATGGCTGCGACGGAGGCAACCTGATTTCTGACCCGGCTCGCCAGTGTGCCAGTGCGCCAAATCGCCAAACAAAGGAACAGGAGTACGCAATCCACGCCACTAACGTCCTGCGTATCAAATGAAGAACCGCCAGCGAGTAATCCGTACGCAGGCAAGCAGTGCCCAAACGAGGCAGCCTGTGACAAGGCCCTGGCGCCCCTGTTGTTCGGGCACAGCCGAGTGGGTGGCGACTTTACCTAGTCTCTCGACGTAACCCGCCTGCCAAGGTGATTACGCAGCTCTGCATTCGCAGCATAGCCCTCTTGTCACTGCGGCAGACCAGTCACATGCAATCATTTCAGCCTTCAAGTGTTCAAGTGAGCTCTCGCCCCAGCCAGCCGCCCTCTTTAGCTCTGTCACTGCCCGTGGACCCTGGAAGTCTAGGTGGGGTCTGTCTTATTATTCTGCATCCCTCTGGCCTTAAAACCAAGCTGCCTCTTGATACATGCATCCTCCTTGACCCCCAACGACGTGGCAAGTGGACGTCCCTTTAAAGAACAGTCGTCATACCCTACTTTTCGTAGGTGGCTGTTCTACTTCCTGACCTTTTTTTTCTTACTGCTTGCTACCGTTTTCTTTTCCTCTTCTCTCACTTCCTACACCCTCAAACCAGATCCACCGCCTGTGCTGCTCCCACTTGATGAACCTCAGAATGGGATCAGCCGGCAACATGGATCCCCAGTCCTCGCTAGATTCCGCCCTCGACACCCAGGGTCTCGCCGATGAACAGCGCGGCCTTCTCGAGCTCATCGACAAGCTCCAGTTTGCACAGCTCGACAACGTCAAGTTGCCCCAAATATGCGTCGTTGGCGACCAGTCTGCTGGAAAATCCTCAGTCCTCGAGGCCATCACGGGCACCCCATTTCCTCGAGATGCCGGCGCCTGCACCAGATTCGCTACCGAGATTCGCTTGCGAAGGGCGCCCGAGACCAGCCTGACTGTCTCCATAATTCCAGACAAGAACCGAGACCTGAAGGCGCAGGAGGCCCTGCGCAGTTTTGGCGGCAATGTCGGCAACCAGATGAACTTTGAGCAGCTCATGAGGTATGCCGTCGACTTGATCGCCCCAAAGAACATTCCTGGCCGCTTTGCCGCCCGGGACATTCTTGTCGTTGAAAAGCGAGGCCCCGACATGCCTCTGCTGACGTTGGTCGACTTGCCCGGTCTGGTGCGGAATGCGAACAACGACCAGAGCTTGGACGACATCAGGACCATCGAGTCTCTGTGCGAGCGGTACATGAAGAGCTCGCGCACCATCATTCTCGCGGTGGTAGGCGGCAACACGGATTACGTCCAGGCCCCAATTCTCACCAAGGCGAGACAATTCGACCCCACCGGATCCAGAACCATCGGTGTTCTCACCAAGCCCGATTTGACCGAGTCCATTGGTCTTGAGGACAAGTTTATTGATCTTGTCAACAACAAGGACAAGGCGAACTACTTTCAGCTCGGGTGGTACATTCTTCTCAACCCTGGCCCTCGCGACGCCGGTCAGCCTTGGCCAACCGCACGCGAGCGCCGCCAGAAAGAGGAGGAGTTCTTTGGGCGGGGCAAATGGCGTTCCCTGCCAGAGTCCATGTGTGGTGCCGACGCGCTCAAGCAGAAGCTGAGCACGCAGCTGCAGCGACACATTGGCCGTCACGTCAAGACGCTACGCCGACAGATCCAGAAGGCCCTGGATGACACCGACGGAGAACTGAAATCGATGGGCGAGGGCAAGGACACGCCCGAGGAGATGCGGATAGAACTCGTGGAACTCTTCAGCGCGTCCAAGGAGCTCGTCATCCCTGCCGTCTATGGTTTCTACAAGAACCCGCCTGGCAAGAACTTCTTTCGCTCCACAGCTGACCCGCGAGGCACGCCGGCTCAGAACCTGCGCGCCAGGGCCGCCGAGGAGAACGACGCCTTCAGCAACCGAATCAGGGAACACGGCCGCAAGTTTGGCTTCTCACATGCACCGCAGGGAGGCAAGGACTTGTCGGAAGAACAAAAGCAAAACTACGTCCGCCAGGAGGTCCAGACACTCCTCAATCAGATCCGTGGTTCCGAATTCCCCGGTGACGCCAAGCCCAGAGCCGTGTACATGCTCTTCCAAAGCTACTCTGAGTACTGGCCCAGGCTGGCACAGGAACACAAGGACAACCTCGGCGTTGTATGCAACGAGTTCTTGGCCGAGCTGATCGACTACGCGTGGCCTAAGCGGATGCGCGAGCCCCTCCGGCGCGAGTTCCTCGATCAACAGCTCAAGCAACTCATGGAGAAGGCACAGAAGGAGCTGGAGCTGCTCTCCCAAGACATGCACCTCGAAGTCCAGCCGTACGACCCAGAGTACGAGGAGAAGCTTCGCGCGTGGCAGGCAAGGTCTCTGAGCCAGGAGGGCGCGCCGCAGTGGTCGGAGGCGCAGGAGGTGCTCGAAAAGATGTTGATCTATTGTGAGTACCGGTTTTCACAAGTCTTTGATGTTTTGGAATTTTCTAGAATACAACACTTTAGGACCCGCAGCAGCACTAACACTCACCGTCAGACGAGTTAAGTGCTAAGTCCTTTATCCGGAATACGATCGTGCAGGTCATCGAGCGACACCTCCTGCAGGGCATGTACAACATCTTCGAGTCGCTGCACGTCCTCAAGATGACGGAGGAGACCATCCTCGCCATCGCGGCCGAGAACAAGCAGACCCGCGAGCGCAGGATGCTCCTCAAGAGCCGCAAGCGCGCGATCGAGGAGGCCAAGGACATCTGCGCGGGGCTCGCCATGCGCAAGGAGCTCAGGGCCTACGCCAACGAGGCCGACGGCGACGAGGGGGAGACGAGCGACGAGGACGGCCCGCCGACGCGCCGGCCCAGCAGCCGGCACCAACAACAACCAAGCAGCGGCGCCTCGGCGCCCCAGCCACCGCAGACCAGGACGTCCAAGAGGCCGCCGGCGCCGCAGCAGCAGCAGCAACAGGGCCGGCCCGAGGTGCACACCAACGGGATCGTGCCGGGCTCCAACAACCCCTACGCCAACGGCGAGCAGCACTACCAGTCGCCAACAGCGACGCCGACGCACAACAACAGCAACAGGCGCACGGTCGAGATCGAGCCGGAGGAGGATTTCTACAGCGCGCCGACCTCGGCGCCCCCGCCGCCGCCGCCCCCGAGGCCCGACAAGGTGAGGCCCGGGTCGGGCAGGGGCAGGGACCACGATGACATATACGGCGCAGACGGCGGGAGACGTGACTCATCATCAGGTACGCAGAACCAGCGACAGGCCGCGGGATACTCGCTGACGTCCTCGCAGCTCCGCGAGATGAATACGGGGGGTACCCGGCGGTAGGCACCGCGCAGCAGGCGCGGCGGGGCGGCCGGATACGGGAGATACTTGGGCGGGTGTGAGTGGAAGACAGACGGACAGGCAGGCAGGCAGACGGACAAACAGACAGACGGACGGACGGACAGACGGACGGACGTATAGAAGGAGCGTGGGCAGTGGGTGAGTGAGTGGGGCAGTAGTAGTACTACATGGTCTTGTCTGTCTGTCAATTTTTTTGGTTTCTCCTTTTTTTTAGGGGAGGGGGGGGTGTGCTTTTGTCTTGTTATCACGGTGCTGGGGTGGGCTGATTTCGGGATTCGGTTTCGAGGGGAAGGAAGGATTGCGGGATATGGCTTTGGATTTCTAGCGATTGCATTTGGATCCATAGATTTCATACGCTGTCCAAACTTTGGACCATTGCAGGTTACTGATGACTCACTGAACTTGGAGGGTGACATTGTGATCATAGAGCACACACAACGCACCGGCTCCCCCCTCTGCCACCCCCCCTCTCTCTCGGGCACGGCCACTACCACGCTCTATACATACATTTAAGCATTTACACATCTACCTACCGTATATGAAATTAAAAATAGTAGTTTGAGAAAACATTTTAAAATTAAATAATTATTTAACTAATTTTTTATAAATATAATTAAATATTAAAAATTAAAAAAATTAATATATATAAATAAATATAAAAAATATTTTAAAAATATTTTTTAATAACTTTTAATTTTATTTATTTTTAATTTTATTTAAAAATAATTATTTATATAAATATATATATAAATATATATTATTTATTTTTAAAATTTATTTATAAATAAAAATAAAACATTTTTATTAAAATTTTTATAATTTTATTATAAATATATAAACTTTTTTATATTTAATTAATTAATTATTTAAAAAATATTTTAAATAAAGTTTTAAATATTTTATATTTAAAAATATATAACTATTAATTTTTAAAATATTAATTAATAAATTTAATTAAAAATATATTATTAAAATTATAATAAATATAAAAATATAAAATATAAAATATAAATATAAATATAAATATAAATATAAATATAAAAATATATAAAATATAAAATATAAAATATAAAATATATAAAATATAAAAATATAAATATAAATATAAATATATATATATATATATATATAAATATAAAATATAAAATATAAAATATAAAATATAAAATATAAAATCTTATATTTAATATTTATTTTATATATTATTTATATATTTTTAATAATTAATATTAAAATTATAAATATATATAATAAAATAATATAAAATATAATTTAAATATTTATTATTAAAGTTTTATTTTTTAATTTAATAATTATATAAATTATATAATTTATAAAAATATTTCAAAATTTAAAATTTATATTATATATATATATATCTATATATATTTATTAATTTTTTTAAAAAAAAATTTAAAAATTAAAAAAAATAATTTTATTAAAAATTAAATTTAAATTGTTTTATATTATTAATATAAAAGTTTTATTTTTTTAATTTTTAAATTTTTAAAAAACATTATTTAAAAAATATATATAAATATTTTAATAATAAATAAAATATTTAATTAATTTAATATATATTATATATATATATATATATATATATATTATTTATATTTAAAAAGATATAAAGTTATAATTTTAAATATATATTCTTATATGTTTTACTTATTATATTATTAAATTATTTTTTAATAATAATTATATTTTTTAAAATTATTTAATTATTAAATATTAATTTTCCTTAGCGTATATTTTAATTATTATAATTATAAATATATATTTAATTAAATATATTAAAATTATTATTAAAATTAAATAATAACCTTATTTTATATATTTATATTTTATAAATATTTTATTTAAATTCTTTAAAAAATAAAAAAAATAATATTAATAAATTAATAAATTTAATTTTTTTTTATTTTTTTAAATAATAAGTTAATATATTTTTAAAATTTTATTTATATATATTTATATTAATATAATATATTAATTAATTTTTTATATAAAGATTTTAATAATAATTTTTAGTAATAATTTTTATAATTAAAGATATAATTAATATATAATTTTTTTAATATTATTTAATATATTTATATATATTTTTATTTTTGTTTATAATAATTATATATATATATATAATATTTTAAAAAAAGTTTTAAAATATATATTTTTTAATAAAATTATATAATATTTTATTTATTTTTAATTTATATTTTTTATTTAATTATTAAGTTTTATTATTATTAATTTAAAAATTATTTATATAAATTATTATTTTAAAAATAATTTTATTTTATTTTAAAAATATATTATTATAATTAAGAAATTTAGTTTAATTTAATAGTTATATTTAAAAATAATAATCTTTAATTATAATTTTATAAAAATATTATATATTTATTTTTTCCTTTTATTTTCTCTATTTTTAAATTTTTTTTTTTATTTAAATAAAATTTTAATTTTTTAAGTATTATATTTTTAATATAGAATTACTAGTAAATAAATATAATAATTAAAATTATAGTAAATAAGTATAATAAAAAAATAATAATAAGGTATTTTCTTTTATTTTTTTTAATTTCTTTTTTTTTAATATACTTTATTTATTAAGGTTAATAAATATTATTTTTATATAATAGACGCTTAGTAACTCTTTAATAATTTCTTATTTTATTTAAATTAAGTATATTAAGTTATTAATAATACCTTTAAAGTAATATTTTTAAATTATTAAAATATTAATTAATAAAAAAATATTATAAATAATATTATTAATTTTTAAATATATATTATTTAATAATCCTTTTTTTTATTTAATATTATTTTTTTAAAATTTTAAAGTATAATAAATTAAAAGATATTTTTTTTATAAATTTATTTTTAATATTTATTATTTTATAATATTTTTATTAAAAAATTATATAAAGTTTTTAGAATTTAAATTTTAAATTAAGAATTTAATAAATATAATACCTATATTTAATAATTATCCTATTAAATATAATTAGAAATTAATTTATAAAGAAATTTTATAAAAAATATTTTTAAAGTGCTTAGTTATAAATATTTTTAATATTTTTTATTTTATTTTTAAAAATATTAAAAAATATTAGTATATTTTTAAAAAAAGGAGGTAAAAAAAGGGTAAAAAAATTAATATGCTTAAGGGGGTATTTATTGTAAAATATAGTAAAATATTTAATATAGTTTAAAGTTAAAGTTTTTATAAATATTAGTGGGGGAAAAAGTGTTATAATATGAATTAGTATATTATTAGGGTTAAAGTTTTTTTTTATAATTTTAAAATAGATATATAAATTTATATATTTTTTTATATTTTATTTTTTATTTTTTTATAATTTAATTTATATTTAAAAAATAAGTTTTTAAATATTTATTTTTTATTAAATATTAAATATTTTAAATAATATAAAATTAAAAAATGTATAAATATAATATATTAATTATGTAATTTTTAATTGATAATTAATAAATTATAATTAATAAATTATAATTAATAATTAATAATGAATAATGAATAATGAATAATTAATAATGAATAATGAATAATGAATAATGAATAATGAATAATGAATAATGAATAATTAATAATGAATAATTAATAATTAATAATTAATAATGAATAATTAATAATTAATAATGAATAATTAATAATTAATAATTAATAATTAATAATGAATAATTAATAATTAATAATTAATAATTAATAATTAATAATTAATAATTAATAATTAATAATTAATAATTAATAATTAATAATTAATAATTAATAATTAATAATTAATAATTAATAATTAATAATTAATAATTAATAATTAATAATTAATAATTAATAATTAATAATCAATAATTAATAATTAATAATTATATAATTAAAAAAAAGATTTAATTATATATATATCTTTATTAATATAAATAATAAATAGTTATAAATAATTTTTTTAATTCGGTATAAGCTTTTTAATATTTAATTAAAAATTAATATTATTATATATAATATATCTTACTTTATTATATAAAATTTTCTTAATATTTATAAGTATAAATTTATTAATAAATTTTATAATAATAAAATTATTAAATATTATAATAGAATTATTTATTTTTTTATTATTTATATTATTATTTATAATAAAATATTAATTATTAATAAAGATTTTAGGGTTAATAATAAATTAATTATATTAAATAATTATTATTATATAATAAAATATTTATAAAAATTAAAATAATATATATATATATATATATATATAAAATTATATAATAAATTAAAAATAATAATAATAAATAAAAAATAAAATAAAAATTAAAAAGGAAAACTATTATTTTATATAAATAAAAAATATAATAATTATAATAATTAAAATTATTTAATTATTATATAATTATATATAAATTTATAATAATTAAATAATTTTATATATAATTATTAAACTTAAACTTTTAATTAATAAATTTTTATATTTAAAATTATTAATTTATTATATTTAAAATTATTAAATTATTATATAATAATATTTAAAACTTTTATATAAATAAATTTTAATATATTTAATAATTAAATATAAGAAAATTTTTAAATTAAAATTATTAAAATATTATATAATTTATATTTAAAATTATTAAATTATTATATTTAAAATTATTAAATTAATAAATTTAATAATTTTTTATATTTAAAATTATTAAATTATTATATTTAAAACTATTAAATTAATAAATTTAATAATTTTTTATATTTAAAATTATTGAATTATTAAATTTAATAATTTTTTATATTTAAAATTATTAAATTATAATTAATTATTATAATTAAAACTATTAAATTATTAAATTTAATAGTTTTTTATATTTAAAATTATTATAATATTATATTTAAAATTATTAAATTATTAAATATAAAAATTCTTTATATATAAAATTATTATAATATTAATATATTATATTTAAAATTATTAAATTATTATATTTAATAGTTTTTTATATTTAAAATTATTAAATTATTATATTTAAAATTATTAAATTATTATATTTAAAATTATTAAATTATTATATTTAAAATTATTAAATTATTAAATTTAATATATTATTTTTTAATATATAAATAACTTATATTTTTTAAATTTATTTTATAATTCTTTTTTTATTATTTTTTTTATTAATATATTATTATATTATAAATTTATTTATAAATTTTATATCATTATTTAATTTTATATATATATATTATTTTATTTTATATAATATTTAATTCTAAGTTTTTTGTTTATAATTTTAAAATTTAATATATATAGGAATTAAATTTAAATAATAAAAATTATATTAATAATAATAAAATATTATTAATAATATTATAATATTTAATATACTATTTAAAAAATTAAATAAAAAAATTAAAGAATATAAAAATAAAAAAGAAAATTAATTTAATTTTAATTTTAAATTTTTACGGTCTTATTTATTTAAAAATAAGTTATTTATATATAAATTATTAAATATTAATTATTTAACACTTTAAAAAGTAATATTTATATATATTATATTTAATTATAGTTATATATATTATTTTAAAGTTATTAGGTTTTAAATTAATTTTAATAAATTTATATATTAAATTTAATATTTGAAAAAAGTAGTTAACTATTTATTATAAAGTCTTTTAATAAAAATAAAAGAAAATGAATATTTTTTTTAACTTATACTAATATTAATAATAAAATATATTTAAAGAAAATTATTAGGTTTTTATTAAATAATAATTTATCTTTTAATATTTTATCTTTATTATTATTTAATAATTTAATTTTTTATTTAAATAAATAAATATTTAAAATTATATTAATTTTTAAATATAATAATATTAATATATTATTTAATAATAAAGCTTTTAAATTATATTATTAAAAATTATAAGTATATTTATAAATTATATATAATAATATTATTTAAAAAATTAAAAATATAATTTAAAAATAAATTAAAAATAATAAAAAACTTTTATATAATTTAATATATAGTTTTTTATTAATTTAAGTAGCTATTTAAAAGTTATTATAAATTATATTAATAAAAATTTAAAATTTAATTATTAATTAATAGATAAATTAATTTAAATTATATATATTTATAATTTATTATATTATATTAATATTAATAATATAATAAATTTTAAATTTTTAAACGAGGCTTATAATAAAATATATATATATAAAATATTTAAAAATAATATTTTAATTCCTTTAAATATACTATTTAATTTTATTAATAAGTATATTTTATTATTTTATTAATTAAATATAATTTATTTATATTTTAATATTTATTTAATATATATATATATTAATTATATAATAATATTATATAAAATAATAAATTTAATAATAATATTTTTTTAAAAAAATTTAAAATAGAATATTATTTTAAAAATATTATAAATTTTAATAATAATATATAATATATAATATATACTTTAAATTTAACTATTAAAACTATAATTAATTCTTTTAATAAAAGTATTATTAATAATAAAAAATTATAAAAAATTGAATTATTTATTATTTTTATATAAAATTTAAATACATTGGAAAATATTTTTAAAACTAAAAAAAATAAAATTTTTAATAAATTATTAAGTATTTATTATTAATTAATATTATTTATTATTAAATTATATATTAATTTTATATAAGTTTATTTAATAAAATATAATAAATAATAATAATAATTAAATAAAATAAATAAATTAAAAAATAATAATTAAAAATATTAAAAAAATATAAATTAAAAGGAAATCTTTTTATTAATAAAAATTAAACTTTAATTTTATTAAATATAAAATAAAACTTTATTTAATATTAATTTTAATATATATTAATAATTTATATTTTATTAAATATTAATATTTATTAAAATTTATTATATAAAATAATAAATATAGTATTAAATTTTAAAAACCCTATTAATTAACTATTGAAAGACTTTAATTATAATATTTTATAAAAATTAAATATATATAAAAAAGAATAAAAATAAATAAAAGATTTAAAAAATATATTATTAGTATTTTATAAGCTTATTATTTTTTTTAAAAAAAAATATATTATTTTAAATTTAATATTATTTTTTATTAAATAAATATACAAGGTTTTATTAGATTTAAAAAAGTTATATAAAAATAAAAAAAATAGAGGATTTAAAAGTAATATAAGTATTTTTAATTATAATTAATATTAATAATATATTATATATATTAATATATATTTTTTTAAGTTTTTTTATATTTTTATTTATTTTATTTTAAAAAAGCTATTAATATAAAATTAAATAAATTAAATAATTATTTTTTAAATAATTTTATTTAAAATAATATATTTATTCAATAATTTAATATATATATATTTACTATACTATTAAATTTTTAAAATAATTAAATATATATATAAAAAATATTAAATATAAATTAAAATTCTATATTTTATATATAAAAATTAATAATAAAAAAATTAAAATAATAAATATATATTTTATTAAATTAATTTTAAAACTTTTATATAATAAATTAATTAATATATTTAGAATTTATAATAATAATAAAGAAAATAAAAAAAAAGTTAAAATATTACTTAATTTACTTAATATAACTATAACTTTTAAAATAAATATATTTATAAATTTAAATTAACTTACTATTTTATTTTAAAAAAATAAAATTGAAAAATTAAAAAGAAAATTATATTAAATTCGATTTTTATATTAAATATTATAAAAAATATGAATATAAATTATAATTTAAAAAGAAAAATAATTAAATATTTTAAAAAAGTTCGAAAATTATATAATATAAGTTATTTTTTTATAATTATTAATATTATATTATATATAATATTAATTTATTTTATTATTAATTTAATATTTTAAAATAATAAAAGATTAATAAAATTTCCTATTTAAATTTATTAATATTAGTATTTAAATATTTAAATATTTTAATAATATTAGTAATAATAAAAGAAAATTTTAATATTAATATAAATATTATAATTAATAAATGTATAAATTTATAAAATAATATTAGAAAGGAATTAAGTATAAAAAAATACGCTAAAAAGGATAAAAAACTATTAAGAATTAAAAAATATTTAAAATTAAAAATTAAATTAAAGGAAAATATATTAGAAATAGAATTAAAAAAAGGGGAAAATAATAATTAAAAATATAATATTATTATAATTAATTAATATAACTATTAATAATAATAATAATAAATATAATAATAAAATAATTTAAATAAATATTTAAAATTAAATAATTTAATATTATAATAATTTTATATAATAAAAAGTAATAAAAAACGGTTAAAAAAAGTTAAAGTTAAAGCTATAAAAGCTTTTTAACTTTAAAATAAATAATTTATTATATTCCTTACTTTTATTATATAGTAACTCGAGTTTAATATATATTAACTTTAAACTTTAATAGCTTAATAGTTAGCACTTTAAATTTAAATTCTAATTAATTCCTTTATAATTTATTTATTTTAATTACTATTAATAATAATAAATGTTATATTTATTATTATTAAAACCTAAAGAAATCTAGGTTTAAATTTTAGTTAAGATATATTTTTTTTAATTATAATATTTTATTATTTTAAATTTAATTATTAATCTTATTATTATAGAATTTAAATTTAAATTTTAATAAAAATATAAATTATTATATATATATATTTTATATATATTTAATAAATTATTTAATTATTTATTTTAATATTTAATTATTTATTTAATTATTTATTTATATATTTATTTATATATTTATTTATATATTTATTATTTAATATATTATATTTTATTTTTAATATTTTATATTTATATAAATATAAAATATAAAATATGAAATATTATTATAATTTTATATATAATATAAAAAATAATAAGTAATTAAAACTTTATTATTTTAAAAAATAATTTTTATATATATATTTTTTATATATATATATAAAATATAAAATATAAAATATAAAAAATATAAAATATAAAATATAAAATATAAAAAATATAAAATATAAAATATAAAATATATAAAATATAAAAATATAAATATAAATATAAATATATAAAAAATATAAAATATAAATATAAATATAAATATAGTATTTTATATATATATAAATATAAAATATAAAATATAGTTACAACTTTATATATTATTATTAATTTTTATATAATTTTATTTTTCTTATATATATATTTAAAAAATAAATAATATTTAATATTTTAATTTTATAATATATAAATTAATTTTAAAAATATTAAATCTTTTATATATAAATTATATATAATATTTTTATAAAATAATAAGTCTTGAAAACGAGGTAAGCCTTGTCGGCCTCCGTAACTTTTATAGGCTTCCTGCAGGCCCTAGTACGGTATATAATCTTAACCTCGTGTTAAAAGATATTGTAAATATTTTACATATGACAATTATAAGTTTTTAAGAAGCACCGGCATAGGAATTGTAACTCAACTCAACTTAATAAATTATTTACTCTCTACTTTAAGTTAATTCTTACACTAGATGTTGAGCTACTACTTTGGCTGCCTAAGCTAAACTAGTTGTGAGGAAGTAGAAAATCTATTGTGCCTGCCATATACTCCCCCGTCTCCCAAGCCTTGTCCAATGAATGTCCCTCCGTCCGTCCGTGAAGTGCAATTCCGTATCTGCCAGATTGGACACCCGTGGACGCAGTAGTGTTGGTGGGTTGGCGGTTTGGTGAGCCGCCAGGGTTTTCGGGTAGGGAGTCTGATATTAAAGGGAAAGGAGCGGATGAGCGAGAAGTCAATATTCAATGTAGCTATATGTTACCAGGTTGCTCTCTGAGCCTCTGTTTCTACACCATGCCCGTCGGTTATGAGCCATCGCCCCATACGAAATCTCAACCATTCCTCTCTCTGGCTTCCATTAAATTCCGATGAGCGGTCCGCGTATACCAGTAAGTCGGGATGTTGCCGTTCAAGTGATCCACGACGAATGGTGGCCGACTTGTCGGTCCTTCGCTATCAAAAAGATTACAAATCTCTGCATTAACTCGGTCGGTGACTCCCTGCGTCCGAGCACCTGCAGTGACGACGTCTCGTTCCCCCTTTCGTTTGATGTAGATAGGGAGGACGGGAAGATCATTCCGACCGGGGAGGTGCGCCGTATCGAAGTCGTAGCTCTCATTGAACAGGTCGAAGACGATGAAGACGCACGTGGCATATTTATCGGTGGCCTGGAGTGCGGGTTTGAGAGATGCGTTGTCGGTGTCGCTGAGAGATAGCCAGTTGTTCTTTTGGATCGCTTCAATTGCCATCTTGACCATCTCCTCGGGAGACTCGCAGGCCGTCTCCCATCGAGGGGTTCTGCTCCTGACGACGAGGAGGATACGAGTAGGACTGGGCGCCATCTGGAGTATATCAAGAGTCTTTTTCTGGTGATGGCGTGAAGTGAAAAGGAAGTAATGGGTTGCGAGAGAGTGTGTTTATTGGTGCTTAAGACAGCTTAGCCAGCGTCCACCCACCTACCTTAAGTGTCTACCTACCTAGTTTTTTCCAACCAACCACCTAATACTAATTTTTCTTAATAACTCCCTTATATTTACAAATATTTTCTAAATTAGTACCAAAAACTCTAAATATTATTTTCCTTTTTTAATTTTTAAATACTTTAAATATAAATAAGCTCTATCTAATAACTTTTCTAGCCTTCTAGCCCGTCTTTTAACCTGCCCTTTAGCCTACTTTTTAGCCTATATACGTTTAAATATTAACTAAATATTTAAATATTAATTAAATATTAAAAAACTAAAAATTTAAAAGGTTAAAAAGTTAAAAAAAGTATTAAAAAATTAAAAAAAGTATAGTCTTTATTTTTATCTTTTTATTTTCTAGTTTTTTAGTATTTAGTTAATATTTAAATATTTAATTAATACTTAAATATATATAAGCTAGAGGGTAGGCTAGAGGGTTAAAAAGGTTATTAAAAAGGTTATTAAAAAGGTTTTATATTTAAAATATTTAAAAATTAGAGGAATTTAAAGAATCCTGGTTAGGTATATAATTTTATATAGGTTATATATTTAAATTTTGGTATTAGGTAGTTAGTTGGAAAAAACTGGGTAGGTGGATGTTTGAGGTAGGTGGGTGGATGCTGGCTGCCTAGTAGGCACTGCAGCCTGTACCAGCACTACCGCCCAAAGGCGGTGAAAAACCGGCCGCAGAGGCGGCAGAATCCTGGCGCCAGAAATATTTAAAGCGCGGCCGCCTCCCGCCCTCTGCGCTCAGCCCTTCCCTTTTTCTCTTTTTCTCTTCATCCTGGTGCACGGGCTTTACGCAATTCAGTGAAGGTTCGCCTGAGAATGCGTTTTTGCTAGTTGAAAACTATAACATGACCACTCCTAGCTGGCTTCGGCTGGCTAGGGAATCTTTGGAACCCTCAAATCTTTCTTGACTGATTTTGTCTTTCATTGTCCTGGTTCGCTTGCGAGCCAGACGAGGAAGGATGCATTTTGCCGTGTTTGACGTGCCCGACCGACTGACTTTGACTGCCGTCTTGCCATGTTCAATGCTCTGTCTGTTGACAACGTCGAATGCGCGCACCCTCGATTCTGCTGCCCTCGGTGTCACCCATCCTGCTCCCCAGCCCACGTGCTCAAGCTCCCATCCAGATTGCCAGTCCAAGCCGCCTGCCTGCGCGCACGGGCCACGTGCGACCTCGACATTTCGAGCAGTCGCGTCGACCCCGCCACGTCGCGGTCGCAACAACCTCAATTCACCTTGTTCCTTAGGCAGCAGCCGCTTCACGCCTCTGCCTGCCACACAGCTCAACCGCAAACAACGCTGCGAGCCGCCCTTAGAGCTCATCATGGACGAACTACTCCGTACCGTCTCGCTGCCTGCATCCTGGCTCCTCCAGAAAGGTGCAAGCCCTGCCTCGTCTGCCATGCCCGCGCAGGTGATCCTGGCTCAGCGTGACATGGTTCGCCCCCAACTGGAGGTTGCCCAGCAACCAACCTGCGCTGCCGTCCTCGGTTCAAAACAACCCAATCCCTAATTTTAACCAGTTGCCTCCTTGCACCCTGTGCCTTACGTCCTCCTCTGACCAGTACTCACCCCATCTGCTCATCCTTGCACACGAATGCGCATCTAAACCAGCTTTGTCCACGGCCATGCCGCTAGAGGCTCAAATGGCAAGGCTGGCCGTCAACGGCCAAACGGTGGAGGCTCAGCCCCAGAAACCCAAGGTCAGCATGACTTGCCCAACATTTGCGCCATACCTAACATCTTTCAGCAGCCCACATCCACCAAGACATCGCTCTCCTCGGGCTCATTCCGCCCGAAACTCCTGAAGGTAGCCCTTCAGAATCGTTTGGATCACTCGTTGCCTCGACCCCCTTCCTCGAAATCGGCCTCTGGCAAGGAGCAGTCAAACGAAGCGACCGACAACCATGACTCGATAGAGACGCTCGTCAACCAGCCTGCCATAAAGATGTTCCACTTGGGCATGTTCGAGATCGGCAAGCCCCTCGGCAAAGGCAAATTCGGCCGCGTATACCTGGCCCGGGAGCGGGAGCACCAGTTCATCTGTGCACTAAAGGTCCTGCATAAGACCGAGCTCCAGCGAGCCCGTGTAGAGAAGCAGGTCCGGCGGGAGATTGAAATACAGAGCAACCTGTGCCACCCTAATATTTTGAAGCTATATGGCCACTTTCACGACTCCAAACGTGTCTTCCTCATCCTGGAGTATGCTGGCCAGGGTGAACTATACAAGCATCTACAAAAGGTGTCCCGGTTTCACGAGCAGAGAGCAGCACAGTACATTGCACAAATGACGAGCGCACTCCTCCACCTACACCGAAAGAATGTCATCCACCGTGACATTAAGCCTGAAAATATCCTTGTTGGTCTGCGCGGAGAGATCAAAATTTCAGATTTTGGCTGGAGCGTCCATGCACCTGGCAAACGCCGAAATACATACTGTGGCACCCTCGACTACCTCCCACCAGAAATGATAGCCCCACATGCAGGCAGCACGGATAACTCGTATGATGAAAAGGTTGATCTATGGTCTCTGGGTGTATTGATGTACGAGTTCTTGGTGGGCGAGGCGCCCTTCGAGGATAGTTTTGTCATGACACACCGGAGGATTGCGAGCGCTGATATGACCATCCCCTCGTTTGTCAGCGCCGAGGCCAAAGACCTCATCCAGAAGGTAGGTCGGTCCCCTTGTGCCCCTTGCCATTTCCGATGATTACGCAGAATTCTTACATGATAAAAGCTGCTCGTGGTCGACCCCAAGCGCAGATTGCCTCTCGAGCAGGTTCAGAAACACCCCTGGATTGTCATGAATTGTGACCAAGGGGCAGAAAGGGACCAAGAGCGATGGAGGCAAAAAAAGGACACAGCAGGCGGAAAGGGTGGCAAGATGACGAAGGATGTGGAGCTCAAGACTTGAACGATGTGGGCTTGAGTGAGGAAGACCGTGGTCTAATCCCCATTGAGGTCTGGCCGGATAGTGTGGCCGATGCACCCACACTGGGTGGGTATGCGCTTGTACCAATGTGGACTGGCAGAATACGGGGTCTTTTGCATGGTGTTGAGGCGTCAAGGCGTTGGGCTCATCTGATGTTGCTATGTGCATTTTTAACACTCAAATGGCATGTTCTCTCCTGAATTTAACCTCGATGCCGTTGTGAAAGACAAGCTGAACTTTATGGACGGCGTTGCCGCCCGCGAGGACCGCCGTGCTGGCTTGAAGCCTCCGTGCCAGGCAATATCAAACACGGACATGCTTTTTACACAACATGCTTGCAAGACGGGGAGACGAGGCTTATGGATGATGAAAGGCGGCGGTTCTCGCTTCGTGGGGCATGAGCTCGAGTGCCGAAGTGGGACCCCGACAAGAGACCGTCTGCGAAGGAGCTGACTGCGTATCTGTGGCCCCAGTCTGGGATACACGAAGACGATGAGCTCTATGCGGAAGAGGATCAAGGGTTTTCCGTTTCCCGGAGGCCAGTCTTGATAAACACGTAAAGCGATATGCGACGCTGGATATATCCCTTTTTCCGTTCTTTTCCCCAGTTGGGAATCGAATCAAAGTAGCTCTGCTTATAACTACCGCGGTCTTGAATGAGCCAATACCTAGGTTGAGCAAAGTCTTGTAGACTGTCACTCAGACATAATGATTCGCTGCATTATGGCAGTCAGTACAAGAAGTCAAACTCACACGCCTTCGTGACATCGCAAATCGTTACAATGGACTATTGCTACCCGGCAGACATACGTTTATTCTGGCACATTATCAAACATGCTTCCAGGCTCTCTGATGGCTCTTGCGGCTTGTGAACAAGACTTGTCCCGCCCAACTTCAACATTTCGGGATGACCAAAGCGGATCCGAGTTCGTCAACGGGTGAATGTCCCAGCAGCATCTCTTCCCATGTAGCTGATAGCACCCGACTTCGCTTCGGGAGTGAGCGTTTACCGCACCAGCGTGACATGGCGTTTGTGTTTTTCGCAACACCAAACTCGCCGCTGGTGCCAGGGAGAACGAAGAACCCAAGGCAAAGTTCACTTTTCGCTCAGCAGGTCAAGCCATTCACCCTTCCACTGCAACTGCTTTTAAAGCCACACTTCTCGCCGCCAATTCGGACACCTCCAATCTGTCCTTCTTCCCAACCTACAACAACCACAAAGGCCTGTACTCCCCATTCTACATCCACCTATACTCCCCATTCTGCACCATCCACTACTTGCAAGGAGCAAATACCGATTCTTGCCAGCACGCATCGTATCATGTCTAACATCTGGACGACCCCTGATCTCCCGTGGGCTGGTGTGCCCCCGCCAGGCGAGACGAGACACGAGGTCGACCCTCCCAGCACATCCGCCTCTGTGATCGGGCTCGGCGCCATGGTCACCCTCATCGCGGCGACCGTGGTGTGCCTGCGTCTCAGCACCAGGGTCTTCAGCACCCGTGGTCTCAAGTTGGACGACTGTAAGTCCAGCTCTCATGTCCTGAGTGGCCCCCACCGCTGACCACGACGGCGATCTAGGGCTTATTTTACTGTCAACAATTCTGCTCGTTTGTTTCTTTGTCGTTTGTGTCAGGCGTACGTTGCTCGAAAATATGCAAAGCCCTCCCCGCTGCCCCCCTTCCCGTGCTTAATATGCCCTCTGACTTCCCATTGTTCATAATAGTCACTGCTTACGGAGTCGGTAATCATATATGGGACGTGCTCTGGGATAATTACACACCGGGAATCCTGCAGGTACGATCAATACTTTGTCGAATAAGCAACAAGAATAGTATGCCAATTCCGCTGACCTTTTATTCCCCCACAGCTCATCTTCCTCGCCCAAATCTTCGGCGTCGCCACCATCTCGCTCAACAAGCTCTCCGTGCTCAGCCTCTACATCTCCATCACGCCCAACAAGAAGTTCCGCGCCGCCGTGTACTTCCTCATGGGCGTCGTGGTCGTCTTCTCGCTGGCCTACGTCCTCATATTGCTCCTGAACTGCCAGCCCGTCCAGTCCCAGTGGGACTTCAACATCCCCGGCAGCTGCAAGGAACTGGCCCCGACTGCGTCGCCCATCCTCATCCTGAGCCTCGTCAACATCTTTGTCGACGTGGCGGTCGTCATCCTCCCGATCCCGGTCATACTCCCCCTGCGTATACCCAGGGGTGACAAGATCTCGTGCCTCCTGCTGTTCGCGGCCGGCGGCGGGCTGTAAGCATAATACCTACCCACCTACGCAGATTCTACCCCACCACCTCCTCCCCCCGAACTGCCGGGCCGCCCTTCTTTTTTTTTTCTTTCTTTTTTTCTTCGCAGCTAACAGAGTCTCACAGCGTCTTGATCGCCGCAATAGGCAGGACAATCGAGCTCACGCCCCTCCTCAAGCCGGCGCCAGGCCCCGACGACCTGCTCTTCATCGACAGCACCTGGCACGTGGTCCCGGAGCTGAACTGGGCCGTCGCCGAGGGCGGCGTCGGCGTCGTCGCCGCGTCGCTGCCGGCCATCCGGCCCGTCTGGCAGCGCCTGTGGTCGGCGAGGGCAGCGGCAACAAGCAGCCGCGGCTCCGGGTCCGGTGGTGGCCGCCACCACCATGGTGATGGCGACTCCGGCGTGGCGCTCGAGGTCGGCGAGGGGAGCAAGGAGGCCTGCGCGCGCGCCGGGCAGCGGCCGCGGGATTATGCGAGGGAGATCTCGTGGTTCGGCCGGCGTGCTCGTGATGAGGAGGAGGGGTTTGAGGGCCTGCCTCACTCACCCGGGAGAGCAGTGATTCGGTCTTGAGCGGTTTGGAGAATCATGGCCGTCTGTGTTGGCGCCCAATTCGAACGGATGCGGTGCTGCTGGTCGACAGATTTCTCGGACCAAGGGAGGGGTCGCACCACGCAGCGAACTCATCAGCGAAATGTGCAAGATTGGGTGGGTTGTGGGAGGACGCATGTCAGAAGGCATGCATGCATGCTGCTTGGCCAGTCCAGGCCAATCAATGGCGCTGTCCCCATTTGTTTGAGATCGCTAGGATTGGCTGTATGGACATCCGGAATGGCTTTTAGTAGCACGGAGTTGAAAGCATGGGGTTGGATGGTGTATGCATCTGCGCATGCCGGCAGCGATATTATCACAGATCGTCAGAAGTCAGAACCCGATCCATAGTGTTGCACAGCGTGGGAAATCATACGTTTGTAAGCGAGTGCGGCTGCGGCAGACACGTAAGCCCTCCTTCTAGTGCTTAGTTCTATATGCATGTGGTAAGATTGGGAACTCGGTCATTGTGGCATCTTGTCGGTTTAAATGTCTCGAGGCCCAAAATACTACCGGAAGGTGCATGTCTGTATACTTGGGGACTTCCGGAAGTGATACTTGCATGCCTTACACGACATCGAGTTGGCAAATCAGACGGCTGGGTAAAACCATCCCGGGACACGTAAGAACAAAGTCTTCGGTGTGATGAAGTAGGAAATATCTTGTCATTTAATTTCTATTTAAATGGCGCTCGACGCTGGTCTCTCCAAAAGGGCCTGTGTTTGGCTCTGTCGTATATTTGTCATGCACACGAGTGGCAGACTCGGATAGCAGCAACAGGATTCATCAACACCCAAAACCTCAGCGTTCTACCTATTAAGTAGATGATTTCGTCATTCATCTGTATAATGCTTCCCTAAGGTGTGCGGTTGCTTCACATAGTGGTAAAAGCCCAAAGACCCGTCGTTTAAACAACACAACCAAGATATTATCCCGATATCTCTCAACTGCACCAAAATGGGGTCCGAAGTACCAGAGGATAGGAAAGTCGTGATCATAACAGGATCAACAGTGAGATCCGTGAAAAGACCTTGCACTAAGATATGATGCAGTTCTACGTCACTGACGTCCCTATAGTCAGGCATCGGCAAAGACCTGGCAGAACGTCTCCACCCTAAAGGATATAACATCGTCGTCTCCGGCAGACGCACAAAGGAAGGCGAGGCCCTCGCCTCCCAGCTAGACCCCACAGGCGAGACCGCGATATTCGTCCAGTGCGACGTGATCTCATACGCGTCCCAGGCAAGCCTCCTCAAGACCGCCTGGGCCAAATGGCACCGCCTCGACGCCCTCATCGCCAACGCGGGCATCATCGACCAGGGCTCCCTCTACGACCTGGCCCGCAGGGACAGCCCCTCGGTCGACGACGTCCCGCCCGAGCCGGACCTGACGTGCACCGACATCGACGTCAAGGGCGTCATGTACAGCACGGTGCTGGCCGTGCACTACATGCGGCACAACCCGGCCCGCGCGAGGGGGGGCAGGATCATCGTGACGGGCAGCGTCGCCTCGCTCTGGCCGATACCCGCCGGGCCCGAGTACAGCGCCGCCAAGGCGGCGGCGATGAACTGGGCGCGGGCGGTGGCGCCGGTCCTGGCGCTGGAGGGCATCACGGTCAACAGTGTCCTGCCGAATTGTTATGATACCTCCATCCTGCCGGGCTTTGCGGATGCGGTCCTGGAGGAGCAGTGCGTCTTAATTACCCGTTCCCGGGTCCAGAGCTTAGCAAGATGAGTGCTGATGTTTGTTTGTTAGTCTGACCACGAAAGAGTGCCTTATGACTGCGTACGAGGTGTTTTTGGACGATGTCGCGGGCGAGAGGACGGGGCAGCTCCTTGAGACTGCGTACAAGTCTCACTACTACCACGATGAGCTGCCTCGCAAGAGCGGTGGGGTTATTGAGAGAACTGTTGCGGTCTATGAGCCTTGGTTCATAGGGTTGCATGGGCGGGAGAGTGGCCTGCCAAACTCCATCAAGGAGCCACCTGGAAAGACGTCCAAGTGATATATGCTTCGCTTTTCGTGTTATTTCCGGGCTAAATTGCTAGCCTTCCCGGTCTTGACTGTCATTGTAACAACTCATGTGGACATTGATGTCAAGAATCAGATGGGTCAGCGTTCATCTCATCCACATGAAGTGGACGTCAACATGTGCAAGACCGTAGCACAGAAGAAGAGGGGCCTAAGTGAAAAGTTGTATCAATTCATATGTATTTTCAAATCGTAACTCCTTGCTCAATAATACGTCCGCGTTTAGATGTGAAGACAGTTTACCAGACCCATCACCTGTGGGCACCCTAAACGCCCGCTTAGGCAACATTGCAAGACAAGAAGCCACCCGACGGTTTGTTCCTTGCGTCAATCATATCTCCTTGACAAACCCAACCTCAACAACACGATCCATGGCCAATTTCAAGTTCGCAATCTTAGCCCGCGTGTTGTCCCTAATCCACAAGAAAGTCGACAGCACAAGCCTCCGAAATATAGGTGTCCCGGTCCTCGTCCGCATCTGGCCCTTACCCACGACATACATAATCTTGGCGGCGTAGGCGCGGTCCAGGCGCGTCAGCTCGGCGGAGACGGCCTCGTCGCGCAGCTCGATGGGCAGCTTTTCCGAAATATGCCTCTCGCGGGGGCCTCGGCCGCCCGAGGGGCGCTCATCTGAGGACGGCGCCGCCGGGGCGGGTGCGATGTCCGCGCCGGTCGTAGCAGCGGTTGAGCCGCCACCGGCATCGAGCGTGGCCGCCTCAGACATGGGGACGCCCTCGACGTTCTCGATGCCGCTGCGCTGCGTGGCCTGGGACCCGGCGTCGCCCGAGAGGGAGGGGTCCTCGCGGCGGATCTCCTCGCCGCGGGCGGCCTGGCGGACGATGAAGGCGCGGACCTTCTCGTAGATGAGGGCCGCCAGGTCGGGGGACATGACCTCGTCCATGAAGCCGTGCTTGACGACGAGCCTGTAGCACCCGGGGATGGTGGTGAACTTTGAGACGGCGTAGCGCTCCGCGTCCGGGACGGTGGGCGCCTCGACGGGGTGCAGGTGCCAGAAGACGGTGACGTCCATGACGGCGTTGAACTTGCTCGCGAACTGGGTGAAGACGGCGGGCGTGAGCACGCCCGTCTTGTCGAAGAAGATGCCCAGCCCGCGGATCTGCGACAGCTGGTCGCCGCCCCAGCGCTGCGTGAGCTTGAGCCTGCCCTCGTCGTCCTTGGTCACGAGCGTGTTGAGCCGGAAGCGGTCCTCCGCCTCGGCCTTCCACTGCACCTCCTTGCCGAACCGCCACAGCATGAACAGCCCGGTCAGGATCGCCGAGATGGTCAGCGTGAACCAGGCGCCGTCGGGGACCTTGTTGAGGGCCGACGACAGGTACAGCCCGTCCACCGAGGCGAAGAAGAGCCAGGGCACGACGACGAGGTAGGGCGGGATGCGCCACACGATCAGGGCCACGAGCGTCACCATGCACGTGTCGAAGAAGGTGACGAACATGACACAGACGCCGTAGGCGTTTCCGAGGCGCGTGGTGTTTGAGTAGACGGCTGTGACGAGGATCGTGCCGCACATGAGTAGCCAGTTGAGGAACGGCACGTAGAGCTGTCCGTGGAAGGTCGTGGAGGTGTGCACGACCTTGACCTGTGGGCAGTATGAAAGTTTCATGATTTGGGCAATGAGCTAGATTATTCATGCATCAGCACCTTTGTCTGCAAATTCAGATAGGGATGAAGACATACCTGGAAAGTGGCTGTGATGATCGCCTGAGAAGCCACAATAGCAGCGAGCACGGCCACGACCAGAGACGGGTAGAGCATCCCCGGCGGAACCGAGTTATAGAACGGATTCGAGTAAGCATCAGGATGGACGCTGAGATAAGCACCCTGGCCAAGATATCCCAGCAACAAGCACGGGTATGTCCAACACAGCCAGCTAAGCTGAATCGCCCTCATTGAAAAGGCGCCCAGATCGGCAAAGAGGGCCTCGACTCCAGTAAACGCGAGCAGAACACCTCCGAGCATCTTCCAGCCCTCAGTCTTGTGCTGTATAAAGAACTGAAACGCGTAGTAAGGGTTGAACGCCTTCAGGACGGCGTGGTCGAAATGGACAAGGTTGTAGATGCCAAATCCACCATTGAAGGCCAGCCAGACGATGACGATAGGGGCGAAGACCGATGCCAGGCGCGACAGGCCGAGCGGCTGGATGAAGAAGAGCACGAGGATGATGCCGCACGAGGTCCCCACGACCGTGGAGCTCGAGATGTCGGGCTTCACGACATTGAGGCCCTGGACCGCGCCGAGGACAGACTGCGCCGGCGTGAGGACGCCATCGGAGAGGACCATGGACACTGCCAGGACGCCAATTGTCTTGAGCAGGCCGCGGAAGACTCGGCTTCGCTCCATTAGTGAACGCACCCCGAGGTTGGAGGGCCGCAGATTCCCGGTGTGGTGCCTCTCCATGTGCACCAGTGCTTCTTCTCGCGGGTCGCGGGCCGTGATGTTTGCCTGGTGGATATCGGTCAGCAAAGTCAGGAGGCCATAGGTGAGTGTACATATTCAATGTTATCACTTACAAATCTGGTCAGGAGCGAATAGCAACTAAAAGTGCCTCCCTCGCCCTCGTTATCGGCACGCAGAACAATGAAGACATATTTAAAAGTGACCATAATCGTCAACGACCATAGAATGAGCGACAAAACCTGAATGACATCCCCTTGGCTCGGCGGAGCCGTAAACGTCGAGGAGAAGACATAAAGAGGACTGGTCCCGATGTCGCCGTAGATGGCCCCAACAGACTGATACGCGAGCCAAAGCAGCGTCTTGCCGCGGTAGACCTGCTTCACCTTGGGCTGCTCGCTGTCGCGCCAGTTGTCGCCCTCCTCGACGTCGACATTGCCCTCGGCGCCGGGGTCGAACGAGATGCGCGCCGCGGCGCTGCTCCTGTGGCTGGCGACGCGCGAGAGGTCGCGCCTGTTGTAGACGCCGCCGGCGAGGCCCGTCGTGTCGGTGCGCTGGAGGGGCGGGAACCGGTGCTCCGACTCGGAGCGGCGGCGCTGGTTCGGGTGGGCGCCCTCTGCGATCTTGATGGTCGGCCCGGCGGTGACGGGGGTGACTGGCGGGGATGCAACCATCTTGTCGAACCGGATTGCTTCGTTGTTCGCCCGTGTAAGTGGTGAAGTGGGGCTGTTATTGGGATGCACACGAGAGAAGGAGGTGGGCTTGACTGCTCGGCACTGATGCGCCAGCGACCCAAAAAGGGGCTCAGACAGTTACTACTGCTGACGGGATGATACACACAGAGTTGCAGTGAGAAAGACGAACTGCTGGGGGAAAAGGAAAAAGAGTCGTGGGCGTGCTACTGACGGCTTCGTAGGGGGACTCAAATAAACGTAGAGCCGAGTGGGGCCGTTGCGGGATATTTGGGACAGGAACAACACTTCGCCAGCACGATAATGGGCAAAACGCGCGACTCGTCTGATGGCAATCGCCCGCCATGCCATATCCACGAAAGTGCTGATGTGTCCGAGCAAGGGTGAGAGGCCAGGGGAGGCCAGCACGTCGTTGGATCTGGATCCGGGTGGGATGTGCGGCAGCGAGGGGAGCATTGCGGGCTCATCTTTCTGACATTATCCCAGGCAAGCAGGATGAAGGTATTGAGATATCGGGCCGTGGAATCAGAGGCAGTGGGAAACTGCTAGAGTCAGACATTTCTGACTCGGGGTTATCCCATCGCTCTGGCACGCAAAGCCTAGCCCATGGCGTCGGACACGGCATGCATGTGTGCATGTGAATACGGAGTACCAGATCGAGACTAGGCGAGCCTCCTTGGTTTGGTTTTGCGTTTGACCAGACGCAGGCGGTGAGCCGGTTGGACTCCTCTTCCCACTCCTACCTTGGTACTGAGCCAAGTTGCACTGGTAGCTGGGAGCGGATCAACTTGCTATTCCGACTCGCTCCATCGATATATCCATATATCGGCTTGTCAGCGCGGCGAGGACCCTGAGTATGTAAGTGAGTCCAAGACACTGTTTTGGTGGAAGGACCCCTGACCTGACCCCTGGCGGAAGAGGCGGAACGAAGGCGATCATGTCCGTGTGAAAAAGCTTAACTGTCATCGAACGAACAGGCGTTCCCCAATAACAGTAGCACCGCGGCCAAAGCTCCTGGGCCGCCCAAGGAACGCAATTAGTCGCTGGACACTCCGGCCCAGAAGCTTGAAAAAGGCTTCTCTGTGTGCGAAGCTTGCCTAGCCCTTGGCCGGACGAGTCCCAGAGACCCAGACAGCTCTCCTTAGCTCTTGATCAAACCTCATATCCTAGCTTGGGTCGGCCACTCCATTGCCACCTCGGAACGCCGCGCTTGGTCCTATGCGAACACGACCCGGGCCACATGCAGTTTTGAAACCTAAGGAGGGAGCCTCATCGATCGTCTCCGGTCAATTGGCGCGGGTGCACCCTACGACCTATATTTCTCGGCGCGGCGGGCCACGACACATTCGAATAACATAATGATCCCCAATTCCCACTCCAGGGCTTCCCTATCTCACCCCCAACCTGCATTTGCTGAAGCAAAGGCTGTGCTGAATCATGTCAGTGTGTTGCACTGCAGCAGGGTCCCCAAGATAAGAACCGCCGCATCCAATCGAGGAGGGTGTCGCTTATTAGTGACGGCTGGGCTGCCTCAATTCTTCTCGTAGCACGTGGGCGTCGACGGGCCCGACCGTCACTAAATACCAATGTCTTGGTTATGCATGACGTTGACCTAGCGCCTACACAGTAGAACCTCGGAATACCACTCTCTTACCACTCTATTTTCTTAGGCACTATCTCCATGCAAGACCTACGCGGTCTCGTTGAATCTTGACCCCAAAACAAACTAGATCCAAAGGTCACATAAGTCCTCTTCAGCACTTCACTTTTCCATGTTCTAAGCTCAAATTCTTCGCCTTTAGAATACTTCACCACGCCTTAACTAAAATATAACACCGACACAGACGTGAAATTTGAGATTTAAAATTTATAGGATACTAGTAAAAGGATAAGTTAGCAAGAGTCTTAAAAAATAAGTCTAAGCAAGGCACGTATTGTATTCTCTTTGCACCGTTATTGGCACTGTATTTTTTAAACTCTGGGTCTTGAGCCTTTACTACTGTATGAAGGCGCCACATACGTCTTATATGTATGGGGATTAGAAACGAAACCACCCCTTCCAAGGTTTCTGTCAACATCATGATGTGTATCATTGATATGGACCCGGCCACATATTTGCATGCCGTATGTATATATCAGTGTTCATGGTTCTTGTTTGTCAGGGTCCACAGTTAGCCAAACTTCCCTGAATATACTCTAGTACCAAGGTTACCCTAGAAGCATATCATCAAGGTAGAACCTCCACGAGGCACCTAGCCGTGTCAAAAAGCCGCAAACATGCCCAGGTAACTGGTGCCGCGCGCAGGCTCTGCTTGTGAGGGTTTACTTTGCGTCCCTTCAATGTTTTGAAACACGCATCGTTTTCGCAAACTCTATCAGGTCATCATCGCCCATTTATGCTACCCAATTCAGGTAGAAAGTTCGCAGCATGTAAACGAGTGTATATTTGTTGCACTATCTCCTAGTAGTCCGTACATTTGTTGCTCAGCATCACTTTGGTGGAAATATCCCAGTAACAATGCCCAATCTCTATGTCAACTGGGCTTCAACAATTGGGGAGGTGCTGGGATCCAGCCAGCCAGCCAGCCACTACGTCCTCCAACTGAAGCTTTGCCACCTCAGAACTCGAGCAAAAGCAGACCTGCTGCTCAGTCTTGCTGGAATTCTTAAGCGGCCTTGATCCAGTTGAGTACCTGTGGTTGAAGCTGCGGTCCCTTGAACCCAAGTTGCACATCATAGGTTGGAAAGCCCCTGGTTGCCTTGTATGCTTCCTTGTCTTGATGAGTGCTTAGCTCAGTGTGCATGTCGTGCTTGCAGACGGCCATGCTATATTTCGAAGACGGTCTTGGTCCAGAACCTGAAGCGGATGAGGCATTGCTTGAACTGGAACTGGGCCTTGGCACGACAGGATGCGGCTGCCGTCCTTGTGACCTCAACTGAGCTTTGAGATTGGCGGCTATAACAATGTCAGCAAATCGTTCCTGACTCCGTGACAAGTCCGGGGGGAAATGAGGGCGGTCGTTTGGCTCGGAAAGACTTTGACGTACTTTGAGGATCTTTCTTGATGTTCTGAAGAGACTTGTATGAAACATTATAAGTCTCATCCTCGCTAATGATCTCCAGAGTCCCTATCTTTAAGTTCTCTAGTGTTAGGAGAGCCCATGTTTAATCAAATAAGTGACTGAACCTTACCCGGTTGCGACTGGGAAATGGATTCATAAGAACGATTCCCCCAAGAACCTCTCTTTCAGCAAATGATCCGCTCTCTCCTATGTCCTGAGCAATGTTGTCTGCATCGGCCATATACGCCGCGCTGGCTGGCGTGAAAGTAAAAGTGTCGCCTGCCAGGTATGCAACGAATCCATGATGCAGCTCGTGAAACAAAGTGACTGCAAGAATAAAACGTAATGCCTGGAAGTCCGTATCCTGCTTCAAGACGCGGGCGTTATATGCACGTTCGTCTTCTGTAGGCATGTTTCGTGGACTGAAGAGCTTCTCGTCGTTGGCCACGAGTGCTTCGAGAAGCTATACAACCATCAATGTTAGCTAGCAGATGCGGAGATTTGAGGCAGAGAAAGGACATACCGCGCGACTGAGTTTGATTCCGAACATTTCTCTGGGGTCGAAGCTGCCCTCCAACTGGCGTTTCGCATCATCCATTCTAATTGTTATCGCATATTTATGTCCGGTATTGCGGACATACACACGCGGAGGTCGGACTTGCATCGCCTGCCTATACTGCTCTTCATACTTGGCCATCTTTGTTCCATCACCACTCCAGGTAAAGTTGGGGTATTTTTCTTGGTTCTCCCATGCCTTGACGCATTTATTTCCCAGTGTGATTCTATTGGCGATTGCATCAGGCCTGCAAAATAGGTCCAGGCAAAAGCGGTATGCATCAGCCACCTTTATGCTGTCAGCTGGCTTGTGTTTCGAGGTGTGAGAATATGAGGCTCAGTTCTTGAAGGTTGCTGCTGGCCAACTTTCAGGTTTGAAAACAGTGGCCGGATGTCTGTCTTCTAGAGCATACCTAGTCACAATCCCTTCAAGTGACAGGGATCAAGACTTGACAAGCTACAGGAAGGTTTATTTATGATTTTGAATCAGTACTCACCAGAGTGAAATGGCGGGAGGTCGGGTGATATTCAGCGAATTCAGTTTTATTGTCCGGCGATTTGTTTGCGGTCGGATAGAGAAGGGAGAAGGCTTTGATGTCATATGAGGACGGCTGCCCTGGGTTCTTCTGAGCTGCTGCAGGAGGCATGGTGTCTTCAATCTATACCTAGATAGGGTTGATTTGTGGGAACCGTGAGTGAGCTTTGTGAATAGTGAAGAATCAAAGCTGTCGTGAATGAAATGGGAGGAGGAAAGCAATCTAAGAGGTACAAACAAGTGTATATAAAGAGTAGTAGCACTGGGTAATTCTAAAGAGGAAGGTTCAGTTGTTGAATTGTATTATCATGATCATGAATCTCTGGCGGACAGGTTGCTGCCATTGGGATTATATGTGCACGAGAATTAGTTGCGGCCGATGTTTGGTCTCTACTATCTGCCCAGGTGGCTTCTTCTCACGAGTTGTTGGTGGATGTCCTCGGGTTGCAGGCCTCTTGGCCCGGCTTGATATCAGGTCCCAAGGTGGTTACAGTAAAAAGGCCCAGTAGCACCTAGGATTCAACTCCATCACACCCACAAAGTGGCCTAGATGGCATGACCCCCCGTCTGGAAAACCCAGTCGCATTTGAGAACGGACCTGAGCTCGCCGCCCTTTCTCGAACGTAGCATCAAGAAGGCGAGTCACGTTCTACTCGCCTCGCATTCAATCATTTTGGAAGGCAATGAATCGGTGCTCAAGTGGTCACCTACGTACCCACCCACGGAGTAAGTATGCTTGGAGGTGCAAATACTTCAGCGTTTGTAACACTTCAAAGTTAGTAAAATGTTCACCTGTCAACTGGTGGTTGGTAGGTGGGAAACCAGGCCGCATGTACCTCAAACTGGTCCTGTGCCGGCCGACCCATGTTTCAGCAGCAACAAAGATGTTATTCTAGGAACGGTTTCGAGTGCTTCGCCGCAATTCCAAGGTTCCAAAGCTGTTGGTTGTTGGTGGAGTGCATATGCAAGCGCTAAAATTAGCCACCAACCCCCCCCCCCCTGGCCCCCACCTTGTCCAGGTCCCGAGTTTGGATCGAATGGTGACAAAATCAGCCTTACCCCGCTAACCGACCACCTCAGAACCAACCCACGACAACTCACGCACAGCACAGCAGCTCTTCCCAAGCAACTTTTCTCCCACAGACAAGCAGACCATACTCCAAAAATTTGTTCCTTGAAACAGCATGGCTTCTCTGGATCTCCTAGATGGGGAACACCTGCAGCCTCTGCGTCGAGCCCTCACCAACTGCTTGGCGACGTCCGCCGCCGAGTACGCGTATGCTCAAATACTCGACGGACGGCCCACCTCATCTGTCTTTGGTCGCGATCATCACATGGAAGATGACTGGCCAATATCCAAGCATGACAAAATTTGTCCAGGCTTTCTAGAAAAAGCAAAAGCATTTCGGTCAGACTTTGACGTGCTCTCTTTGAAATTTGAGGCCAAGGTGACTATACTCCAACTCCTCGTCACACCACCTCAAGCTTCTACGTCCAACAATATATTGATATTGTGACTTAGACCCTCCAGGCATATCAAGATGCAAAATGTAATTCCGTCCTCTGGAAACTGCGTCTGATCGAGCTGGTGGTGGTTGCCTGCCACGACATCGCCATCTTCCTGTACAAGATGGACGACGGCGCTCACAAGCACGCAGAGCACGAGGCGTGGCTTGCCAAGCAGAAGAAAAAGTATCCCAACAAGCGGTCGATGAACCGGATGCTTTTGCCCCCACGGTCGCTGTTCTGGCATGGAAAGTTCAGATCCCACAAGCGCTACCCAAACGGCGTGGCGGAGCTTGCCGGATATTGGGCAGAGGGTCAGATCTTTGGGGGCGCCGTAATGTTTGATCGTGGCGAGAGTGGCGAAGAGGTGAGTTTTATCAACACTCACAACCTGATGAGTGTTTCCAATTCAACTACATTCCGGATTCTTGACCAAAAGCTGACGCAAAACAACAGTGCAACGGCATGTATATATATAATCCGGTCCGCTACCGCACATTCGCACCGCCCACAGAAGAACAATTCAACCAACTGGTAGAATTCCTTGTATCTCCGGACCCAGACCATAGTCGCTGTCCGATTCCGATCGAAATCACCCCCGACAACAGATGGCGCTGGGACCCAAACCCGGCCATGGTGGAGCACAACATCTTCAGGAACAAGTACGAAGTCCCGGACGAGAACTACTCACGCAGCCGGAGACAAGACATTACTGCTCTGTTCTGGCCCGAGTGTGCCTGGGAGGAGAATGAGATATCGCAGGCTGTCAGAAAGGCTGCCGGCGAGCCGTACCACGAGGTCCCGGCCGACACCAAGTGGCTCCAGATCACGCCTACCTCTTTGCTTTGGGATGAGCGCAAGGACGCGGTTTGTGCGCTGGAGCCTGACAAGTGGAAGCAAGGCAGGCCGCCTTACTTCTTCGATCCTTGATCGTTTGGGATACTTCCTGCTGGCATTGATGGCGATATGGTATTTCCGGATGAGCAATGCAAATTGAGTAGAGAGATAGGCATCGATGACAACCTGTTGAGGTCCGTGATAGATGTGTTCCACCAACTTGAATCATACATACTTGGGCAATTTCATTTTTGATTCAACACTGCATCAACTTTTCATGAGCCTTTAAAACGCAAGATCACCAACAGACACCTCATTTTGTCACAACCCCTCAGCTATTAGGGATATCACTTATACTAAATGACCATGAGATTCCAAGACTCGCTTATTCACAACTGACATGACCATCATCCCCCTCGCAACAAAATGGGCAACGGGCTAGAAGAATTAAACGAATAGTCAACCTCTTGCCTCACTGGCCTTCCGTTGACGCCATTGCACTGTCTCTCTCTAACTAGTCCATTGATAAGCCCCAATATTACAGGGGTGGTACAAACAGATGAAAAGAAAATAGCCCCACCATGGGACGACACCCAGAGAGAGAAAAAAATAAAAATAAAAGATACTTTGACTTAGACCTGATTCCTTCTTCACAGGATTCCTTCTTCATACCGAAGCAGAAACTGGTGCCGTAACCTCAGCATTGTCATGTCTAATGCCTCTGCAAGCAGCAAGCCAGGCAAGTGGCATAACTTATGTGAACGGCTTCGGCCACATTGTATTTTTTTGTTCAATTGTTTGTCTATTCGTTATCTTTTCGGCTTCTAAACTGCCCTTTAGCTTATACCTTGAGTATAAAGTTAATAATTGCTCGGTATATACCTTTAAAAGAAATTACTATTTTTTTTATAGGGTTCTCTATTTTATTATATTTTTTATATATTATATAAAAATAAATAAATTTTTAATAATAAAATAATATATTTTAAAAAGAAAAATTTAGTTTTTTAATATTTAGATTTCCGCTTTATTTATATAATATTTATTTAATATATAATAAATAAATTTTATTTAATTTTTTTAAAAGATTTTTAATTTTTTTATAAAATTTATATAGGAAACCTTTTTTAAATAGGTTTATTATTATAGTATTATTATTATATTAGCTATATATTTATAATAAAGCTTATAGTGTTTAATTAGTTTATTTAATAAAAGTAGATTTAAATAATTATATAATAAGTATATTAATAAAGAAAAGCTAAGTTTTTTAATTAGGTTTTATTTTATAGGATTCTTTTTTTTATAAGGGTTATTTTAAAATTATTATAGTTTTGCTATATAATTACTTTACTGGTTTTTTAATTAATAGTGCCGTCGAGGATTATATTTCCTAGCTTTATTTATATAATATAAAACTAAAGCTACGTGCCTACTTACTATGTTATTTTTTTATTATTTTTAACCTTATATTTTCTTAAATACTAGGTTTAAAGTATTTATTATTATATAAAGGTATTATATATATTTTATATATATGAGGTATTAAAAAATAAAACTACAACTTATGTGAATACCCATTTCCTGATGGGCCCATGGCATCTTGTTTAAGTTGTGCCTGTGCCACAAATCCACAGTCTATTGATGTCGGTTTGTGTTATGCCGTGCGGTCAGGTCAACGTCAAGATCAATCATTGATACCTAGGTAGATAGGTGCAGCAGTCCGATCAAGATCAATCATTAATACCTAGGTAGATAGGCGCAACAGTCTGTTCTCGTCTTCCACAAGACAATATAATACTATACAATACAAGACAGCAAGTGAATGTGACCAGTCAGACTACACAACTCACTGATCGAAGACACCCACCCACTAACTGCACCGCACAGCGGAGCCCGACACGGAGTGGGACTCGCCAGCTCGGCACCATCCATCGTCGCTAGTTAGAACCGGGAGCTCTTCACGCCGGCGGCGGATCCCTGGCGGCGGTGTCGAGCTGGTAAGCTTGTTGTCCTCAGATTCACGGCGACCTTGAGAGAGCGTCTGCAAGTAGTTAGTTAGGCCCGGCCGTGTCGAGGAGCCCCGGCCGCTTTTGCTGGGCAGATAGATAGGTGCTTTGGCCGTGGCTGCTGCCGCTGCTGCTACTGTTGTGTGAAGTGTCGTTAATATCCCAGATCACCCCCCCCCCCCCCCCCCCGAAATCGCACGGCGAGGTCTCACACCAGAGCCTGATTGATATTACAGGATTCACTTCGGCATAAATAAGAGCTGAGAGGCTGGTCGGTGTACCTAACACTCGATCACAGTGGGTTTGTCGGGCCTAAAAAGTCGAGCTTAAACAGTAACAGGTATCAGGGGGCCGAGTTGAGTTGGGTCGTCAGAACTAGCAGGAGTGTGCAAACATCCGTGTTCATTTTGCACGTTCGCTTGGCGGCCATGGTCAGGCCAGGCCTACGTATCTAAACATATACATTTAAAAGCGGATGTGGCTGGGTATATTCGTCCGCTGGGCGGGCCACCTGCATTGCATGGTGAGCCTTGGCCCCCGTCCAACTCCCGCCAGTAGGCCATTTCCAGGCATTCGCAACGAGCAGAGAAGAGGGGGGCCACAAAAAAAAAGGAGAAAAAAAAAGCAAATTGTCATTCCCGTTCCTCATGGACAATACTTTCCTTGGTCATCAGACGACCACTCCTGAAAAAGAGGTGCCACGAGGAACAACCCCCCCACCACAAACATCCCTGATCAAAATTCATGGTCATTGCCACCCGGCCAGGTGCGCCATACCCCGAGCCGCAAGCGCAACAACCTCCCTCTTGGCCGCGGTGGCGTTGTTATTGTCCTCGCCGCCGCCGATACTGTTCGCCTCGTCGCTGTCCGGGTAGAAGAACGCGGCCACGGCGATGATGACGTACGCGGCGACCAGCAGCGCGCCCTCGAGGTAGTTGCTGCGGCCGTCGAGGACGAGGAAGTTCACGATGAAGGCCGAGACGAACATGCTGATGGTCTCGAAGAGGGTAAAGTACAGGCTCATCTCCTTGTTCATGATCCAGCCGAGCACGACGACGAGCGGCGTCACGAAGATGGCGATCTGGATGCTCGAACCGATGGCGACGCCGATGGCCAGGTCCATCTTGTTCTTAACTGCCACTGTGACGGCCGTCACGTGCTCGGCCGCGTTGCCCACGATGGGCAGGAGGATCAGGCCGATGAAGGCCTCGGAGACGCCCGACTGGCTAGAGACGACTCCATTAATGGCGTCGACCATGAACTCGGCACAGAGAGCGACCAGGGCCGTTGACCCGAGAAGCAGGAGCACAGCAGAGGTGCGGGAGATCTCGGGTTCTTCGTCTTCCTCCTCGTTAGCGCCCGCTGCCAGGGACCGACTGTTGACGACGATGGGTACGATCGGGGGTAAGGAGCCGGGTTGGGCGCGGTAGTGTTGATTCTGTGAGGGCATGGACTGGGTCCGACGCAGGCCCGGGCGAGTACTATGGGGGTGATGTTGCTGACTCTGCTCCTGAGCAGCTCGATTCGCCACGTTGGCAGGGCTCGTGAAGACGTTCTGGGACAGGTTCTTAGCCAGGTTAGGGCGCAGAGTGCGGAGCGAGAACGGCTTCGGCCGAGTCGTGGAAGGCTGGGCCTCGAGGTCCGGCCCGACAGCAAAGTCAACACGCTTGGTGTTTGCATCGCCGACAGGATCCACAGCATCGCCATTCACGGCGCTGGCAGGCACGCCAGCTGCGGCCGCAGCTTCTGCATCGTCGCGATCCTGGCCCTTGCTCTTGCGGTGGCTCTTGTGCTTGTGTTTCCTCTTCTTCCCTTCCTGTGCGTCCTCCAGGGCTTGCGCTGCTTCCTCGGTGAGTTGAAGCGTGACCGGCTCCTGGCTGGAAGACGCAGTCGGCTCACTGACTGACCGCTCAACCGCCTCGGACGGAGACTCCACGGCAGGCGAGCCAGACGAGGCAACAGTCGAAGGCTTTTCTGCATCAGCCGAGGCCATGCTCTGCTTGCGATTCCTGCCCTTCCTGATGGCCCGCTTGATCTTCTTGGCCGTGCTCACAGAATGGCCAGAGGAGTCGGAGTCGGAGCTTGATGACGAGTCCGAATCTGAACTGTCCGAAGAGTCAAAGTAATGTGCTGCGGGCCCGGGGACTGACTCCTGCTCGATAATATGCTGCGGGGTCGATTCGTACATATAAGCGTGAGAGTTGAGCTGAAAGACCAGGTAGAGGGCGTAAACCAGCAGTAGAATAACACTGGTACCGCGGCTGACCCTCAAAACCTGGATGTCTGCCTCGGAGCCGCTGCTGAAGGAGGCATGGAAAGCGGTAGGCAGGAGAAGAGAGATGACACTGAGACTGAGCAGACAGGCGCTCATCTGGGTCACGGTGCTGTTGTAGATCTGCTCGCGATATTTCAGGCCGCCGAGCATGAAGGCCATGCCGAGGATGAGGAGCAGATTGGCCAGGATGGAGCCCAGCAGCGATGCTTGGACGATGCGGATCTCATTCTACAGGCCATTGTCAGTGGCGTGCACGCGCGCAAGCAGATACTGGGAGGGTAAGGGTCGGGTATTACAGACCTTGACCAGAGCGATGATGAAAATGATCAGCTCCACCGCATTGCCAAAGGTGACGTTCATCAGAGCGCCAACAGTGTCGCCCAGCCTCTTTGCGACGCTCTCGGTAGCGTGGGCCAGAAGACCCGCCAGGGGCACAATGGCGATGGCGTTCATGGCAAATATGATGCCATCAGAGAGGCCGGCGAAATGCACGGCAATGCCGACAGGCACGAAGACGAGGAGGACGTTGATCCAGCTGGACATCAGGACATTCCTGATGACATTGAAGAACCGGGTCATAACCGGCTTCTTCTCTGGCTCTGGCCTCTTCTCCCCATCGGCCGTGGCCGCATCGCTCCCGTCTGCCGAGGTATCATGGTTGTTCTGTGTCTGAGCCGCGCGGGGAGCAGAAGGTGACGATAGTCCAGTGGAGGATCGCGGGACGCTGGCGGCGCGCGCCGAGGTGACTATTCGTGAGCGAGGATCACCGCCATGGGCCTTCGCCCTCGCCCAGGTACGAATTCGGTCTGCAGGAGGCCAAGATCAGTCAATGATGGATGCATTGCGTGCGGTGGTGGCCAAAGAATGGGCCAGAACGGGTCACACCAGACTGGTGTCCCGCAGGGAGGCCTGGCACAGGAACTGCTGCAGCAGCAGCAGCAACACATGTGCAGCTTGACTGCGTGTTGTGGCAGCGGGTGGGTTTTCCTCGTGGCCAAGAGCCCAAGGGTTGGCAGATGCAGACCAAGGAAAGCTTGACGGTCTTGGAAGCTCAAACTTACGCATAAATCAGCACAACAGACTCAGCCAAAAACAGGCAGAGTTTACAGGGCCTGATATCAATCGCCCGTGTTCACACGATACTCCGTAGATCGGTAGCCGCTGTGCGCTTTGCTTTGCGACAAGACTTCGTGTTGTTTACTTGGTGTTTACTGTGTCGCCTTGGTCGCCGTGATGTGAGGGGACGGGAAAGTCGAGTTGGCTGGCACTGGGCAGGCAGGGCGGGAAGGATTGGCCACCAGAAGCTGACAGCCTGACGGTGCTTTTGAGGATTCAAGGCTGGTTGCCGCTTGGCCAGTTGCTGATGATGACGGAAGCGCCCGCCAGGGGAACCCAGGAACACAGGAAGCTAGGAGACGAAGCTAGGGAGATCCAAGACAAGAGTCAGTCTTGGTGGGCAGGCTGGCAAGCTGGCAAAGCTGGGAAACTGCACTGGCAGACTGGCAAAGCGCCATGGCAAACGGAACAAATGCCACGACGGGCAGGCCTCCGTCTGGTCCCTGCTTCCCTGGCAGCCCTGGTCACATCCTGGCGCAGCATGGCAGGCGTATCCCGAATCTCAGATAACCTCCTACGAGACAGCCCACTTACTGTGAAAGCAGAACCTTCCACAAGACACCTTGTTGGCCTTCTATGTAGAAGATACAGGACAATCTCTTGGAGAGCATGTAGCCTCCCAACCTCCTAAGGGGGACCTCTCGATAGACTGTTGGACGGAGGACGGATCACGAGTATCGACGGTGGGAGACTTGCAGGGGGGTGCACGTCCCACAAAACGGTCCGCGTCCTTTGCGTGACAGTACCGCCCAACTCCACCGTCACGGGTCTCGCCCCTTCCGGCCATCAGAGCTGCGTCATACCCTGCCACCTGCCAGTCGTGCCCTGGCGTGCCTGCATTTCAGGTAGGCACCCTGGCACCCTGGCCACCTCGCCTGCCTGAGCCACATTGCAATCGTGGCGTTGGTGTTATGAGGCGGTGTGACAGGGCGGCTGCCGTAGGTCTACCCGTGGGTTCGCTCTCGCTCCGAGGAACCCACTCTACGCCGGCAGGCGCAGGGGCCAACCGAAGGTCTGACCCCCGGGTACACGTGTAGAAACGGATCCACTCTCCTCCACGCCCCACCCATCCAGCCATCTTGGTTCCACCTCACCTTCGAGAACCTCGGACTGACGGCCAACGCCAACCTGGAGGCTCACATTATCATCATCAAGAGTCAAGACTCCCTGCTTCGATATGCTTGCATTGCTGCATAGCATTCTTTCGCCTTCTATTGGCTAGTTAGCCACCGAAGCAGTCCACTCGCATGCTTGCACATGCACCAACAGGACTCATGCCGCCTGTCCCAAAATGGGCCGTGATTGCTTCGACACCACAGCACGTTGTTGACATGAGCAAGCGAGAATGGTGTTTGGCCATTGTATTCTCTGCTCCAGATGACAGGTCACCGCTCACACGGGCACACAGATCCCCACGGAAAACAAACCTTGCAAGCTTCGAGTTGCACCATTTACCGCTTTCAGACCGCCAGCCTGCCAGCCCACTGCACAAGACAGATCGCAACCCGTGTGGTGTAGCCCTGCCTTGCTTGTTCCATGACAGCACATCTGGCACGAGGTGACAGACAGCACAGACAGCACTGGGAACCTCCAACGCCAGACCACCAGTCTGGACCAGAGTCGACGATAGGGGCGCTTGGGACCTCCCGTTGGTGATGTCAACAAATGCAGTAACCCTATCCAAGGCGGTGCGATGACGTCCTACACCCGCACCCAACCATTCGCCGCACTCCCGCCTCTGCTCAGGACGTGTCGAATTCTGATCGATGCCGGGCGAGGACAGCCTGTATGCGACCCGTCCCTACCTGTCACCACGGGCTGGTGCAGCAACAACTTGGGCTTGCCAGACAGGACTTTCGTACTCGTTTCCTGTTTTGGGTAATGCTACGTTGAAATAGCCTAAACCTCCCCTATGGGAGGAAGACGTTGATATTGCCATGTCGCACGCATGCGGCTGGTTCTTGCTTGATATGGACCCTGAGTGCACAACGCTTCTGCTGTCTCTGAATAGCTTCGATACAGCTGCATCCCTGGTGATCTAGTGTGACCTTCCGGCTTTCCCTATTCTGTCTGCCTGCCTCTACTTCCGGAGCAGCCTTTCCTTTTGTTTCACGCTCGGCCTCGGCCCCTTGTCGGCGGCCCACGGGAGCCCAGCAGAGCCTCCGGTACGCCGCCTCCCGGCCGATATGGGGGCTTTGGGGGGGCTTCAGCAAGCGCCGCCACGGAACGACGTGCGGGTTATGTACAGAGTCCAGCTTATTATTACTGTACTTGCACTTCTTTTTGCAGCTCTCTTCGGATGGCTGCCATGCTTCCCGTTGGCTCTGGGGGCGGGGGTTGCTACGCCGCCCATCCTTCGTCTCAGCCGCGGCCTGTCAGCCCGCGGCCCAGCCCGCGACGGCTTCAAACCGCTCGCAGGATTCGGCCCCCAGCGAGCTAAATTTGGGGAAACACCCACAGCCGGGCAATTCTTTTCCATGTTTCTGCTCAATCGAGTCGGTGAGCAGTGAGCACCCTTGGACACGCAGGTTGTCCCCCGTCTCGTCCCGGCTGTTTGATACTTGACCGTCAGACCCGACCTTTGAAACAACAACGACCTCGTTTTCCGGCTTGTAGAGCCCTCCCGCCCAGCAGTGCCGTTGGTCCGTCTTGGAAAGACCTCACTTGTCCCAGTGTCACCCTCGTGCGACGCAGCCTTTCATTCTGGTTGTCATCGTTGGGGCCAAGTACTGCGGTCAACAGCTTTCTTGCGCCAACATCCTTCTGCCGCGATCCTGATGTTTGCACTTATACACTCCTGACTCCTTAGCCCTCTTTATTCTCCGCTCTCTGCCCGACTCCTCTCTCTCTCACCAGTCAGGATAGCATAGTTACATCCAGTCTCCTAGCTCCCTCGTCCCCTGGCTCCTCGTTCTCAAGCCATCATCCGCTCCTCGTAATTGTCTTCACCAGTCCACACCACATCACATCACTTCACATCACATTAGCCCACCACACAACCAGTATGGCTCTTGCGCCAGTGGCAACGGTAGCAGCCTGTGGCAGCATCCTCACTGCAGTCAAGTCAGGATGGGAGCTCTCCCGGATGATCAAGAAGAAGGACCTTGAGAAGCGGCTGGACAAGGAGGCCAAGGTCGTTGTCCGCGATCTCCAGAACGCCTACCTCGATGGCCTCATGTCGGAGAGGTCTTTCGAGAAGTGGTATGACAGAGTAGTGGGTGCTCTGGCAGAAAAGGACGGTGAGTATCTGCCATGTCCAACCCCATCCGTCCCGAATACCCAGCACGCGACTGACGTTATCGCACCAGGCATGGAGCTTCGCAAGGTCAAACAGCACATCGATCTCGTGCGGTCGTCCAAGGAGCGCATCACGCGTAGCAACACGCGGGCGAACCGCAATAGCAGCCGTGGCTACTACGACGATAGGCAGCCCCACCACCAGCATCACCACCACCGGCGGCCACACTCGGTGGACCGGTACTCGGAGTACACACGCTACGAGGAGAAGGGGCGGCGGCCCAGGTTCGACCACGGCAGCCACCACAACCCGCACCTGGGCATCAACACGGACAAGGCACAGCGCGAGTACTACTACTCGCACGCGCTGCCGTCCCCATACAGGGGCGAGATCGAGTACACGCCCCTGGACGCCGAGTTTGATGACACGCGGAGCCACGCCGGCTCGGAGCGGAGCCGTCGCAGCAGGGGCGGTGCGCCACCACACCACCACCACGGCGGCGGCGGCAAGAGGAAGGAGGAGTTCGTGTCGCGGAGCAGCAGCGTCGTCGACCGGGGCCGGACGCGGTCGCGCAGCGTGCACCAGGAGCGGCGGGTGCGGGACAGCTCCGCGGACGCCGACTCGGAGGCCGAGGAGGTGTACGAGCGGCGGGATTATTTTCCTGCCAAAGGGGCCCGGGGCGGCGGCACGGGGAGGCATCACTAGGCGCCGCGCGGGGTCTCCTCCTCCTCCCCTCGGCCGTGGGTGTGCCTCTTGCGACGATAGTAGAGGACGGCCTGTGACGAGGTTTCGTGGTGGTGGACCAGTGTCTTCGCACCTGAGACAGCCATCCCCTTCTCCGTCTCCGCCACCACCGCCACCTCGTGGTTACAGACCTACCGGGATGGAAGACAGGGGGAGGGGGAGGGGCATGAGGCGGGTCATGATCGGCGACGAGGTCCGCCTCGTGCCCAGGGTGGTGCCGACGGAGGCCGAGGTCGAGCTGATGCGGATGGGCGGCGGCGGCGCCGGGACCGGGGCCCGGGGTGGCTTCCGTGAGATGGATGGGGGGGTGTTGGGCGTGGCTATTGCCATTGGGGACTTTGGGGAGGGGATCGGCGCCGTGGGTGAGATTTGCGAGGTCATTGGGGCGTTTGGGGATATGGACTTGTAGCACTGCCGAGACTCGCTCTTTCTCTTTCTCTTTTCTTTTCTTCTTTTGCATTCTACGTTGGCGCATACAAAATGTTGTTTTTGATGTTGTGTTATGCCTTGGATACCAGCTTGATCACACTGTACTTTGCATTGTTAGTTTCTTTAAACATCATTTAGTAAATGCATGATGGAAGGAATCCTTCTCTCCTGAGCCAGCTACCTAGGTACTTGGTAACGGGTAATGCGACCCCTTGCAATCCATTCGTACCTAGGCAGCTAGTCGAAGATACTTTCTTATTATACTCATCGCTAGAAGTCTAGGACAAAACTGTCCTGTAGCATCTCGCAAGGCAGACAGACAGACAGGCAGGCCCGGGCTGCTTAAGCTTCCTTTCCTATGTAGTCCGTGGCGCTGTACTAGTAGGTGATTGGTGATGGTCACGGGCGGCTCGGCGCCGGCGTAGAGGGCCGAGGGGGATCACGGCGCGCTCGGCTGTGGGCGGTGTGAAAAGTCTCGGGCCCATCAATGTATAATGCAACCCCAAGGTTAGACACTCTCCAGCGGAACCCGACGTCGGGGCTGGCTCCACTGGCAACTAATAACTCATCAGGACGCCAAGGCCCGGCACCTGTTTGGCTCCGCCCTCTTTGTCTACCATGCCAAAACAAGCCGTAGTATCCTACAAAACAGGATTTTGTGAGAAACACGGGGCGAGGGCACCGGCCGGAGTTAATGCACGACGGGGACGGATTTAACGCCGTTGCTCTTTTGGTTCCTCCGCCCCGGCGGTCGGCCTCGTCGGCCTCTCCGTCCGTTCGCTCGGCATGCTCGGGACCATGGCTAGCCTCCTGAGGGGCCGGGCCGAGGCAAGCTGTTGGATCAAGCACTGCACTACAGTTGCGGTGGTCCCCACATGGCGCGGGTCTCAAAGGAAATATAGTGTGGTTGATGCTGTAGGAGATCAAAGGTTGATGATGGATGATCTTGTCCTGTCCGATGGCCAAGCGTTCCGAGGTCACTTATAAATAGACGCGACAAGTTCACTTACACAGCCCCATTCACAAGCTGTTTGTTTACATAGGTATGACGGCAATAAATACGGGGACAAGATGTTATTCGGCGCCGGGGATCCGGGACCAAGTTGAACAGAGTTCAATAGGGTCCTTGTTTGAAAGACGCGAATCAACGCTGATGCTTCGAGGGTAAATGAAACCCCGCCGGGCAGAGGACGATGATTCGTGACCGGGAGGCTAGGCCGGAACGGGGTAATACTGCATGGTAGTCTCGTTGATGTCGAGCCGCGGCTGTAAATCTTGCAGCCGTGAAGTTTATTTGGCTGGAGTTTGAACAGGACTTGCCGAGTCAGTCTGCTACGTAAGACTGATCATGCTGGGGCGCATAGTGAACATTGACTTCCGGCATGCCGCCTGACGAGCTTCAAGTTCACCAGTAGGGGGCCCAGGAGAGCCCCTGGCTTTTGTCATCGGAGCATAATTGCATTTATACACGTGTAGAACCGCTGGGATGGGCTCGGGTGGCAGAAGGTTAAATACTCACCAGGTTTCCCTCCCTCCTCCTCTATCCACCTGTCCCACTCCCCCCTCTCCCTAAACTCCAGACTCGCGATCACTGTAACCAACAGATATCCCATCACTCCCTCCCTGACTCGTAAACATCCAACCTTGTCCAACCCAGCCGCCATGTCCCGCTACGCAGAGGCCCACAAGAACATCACCGGCCCGGGCGACGCCCGGCCGACGGCGCTCCAGGTCCTCAAGGACGAGGGGGCCGAGGGCAAGCTCGCGGGCAAGGTGATCGTGATCACGGGGACGTCGTCGGGGATCGGCATCGAGACGGCGCGGGTGCTGAAGCTGACGGGGGCGCGGCTGTTCCTGGCGGCGCGGAATCTGGAGAAGGCCAAGAAGGCGCTGGACGGCATCCTCGAGCCGGGCCGGGCCGAGCTCGTCGAGATGGACAACACGTCGCTGGCGAGCGTGCGGGCCGCGGCGGCGGACGTGCTGGCGCGGTCGGGCGGGCAGGTCAACATCCTCATCAACAACGCGGGCATCATGGCGGTGCCGACGCTGCAGCACACGGCCGACGGCTTCGAGCTGCAGTTCGGCGTCAACCACCTGTCGCACTTCCTCTTCTTCAACCTTCTCCGCCCGGCGCTGCTCGCCAGCGCCAGCCCGGCCTTCTCGTCGCGCGTCGTCAACCTGTCCTCGTCGGCGCACAACGTGGCGCCGCCCCAGACGGAGACGGGCAACTACAACTTCGAGAAGGAAGGGACGTACAACGAGTGGGTGTCGTACGGGCAGTCCAAGACGGCCAACATCTACATGGCCAACGAGATCGAGCGGCGGTACGGGTCCAAGCACCTCCACGCCACCAGCCTCCACCCGGGCCTCATCTTCACGGGGCTCATGCAGTACATGGACCCCGCCACGCTGGCGGAGATGAGCAAGAGCGAGGAGGCGACGCGCATGATGAAGTCGCCCGAGCAGGGGGCCGCCACGACGGTGTGGGCCGCTATCGGCAAGGAGTGGGAGGATAAAGGGGGCGAGTTCCTTGCCGACGTCGCGAGGACGGAGCCCGCCGACACGAGCATCCCGGACCCCATCACCCGCAACGGGTACGCGGCGCACGCGTATAACCCCGAGGCGGAGGCGAAGCTGTGGAAGGACTCGTTGAAGATGGTTGGGCTGGAGGATGATCTGTAGGTGGTCAGTCAGCGCTGAAGAGGGGGTGAGGTTGCGGTTGATATGAAGAATTCAATCTCATGATTCCCATCTGGATTCAGTGTTGCCGTCCACATCGAAAGGAAGACATTATCAAAACACTCAGTCTATGCACTCGCGGTGGCCGTAGCACACTCACAAGCAGCCAGTGCGGCCCAAAGAGGAACGGGTTGAGTGTTGAGTGCTGTCTGAGCGAGTGTAGTTAAGCAATGTCTCAAGAGGTGATCATCGCTGTATGTATACTGCAGATCAAGCGCACTTTGACCAAGACAGAAACGTCCACTTGCAGGGCACGCCATTCCAATCAAGGCAACGATGCATATCCGGCAGCTGCTCTGGTTCGTCGGAGGCTGGGCTGATCCTTTAGACTGCATGGCCGAGGGGGGAATGCTGGGCTTCGATGCACCTTTGACAGTGAAAGGTTGGAAAATACTTGGATAGTCAATGGTCAAGTGAGAGAGTGCCAGGGTAGCATGAACTAGGGGCGATATTTCCATTACACGGTACCACCTGCTTATCTCTAACACGTAGATGGCCATGCTGGCAAAGCTATGCTTGATTTATAGCTAGCGTTTACTTAAGGTATAGCTAAAGAATAGGGGTTAGCTTTATTAGTATGGCTATCTATGTATAAAATATAAACGTTATAAGAATAAAATAAGGCCTTAAACTAAGCTCTAATCCTAAACTCGAATTTTTCCTCTAATAATTCTTTTTTTTTAAAAAAAATACTTTTTTAAATTTTTAATATTAATATTAATTATTTTCCATTAGGTTATACTTTATTTTTAAAGGAATTTAAATAAGGTAATATAAGTAATTAAATAAATAATATTTCGTTTTTTATTAATTTTTTTAATTAAATATATTATATTTTAATAAATAAAAAGTTATAAAAATAAAAAAATTTTAAAAGAAAGTTTTTTTTAATTTTTTTTTAATATATTATTTTTATATAGATTATTAGTTAGGAAGGTGTTAATATTAAGAAATATTTAAGGAGGGTACTTTTTTTTTATATAGGAGCTCCGTCCTTCGTTCTAATTTTTTTATGTTTTATCTTTAGATGTCTTTCTAAGTGTTTCGGTACCTATCTTAGTAAGCATTATTCTAGCCAATTACATTTCCTTCAAATTTATCAGTAACGCTAGCCTCCGCCACACTTAAAAAAAAAACACTTGGAAGGAATATCTGAATTTTGAGATAACCACCTGTTGCTGCTGCTGCTGATCGGCCGGTAGGGCTGAGTGGATGATGGGGCCGGTAGGGTACATGGGTACCTGAGAGTTCGGGGCCAGGGCTATCCCTGCTCTCTAGCTAGTGCAGCAGTTGGACCCATGTCTGCTGGAAGCCAGGGTCGTGGGGTAAAAAAAAAAGTTCGAGTTTGCTGAGGATGCGATTAGATTGCAGATAACCATCTTGATCAACTTCCCACTTCTTCTCCCCCCCCCCCCACCTTGACATTTGCGTGCTGCGTGTGTGCCTCCTCCTTCGACGAGGACAACCTCACTGCCACCAAAACAAAAAGACCAGGCCCCACCACACTTCACACAATGTCGACGGTAGTACCACCGCCCTCGAAACGGCAGCGCCGCGAGCAACTCGAGCGCACGCAGACGCAGGCCGACGTGTCGGCGATCCTGCCCCCCGACAATGGCACCTTCAAGGCGCGCTTCGTCGACGGCGACGGCAACCAGATGACGGACGTGGTCGAGGTGCCGCTGTCGGACGCCACCGAGAAGAACGTGTCGCTGCTGCTCAACACGCTGCTGCAGCGCGACCGCGACGACTTCCTGCCCTACCGCTTCCGCGTACACATCCCCAACTCGGCCGTCGTCGTCGACACCTACCCGGCCGACCTGCTCGCCCTGCTGCGCGCCCACGGCGTCGACAACCCCTTCGAGACCACCGTCACCCTCGCCGCCGAGCCCCAGGCCGTCTTCAAGGTCCAGTCCGTCACCCGCCTCGCCGCCAAGATCCCCGGCCACGGCCAGGCCATCCTCTGCGCCCAGTTCTCCCCGGCCTCGAGCTCCCTCCTCGCCACCGGCAGCGGCGACAACACCGCCCGCTTGTGGGACTGCGAGACGGGGACACCCAAGCACACCCTCAAGGGCCACACCGGCTGGGTCCTCGGCGTCAGCTGGAGCCCCGACGGGTCGCGCCTGGCCACGTGCAGCATGGACGGCAGCGTGCGGGTGTGGGACCCCAGGACGGGCAGCCAGCCCGGCGACGCCCTCAGGGGCCACGCCAAGCCCGTGCTGCAGCTGGCCTGGGAGCCCTACCACCTGTGGCGCGACGGCACCCCGCGCCTCGCCAGCGCCAGCAAGGACGGCACCGTGCGCGTCTGGGTCGTCAACACGGGCCGCACCGAGCACGTCCTGTCGGGCCACAAGGGCAGCGCCACCTGCCTGCGCTGGGGCGCCGGCGGCCGGGGGACGGGGCTCATCTACACCGGCAGCCACGACAAGAGCGTGCGCGTGTGGGACGCCGTGAAAGGCACCCTGCTGCACGAGCTCAAGGCCCACGCCCACTGGGTCAACCACCTCGCGCTGTCGACGGATTTCGTCCTGCGCACGGGCTACTTTGACCACACGCGCGACGTCCCCGAGACGGAGGAGGGGAAGCGCGCCAAGGCCAGGGAGCGGTTTGAGAAGGCGGCGGCCGTCGGCGGCGGCGGCACCATCGCCGAGAAGGTCGTCAGCGCCAGCGACGACTTCACCATGTTCCTGTGGGACCCCGTCAACGAGGGCAAGAAGCCCCTCGCGCGCATGCTGGGCCACCAGAAGCAGGTCAACCACGTCACCTTCTCGCCCGACGGGACGCTGGTCGCCAGCTGCGGGTTCGACAACCACACCAAGCTGTGGTCGGGGCGGTAAGGCTTTATCTATGCTCACCCACTCTACTGATTTGTTTTTGTTGCATGGTGCCTTGTTGCTAACATGCGACACAAAAAACAGGGACGGCAAGTTCATAAACACGCTCCGCGGCCACGTCGCCCACGTCTACCAGTGCGCCTTCTCGGCCGACTCGCGCCTGCTCGTCACGTGCTCGCGCGACAACACCCTCAAGGTCTGGAACGCGCGCTCCTGCAAGCTCGCCGAGGACCTCCCCGGCCACGACGACGAGGTCTACGCCGTCGACTGGAGCCCCGACGGCCACAAGGTCGGCAGCGGCGGCAGGGACAAGGCCGTCAGGCTGTGGAGGAGCTGAGGGGGTCGTTGGGTGGATGTGTGTGCCATGGGGGAAGATATGAACAAACGAGAACAGGACTCGTTCGTCTGCGGGGCTACGGATTCCGCCCTTGGGTTGCCTGCTGCTGCTGCTGGCGGCCGTCCGGTCAGTCGGTTGGATCTGGCGCCACGTAATCGGAGCAGCCTGGTGGTCAAGCACGCGCGATATTTGTCCACTCTGGCGGTCTTTTTTGAATGCCGGGTATGGCCCGGGGGTGCTAGCATCCCGGCGGCGGTGGCAGATCCGGCCCCTCAGACATTCAATACGAATATGGGCGACATTGGGGGCCAGGACGCGCAGGGGTGGCTCGAGCCCGAGAAAGAAAAAAAAAAAAAAAAGCCTCGCCACCCGACAGCGGCTGCGCTGGAGACGACATGGATGCCAATGAAAGGGGCGTGAGGCGTCAGATGACGGACGGGGTGAAGAACGTCTCGAGGGGCATTTGCCCTTCCTTCACGCCAGGGCCGCAGTGGGCGGTCCCATATTGCAACATCTGGGCGTTGGTTGGGTTGGATTATTTGCATGGAGTCATCTTATTCTGGTGCCAGAGTGTGGAGGCATTTTATGTTGCAAGGCAGGTAGATATACTATATGCAGACCATACAACACGATACCCAGTTTGCATAGAGATGTCTTTCTCAACCTCAAGGCTGCCTGCCGTCCTTGTTGCAGTGCCGAGCTTGAAGTAGAATGAATGGTGATGGCAGTGTGCGCGGTACACGGGAGTTGAGAAGTCTCTTTTTATGTGTGGCAGGCAGTTAGTTGGTCGCATTTCTTTTTCATCGAGCCCTGGAGCCAAGCGGGCGGCTACTTGAGACGGTGCACCTCGCGACTGCAAAGAGGCGCCGCACACCTCTTGAACGAGTTCACGCATGTCGGCTGACAAGCAGCAGGGAGGGGCTTTGTAACTCCCAGGAACCATCCCAGCCCGGGGGTGGAAAGACTGTATAAAGCTCCTTATGGGACGTATGGAAAGATTGTGGGCCATGCTATCGCACGATGTTGTGTCCAAATTGAGAGGCGATATACTCTCTGCTGTCCCTGTGTTATTATTATGTAAACGACCTCAGATAACAAACAGCGACAACGGTTGTATTGTTCAGGGATGCAGTGTGTTAATCTGCTCTAAAGTCCCACGCCCTGGTCTCTCAATTGGTTCAACCAGAACTACTCAACAAATCGAGACGGGAAATAATAAGCATTACACATTTTCAACCGCATAGATCCTGTATCAAGCACTGTGCTTTGTCAGGCGTCCGTTGCGCAGCTACATTGCTATCCTCCTTTGTAGACGATCAAGAAGAATACCTCAAAGATTAACGAGCAATCTTAAGATATCCTAACTCGATTTTTAGAATCCAGCTGGCGAGCGTCCCACAAGATTGGACAGCAGACGTCCCCAGGAGCCGGGCCACGCCTCCGAGCAAGTAGCATTGAACTACTTGAGCATCACACCACGTTCCGCATCCATTGCTCCCAAAAAAGTCCGCCGCAGCCGGCCGGTCGGAGATGCATCATATCCGAGGCCGTGAGGGAATTTATTTCAGGACCCGGTCTGATTCGATAACTACCCTGCCCACCCCTCAGGCTGTTGAGCCATACTAAGATCTATGGATGTCAGGATCATGACATCGAGTGCGTGTTGTCGGGTCTTCCCGGGCACCTGATACAAGCCGCGGGAAAACGACAGCACCAATTATAGTTGGCAGATTATATCTGTTCGGATGACGAGATGATGCGCAAAGGAATGCCGAGATCTTTTGGACCCGGCCCCTACCACTCCACTCGGGTGTAACTAACCGCGCGTGTGAAGGGCAGGGCGATAATACCCGCCCTCTCTTTCGAGAGCCGAAGAAAAAGAAAGGAAAAACCTGGAAGTGTGCATGCCTAGTTTAGGTAGCGTGCATATGCGGGCGAGATCTGACATCTCTTCTAGAACACTACAGCATTACATGGTTGCATGGGCTTCTTGGGGGCGTGAGACTGGGCTAGCGCCCGGGCTGCTACTACTGTAGTTTAGCTCAGACCGGTCCGGGCCTTGCATCCGTGGCCACGCGCGAGCGGATGACGGGTGTATTATGGCATGTGAAAAGCAGCAAGCAAGCTTCCAGGCTTGTGAATTTGTCCCGGTGCGCGTGGCTGGCCGGCCGGCCGGTTCTAGACTTAGTGACTCGTTCCTAACCTGGATATCATCAGGCTTGAGTAGGTACCTAGGCAGGTACTCTTGTGTAGATGTTGCATTGCCGCAGGACCAGGTCGGGCCTGGATCTCCTGTCCCGGTGTCTCGGTTCTACCACTGCGGTATTGTCGTGGCGCACCCGACTCGAGACTTTGTTTTGGAACGGGAGGCTTGACTTATTTCGGTGCCATTACCAACCGCTGCGGTCGAATGATGTCTTGAGCTGTAGCCGATCTGGTCATACTGTTCTCCGCTTGGGGACTGAGGTCTACGATCAAAGTTGCACGGGTTGGCTAATACTCTGCCAATTATTGGGTAATGGCGCTGGCATCTCGTTGGGCGGGGTCCGGATGACACTGAGGCTATATTCAGCCTCAGCTCGAGTCCTCCAAGGACTGCTTATCCTGCGCCAAGTTTGAACTCCAGCCAAACCGACGCGAAGCAAGATGGTGCTGACGTTTCCATCCGCCATGTATGGAGGGAAACCTTATTACTCCACTCCAGCCAAGAGATGGAGTCCCATCTGTTCCAAGTTTCTCGAGGGACAGCCTGTCGATTCTGGAAGCTCCTACATGCCAGGGGGGTTCCTGTGAGTTTCGGCAGAGGCTCATGCGGGCCGGGGGTGGTCTAGAACAACTTAGAAACCCCAGAGCTGCGCTGGCTGCAGGACTGCAGTGGACTGCATGGGTGTGCTGCCTTGCTCCGGCTCCAGCCTCCCACCACCCCGCAGGATTCGACTCGGGGCCATGGATGGATGGATGGGGTTGCATTGGGAATAGCATCGTGAAAGGCCCCCTCCTCCATAGTGTAGATAGGCGCACGATAGGGCTTTCTAGAGGGTTCTTTGCTGTTGTTACTGCTTGCCCACCTTTCCCTTCCCCCTTCCCTTCCCTTCTCCGCCCGACAGGAAGTTTGTCTGTCATGTCATGTCTCGTTTCAGCCACCCACCCACCGTGGTTACACAACCTGCGGTGGTCAGGTGGTCGGAGGTGATACCAAGAAGCAGCCGCACCTCGGCACTACAGAGGCGCAGTCAGGCCATCCGTCGGCTACCGTAGTCGTCAGCTCCTCTCGGCCGGTTTCTTGGAGGCGGAGAGACCACCCCCCCCCCCCAACCAGAGTGAGGCCACACTCTCCGGGTGGACCTCCTGGAACAAGAAGTGTAGGGGGCACAGCTTTCCTGTGCTCCCCCCGCCGGCCCTCCGCTCGCATCGCATATGTCTGCTGCAGGCGGCTGGCTGATGGTGTAAGTGCACACACACGACTTTGGTAACAGGGGTCCTGCGCAACGCATGATGTCCTGTTCTGGTCCGAGTCTCAATGTCTGCCGGCGAGACCCGCCGGCGTGGCCATCTGGTGTTGTTGAATGTGATCAATGCTTGAGTGCCAGAGCGTGCTCTGCAGTCAACTGGTAGCGCACGGCGGCCGAGAAGCTTCGGCGGCGAATTCTAACCAGCGGGCGCGGACTTCCTCCTGGGCAGATTGATGCCCAAAGGCCTATTGGGCGCGGAGGAGCATGGACGAACACCAGCACTGATGGATGGGATGGAAGCATCTCGTTGACGCCGGGAGGAATGGTCCGTCAGGTACATGCGTCGATCTGGCTTGGGTCGTTGGTTGATCCTGAGCTTGATGTGTCCGCCTTGCGGTGACTCTTATCAGGTACCTAGGTAGGCGAGTAACTCCGGCAATGGCGACCGCAGGACAGGACTCTGATCGGATCGCCATCGCAGCTGTGACTGGTTGGCCAGCCGCCCCGACGAGCCAGGAACATGGAACAAGAGGCTGCTGCATGCATCTCGTGGGATGCAACGTCGAGCAGGCTTGGCATGGAAGGACGGGGGCAGGGCAGGGCAGGGCAGGGTTCCAGCAAATAACAGGCCGGAGCAATCACAGCCCTGATGCCAACTTTTGTCGCCTTGGATCCGTCGACTCGTACTTCCTTTTTGTGCTTGTGTAGCATACGTGGTAAGTAGTACTTGCGCACAAAACTCCTTTGCCTGGGTCGTCCGTCCGTGGGACGACTGAACCTGACACTGACACGCTCGGGCAGGCTGGAGTCATGGCGAGTCGGGCAGTGCCGGAAGAAACCGTGTCAGACGAGGTAGATCAGTCAGTCAGTCAGTCCCACGGGCCACGGGCGTCTGCGTGCGCCGAGGTACTTGGGCGCGAGAAAGAGAACTTTGGAAACAGGCCGGGGGCGGGTGTGCACTCGCTTAGCCCTTCGAGTCCAGGAATTGAGTTGCGGCCGACGTGTGACCGAAAGAAAAAAAAATTAAAAAAAAAGACAACAGAATGCGGTTGTTGAAGAGGAAGATCCCGGGCCGAATAGTCTGATCTTGAGACGGGATGGATGGGTCCATGGAGACCCGTGGACCCGCCCATGTAGGTTCCTACTCCCAGATTGTGAGGATATAACTTCATGAGGGTGTAGTGTACTGGTAGCCTTCTGATAAGAGCCATGTTGGACGAATAGGCACGACATATAAACTCGGAGGGGCCTTGAGATGTGTGCAGTGTGCACTTGCCACGTTCTCCAACCAGCCCCGGGTTCCAAGGTTGTCAGATTCCATCTCCAGGAGGTTAGGATGGATGGCTGCACGTCTGGTGATGCTGCAACCTTCTCCGCCGCTCCACTTCCCCTCACGCTCCCTGGAACCCTGCTCGTCCAACCATCCACCACGTGTGCCGCCATGACAGGAACTCCCCCGGCGTCCAGGCAAGCCCAAGGTCGAGTGCAACCCGCTTCCGATCTTCCGAGTGGGAGGGAGGGGCAGAGCATTATCTGGTCTTGGTATGCGTCTGTGCCAGCTGCCCGCACGAGTAGTATCTATCTAGCTTGTGCTCTGTGGCGGAAGTGGGAGTAGAAGAATAGAAATATCCAGCCGCCTGGTGATTCAGCAATAGCTCCCCCGTTGTTGGTGCTTCTTTTCCTATCGATACGATAAGCTTGGAGCAACCTCGACGGAGTAAACACTCCACCGGCCCTAGCCCTAGCCCCAGCCTCAACTTCCACCGAGCACTAAACTTTTCCATGCAGCATACTCTGCTTTCCTCTTCCCAGGCCAAGAAATTCTCGAGCTGCCTTGTTTCTGCATCGAAGTCGAAGCCTGTCGCTATTTGCGATCCCATCGAATCGTGATCGATCTATCGCCGGATCAAAACCTCCGTTATCGATTAGAAAAAACTCTCGAGTTGGTATCGATAAGGAACACTCACTCGGCCGGGGTGAGATGTGAATGACGACTTGGGGACCTCGGGATAATTCGACAGCGTTCTATCATCTCTGTCCGTCTTCACATACATATAGTCGGGAGGCCAGCCCAACTCTCTACTCAGGACTCATGTGACGTTATTGAGGCGCCTCGTCTCTCTTGACCAGAGGATACACAGTATCTCTTGCTGTTTCTCGTTCTCCCGCCGACATCCTCACAGGACAAGCAACCCCTCAGGCCCGTCCACGATCATCGAAACGGATCAGGGCCTCTTTGGAAGCAGACCTACTGGGCACCTACGACGCAAAAAAGAATCCACAACCAGGCTCAACAGGGTTCCATCACGCAGCCTCTCAAACAGGCCAGACAGGCCAGACAGGCCACACGTACCAAGGCCCTCCCTCTTAGATTGTCAGCGAGTTCCCACACTAAGGCCTGACCGACCCGTCCCTAGGCCCAGAGTTAGTAGGCCCAGCTGCACCCACGTCAAGATTATCTCACCCGAAGCCCTCCAACCTGGGCCCAGTGCTTGCTAGCTGCAGCTGCCAGTCAAGCTGCCAGGCTGCACTAGTTCGCCTTGAATATGTACTGACCACAGCTCCAGACAAAGAAAATAACTCAAGTGCTAAAGCGATCGACGGCGGGTGCATTAGCTATTGTCCAATATATCCCGGCCTTTCTGAGGTGTAAGTGATCATTGCTTGAAACTCCACAAACATTCCCTGTCACGTCAACAAAAAAGAAAAAAAAAGAGGCCCCAGTCCCGCAGTCCACGGGCCAGAACTGGAGTCCACCTTAGCTGCAGTACTTGGTACAAATTCACAACCTAGCGTACGGCCGGCCAGGCCAGCTACGTCACTCTGGAATTTTTGCCCCCAAAATTTATACTTGAATTCACCTTCTACACTGTCGACCTCAGTCAGCAAGCCTGATCATTCTCTCACACCCTCATCTTCATTGTTCCTCTACTCAACTACCATCTTTTGCTGATCTGTTCTCTGCACAGCAAGTGAAACACGGACCAGGAGCAGCACTCGGCTCCCCAGACAAGGAAGGCCCCCAGGACAACCCTTTGTTTAGCTCCCGAGCCCCGGACCTGCCTCACCACCCAACCCGAGTACCTCGTACCTTGGTACCTCGGACTGCCTGGCTACCTGCCCCACGGCACTTGCCGTGCCAGCCCTGCACCTGCAACCCCAAATTTGGCAGCGGCAGGACGCATCAGCCAGCGAGAAAGCTGGGTCCCCTTGCAGCTCTCCCACCCACCATCAACCATCAACTTTGCACCCGACGTCAGCCCGTCCCGATTTCTCCCTCTTCTTACACCAGATTCGGCCACAGCTTGTCTGCTCAAGTGCTCACCAACCCACCCAGGGACTCCGGTCTGACCTTCTTTAATCACCAGTGCGGCTTTCGTTTCCTCTGGTCCCCTCCCTAGACAAAAGCACTTTTACTTTGGACTGGCTCGCATCTTTGTCATAGAATTACGACTTAGACCTCTTGTCCCATCTGCGGCGCAACCATTCCTCAGGTCTTCGGTGTGTTTCGAGGTCAACACTTGTTTCGCATCGACTTCCTGCCTCCGGTTCCATAACCACCACAACTAGCCCAGGCGCATAGACTTTAGAGCTCAGAGCCTTCTCGACGATACCATTTTGACGACCCAAGACAACTGGATCCACTGCCCCAGTCCAACGGCAGCACAAGTCTCGCCCGACCACGCCCGACCGCGACCGACGTCAAAAAGAAAAATCCAACCAACCTTTCAAAGCTGTATGGGATATTCACATTGCCATAGAAGAATCTGATACCAGAGGCCCAACATGACGGTCTTCATAGCCTCCCTGTGAGTCTTTCTGCCTGCACAATCATTTTCCTACACAAGTTTCGCAACTGGCTTGCATCATACCACCACTCGGTGTAAACAGCTGAGAGGCGGCGGATGGACCCACACCACGCCTCTACGTCATAACTGAAGCAGTGTTGCCAAAAGTGCTAACCACCATTGCCGATGCCACAGCTTCCTCCCGAAGACAGTCCATTTTACCCTGCCAGGCGTACCTTCGAAAAACACAAAGCTACTGCCCGAAAACCCTGCCAAAAAGAAACCCAGGCCCCAGGCGCAACGAGCACCACCGAGCCTGTTCCCCATCCCAAATGCCGACATCACTCCACCAGAGAGCCCAATCGACGACCAGCCCGTTGATGGCATCTTCACCAATGAGGACGGCTTCCGTATCCACTACCCCGCCAAGGAGCACCAGTCTCCGGGCTGCGAGACCAAGCCCGAGCCAGGCCCTGGCTACCAGGGCTCTCCTGTCTGGGGTAGGAGGAACGATCAGCCTGTCTCCCGTGCCAACACCCCGCCTCCGTCCTCGCTTCTCGAGCATAACAAGCAGCTGAAGGCCAAGGCACAAGAGCTTGGGCGCCAGGGTGTTGTCCAGCCTCGTGCCCTCCAGCGAAGTGACAGCCATGACCGCGTCTTTGCCCACGCTGACTGGAAAGTTGTCCATGCCGACCAGGGCAATGGGGGCTTGAGACATGCCGCGGACGCAGCCATTCGCGAAGGGAAGCTGTCCGACGTCACCTGGGTGGGCACCCTGGGTATGCCCACCGATGCCCTCGAGGGCACTCAGCAGAGACAGGATATTGAGGACCGCCTCGCGACCGAGTTTGACTCCCTCACCGTTTTCTGCAGCGACAAGGACCTCGACGGCCACTACTCGCATTTCTGCAAGCAGATCCTCTGGCCCGTCTTCCACTACCAGCTGCCAGACAACCCCAAGAGCAAGGCCTACGAGGATCACTCGTATAAGCATTACGTCAATGTCAACCGGGCGTTTGCCAACAAGATCATCAGGAACTGGAAGAGGGGCGATGTCATCTGGGTTCACGACTACCACCTGCTGCTCGTGCCTGGCATGGTCCGCGAAAAGCTGCCCGAGGCCAAGATTGGCTTCTTCCTGCACGTCGCTTTCCCTTCGTCAGAGGTCTTCCGCTGTCTGGCCGTCCGGAAAGAGCTGCTCGAGGGCATGCTCGGCGCCAACCTGATCGGCTTCCAGATCCACGAATACACGCGGCACTTCCTGCAGACATGCAGCCGCCTGCTCAACGCAGAGGCGACCCCTGACGGCCTGCACCTGGAAGACCGTTTTGTGGATGTCATCAACCTCCCCATCGGAATAGACCCTGTAAGTTTGAGCGCGCACCGGGAAGAGCCCGCTGTCAAGAGGTGGCTGGACGTGCTGCGGGAGCGTTACGCCGGCAAGAAGCTCATCGTGGCGCGAGACAAGCTGGACCACGTCCGAGGCGTCCGCCAGAAGCTCCTCGCTTACGAGCTCTTCCTCAACACCAACCCCGAGTGGCGAGGAAACGTCATATTGATCCAGGTCGCCCTGTCTTCAAGCGAGAAATCAGAGCTTGACGCGACTGTGAGTGATATTGTCACTCGCATCAACTCATCTTATGCAAATCTCGCGTACCAGCCGGTTGTGTACCTGAAGCAAGATATCGACTATGCTCAATACCTGGCCCTTCTCTCCATTGCTGATGCGCT